>CM057453.1:696822500-698022500 GCA_016271365.2 Neoceratodus forsteri
CGATGTTTATATCTGGTGTAACCAGGCTCCTTCTAGCTAAGCCACCCCTTCACTTTGCAAATCTTTCTACACTTAGTTAATTTCACAGATAACAATTCACTTCTGACACCTGTGACAACCACCTAGAAAAGTACAGAATAACAAAGATAACAGATAACAATTTGGCTTCAACTACCTCTTGACAAACACACTAACTCTCCTTTTTTACCCTAAATTGATCAGAAGGTCCCAGTACACAGATCTAGTTCTTAGTCTCCAGTAGAAAAGTTTTAGTTATACCAGTAGCTCTTTCCTCCTGGTTTTCTGGTCTGCTTCGAGGCAGAAGCTATCTAGGCAGTGTTTATATCCGGCCCGAATATGGCTCCTACTAGCTAAACCATAACTTCCACTTTGCAAATCTTTCTACACTGAAGCACTTCACAGGATAACACCACTTCTGACACCTGTGACAAGCACCTAGATAAGTACAGAGATAACAAGATAACGAATGACATTTAACTAACCTTGTGACAAACACACTAACTCCACACCTAAATGAAGGTCCTAGGACAAAAGTGTAGTTCTTAGCCCGGTAGAAGTTTTGGATTACCAGTCGCTCCTTCCACTGGTTTCTCTCTGCTTTGTGGCAGTAGCTATCTAGGTCAGTGTTTATATCTGGTCTTAACCTGGTTCCTTCTAGCTAAGCCACCCCCTACTTTGCAAAATCTTTCTACACTTAGTTAATTCACAGATAACAATTCCCTTCTGATGCCTTGTGAAGCACCTCGATTACACAGATAACGGATAACAGATAAAGATTTGCTTCAACTACCTCTTGACAAACACACTAACTCCTTTTTCATATACATAAATTGAAGGTCCCAGTACAAAGGAATCTAGTTCTTGGCCCATTAGAGAAGTTTAGTTATATATTCAACTTCATCCTGTTTCTGTGCCTTTGTAGCGGAAGCTATCTAGGGTAACATTTATATCTGGTCTTAACATGGCTCCTTCTAGTAATACACCCTCTCCCCCACACACCTTTTGCAAATCTTTCTACACTGAGTTAATTTCACAGATAACAATTCACTTCTGACCTGTGACAACCACCTAGAAAAGTACAGATAATAACAGATAACAGATAACAATTGACTTCATACCTCTTGGCAAAACACACTAACTCCTTTTTACCCTAAATGGGTCCCAGTACAAGAGATCTAGTTCTTGGCCCCAGTAGAAAGTTTAGTTACAGTAAGCTCATCCTCCTGGTCTTCTGGCTGCTTTGTGGCGGCTGTCTAGGGGCAGTGTTTATATCTGGTCTTAACTCTGCTCCCTTCTAGCTAAGCTCCACCCCTACTTTACAAATCTTTCTACACTCGTTAATTTCACAGATAACAATCCACTTCTGACACCTGTAACAAACACCCTAGATAAATACACAGAATAGCAGATAACAGTAAAATTGACTTCAACTATCTCTTGACAAACACACTAACTCTCTTTTTACCCTAAATTGAAGGTCCCAGTACAAGAGATCTAGTTCTTAGCCCCAGTAGAGAAGTTTTAGTCATACCAGTAGCTCCTTCCTCCTGGTCTTCTGGCTTGCTTTGTGGCAGAGAAGCTGTCTAGAGCTAGATGTTTATGTCTGGTCTTAACCTTGCCCTTCTGTAAGCCACCCCCCCTACTTTATACAAATCTTCTACTAAGTTAATTTTCACGAGATAACAATCCACTTCTGACACCTGTGACAAACACCTAGATAAGTACACAGATAACGAGATAATAGATAAAAATGGACTTCAACTACCTTCTTGACAAACACACTAACTCCTTTTTACCCTAAATTGAAGGTCCCAGGCACAAGAGACTAGTTCTTAGCCTCAGTAGAGAAGTTTAGTTATACCAGTAGCTCCTTCCTCCTGGTTTTCTGTCTGCTTTGTGCAGAAGCTATCTAGGCAGTGTTTATATCTGGTCTTATCCAGGCTCCTTCTACCTAGCCACCTCCACTTCCCTTGTAAATCTTCTACACCAGTTACTTTACAGATAACAATTACTGCCTGACACCTGTGACAAGCACTAGATAAGTATATACAGACAACACAGTAAAAAGTTAGCAATTTACTTCAACTACCTCTTGACAAACACAACAACTCATTTTCTTACCCAAATTGAAGATCCCAGTACAAGAGATCTCAGTTCTTAGCCCCAGTAGAGGGTTTAGTTATACCAGTCGCTCCTTCCTCCTGGCTTTCTGTCTGCTTTGTGGCAGAAACTCATCTAGGACAGATGTTTATATCTGATCTTAACCTGGCTCTCCTTCATAGCTAAGCCACCCCTACTTTTGCAATCTTTCTACACTTAGTTAATTTCACAGATAACAATTCACTTCTGATGCCTGTGACAAGCACCTAGATTACTACAGATAACACAGATAACAGATAACAATTGACTTCAACTACCTCTTGACAAACACACCAACTCCTTTTTTACCCCTAAATTGAAGGTCCCAGTACAAGAGATCTAGTTCTTAGCCCCAGCAGAAGTTTTAGTTATACCAGTAGCTCCTTCCTCCTGGTTTTCTGTCTGCTTTGTGCTTGCAGAAGGCCATCTAGGGCAGTAGTTTATATCTGTCTTAACCAGGCTCCCTTCCAACTAGCTTCACCCTTCACTTTGCTAAATCTTTCTACACTTAGTTAATTTCACAGATAACAATTCACGTCTGACCCTGTAACAAGCAACCTAGATAAGTACACAGATAACAGATAAAATTTACTTCAACTACCTCTTGACAAACACACTAACTCCTTTTTACCCTAAATTGAAGATGTCCAGTACAATAGATCTAGTTCTTAGCCCCAGTAGAAAAGTTTGAGTTATACCAGTAGCTCTTTTCCTCCTGGTTTTCTGTCTGCTTTGAGGCAGAAGCTATCTAGGCAGTGTTTATATCCGGTCTGAATCACTCCTACTAGCTAAACCACCCCCCCACTTTGCAAATCTTTCTACACTTAGTTAATTTCACAGATAACAATTCACTCCTGACACATGTGACAAGCACCTAGATAAGTACAGAGATAAATAAAGATAACAGATAACCATTTACTTCAACTACCTTGTGACAAACACACTAACTCCTTTTTTACCCTAAATAGAAGTCCCCAGGACAAGAGATGTAGTTCTAGCCCGGTGAGAAGTTTTAGTTATACCAGTAGCTCCTTCCACCTTTTCTCTGCTTTGTGGCAGTAGCTATCTAGGGTAGTGTTTATATCTGGTCTTAACCTGGTTCCTTCTAGCTAAGCTCACCCCCTACTTTTGCAAATCTTTCTACACTTAGTTAATTTCACAGATAACAATTCCTCTGATGCCTGTGACAAGCACCTCGATTACACAGATAACACAGATAACAGATAAAAATTACTTCAACTACCTCTTGACAAAACACACTAACTCCTTTTTTCGCTTACAACTGAAGGTCCCAGTACAAGGAATCTAGTTCTTAGCCCCATTAGAGAAGTTTTAGTTATAGCAGTCTCTCCATCCTGGTTTTCTGTCTGCTTTGTGGCAGAAGCCATCTAGGTAGCATTTATATCCGGTCTTAACATGGCCCTTCCAGCTAAGCCACCCCTCCCCACACACACTTTGCAAATCTTTCTACACTTAGTTAATTTCTCAGATAACATTCACTTCTGACACCTGTGACAACCACCTAGAAAAGTACAGAGATAACCAGATAACAGATAACAATTGACTTCAACTACTCTTGACAAACACACTTAACTCCTTTTTACCCTAAATTGAAGGTCCCAGTACAAGAGATCAGTTCTAGCCCCAGTAGAGAAGTTTTAGTTATACCAGTAGCTCCTTCCTCCTGGTCTTCTGGTTTTGTGGCAGAAGCTGTCTAGAGCAGTGTTTATATCTGGTCTTAACCTTGCCCCTTCTAGCTAAAGCCACCCCCCTACTTTGCAAATCTTTCTACACTAAGTTAATTACGAATGACAATTCACTTCTGACACCTGTGACAAGCACTAGATAAGTACACAGATAGCACATGAATAACAGATAAAATTGACAACTACCTCTTGACAAACACATAACTCCTTTTTACCCTAAATTGAAGGTCCCAGTACAAGAGATCTAGTTCTTAGCCCCAGTAGAGAAGTTTTATTATACCAGTAGCTCCTTCCTCCTGGTTTTCTGTCTGCTTTGTGGCAGAAGCTGTATAGGGCAGTGTTTATCTGGTCTCATCCAGGCTCCTTCTAGCTAGCAAATCCCCCCTTTGCAAATCTTTCACTCAGTTAATTTCACAGATAACAATTCACGTCTGACACCTGAGACAAGCCTAGATAAGTATACAGATAACAAGATAAAAGATAGCAATTTACTTCTACCTCTTGACAAACACAACAACTCATTTTTTACCCTAAATTGAAGATCCCAGTACAAGAGATCTAGTTCTAGCCTGCAGAGAAGTTTAGTTATACCAGTCGCCCTTCCTCCTGGTTTTCTGTCTGCTTTGTGGCAGAAGCTATCTAGGACAGTGTTTATATCTGGTCTTAACCTGGCTCCTTCTAGCTAAGCCACCCCCCTACTTTGCAAATCTTTCTACACTTAGTTAATTTCACAGATAACAATTCACTTCTGATGCCTGTGACAAGCACCTAGATTACACAGATAACACAGATAACAGATAACAATTGACTTCAACTACCTCTTGACAAACACACTAACTCCTTTTTTTACCCTAAATTGAAGGTCCCAGTACAAGAGATCTAGTTCTTAGCCCCAGTAGAGAAGTTTTAGTTATACCAGTAGCTCCTTCCTCCTGGTTTTCTGTCTGCTTTGTGGCAGAAGCTATCTAGGGCAGTGTTATATCTGGTCTAACCAGGCTCCTTCTACAGCCATTCCCCTCCACTTTGCAAATCTTTCTACACTTAGTTAATTTCACAGATAACAATTCACTCCTGACACCTGTGACAAGCACCTAGATAAGTACAGAGATAACAAAGATTACAGATAACCATTGCTTCAACTACCTTGACAAACACATAATTCCTTTTTTACACCTAAATTGAAGGTCCCAGTACCAAAGATCTAGTTCTTCAGCCCCAGTAGGAAGCTTTAGTTATACCAGTTACTCCTTGCTCATGGTTTCTGTCTGCTTTGTGGGCAGAACTCATCTAGGCAATGTTTATATCTGGTCTTAACATGGCTCCTTCTAGCTAAGCCATTCCCTCCCACTTGCAAATCTTTCTACACTTAGTTAATTTCACAGATAACAATTCACTTCTGACACCTGTGACAAGTACCTATATAAGTACACAGATAACAGATAACAATTTACTTTCAACTATCTGTTGACAAACAAACTCCTTTTTTACACCTAAATTGAAGGTCCCAGTACAAGAGATCTAGTTCTTACACCCCAGTAGAAATTTTTTAGTTATACCAGTAGCTCCTTCCTCCTGGTCTTCGGCTGCTTTGTGGCAGTTGTCTAGAACAGTGTTTATAATTGGTCTTAACCATGCCCTTCTAGCTAAGCCACCCCCTTACTTTACAAATCTTTCTACACTAAGTTAATTTCACAGATAACAATTCACTTCGACACCTGTGACAAGCACTGGATAAGTACACAGATAACGCAGATAACAGATAAAATTGACTTCAACTACCTCTTGACAAACACACTAACTCCTTTTTAAATCCTAAATTGAAGGTCCCAGTACAAAGAGATCTAGTTAGTCCCGGTAGAGAAGTTTTAGTTGCAACCAGTCGCCTCCTTCCTCCTGGCTTTCTGTCTGCTTTGTGCAGAAGCTATCTAGAGACAGTGTTTATATCCGGTCTTAACCCGTCCTTCTATCTAAGCCACCCCTACTTTGCAAATCTTTCTACACTTAGTTAATTTCACAGATAACAATTCACTTCTGATGCCTGTGACAAGCACCTAGATTACACAGATAACACAGATAACAGATAACAATTGACTTCAACTACCTCTTGACAAACACACTAACTCTTTTTACCCTAATTTGAAGGTCCCAGTACAAGAGATCTAGTTCTTTAGCCCAGTAGAAGTTTTAGTTATACCAGTAGCTCCTTCCTCCTGGTTTTCTGTCTGCTTTGTGGCAGAAGCTATCTAGGGCAGTGTTTATATCTGGTCTTAACCAGGCTCCTTCTAGCTAAGCCACCCCCTCCACTTTGCAAATCTTTCTACACTTAGTTAATTTCACAGAAAACAATTCACGTCTGACACCTGTGACAAGCACCTAGATAAGTACACAGATAACAGATAAAAATTTACTTCAACTACCTCTTGACAAACACACTAACTCCTTTTTATACCCTAAATTGAAGGTCCCAGTACAATGGATCTAGATCTTAGCCCCAGTAGAAAAGTTTTAGTTATACTAGTAGCTCTTTCCTCCTGGTTTTCTGTCTGCTTTGAGGCAGAAGCTATCTAGGGCAGTGTTTATATCTGGTCTGAATATGGCTCCTTCTAGCTAAACCACCCCCCCCACTTTGCAAATCTTTCTACACTTAGTTAATTTCACAGATAACAATTCACTCCTGACACCTGTGACAAGCACCTAGATAAGTACAGAGATAACAAAGATAACAGATAACAATTTACTTCAACTACCTTGTGACAAACAAACTAACTCCTTTTTTACCCTAAATAGAGGTCCCAGGACAAGAGAGATCTAGTACTTAGACCTAGTAGAGAAGTTTTAGTTATACCAGTAGCTCCTTCCACCTGGTTTTCTCTCTGCTTTGTGGCAGAAGCTATCTAGGGTAGTGTTTATATCTGGTCTTAACCTGGCTCCTTCTAGCTAAGCCACCCCCCCACTTTGCAAATCTTTCTACACTTAGTTAATTTCACAGATGACAATTCACTTCTGACACCTGTGACAAGCACCTAGATAAGTACAGAGATAATACAGATAACAGATGACAATTTACTTCAACTACCTCTTGACAAACACACTAACTCCTTTTTACCCTAAATTGAGGTCCCAGTACAAGAGATCTAGTTCTTAGCCCAGTAGAGAAGTTTTAGTTATACCAGTAGCTCCTTCCTCCTGGTTTTCTGTCTGCTTTGTGGCAAAAGCTATCTAGGGCAGTGTTTATATCTGGTTTTAACCAGGCTCCTTCTAGCTAAGCCACCCTCCACTTTGCAAATCTTTCTACACTTAGTTAATTTCACAGATAACAATTCACGTCTGACACCTGTGACAAGCACCTAGATAAGTACACAGATAACAGATAAAAATTTACTTCAACTACCTCTTGACAAACACACTAACTCCTTTTTTTACCCTAAATTGAAGGTCCCAGTACAATAGATCTAGTTCTTAGCCCCAGTAGAAAAGTTTTAGTTATTCCAGTAGCTCTTTCCTTCTGGTTTTCTGTCTGCCTTGAGGCAGAAGCTATCTAGGGCAGTGTTTATATCTGGTCTGAACATGGCTCCTTCTAGCTAAACCACCCCCCACTACTTTGCAAATCTTTCTACACTTAGTTAATTTCACAGAAAACAATTCACTCCTGACACCTGACAAGCACCTAGATAAGTACAGAATAACAAAGATAACAGACAACAATTGCTTCAACTACCCTTCAGGAACACAACTAACTCCTTCTTTTTTACCCTAAATAGAAGGTCTCAGGACAAGAGATCTAGTTCTTAGACCCAGTAGAGAAGTTTTAGTTATACCAGTAGCTCCTTCCTCCTGGTTTTCTTTCTGCTGTGTGGCAGAAGCTATCTAGGGCAGTGTTTATATCTGGTCTTAACCTGGCTCCTTCTAGCTACGCCTCCTCCCCAACATTGCAAATCTTTCTACACTAAGTTAATTTCACTGATAACAATTCACTTCTGACACCTGTGACAAGCACCTAGATAAGTACTCAGATAACACAGAAAACAGAAAAAAATTTACTTCAACTACCTCGTGACAAACACACTAATTCCTTTTTTTTTTTACCTTAAATTGAAGGTCCCAGTACAAGAGGTCTAGTTCTTAGCCCCAGTAGAGAAGCTTTAGTTATACCAGTTACTCCTTGCTCATGGTTTCCTGTCTGCTTTGTGGCAGAAGCTATCTAGGGCAATGTTTTTATCTGGTCTTAACATGGCTCCTTCTAGCTAAGCCACCCCCCCCACTTTGCAAATCTTTCTACACTTAGTTAATTTCACAGATAACAATTCACTTCTGACACCTGTGACAAGCACCTATATAAGTACACAGATAACAGATAACAATTTACTTCAACTATCTGTTGACAAACAAACTCCTTTTTACACCTAAATTGAAGGTCCCAGTACAAGAGATCTAGTTCTTACCCCAGTAAGAAGTTTTAGATTATACCAGTAGCTCCTTCCTCCTGGTCTTCTGGCTGCTTTGTGGCAGAAGCTGTCTAGGAGCAGTGTTTATATCTGGTCTTAACCTTGCCCCTTCTAGCTAAGCCACCCCCTACTTTACAAATCTTTCTACACTAAGTTAATTTCACAGATAACAATTCCCTTCTGACACCTGTGACAAGCACCTAGTAGTACACAGATAACACAGATAACAGATAAAATTTACTTCAACTACCTCTTGACAAACACACTAACTCCTTTTTTTACCCTAAATTGAAGGTCCCAGTACAAGAGATCTAGTTCTTAGCCCAGTAGAAGTTTTAGTTATACCAGTAGCTCCTTCCTCCTGGTTTTCTGTCTGTTTTGTGGCAGAAGCTATCTAGGGCAGTGTTTATATCTGGTCTTATCCAGGCTCCTTCTAGCTAAGCCACCCCCCCACTTTGCAAATCTTTCTACACTCAGTTAATTTCACAGATAACAATTCACGTCTGACACCTGTGACAAGCACCTAGATAAGTATACAGATAACACAGATAAAAGTTAGCAATTTACTTCAACTACCTCTTGACAAACACAATAACTCATTTTCTTACCCTAAATTGAAGATCCCAGTACAAGAGATCTAGTTCTTAGCCCCGGTAGAGAAGTTTTAGTTATACCAGTCGCTCCTTCCTCCTGGCTTTCTGTCTGCTTTGTGGCAGAAGCTATCTAGGACAGTGTTTATATCTGGTCTTAACCTGGCTCCTTCTAGCTAAGCCACCCCCCTACTTTGCAAATCTTTCTACACTTAGTTAATTTCACAGATAACAATTCACTTCTGATGCCTGTGACAAGCACCTAGATTACACAGATAACACAGATAACAGATAACAATTAACTTCAACTACCTCTTGACAAACACACTAACTCCTTTTTTTACCCTAAATTGAAGGTCCCAGTGCAAGAGATCTAGTTCTTAGCCCCAGTAGAGAAGTTTTAGTTATACCAGTAGCTCCTTCCTCCTGGTTTTCTGTCTGCTTTGTGGCAGAAGCTATCTAGGGCAGTGTTTATATCGGGTCTTAACCAGGCTCCTTCTAGCTAAGCCACCCCCTTCACTTTGCAAATCTTTCTACACTTAGTTAATTTCACAGATAACAATTCACGTCTGACACCTGTGACAAGCACCTAGATAAGTACACAGATAACAGATAAAAATTTACTTCAACTACCTCTTGACAAACACACTAACTCCTTTTTTCCCCTAAATTGAAGGTCCCAGTACAATAGATCTAGTTCTTAGCCCCAGTAGAAAAGTTTTAGTTATACCAGTAGCTCTTTCCTCCTGGTTTTCTGTCTGCTTTGAGGCAGAAGCTATCTAGGGCAGTGTTTATATCTGGTCTGAATATGGCTCCTACTAGCTAAACCACCCCCCCCTCTTTGCAAATCTTTCTACACTTAGTTAATTTCACAGATAACAATTCACTCCTGACACCTGTGACAAGCACCTAGATAAGTACAGAGATAACAAAGATAACAGATAACCATTTACTTCAACTACCTTGTGACAAACACACTAACTCCTTTTTTTTTACCCTAAATAGAAGGTCCCAGGACAAGAGATGTAGTTCTTAGCCCCGGTAGAGAAGTTTTAGTTATACCAGTCGCTCCTTCCACCTGGTTTTCTCTCTGCTTTGTGGCAGTAGCTATCTAGGGTAGTGTTTATATCTGGTCTTAACCTGGTTCCTTCTAGCTAAGCCACCCCCCTACTTTGCAAATCTTTCTACACTTAGTTAATTTCACAGATAACAATTCCCTTCTGATGCCTGTGACAAGCACCTAGATTACACAGATAACACAGATAACAGATAAAAATTTACTTCAACTACCTCTTGACAAACACACTAACTCCTTTTTTGCCATAAATTGAAGGTCCCAGTACAAGGGATCTAGTTCTTAGCCCCATTAGAGAAGTTTTAGTTATAGCAGTAGCTCCTTCATCCTGGTTTTCTGTCTGCTTTGTGGCAGAAGCTATCTAGGGTAGCATTTATATCTGGTCTTAACATGGCTCCTTCTAGCTAAGCCACCCCTCCCCCCACACACACTTTGCAAATCTTTCTACACTTAGTTAATTTCTCAGATAACAATTCACTTCTGACACCTGTGACAACCACCTAGAAAAGTACAGAGATAACACAGATAACAGATAACAATTGACTTCAACTACCTATTGACAAACACACTAACTCCTTTTTTTACCCTAAATTGAAGGTCCCAGTACAAGAGATCTAGTTCTTAGCCCCAGTAGAGAAGTTTTAGTTATACCAGTAGCTCCTTCCTCCTGGTTTTCTGTCTGCTTTGTGGCAGAAGCTATCTAGGGCAGTGTTTATATCTGGTCTTAACCAGGCTCCTTCTAGCTAAACCACCCCCTCCACTTTGCAAATCTTTCTACACTTAGTTAATTTCACAGATAACAATTCACGTCTGACACCTGTGACAAGCACCTAGATAAGTACACAGATAACAGATAAAAATTTACTTCAACTACCTCTTGACAAACACACTAACTCCTTTTTACCCTAAATTGAAGGTCCCAGTACAAGGGATCTAGTTCTTAGCCCCAGTAGAGAAGTTTTAGTTATAGCAGTAGCTCCTTCATCCTGGTTTTCTGTCTGCTTTGTGGCAGAAGCTATCTAGGGTAACGTTTATATCTGGTCTTAACATGGCTCCTTCTAGCTAAGCCACCCCTCCCCCCACACACACTTTGCAAATCTTTCTACACTTAGTTAATTTCTCAGATAACAATTCACTTCTGACACCTGTGACAACCACCTAGAAAAGTACAGAGATAACACAGATAACAGATAACAATTGACTTCAACTACCTCTTGACAAACACACTAACTCCTTTTTTTACCCTAAATTGAAGGTCCCAGTACAAGAGATCTAGTTCTTAGCCCCAGTAGAGAAGTTTTAGTTATACCAGTAGCTCCTTCCTCCTGGTTTTCTGTCTGCTTTGTGGCAGAAGCTATCTAGGGCAGTGTTTATATCTGGTCTTAACCAGGCTCCTTCTAGCTAAACCACCCCCTCCACTTTGCAAATCTTTCTACACTTAGTTAATTTCACAGATAACAATTCACGTCTGACACCTGTGACAAGCACCTAGATAAGTACACAGATAACAGATAAAAATTTACTTCAACTACCTCTTGACAAACACACTAACTCCTTTTTTTACCCTAAATTGAAGGTCCCAGTACAATAGATCTAGTTCTTAGCCCAGTAGAAAAGTTTTAGTTATACCAGTAGCTCTTTCCTCCTGGTTTTCTGTCTGCTTTGAGGCAGAAGCTATCTAGGGCAGTGTTTATATCTGGTCTGAACATGGCTCCTTCTAGCTAAACCACCCCCCCCACTTTGCAAATCTTTCTACACTTAGTTAATTTCACAGATAACAATTCACTCCTGACACCTGTGACAAGCACCTAGATAAGTACAGAGATAACAAAGATAACAGATAACAATTTACTTCAACTACCTTGTGACAAACACACTAACTCCTTTTTTTACCCTAAATAGAAGGTCCCAGGACAAGAGATCTAGTTCTTAGACCCAGTAGAGAAGTTTTAGTTATACCAGTAGCTCCTTCCTCCTGGTTTTCTCTCTGCTTTGTGGCAGAAGCTATCTAGGGCAGTGTTTATATCTGGTCTTAACCTGGCTCCTTCTAGCTACGCCACCTCCCCAACATTGCAAATCTTTCTACACTAAGTTAATTTCAAAGATAACAATTCACTTCTGACACCTGTGACAAGCACCTAGATAAGTACGCAGATTACACAGAAAACAGAAAAAAATTTACTTCAACTACCTAGTGACAAACACACTAATTCCTTTTGTTTTTTACCCTAAATTGAAGGTCCCAGTACAAGAGATCTAGTTCTTAGCCCCAGTAGAGAAGCTTTAGTTGTACCAGTTACTCCTTGCTCATGGTTTCCTGTCTGCTTTGTGGCAGAAGCTATCTAGGGCAATATTTATATCTGGTCTTAACATGGCTCCTTCTAGCTAAGCCACCCCCACTTTGCAAATCTTTCTACACTTAGTTAATTTCACAGATAACAATTCACTTCTGACACCTGTGACAAGCACCTATATAAGTACACAGATAACAGATAACAATTTACTTCAACTATCTGTTGACAAACAAACTCCTTTTTTTTACCCTAAATTGAAGGTCCCAGTACAAGAGATCTAGTTCTTACCCCAGTAGAGAAGTTTTAGTTATACCAGTAGCTCCTTCCTCCTGGTCTTCTGGCTGCTTTGTGGCAGAAGCTGTCTAGGGCAGTGTTTATATCTGGTCTTAACCTTGCCCCTTCTAGCTAAGCCACCCCCCCTACTTTACAAATCTTTCTACACTAAGTTAATTTCACAGATAACAATTCACTTCTGACACCTGTGACAAGCACCTAGATAAGTACACAGATAACGCAGATAACAGATAAAAATTGACTTCAACTACCTCTTGACAAACACACTAACTCCTTTTTTTACCCTAAATTGAAGGTCCCAGTACAAGAGATCTAGTTCTTAGCCCCAGTAGAGAAGTTTTAGTTATACCAGTAGCTCCTTCCTCCTGGTTTTCTGTCTGCTTTGTGGCAGAAGCTATCTAGGGCAGTGTTTATATCTGGTCTTATCCAGGCTCCTTCTAGCTAAGCCACCCCCCCACTTTGCAAATCTTTCTACACTCAGTTAATTTCACAGATAACAATTCACGTCTGACACCTGTGACAAGCACCTAGATAAGTATACAGATAACACAGATAAAAGATAGCAATTTACTTCAACTACGTCTTGGCAAACAGACTAATTCCTTTTTTTTTACCCTAAATTGAAGGTCAAAAGTACAAGATATCTAGTTTTTAGCCCCAGTAGAGAAGTTTTAGTTATACCAGTAGCTCCTTCCTCCTGGTTTTCTGTCTGCTTTGTGGCAGAAGCTATCTAGGGCAGTGTTTATATCTGGTCTTATCCTGACTCCTTCTAGCTAAGCCACCTCCCTACTTTGCAAATCTTTCTACACTTAGTTAATTTCACAGATAACAATTCACGTCTGATGCCTGTGACAAGGACCTAGATAAGTACACAGATAACAGATAACAATTTTCTTCAACTACCTCTTGTCAAACACACTAACTCCTTTTCTTTTACCCTAAATTGAAGGTCCCAGTACAAGAGATCTAGTTCTTTGCCCCAGTAGAGAAGTTTAATTATACCAGTATCTCATCCCTCCTGGTTTTCTTTCTGCTTTGTGGCAGAAGCTATATAGGGCAGTGTTTATATCTGGTCTTAACCTGACTCCTTCTAGCTATGCCACCCCCCACTTTGCAAATCTTTCTACACTTAGTTAATTTCACAGATAACAATTCACTTCTGACATTTGTGCCAAGCACCTAGATAAATACACAGATAACAGATAGCAATTTACTTCAACTACCTCTTGACAAACACACTAACTCTTTTTTTTATCCTAAATTGAAGGTCCCAATACAAGAGATCTAGTTCTTAGCCCCAATAGAGTAGTTTTAGATATACCAGTAGCTCTTTCCTCCTGGTTTTCTGTCTGACCACATGTGCCCTCCTCCAATTCTCTGGTACCACCCCTGTGTTGAATGACTCGGTGAACATGGCTGCCAGGGGTACTGCTATCTCCCTTCACAGTTCTCTGAATATCCTAGGGTGTATGCCATCTGGTCCCATGGCTTTGTCCACCTTCAATTTAGTCAGTTCCTGTAGGATTCTTTTTCCTGTGAATGGACTATTGTCCACCTCTTCACACCTTTGCAACTGCTATACTGCTGTGGCCCTTGCCCATCCTCCTCTTCTGTGAATACTGAGCAGAAAGACACAGTGGATGTCTTGGGGGTGCACATGACAGTTTTTAGGCATGGTACTATCACTTCCAAATACCTAAACAGCCCATATAAGCAAGCAATATTCGGCATTGACAAATGCTTGTTTTATTTGCACTCCTGAAGTTCAGGACCTTTGTCCTTGTCTTGTTCACTTCCACTGCTGTCCTTAAGTTGAATCGCACTGTAAGGTGATTACTGGTCCCAAGGTGGTCTCTTACTTTGATGTCGGCAACACTGTTCCTGTTAGTGAGCAGTGAGCACCAAGTCCAGTACTTCCCCATCACGAGTGGTTGCTTGACTAGTTGTCTAAGAAACTTCCCTGCAGGGAGTCCTAGATTTTCTTGCTTCTAGCTGAAGCTGTGACTGTGAGGCTCCAATGTACATCTGGCAGACTAAAGTCCCTCACCAGCAGCAGCTTCCCTTTTCCTGCTATTGTGACAATGTCTTCCACCAGTGCCTTATCTAAATTCTCCTACTGTGTTGAGGTCTGTAGGTCATTCCAGTGTGAATAGTGGCTCAGTTTCCCATCTCCAGGGTGCCCACTGTACCTACAACCCCTGCAATCCACCCCTGGATTACCTGTGTTTCTGTCGCTTTGATACACTCACTTACGTACAGCAAAACCCCTCCACCATTCTTCCCACCCTATCTTTCCTGAACTGAGTATAGCCTGGTATGGCAATGTCCCAGTCATGACTTCCTGTGCACCAGGACTCAGTAATGGCCATGATATCCAGGTCTGTCTCCACCATGATGGCCTCTAGATCTGGTATGTTATTTCTTAGACTTCTAGAATTTGCACAGATGACTTTTCACATTTTTTACTACTCTGCTTGCTATATCACACATTTTCTTTTTACCCTTCCAGCTTTTCCCTTCTTTTTACAGCTCTTTTCCCATCCTCTTTCATTTCAACCACTGCTTTTTTTTTCTTTATTTTGCACTCTGGGGAATTTACCACCTCTGAGTCCTCCCTTCACTCCACTTCAGTCTGCAGAGGAGAGTTTATGCCTCCCATATATCTTCCACTACCCTCTCATCTACTGTAAATGTTCATCAAAGTAACATTTAAACCATCCACTGAGGACTGTGACATCCATCGTAGTTTGATGCAGGCCATCACACCTGGATAGGACGTTATCCCTACTGGTTGGTCCCCAGCCCCCTATATATCTGAAGCCCTCCTCCCTACATCATTCCTTCAACCATGATTTGAAGTTCTTGGTGTGGTGATCCTTATCCTCCCCCTTACATGGATAGTCAGCATCTCAGCAAAAGTGTTTTAGCATGTTACCCACCTATGACCTCTCCCTTGCTACCAAAAATCCCTCTGCACAATCCCAGCCATGTCTTTAGCTAGGTCATTTGTTCCAGGTGGACAATGACATACAGTTCCCCCTGCTGCCCCACTACCCTAGTGATTCTTAGGATCTAGTTTCCATCTTTCTGAGCCAAGGCACCAGGTAAGCACTTCACCTCCCCTATTACCTCCCTTCCAGTTCTCAAATCTACCCTCCACCACCAGAAATTGCTTCCTCCTCCTTTGCTGGGTCCTCTCTCTCTCCATCCCCCTTGAGGCCTCCTCAAGGGAGAACCCCACATCCTTGCTGACCACTACCATTGGTGCCTCCTACCAGCAGCTTTGTCAAGTAAAGGCAGTAAATGAGTTTTGTAGTGGCACCTTTTCAGATCCAAACACAATCCAGCAAGCCCTCCTCCTTCGCACCCTCTGGGGCAAAAGTGGTAAACTTTGTGGTACCTGGGTGGGGGATGATGGCCCCAAATCCTAACCCTCAGTCTAGCAACCTCCTCCCTTAGCTGAGAGAGGTGCACATAGATGCACACAGATGGGAAAGCACATAGAAACATAGACTTTGATGGCAGATAAGGACCACTTGGCCCACCTAGTCTGCCCATTTCCCTACCTACAGGATAAGCTGCAGATCCTATTTAACCAACAGCCTATTTCTTCCTATCCCCCACAAGAATTGCCTTATGTCTGTCCCATGCATACTTGAATTCTCCCACAGTTTTAGACCCCACAACCTCCTCAGGAAGACTGTTCCATGCGTCCACCACCCTCTCTGTGAAAAAATACTTACTCACATTGCCCCTGAGCCATCCCCCCTCTATCTTCAAATTGTGTCCCCTTGTTCTTGCACATCTCTTTTTCTGAAAGATGCTACCCTCATGGACTTTGTTGATTCCACGGAGGTACTTAAAAGTTTCTATCATGTCCCCCCTCTCCCTCCTTTCCTGAAGGGTATACATATTCAGCTCCTTTAGTCTCTTCTCATATGGCTTCTCTTGCAGACCCTGCACCATTTTAGTTGCCCTCCTATGTACTGGCTCCATCCTGTCTATGTCCTTGTGGAGATGGGGTCTCCAGAACTGGACGCAGTACTCCAGATGGGGTCTCACCAACTGTCTGTACTGAGGGATAACAACTTCCTGTTTTCTGCTGGTGATGCCTCTCCCTATACATCCCAGTATCCCCCAGCCCTTCCTACTGCCTTCTGCATTGCTTGCTAACCTTAAGGTAATCTGATATGATTATCCCCAGGTCCCTTCCATTTTGTTGTTGTTACTACCTCTCCCCCATTGTGTAATCTTCCCTGGGTTTTGTTTCCCAGGTGCATTATTTTCACTTCTTTACATTGAATCTAAGCTGCCATACTTCTGACCATTCCTCCAACCTTGCTAGTGCCTTCTCATCCTTTCCACACCTCCTTGTGTATCAACCCTGTTGCAGATCTTTGTGTCATCTGCAAAGAAGAATATTTTCCTTCCAGTCCCTCTGCAATGTCACTTATAAAGACATTCAAAGGACTAGACCCAGTACTGAACCCTGCAGTACCCGCTAGTAACCCCTCTTTCTTCAGAGTGGACTCCATTTGCAATTACCTTCTGTGTCCTGTTGTCCAGCCATTGTTTTACCCAGGCTACCACCCTGGGACCCACTCGAGGCTGGTTAATTTGACTATTAATCTTTGTGTGGGACTGTGTCAAATGCCTTGCTAAAGTCTAGGTAGGCCATGTCCACTGCCCTCCCTGGTCTACTACGCTGGTTACCCAGTCAAAGAAATCAATTAGATTTGTCTGACATGATCTTCCCGCTGTGAACCCATGCTGCCTTAGGTCCTGTGCCCCACTGGCCTCTAGGTACTCAACAATTCTTTCCTTCAGAAGTGATTCCATCACTTTCCCTACCACAGAGGTCAAACTGACAGGTCTGTAGTTTCCTGCCTCTGTCTTGCTCCCACTTTTGTGAAGGGGAATCTCTTTTGAGAACCATAGTGGCTTTTTTTTTGTTTTGATTTGTTTATTTGCTTCACACAAAGGCTTGTTACCTATGTGATTGCAGTTTTGATGTTTCTCCAATGTTGCTCCACCCTCCTTCTAGCCTAGTGCTTTTCTAAGGCACTCTCCCATCTTGCCAAATTCAGCCCTCCTGAAGTCCAGAACCCTCACTTTTGCATGGCTTGACTCTGTAGCTGAATTTATCATGAACCACACTGTTTGGTGGTTTCTTGTTCCCAGATGGCTACCCACTTCTAGATCTGAGATCCTCTCACTGTCCCCACTTGACAGTATGAGGTCTAAGATTGCTCCCTCACGAGTGGGTTCCAAAACTAGCTGTCTGAGGCATGCCACCTGAAGGGCATCGAGAATGACCTTGCTTTTGGATGTGGCTACAGCAAAGGTGCTCCAGTTAATGTCTGGCATATTAAGGTCCCCCATCAACAGTATCTCCCCTTTTTCTGCCATCCTAAGGATGTCTTCTATCATATCCTTGTCCATTCCCTCCCACTGACATGGGGGTCTGTATACAGCCCCTGTGTGGATTGTGGTGCCATTTCCAGCCTCTAAGGTGAAACACAGTGCCTCCTCTTCTCCCTGTTTACTCTTTTGTTCAGTTGCTTTTCTCCCTTCCCTTACATAGAGAGGTACTCAACCCCTTCTTCTCCCCTCCCTGTCTCTCCTGTAGGTTGTGTAACCTGGTATGTTAACATCCCAGTCATGGTTCTCTGTGTACCATGTTTCTGTGACTGCTATGATATCCAGGCATCCCTCTTTCATCAAGGCCACCAGTTCAGGGAGCTTGTTGCCCAGACTATGGGCATTGGTACTCATTACCCTCCATTTCTTGATGACCTTACCCTTTTTTGCCCCATCCCTGTCCTTATTGCATTTGTCATTTTCTCCATTTACCCCTGTCCTTCTCCCTATCGACATCTCTATCTTGGCGTTTACCTCACTTAGTACCCTGATTCTTTTGTGTGGCTAGGATTTCACTGCTCCTCTCCAGTACCTCCCCCCTTGTCTAGTTTTATTGCTTGCCAATGATGCATTTAAACCTATCACCTAGGATCCTGGTTCCCCTCCTGGACAGATGCATACCATCATGCCAGTATAGGTCTGCATCCCTCCAGGTGGACCCCCAGTCCCCAATAAAGCCAAATCCCTGAGTTCTGCACCCATTTTTCAACCACTGATTGAATTCCATGGTGTGGAGCACCCTAGCCTCACCCGTGCCATAGACAGGCAGCACCTCTGAGAAGGTTACCTTGCTTGCTAGTTGACTAAGGCCCCCCTCTAACTCCACAAATGCTTCCTGCACTGCTCTGATCCCTTTCTTAGCCAGGCCATTTGCTCCTAGGTGGACAATGACATCCAGCTCCCTCCCCTGTGCAGCTGCTCCAGCAATCCTGAGGATTTGCTCCCTGTCCCTCAAAGCCATGGCACCAGGCAGGCACCTTACCTCCCTCTTCCCTTCCTCCCCCAGTTCTACCTTCCTAAAAATGGAGTCCCCCACCAGGAGTTGTTTCCTTCCCCTGTGGGGTCCCATGCCACCCTCCTGTGGGTCTCATTTGTGGAGGTTCCCAGCATCCTCCTTGGCCTCCACTGTGGGTGCCTCCATAGAGGAAACACACTTTGCTAGAATGGCATATGAATTGTGGAGAAGTACAACTAGTGGGATGTGCCTCTGTTCCACCACCCTCAATTTCCAGAAGGTCTCTCTGAAGACTGCCACTCTACAGCCACTCTATTGCCACTGCTCTGCACCACTCCCAACATTCCCTTTCCTACACTCAAAATGATGCTGGAAGAATTCTGTTCCCTTGCCCCAGTTAGGCTGTTTCTAATTTTCCCTTTATTGTTTTGCTTAACCCATTTGTGTCTTGACCTTAGATCAAATGTTCCCCTTTTTCTGCTTTTATCCTCTTCATACCCTTACCCTAGATAGGGTGTTACCTCTATTCATGCTGCAGAGGTGTTTTTTTGTTCCAGCAATCCATTTACACAAGCAGCAACAAGTAAACAGGTACTCTGCCGCACCTCAGTGGACCAGCACATTTCTTTGCATGCCAGGTGTTATCTGCAGTTGCCTGCAGACACCTAAGATGCCAATCTCTTCAGCTGTTCTACTCATGCTCTGGGACATGAACATGAATGGGACACATTAGTAGTTGTTCCTTTAATCCTTCAGATGGGCCCTCCTCAACGTAAGACTTCCTGCTGTGCACCTGATTGGCCTGATTGGTCCATACCTGTCCTGGTACCCTCCTTTTTTTGTCCTCCTGCTCTGAGTACCTTTCAGATGCTGACCTTCTAGGACAAAGTACACACTAAAAGCATTGGTTAGTTAAAAACTGTCTTTATAAAAGCACCCAAACCAGAGTTATTACTTTTATTGTAGCTTTTACCCCCTCCCATCTGTCCTTTTGCAGCTATGTGTTTGGTTTAGTAAGCCTTTGAAAATAGAAAATAAACTTCTCCCAAATGAGATTGGTGCACCCCTTTTTGTTGACACCCCAATGGTGAAACAGGAAAAAAGACCATTATTGTGACATTCGAGGTAATGGTCCTTTTTCAGTGTTTCGCTTTCCACCAGTGTTCCACACCCTCCCTGGACCAACTCCATCCTGGAGTTGGAATCCTAAAATCTGGGTGGTGTGGGGGGGCGCGGGTGGTAGAGCCCCTCTCAGAAAACACCTTGAGAACAGGCGGCACAATACCTACGTTGGTATTGTGCCGTCACTGTGGGGGAGGTCGGCATTGTTGCTGTCGACCAAACTTGGTGTTTCCAATAAGATAGATCGATTGATTTTAACTTTAACTGTTTATATCACTTATTATTCTGGTATTTCTGCTTGTCCTTTACAAACAAAAGTCCCTTCCCAAGTTTGTTTGCTATAACTATTTACAGCCCCTTCTGTTTACCCTGTTTGCCTTTTAAAAACACAAATACCCTCCTAAATTTTTTGGCCGACAGTCCAAACACAAAACTCCCAGTGGCAACGTATTTCATCATACAAGAAGAAAGTAAGAATTCCTCCTGATGTGGTTCATCCAATTTGTTACCCTCCTACCGACTGTCTCCCACTACTATAAGTGCTCCTGCCTTGTTTTAGAAAGCACGCCAAACTTCCACTGCTAGCATACTGCATGAAAGCCCACAACCAGCTCCATAAATAACCTCCTCCTGAAGAAGAATTTACTATTGCAAAATCACTTTCACTACCAGTCACTAGGTAACCCCTAAGCCATTTTATAGCAGTCTGTTTTCTCCCTCCTAGTATTTCTACCTCTGCTCAATTCAGTGCTGGTAAGGTGCAGTTAAAACAGCTCCCAACTATGTGTAGAGTGTGCATGATCCAAAAGTCAATACAGGAGTGGCAAAACTCAGCACTGCCTGGGAATACTCACAGTATCAGCCCTTAATATTTAAAATACAGAATCCACCATGTACAGCATCCAGAATGAGAGAAAACACTACCAGTTTCAAACTAGTTGTGGATCATCAGGAGGTACAGCCAATCCAAATCACAGGACATGAATACAAATGTCTTAAAGTGATAGTGTCAGTAAAGTGGTCATAGATATAAAGGTGTAAAGTGCTTATGTGCAAAACAATCAAATTAATTACAGACAAAGCAATTTTTTAAGACAAATTTGCAATCCCATTTGTGTGATGAGCATGCCATTTCTCAAGTTCCTTATGTGGTCAGTGCTTGAGGTACCCATGGGGCCTAATTCCAAGTTGCATGGCACAACTCATGGGCATTTGTGAGTTGTGCCATGTGGCGCTATGCCGGGGACCCAGCACCCTATTCCAGGACAGACAGGCAGAGCCTCTGGCACCTTTGACCGGCAACTTTCAGCAGACGCAGGCTTGCACCATGGGAATGGCACAATGGACCTGGGCAATACAAGTTGCAGCTGGATGTACAGTAACTGCCTCCACCGGAGCTCCCCCCACCCTGAAACACTCCCTCAGTCCTCTGGGGGCATTGGGAGGCGTAGGCTGGGTGGCACAGGTGAAAGGGGGTTACTGCGCTACACCATCCCAGGTGGCACCCTGGACTCGGGGGGGTGGGGGCATCACTGTGTTCGGGGGTGTGGTGCATGGGAATGTGTGTACCATGGCACTGCAGGGGGAGCATCTGTCATTTTGCCAGGATGGATGCCCCTTAGACCACCTCCATGCTGGTCTAGCCCCGCAGTGCCATGTTTGGACTTGGAATAGCTTAAGTGGGTTATGGCAGCCACCCTTTTGAAAAAGGGCACAGGTGCTTACATAACCCACCCTTTCACCATGCTGCAGTGGGATGCTAGCATAGTGGGTGGCATATACCACCATTGGCACAACCTGCGTGCAATATGGTGCAGGCCGCTTCTTGTAATTCCAACCTGCGTAATGCATGGTGCAAGATATGATTTGCACCATAGGGTTTGGCATAAATCTCCTTGTGCCATGCGTAAGGCAACTTGGATGGGCCCATGGTATTTAGTCCTCTGCACCCTATGAAGAAAACAGCAATACATATCGGTTCATATTGAGGGACCACAATCTGGACAATCATTTATCAGTGTTCAGCACATTTAAGGTTTCTTTTCTTAATGCATGGCATCAGTTCAATTCAATCATTAAGGCCTGGGGGCACCAGGAGTTTGCTTTCAATAAACCAGCCCCTAGGACCAAGTTTCACTTTTTCTATTGCACAGAATTTAAAAATATGTGTAGTTCTGTTATTTACTTTCAAATTACAGGCCAAAGCATTTGTTGTACCCCCCCCCCGCAACTGACTTGAGGTGTTCACCTATCCATAGTTTCAGGGGTCTGGATGTTTTCCCCGCGTGAAAAGTGCCACACTCACAAGTGGCCAGATAAATAACATTTTCTGTAGTACAGCTAAAAAAATCTGATATTTTGAACATCTGTGTGCTATTACATGTTGTAAAAGTGTAGCCTTAAATATGTGTGGACAGAATTAGCAGTTACCACATGGAAAGTTGCCATGTGGTAGTGTGGAAGCCAGTTACCTTATCTGTTCATTTCTTCTTTGTTTTTAGGCGGGTAACTGTGTATCAGTCTGTCCCTCGCAATCCTGCCCCTACGGAATACCATCCGTGGTCTCTCTCTTGTTATTTCTGACTGAAGGGGTTAATTCTCTAGAATGTCAGGTGTAGTTAGTGACAAAGTTCATTCAGTTTGGCTTTTCAAAGGGTCATTTGTCCTGTAACAGGGTGTCATGAGGGGTTTCTAGTGCTTCATGGTATGCCTATTCTACCAGATTACTATTACAACCCCTTTCCCTAAATCATTTGCATAAATCAGAGCCATGAACCATATAGTCTGAGGCCCCAATATTCAGAATTGTGGCTGGCAATGGTGCATGTGGTGGTGCAGTGCAATTGAGTTGCATTGGTGCAACTAAGGGATATATTCAAAAGAGATGAACCAGGGCACATCTCCTCTGAATATATCAGGTAATGCGCACTGCACAAATATGATGCCCTGGTGCATCCCCCCCAAGACAGGGCTGAATACCAGGAATGGAAACTGCACAAGCGCAACAGAGTGAATGGCTTCATTCACTTATTTGTGAATGACTATTACAATATGCACTGCAAGCACATTTATCCACAGTGTGGACCAATGGGCTTGCAGCTCTTACTGTAAGCTGTCATTCGGCGGGCAACTGCAGAAGTGTGCGGGTGGGTTTGCTGCTGCCCGCCGATGATGGGGGGAGCTGGGTGGGCAGAGGATCCTGTGTGGGTGGGGGGGTGCCACTGGACCACCAGGGATGTATTGCCACCAGTTTTACCAGTGATCAGTGTTCTGGGAGGGGTGGGGAGGGTTCCACTAGACTACCAGAGAATTGTTAAACATTTATTTCTCAGCAATCACAGCTACAGGTAGGGTGGGAGGACCACTGGACCATGAGGGATGGTATTGGGTGCTTGTACACAGTACTGGGGGGGTAGCCACCCATGGCTGGCAGCTACTGTGATGCGCCTTGCATTACGGCAGCTCGCCCATGGGTGGCTACTGTTTGAGCCTTCTTTTTCAGGCTCAACTTTGTGCCCTGATATACTGCACTTCTCAGGGTTGTGCCAGCATATTCCCCACACATCCCGTGCTGAATATCAGGATGTGCCGCATATATGAGGGCACTCCCCCTGAAGATGTGACACATACATTATCTTTATGCCACAATGCATCAGGGATTGCGATGTGCAATTCCACCCTTTGAATATTGTCCCAGGGTGAATTTTTGAGGTTGCACTGATGCAACTCAGTTGCACCAGGAGCAACCCTTTTGAATATCTAGCCCTGAATCTTCAGTGCAATTTCTGTGTCCTCATAACATCTGGGCTTTGGAAATATTTTCTACCATGTGTCGTGGATGGCAGCTGGATGAAAGCAAGAGAGAGTTGTGGTTTGTCTCCTTATGAAATAAACTGGTTTGAGGTGTACCACCAGGCAATTTTTGGATTTGGAAAAAGCATGTGAGAGACACTTCAGGACTGTGTTTGAACAGAACACTGCAGCTAGATATATTAACATTAACTCTGAGGAAGCTGCAACATTGAAAAGTCTTGAAGAAAAGACAAACTTAACAGTAAATCCAGCTGATAAGGGGAGTTCAGTTGTGATTATGTCCACAACACAGTATGTAAAAGAAATAGAAAAACAGCTTGATGATGCATCATTCTATGTAAAGTTACAGAGTGATCCTACTGTTAGGTTCAAAACAGAAGTTGATATCTTTCTCCATGAATCTATGGTAACAGGGTATGTTACACCAGATGAAATGTCTTACCTCACTGTTAGCCATCTAATAAGGGCCAACATTTATGTCCTGCCTAAGGTCCATAAGAGTCTACAGGACCCACCAAGGTGCCCCATAATGGTGGGCATTGGCTCTCTCACAGAGCCATTGTCTACATATGGAGATGCCCAGATATAAGATTAGGTTGCAACTCTATCATTATACATTAGGGACACCACCCCAATGATTGGGATACTGGGGGACATGCAAACTGAGCAACATTGGTAATTAGTATCTAAGGACATTATGGCCTTGTACATCAACATACCCCATGGGGGGTTAGAGGTTTTGTAGTACTGGTTGAACATAGACACTAACATTGAGGTAGAAAAGGGAGGCAGTACAGCACACTGGTTTAAGGCTCTGAGCTACAAATCTGGAGACCTGGGTTTGAATCCCACAGCCCCCACTTGCATACTGTTTGACCCTAAGCAAGTCACTTAACTTCCCTGTGTTGACCAGGTTGCACCTGTAAACAAGCTTTCAGCTTAGTGTGTCTCACCTGGTTAAACAATTGGAAAAAAAGAAACTGTTTTTATTGGGGTGCACTGAACATGTACTTAAGAAAACCGGTTTCATGTTTCAAGGAGAACATTATCTGCAACTAAAGGGGACAGTCATAGGGGCAAACTTTGCCCCCAGTCATGCCAACCTCTACCTGGGTATGTGGGGAAAAAACATCTGTCCATGATGTCCAGAACAATCCTTTTCTTGATAGGATTGATATTTGGTGTCACTTTATAGACAATGTATTTATGGTCTGGAGGGCACACTAGATGAACTGAGAGATTTTGAGCCGTATTTGGAAACTAGCAGTCACAATCTAAAATTCACTATACAAAGTGACTTGAAATCTGTCTCCTTTTTATGTTAAAAGTTTTTTATTAATTTTGCTACAACATAACAAAGGAACAACAACAAAAAAAACCATTAAATTTCGGCTATATATAAAACAGCAGTATAAATAATTGACATGTAAGACACTCTTTGAATTGCATCATAAATTTAAAAAGAAAATTGCAAGGATTCTACTAGACCCTAAGGCACCTACCTTGACTCTTACCAAAAATCCGAGACCACGAGGAGGTACCACTGCTGGATAAGTCAAGGCGTCATGCATTACAGTAGCCGTACCTTCCTATGGTCGAATTTGAGGTAACATCTGAACAATAAGTAATATGGTGCCACAAAATAACTAAGGGTAATTAAAGTAATTCCTAGAGAGGCAAAGTGCAAATATAGATTATTCGTCCATAACCTCTATAGCTAAAACACAAGTTGTAAAGAGAGTGTACAAATAGCCTAGCCATAAAAGTAAGTAATAACATTATTAACTATTTACAATGTCCTCCTATATTGAATACAGTATAAACAACACATGATTACCAATTATAGAAAACTGCAGACAAAATCTAAGTTCAGTGAACTGATTACGCATCACCTCAAATTGGGAAATAAAGTTATGCAGGACAACAATGTACCAGGTCAACTGACACCTGCTCTGGAGGCCAGGTAGGCCATGTATGGAGCCCAGCAACAATGGTAAAGAGGCATACGCCCTGATATCAGGTGAGAACGTCTGTCTAATTTGGAAATATATGTAAGAGTGGGGAGGATCTCAGTTATATTAGGTATATTAGAAGATCTCCAGTTTTTCAGGATAGAACGCTTCACTTGCATGCTTAAAAGCATCAGCCATCTAAATGAATGAGGGTCAAGATTAGGGACATCAGATTTAAGACCCAACAGCATAAGGGAGGGACTGAAAGGGATATTACATGGCAGGATTAAGTTTGCTACACTTTGAATGGACTTTCACACATTTACGATCAAAGGGCAGAGCCATAAAATGTGATATAGATCTCCTCCGTGTACATGGCATCTCCAGCATTTATCATGAGGGAGCACTTGCATGTTTTTTAACATTACAGGTGTTCTATACCAAGAATGCATTATTTTATTATGGATCAGTCTGCTCCTAGCATCAGTAAATACTTTATGTCCTACCCACCAGCATTGATTCCACTGGGTTTCAGTCAGTGGCATTTTTAAGGCCTGTTCCCACTTGTGCCTTGAAGATTGGTTAGAGGTAGGCAAGGTATCTCTAACTAGGGCATAGATTACACCTGCCATCCCCTTCTGTAGGGCAAGCCACAAATGCATTGGGGGTGAAAGGTCCTTAATTGTGTCTGCCTGTTGCAGCCTTATTTTCAAAGCATCTCTGATCTGCAAATACCTCCAAAAGTCAGATCTCTGTAGTTTCCATTTACTTTGTAATTGTTGAAATGTATCTACCATTATGAAGCCCTTAACCAATAAATCCTTTACAAATAAGATATCTTTCCCCTGCCAAGTGGGCCAGATCACAGGCTTTCCACCTATGGTAACACTGGGGTTATTCCATAAGCGAGTATATGGTAAGGGAAGGGCTGAAATATTTAGTTTTTTGTGAAGTATTCACCAATAAAGAATAGAGGGGCCTATGGTGGGATGCAGCATAAGCTCCTTAGAGGCTCCAGGCCATAACACTGTAGCTGTAACAGGGAATCAGCTGACACCTTGTTCTAATGTTAACCATTGGGGCGACTCATCAGACTGTGGGTTAAACCATTTCAGGGTCTGTGTACATTGGTATGCAATTTTGTAACCCTCTATCCAAGGGAGACCACATCCACCATATTTCTAATGTGCCGTTAGTATATTTATGCCAAAGCGGGGTTTAGCATTACCCCATAAGAAGTGACCTGTAGTTTTTTCAAGTTTTTTGATCCATACCCTAGGGAGAAATATGGGAATGTGGTGTCATTTTATAGGCAGATATCTTCCCAGCCAATGTAAGGTTGAGACGAGCCCAGCGGTCCAATTCACACCTGCAACTAGATAGTAAAGGGCCTAAGTTGTTGTCCCACCATTTTCCAATATCCGCCCCACTTTGATTCCCAGGTATGTAATGGTATGTTGTGACCATTTAAGGCCAAAGTGGGACATGGTATGGGGGAGACATTTAGAATTACGTGGGAGAATCTCTGTTTTGGCCTGGTTGATTTTGAGTCCAGAGATATGAGAGAAGTGTTCTAATAGGGAGAGAAGAGGTCAAATGGTCTTAGGGGCATCCCCTAATATAACCAGCAGGTCATCAGCGTACATAAGGGTGGTGGGTTGTGGGTGACCTGCAGTAATACCAGTTAGAGAGGGATGTTGGCGGATTGCTGCTGCCATGGGTTCCACCGCTAGAAGAAATAATAATGGAGATGGGGGCAGCCCTGTCTAGTACCTCTATGAAGTTGAAATGAGTCTGACATTACTGAGTTAGTGAGTACCCCAGCGAGGGGGCCAGTATAAAGAGCTGTTATAGCCGCTCAAAAACGAGGGCCAATTCCAATATGCTGAAGGTAGTCCCATTCCACAGAGTCGAATGCCTTCTCAAAATCAATGGCCAATGCAGCCACAGGTGTCGGGGCAGATTTGGCTATATGAATGAGATTGAGAAGAGTCCGCAAATGATCTGAGCTATACCTACCTTTCACAAATCCTACTTGGGATGGGTGTATCAAAGATGGAAGTATGGGGTTAAGTCTTTTTGCCAATATTCTAGCGTATACCTTGCTGTCAGCATTAATCAAGGAAATAGGGCGATAGCTAGCGGGATCTTCGGGAGCTTTCCCCTTTTTGGGAAGGACTATTGTAGTGGCCTCTCTTAGGGTCTGCGGCAAAATGCCCTTGTCTTCCGCCTCAGTAAAGACCTGACATAACAGAGGGGAGATCATGGGAGAAATTAACTGAAGGAACTCTACAGGAAACCCATCACCTCCGGGAGCCTTTCCTGATTTTTGGGCCATCAAAGCCGTGTTGACTTCCTGTGTTGTGAAGGGGGCTTCAAGGTCGTCAACGTGGGGTGGGGGAAGTTTCGGTAGCTTAATAGATTGTAAAAATTCTTGGGTTACAGAATTATTTTTAGACTTGGAGGAAGTATAAAGTTGCAAATAAAACAACATCATAATTTCATTTACACTTTGAGAGCTGGTTTGAACCTTACCAGTAATGGGGTTTTTCAAGCCCACTATATGTCATTGGGCTTGTTGTTTACGGAGTTGATATGCTAAGACCTTCCCATTTTTGTCTCCCCCTTCCCAGTATGTATGACAAATCCTAAGGAGGGCTAAATCAGCCTTCCTGGATAGAAGTTCGTTAAGTTTAATACAGAGTTGTAAAACTTTCCTTCCAGATTCTGAGTGGGGCGATGGGTGGGGTAAAGCCTTGAACTCGCATTCAGCCTTAGCAAGTTCACTTTCAAGGCGAGTATATTCTTTTTCTTTACACCTCCATCTAAGGCACATATGGGAGGCATATCCAATAATTTTGCCTCGCATGGTGGCTTTATATGCTTCCCATGTGATGGAGGCAGAGGTCTCCAACACAGGGTTTTCTTGTAAGAAAAGTTGAGTTTGTATTTTGGCCCATTCAATAAATTTTTGATCATGCAAAAGAAGTGGGTCCAGTCTCCAGGAAGTAGACCATAGTGTAGAAGTTCCCCATAATATTGTCAGCTGCACCGGCGCGTGGTCTGAGATGACTGTGGGCAAAATATTGGTCTTTAAGACAAATTGTGTCAGAGAGTTGGAGATTAACCAAAAGTCAAGTCTACTAGAGGAGCCAAGTACTTCAGAGTGGAAAGTGTAGTCCCTGTCTGAGGGATTGACTAAAGCCAGATGTCCACTAATTGATATTCGGAGCAAAGACTAAGTACAGCCTGTGCTCCTCGAGTGTGATACTCTCTCCCATGACCACTTCTGTCTAGTGCAGGGACAAGCGTTAAATTAAAGTCCCCCCCACTACAATTGGTATATCTGGTTTCAACATCGTTCCTAATTTTGAACTGAGTTCTAAAAAAAAAGAAGGACTATCCTCGTTTGGTGCATATATATTAGCAATTATTAGCTGACCATGCGGGGTATCCACTAAGGCTATCACCCACCTTCCCTGAGGATCAGCTTTACTTTGTGAAATAAACCAAGGAAGTGATTTGTGTAATAAGATAACTACATCTCTTTTTTTTGTGGCAGCGCTGGCATGAGTTTCTAACCCCACCCAGTCCTTCACCAAATATCTGTGATCCTGCCTGGTTAGTTTGGTCTCTTGTAGTAGGGCGACCTGGGTTTTAACCCTTTTTAAATGGTTAAAACTTGTTTACGCTTTGAGGGAGAGTTCAAACCCCTGACAATCCATGTTTCGTAAGTTTCATAAGTTAGTTCAAGCAGTGAGACTTACGTCCATTATGCTTGCCCGTTTGTGCTAAAATTAAGTAGTTTTGTTAAAGAGATGTTTGTCTAAGCTTGTTTTAAATATATCAATGCTCGAGCTACCCACAATACTTGCAGGTAAGTTGTTCCATGCTGGCACCCCCCTTACAGTAAACCAGTTCTTCCTTTTATTTGTGTTCCACTTAGGCAATACAAATTGCAACTTGTGTTTTCTGGTGCTACAGCATCCTGTGTTATAGGTCATTTTTAAGTCTGCTTTTAATATATCATCATGTGATATCTTGTACATCATGCAGAGGTCTCCCCTTAGTCTTCTATAGTGCAGTGAGTATAAATTTAACTTAGTTAATCTCTCCTCGTAGGGTAAGTTTTTTAGTCCGAATACTGATCTAGTTGCTTTACGCTGCACACCCTCCACTCTCTCAATGTCCTCTCTACGCTGTGGGGACCACAACTGTACACAATACTCCAAGTGAGGCCTCACCAGGGCATGGTACAAGGGCATGATAACATCATGGTGTCTACTAGAAATGTGCCTCAAAATGCAATTCAAAATCTGATTAGCTTTTTTAACTTGTTGATTGCAGTGTGAATTGAACTTTAAATCTGACGTAATTTTAATGCCCAAGTCCCGCTCTTCAGATGTTGTTAATAAGGTGTTGTTCCCTATATTGTATGAATGATTGTTGTTTGTTCTACCTAAGTGCATAATTTTACATTTGGAGATGTTAAGTTCCAATTTGCTAGTTTTTGTCCACTCATAGACTTCATTTATAGCTTGTTGTAAGGATAACGAATCATCCATAGTAGACACTGTGATGCCTAGTCTGCAATCATCTGCAAATTTTGAAATCCATATAGAAGGATTGCTAAGGTGTAAGGATGAAATATATATATTAAAAAGACATGGGCCCAGCACCGAGCCCTGTGGCACCCCCACTAGTCACGGCAGACCGCTCAGATATCACGCCCCTTACCACCACCCTCTGTCTCCTGTTGGTCAGCCAATTAGCTATCCATTTCACAATGTTGTGGTGAATGCCAATTTTAGCCAGATTTTGCATTAGTTCTGTATGTGGTAGCTTATCAAAAGCCTCAGCAAAATCCATAAAGACCACATCCACTGGTCTCCCCTGGTCCAATTCTGAGTTAACATTTTCATAAAAAGGATAGTAAATTTGTTTGGCATGATTTAGATTTAATAAATCCATGCTGCACAGGATCAGATAAATTGTTTGATGAGATATAATCAGTCACAATTTCCTTTAAAATGCCCTCCATGACTTTGCCCAACAATGATGTTAAGCTAATGGGTCTAAAATTAGCTGGATCAGATCTAGATCCCTTTGTGAAGGGGTACAACCAAAGCATTCTTCCAGGCTTGAGGAACCTCAGCTCTATCTAAAGATGATTGATATAAAAGCTCAAAGGCTCAGTTAGTTGATCTGCAAGTTCCCGTGAGAATTCTAGGGTGAATATTGTCTGGGCCTGAGATTTATTGATGTCTAATTTAGTCAGTCTGCATTTTACCTCAGCAGGTGTTATTTTAATAGCCCCAGGTGACAGTGTATACTTATTAACAATCGCAGATGTATTACCAGGATTAAAAACCAAACAAAAATAGTCATTTTGTGTATTTACTAACTCCTATTCATTTAGCATAACCCCATTGTTATCATTAAAGGGTCCTGTTATTGATTGTTGATTTTTTTGGCTATTTATGTATGAAAAAAAATATTTTTTATTGTCTTTAAACCTGTTGGCTAGAGTGAACTTTGTGCTTTTGCTTTTTTAATTGTTAATTTAACCAATTTGGCGCATTCCTTATACGCTATGTAATTTTTATGGATTTTTTCTTTCATATATTTTTTAAATAGTTTATCCTTGCGGTTAATTATACGTTTTATTTGCCTGTTTAACCAAATTGTACTAGTTTTTGCTCCACTCGTTTTAGGTTTAGTAATTGGAATATATTGGGCTATTAATTCATTAAGCTTGTTTAAGATTGTATTCCACATATTATCTGTATTCTTCCTTCCAGAGCCTTATACCAATCCCAAGCTGCCAATTCCTGTCTAATATGAGAAAAATTGGCTTTAGCCAAGTTTAATTTAATAGCTCCTTCAGATTTATAGTTTTTGTTTTGTCTAATGTCCCAACTAAGCAATAGACTTTTGAGTGATCACTGTTGCCCAGAGGGGGAAGAATCTGCACATTACTTATTAATTCACTTGTGTTTGTTAATATGAGGTCTAATATTTTGTCACCTCTAGTGTCCTCATGAACTAATTGCACCAGACCTAGTTGGTCGAATGCATCTAGGTACAATTGTTCGATTTTGTTACCTGCTTTAGTTAGCTGCCAGTCTATATTAGGAAGATTGAAGTCTCCAAACAAAATTAAGTTATCATCTGGGTTCAATTTGTTAGTAAATCCAAAAAAATAACATCATTATCGTATGAGTTAGATGGAGGTCTATAAAGTAGGTCAATTATAATTTTAGGGCCGATAGAGGGAATTAACTTAAGCCATATGGTTTCTGCTTCGCCGCTTTCATAGGGCAGTTGTATACTGTTTATGCTATTATGTATGTAAATTACACTCTCCCCTTCCTGTATGATCTAGATTTTTGATATAAATTATATCCCGTATTGTTTTTCCCAGGTATCATTGATATCCCACCAGGTTTCTGTAATACAAGCTATTTATATATCATTTGTTAAGATAAAGTCTTTAAATTCATTATATTTATTAACAAGACTTCTGGAATTTATAAGTGTTGTTTTCCAACCTTTATATTTATTTGAGCTTAATTTTGTTTTTAAGTCGGGATAGCTAGCTAGAATGGGCTGCCCCCCTTGCTCCATTTTAAATGAAATTCAATCACCTTGTTCAATTTTCTTCCAAAAATCCTTGACCCTGCTAAACTAAAGTGCAAGCTGTCTGATTTAAATAAAATTTTATTGCTAAATGTTATAGAATTGTCCATATAGCCTACATTTTCCCTGATGCAAAAGGTCCTTAGCCAATCATTTAATGTTTTGATTGCTGTATTTTTGTAGTTTAAATACCCATGTGTTGGTAATATACTTGAGAATATTAATTCTGCTCCTTTTTGCTTAATAAATGTTGTTATGTCAGTTATTTTAGATTGAAATGCATTTAAACTAGTTTTGTACACATTGTTTGTTCCAATGTGTATTATAACTAATGGGCTTACAGTGTTCTCCATGAGTCCTTCTAGCAAATCTAGCACATCGCCTGCTTTGGCGCCTGGAAGGGTGCTAACAGTGGTGTTAAATTTCCTGCCTTCACAAACCACTGTGTCCACTCCCCTAATTAAAGAATCGCCTATAACCAATATATCTTTGGTCACAGTTTTATCAGATGATGTAGTCTGAGGAGCAGTTCGCTGTTGATTGCACTGATGATTTTGTTTACATGCAATTGAATATTTTTGCAAGCGAGCATATCATGGTTTGGCAAGCTAACTTCTTTCAAACTAGTTCTACACTGATTTAGTAATTTTGTAGGTTTTTTGTAGGTTGTTATAAAGATTGTATCATCCATGGTCAGACCAAAGGTAAAACATATTAGCTAAGATAACCTTAACTAAAGAAATAACGTCAGGGGAGTGATAATATACCAAGTCATCCATACCACAATAGGTGTCGGTTGGCCAGTCATACTTAAACAGACATACATTTTGTAGCATGTGTTTTAAAGATGATAATTGAGAAAACAGGAGAGACAATACTATTATACAAAAGCACAAAGTGCCAAAACTATTTACATATATTACGCAGCGTTGCATGGCAATACGAGTGGGCATTAAGGACCAAGGCCACAACGACTTTAGTAGCCCACCTACTGAAAATATGGGGAAATGACTATATTCTCTTCACAAGGCTGACAGTGATAAAAATAAGACAGAGAAAATGCATTCCCCGGGGGAAAAAAAGAACTTAGGCACGGAGGTCCCTTACTAGCGAGGATTCCATGACCTTATGTCATAAGCTCTGAAAAAAGTACTACAGAACAGGTTAACCAAGGGATTGCTGTGTATTTCCAAAATGAAATAGGGACACTACTTTTCAGGAGGAGTCACAGACTTTGCTGGGTACCTACCTTGGCCTCTTTAATTCTTGAAATGTCCCCTCTTCTCCCGAGAGGGACCCCAAGATAAATACACAGAATGAGGAAAGAGAAAAAAAAAATAAAAACTTATTGTTACTAGCATAAGGGCAGTAAAACATTAACACAGTACCCCCTAGTTTGATTCTGAATGCAGCTACTATGCATTAAAGCCCTTATCGCTATCCCCTTATATCACTTTTGCTTCTTTGGTGTAACCAGCCTATATGGGGGGGTGACAAAAGCGAGCTGCGATTCTAACAAAATTAGGAAGTGCCAATAATCCAGCATCAAGTCCAAGTGCTGATTTCAACCTCTACCCACTACCAAGTTAGCACCTGACTGAGTGTGGGAGGAGAATGTGAAAAGTAGAGAGATCGGGACACTTATCTAGGTCCAAGCATGCTGGTCTTCCATTTGCAGGAGTTCTGCATCTGAGGGTTCTTGCTGAGTCCAATCTCCAGCAGGGGTTGCTGAAGGCAAAGAGGGAGCAGAAAATATCATTGGAATGGTTTCGGACGGTGCGACTTTGTCCAGAGCCTGAGTTAAGGCCTCCATCTTAGCAGATTCTAGAACCATTTCTTCTTCAGGGTAATTGGGAAAGTCCACTACTGATTCACCCGGGTCCACCGGAGTTAGAGCTGAAAATCTGTTTGGCATAGAAAACCTCATCACAAGACCTTCTGGGTGGTTTGAAGGATCCCGGGATGTACCTTCATTCCTGTCATGCAGGTGTTCTCTTCTCGAATGGCTCCCTGATTGTTGTCGCTTACGATTTCTGGCAGGAAGAGCTAGTCGGCTGCCTTGGAAATGGAAGCTAGGAGGGGGGGAGGTCGAAGTGGTTCGGAGAGTTGAATCCGTAATGTTCTTCCGATTTTGTTCTATATCTAACTGCTGATTAGCATTCTGATCTGAGCTCAGCTGAGAAGGCCAGTTAGAGTGTAGATACTGCATTAAACTATCTGGTGTAGCAAAAGTCACATATGAACCATTTATGTCTAATCGCATGGTGGCAGGGTACCGTAATGAAAACTTGATCTTCAGGGAATGCATTAATTTCCTGGCCTCCGTGTATTCTTTCCATCTAGCAGCCAGTTCCCGAGAGTTGTCCTGGAAGACTAAGATTTTATGGCCTTGCCAGGACAGACCCCCAAGTTCTCTTGCCCATCTGTCTCCTTTTTAGATCTTATAATCCAAAAATTGACTGAAGGTACACTGCAAACCAGTCTATTTCATAAGGAGACAGATCATAACTTTTTCTTGTTTCATCCAGCTGCCATCCATGACACATGGTAGAAAATATTCTCAAAGCTCAGATATTACGAGTATGCAGACATTGCACTGAAGATTCAGACTATGTGGTTCATGGCTCCAATTTATGCAGACATTTTAGGGAAAGGGGTTATAATAGTAATCTGGTGGAACGGGCATACCAGGAAGTACTTGAGACTCCTCGTCACACCCTACTGCAGGACAAGCCACTTACCAGCATTAACGTCCTGCCTAAGGTTGTACATCTTATACTCTAATGTTCTAATTTTCACCCCAGCTACTCAGGCTGACAAAGGCTGAGCCCTTAGAAAGAGTTCAGCTTCCTTAGGATTAAAGAAAGATTGCAATTTGCCATGCAGGTAAAATCGAATTCGAGCTGGATAGGGAAAGCGGAAGTGCACATCATCTTGGTTCGGTATAGCTTTTCCTTTATCGAAGGATCGTCTTGCTTGCAATGTGTTAGATGAAAGATCAGGTTATGCTGAGAACTTTATCTGCTCAAATGTTTACCCTTTATTTGTTCATGCATATCCCTTTATTTGTTCATGCATATCTAAGGATCAGCTCTCAGTCTTGAAAATAATGGGGTTGAAGGTATATAGGCCAGAGGCTCTTATCCTTTGTGGGCAGTGTATGTCACCTGGGGCCCCGATGAGTCCTATCCAAAATTATTTGATCTTCGGGGTATTTTCTGCCAGTTGCCACTGTTACTAATTTCTTGAAGAAAGGGAGAAGGTCTCCCTGCCCCTCCAGCCCATCTGGAATCCCAATTAATTTAACATTGGCGCGTCTTGCTCTATTTTCTAAGTCTGCTATTTTGTTCTTTAGTTCAGTTGACTCTTGCTCTAATTCTTGTTGTCAAGTAATTGTTGGGGAAATTTTATCCTCTATGATATTAATCAACTCTTCAGCTTCATTTGTCTGTAGTGTTAGAGTACTTACTTGTTCTTGTATGGCAGATAACACCGCCAATAATTCTGTGATAGCAAACGTGATGGTAGAAAATCCTGTTTCATTTTCTTTCTGTACCTCTGTTTGAAACTGCAGTATGCTTTCTTTGGTAACCAAGTCATTGCCATAAACTTTTAGAGCGTTGTCCTCCCCCTTTTTCTCATTTTCATCACCCAGCTGGTTAACATTAGAAGTGGACTGAAGTATGGAACCCACACCAGTTTTGTCCACAACAGTGAGTCTCTGCTCATGCAAGTCACTATTAATAAATGAATAAACTGTATCAGAAATGATTATATTAGAAGGTGGCCCAGTGACATGGAGGGATGAGACATCATGGCTTACCTCCTGCCACACTGGCGACCTGTGTTCATGGTGCAAGCGGGCCACCGGGGATTGGCTGAGGAGGGAGAAGATTGAGCATCTGAAGGACAGTTCTCCTTTCCCAAGGAGGGGTGGGGACAGAGTCTGCTGCCTGCCTGATCCCTAGCAGTGACTGGGGGTTGGCACAGTAGACCCACACAGAGGGGGAGGTTGTGGGGAAGATGCCGGGTATGACATGTATGGAAGCATGTATGGCTCAGCCATTGGTGTCATCACATGCCACCATGCTGCACTCAGAGATGGGCACCAAAAAGAGGAAAAAAAACATTGGCCAGCAGGATGAAGGCGGCCCCTCACAGGCTCTGCACCTGGCTACCTGGCACTTCACTAGTTTGAGAGATGAGTCCAGTGAACGCTGGGTGACAGGGCTGGAGGGGGCCAGACTGAAAGGGGCTGGACAGGAACATAAAGAAATTATGAAAAAAAAATTACTGTATTTGCCTGAGATTACGATAACATGTTATCAAAGACTGGACCAACCTGTTCCTGTGACTTGCTTTCAGTCTGTATTGCCCCAGTGGTTTCTGAGGGGTCCATATTGTCCATCTCGTCTGCTGTAGTATAGTCAGCTTCTTCATTTTCTGGAGCTGAGGTGCTGGCCGGGAGAGCTAATTGTGGAGACTGGGGGAAGTGAGATAGGGGTTTACCAGAGAAAATACTGTTTAAAGTAAAGAAGGTATTCACTTTTTGTTGCTGCAGCAGAGTTCTAATTGTAATGCCCATTTTAGATTTGTCTGTGGTAGTCACTTCGAGTGTTGAGGATGATTTATCCCATTTCTTCATCTTGCGGCATTGCTCCAGGAGAGTTTTCAGTTTCGCCGTAAAATCAGCCACTGTCCCGGACATACTGTTACATAATTGTACAATCCACAATCATCACCTTGAATGAAGTCAGCTAGTAGAAGTGAACTTGTATCTGGACAAAAAACAGAAAAAAGAAAGCGTTCTACTGCAGTGCAGCTTGGGCCATGAGCATGGGGCACCACCCATCCTTACACTACCGCCATTGTGGAACACTGATGCATGCTCCGTCACGCCATTGTCAACTTTGATATTAAAAGATATTAATGCAAAAGTGTTACATAATTTATTTCAGCAAATCCTAGCATGGGACACATTTCTTACCCAAACCCCAGGACTTTGCTTGGCAAGTAGCTCCATCATGGGGCCCCTTGATGAAGCTCCTTACTGAAGTGTTGGGGTTTTGTGACTATCCAGTGTCCTGTGTTAGCACTTGCTGAAATAAACTATTTAGCACTCTTGCATAAATATGTTTCATTAAATGTGAACACATTGAATGCTAACAGCCCCATTTCTGGATTTGAATGTTGCCTCCTCATATTGAGTTTCAACTTCTTCCTGCTTCCTTCTTCCTTTGATCGCAACCAGCAGCTCTTGTTGTCAAAAATTTAAGTACAAGTCTTCTCTTCAGGAGGCATGGCTGCCATGCAACAAGGTGGCAACACAATTCTGACTCTCTTTCTCCACTTCCCAACAGTATGCCCCAACTTCTGACAAAATCCTGCAGGGAATGTTCACATACCTGGTAGAGCTGTGTCCTGGTTGCCATCAGGAGTCTATCCCTATTGATATTTTCTGCCTTGGCTACCAGTACATAATTTTAGTTCAGTGGTTTCATTGCACCCAATCCTTTATCCTAGCCTACCATGACTCAGGGATCATTGCTTAGCTCTACTCACAATAGCAGCCTAGGATGCAATGCCAGACGACAGTGGAAGCAAAGGAATGAGTACCAGCACAGCTCAGGGAAAGACAGCCAGATCTGGTATCACTTAGATAAAGTTGACACATGAATAACCAGTCAAGACTGGATAACATCCACCTAGATTTTTTCCCTGAAAGTGTTGATGGCCCAACATTATCAGCTTCCTCAAGCATACCATTTTTCTACTGCTCAAAACTCCTGCCTTCCCACACTTGCAGTTTGAGCAAGCATGCTGTGCTCTGGCGACAAAGTTTCAGCCACGAAAGCATCCTAGATCAATACTAGCCCAGCTTCTCAGATATACAGTGAAGGAAAATGTGGTTTGGCTAGCCAGGAAATGGGGACCTTACCATGGGAAGGTTACACCCTTTGGGTTTTGCAGGACATCTCTGCACACCTTCCCCTGGGGCAAAAGTGTTCACTGAAGTCCAAAGCAAATGTACTGCCTTCCTCCAGCAACATGGTATGTGCTACCGGCCATGCTTAGAATCAGTGTGAATGGCATTCTACAGTCCTTCACTACCCCGAGTCAGAAGAACACTTTCTCCTCCAGCACTGGTGTAATTATACATATTCACTTGCTAATGGCCATTCAGAGCTCTCCTTGGGAATGTGTCCCCGCAAATGGAAATGGCCTTCCTCCCTTCCTCAACACACACAGCCTGGTCAGGCCTCACAGTATCAGCCCAAATCATGGATGCCTGCCTGTAGAAACAGAGGCTGGCAAAGAGCAAAGAAGCAAGGAAAGAAGTAGGGAAATGTGTCCCCAGTGCAGTGATCCAGAAGCAGACATCAGAGCTCACCATCTGTGGGCTCCTCCTGCACCCCCTCTACTCTGCAATCATTCCCCACAACCAACCCATATGAAGCCATCCAACTACCAAAGTGGCAACCCTTCTGGACCTTGGAGAGCACAATACTCCTTTGCCTCAGCCATCTTGAGTTGATTCAGTGGTAGCAACATCTCCCCCTCCTCCTTCACCAAGCATGGTTCCTATGTGTGATGTGGCTTCAGAATTGAAATAACATCACCCCCTCACCCCAGCAACAGGCTAAACATTGGGAGACATGCAGTGAATACAATTAATTTTGAACATATGCAGCCCCCTGTTCAGTGAAATGATCTGGCTTAAGGCTGGGTGGATTATCAACCTACTGTGGAGTTCAAGCTGGAATGTGGGGATCAAATCAGACCAATCTGCAGCATCTGAGTGGGCCTGGTAATTTAACTTCATCATGAGCTGCTCAATGTGCTGCTTGTGCCTTATTCAGGCCTAGATGTGGGGCCTACCATGGGGGCTTGGAAGGGACACTCACTTTCACAGACTGTACTACAGACCACTTCTCACTTGGCCCAAAAAATGCTCTGGCTATGGTTCACTGCTTGTGAAGGGCCCTACTGGAGGCTGTGTTTTGATTTGAGGAGGGGATTGATGTGTTTGGAAGCCCCATTTGTGTACCTTAAATGGAATAAAATTAAGCACCTTGGAATTTACAAGTAGACTGTCTTTATTTCTAAACAACTGGAGCATTTTTGCATCTATACTGCAATGCAGCTGTAAGCAGCCAGTGCTGGCAACAGTGTTTTTCCTTTGACATGACTCCTGATGTCTTGGACACCTTGTGGTGAACTGGCTCTGGGGTCCTTAAGAAAACTGGGCAATTCAATGCAGGCAGTATAGTGCAGTGGTTTAAGGCTCTGGGCTGCAAATCTGGAGACCCGGGTTGGAATCCCACAGCCCCCACCTGCATACTGTTTGACCCTGAGAAAGTCACTTAACTTCCCTGTGCTCCCAGATTGCACCTGTAAACAAGCTTTCAGCTTAGTGTGGCTCACCTGGTTAGCAATTGGAAAAAAAAATACATGCCTTTTCTCTCTTCCTCCCATCTTTCTGGTACTCCATTGACAAGAGAATGGCAGAGCTGGAGTTCCTGCTCTTTATGCTATGTGTCATTACTTGTTCTCAGGTTATAGGGAGCTCTACAAATTATCACTAGTATACTAAATTTGTTCTTTCACAGCAATGTGGGTGTTGCACAGATGCTGTATATATTTTCTATAGTCACAGGAGATCAGAGATGCATCCATATTGCCTCTTTTGTCAATGTATCCTATATATTCATTGCCCAGTGCAACTATTTAGAACTGAAATGATGACAGTCACCTGTATAACATGGAATGCTATACTAGGTTCTATACTACTGTAGGTAGGTAGGTAGACAGAAGAAGGCAATGGCCCATCGAGCCCATCTTCCGCATTGCGGGATCAGTGTTCCTTCCATTGCCACAGGCAATTATGAAGCTTTTTTTTTTAAATAGGAAAAGATTCCACCAAGACCACCTATCTTGGTAGTGAATTCCCTAGTATGGAGGCTGTATAAGTAAAGAAGTCTCTTCTGTTATTCCTCTTGGTATTTTCAATGAAAATTAGTTTATTGTAACATTTTAGAGTTTGCATTATTTTGTTTAAGTATATGTTCATACTAGACATTAGTTCCCCATCACACATAACTGTATACATTTGAAGCATGTCCCCTCTGTGAAATGACTCTGCTAGAGGACTAAATTTCACTATAAAGAGAAAGAAAGGCCTCTCATCTGAAATCCATGCAAACACAGCTTTTCCACAGAAAACTAAACTGATAGCCCTAGAAGCAGAAACACTCTGCAGGGAATGAGTAGGTTTCAGGGACATAGTTGCACTCCCTCAGTTAGGAGGAAAGTTTTCATCATTCTGTACAACTCACTAAAATGGTCCCAAACTGCACAGGCCTACGACAAGAAGGAAAGTTGGTTGTTGCTTAAATTCCACACTCTGGAGGGACCCCTGGTTCTGGACAACCTGTATAGCCCTAATTATGATGATCCTGGCTTTTACCATGATTTCAACAAGGAGCTTGCTGAACTCTTCACCAATGTGGTTTCCATTTGACTTGGAGGAGATTTTGATCTTACCTAATAATTCATCTTGGACAGATCCTCCATGACCCCAGAGTGATAGAGGATGTCTAAGTCCTAATGGCAGAACTCTCACCTACAGATATCTGGCACCTCCTTCACTCCTCCAAAAATGATATTTTTTTGCTCCTGTAGCACACACAACACATCTAAGAGACCAGACTTAATCTTGTCTCCCCTCGAGATGTGCAGGCAACAGCATCCTCCTGTGTTTCTCCTTTGTGCATTTCTGGACAGATCCCTGTCTCCCTTACATTACTTTAGGGCCCAGTGCCCTATCCACTTGCTGGAAATTAAAGCCCCCTTGCTTTGTGACTCTGAGTTCATTAAGTGGGTAAAGATAGAAATGGAAACCTACTTCTGTAATAATGACTCTGGGAAAGTGTCCAGGCAACATTTTGGGAGGCCTATAAGGTCACGATATGGAGCAGTATAATGGGCTATGCAGCCAGGAAGGGAAGTTCTATGAGCAGGCTGAAAAAGAGTTGGAAACCAAGCTGAAGGAGAAGGAGAAGCATTATATCAGGTTGACCATGCAGGCTCCCTGAACAAACCTCTACTGGCTAAACTTATAAGACTACTGTAGGTATCCAACTTAATACTCTACTTTCTGGTGTAACCACCCTGCAAATTGGGATTTACTATAATGTCTTCCTGGGCTCCCTAATGCCCACTGTCAGGCAGGTGTCCTGTCTCAGGTAGTTCTATCTATTTGGGTGACAGTGCCCTAGTGAGCCTCTGCACCTGTCTCTTTAAAAGCATAGCTAATATGTGTTAAGAAATTAGTCTGGGCTGTGTCTGAGTAATTTAAGGCTTGCAATTGGCCAGACAGTCTGTTATTTTGCTCCATTCTGCAGTCGCTATTTGCGCAGAGGGAGCTCTATTGGGAACTGTGATTGTTTGCCATTTATTTGCTGTTATAGTAAAGATAGGGACGTTTGTCTAACCTGCTTTATTTGCAGCTCAAACATTTGGATGGGACCCTCCATGTTAGGTCTGGACTTCCACTGTTTGGACCAATTGAATCACTGGAACCCTAAAATGGAGACTGTCTCCGTAGGTCTTGTGGGAAGGAATTCTGTAGTTTTTGTAGTTTTGAGTGTTGGCCCCTAAACTGGCCTGGAGGGGGAGCCCATACTGTATCTGACAGTTCCCTGATCCAACAGAACCTTTTGGATTACAAAGGACATAGTCAGATCTGCCTGAAGCAGTGGATTAGTTGGAATTGGAGGTTGAAGAATGAACAGCTTGAGCTTTTGAGCAGCTGCTCCCAGAAGGAGCGTAGGGGAATCAGCTGGAAGAGGCCTGCCTGCCATGTTCTCCTGCCAGTGAACTGCCTTTTGCAAAAGTCAGATCTGGTTCAGATTTTCCATGTTTGGAATTTGCAGCAGAAGTAAGAAGAAGTTTGTTATTTCGACTTGTGAGTTAGACCGAAGACTTGCTCCATAAGTGATCGGCCTGTAGGATGATAGAATTTGCCTCGGATGGAAAGGATTACACAGTGAAGCAGTAATTTGCAAGTGGACAATATCCAAACTGTGGCTTAGAAAAATAAGTGATTTAAACATGCTGAATGTGTTTCGTGGGTCACGATTTGGTTTCCCATGCCCATGGCAGGATCTTTTGCAAAACTGTTCATCCTGCCTTGGCCCTGCTACTTCAGCCTAGGCCTCTACTCCCACTCCAGAGACCACCTTAATGAAAGAGCATCTTGAGGATTTGGCTCCCTGCTCAACACCATTGAAAATGGCAGTGACCAGCTAAGTCGTGTCAGCCCTTCTTCCCCTGGCCTTCCTGATCATCACCATGAGGTCTTCATCTCACCTGTCCTGCATCCTGGTCTGGGTAGCATGAGTACAATCCAGGGTAGCTTCCTGCAACAACAACCAGCATCATTGTCTTACCATCTAATTGTTTCTTGTTCTGGGTTATTGCAAGGGACTGAGCCATCCGGGCTTGCATTACAAATAATTGGGTTGCATGCAAGTTTAACTGTTTCTTTCTTAAGGGCCCCAACAACAACTACAACGCCGGCCACCGCAGGCAGCACTTCAGGCTAGCCTGCATGACGTACTGGGTACCCAGGGTTGTTGAACTGTTTAAAAGGGACTTACAGTGCCTGCTTAACCAATCTGAATTAAATCAGAGTGCTAATCATTCTGCTAGATTCACGCACCTCCCTTGTTCACTGCCCCTAAATACATCTGATTGACTTTTATCACATTTAACCTGGCTAGTGTGCATATTATTAGTTGGGGTTTCAGTGGTAAAACTGTATTGTTGCATTGCTGATCTTATTTTCCAGGGGGTCTCCAGGGCAGTTGCAGCAGATCAAGCCTGGTGGTGAGAAAAAGGGGTGTGAGCCCATTATTACTGCTACCTACTGAATGTGAATGTACCATTGTGTTGTTATCTAGGCCACTAGAAGGGTTGGTGGGTTGTTATAGCATCCCGGAAGGCTATACCAGAGCAGTAAAGCTACCCCAGTGCCATTCTTCCAGGTGAAGGTACCCGTTCACAGATCTCAGGCACCTCAACCTGTGTATTGCCATACAGGCAGGTGTAGTAACCCTTAGAATAGTGCCACCTAGGGGTTACACTGGACAGGAGGAATTGGAGCTCCATATGACTAAACATTGTTACTGGTATGGGGAGAAGGCAGACAAGACATTGCATAGTCAAAAAGAAACAGTCTGTGCCCCACATAACAGCCCTGAGAGATGCAAGCCAGAGATCTCACATGCACACAAGCCTGAAGGTACAAACAAAAAGAGAGATTATTACCCCTAGCTCTATATCTCCCAAGAGGAAGTGATCTCCAAATGTATGATAACTTCTTCACAGCTCTCCCTCTTCTACAGATCTTAGAAGAGCACAGGGCCTCTCTGGAAGCCCTGTTCTCCCTACAGAAGACAGAGACCAGATTTAGAAGAATGTACAGATCATACATCAGGCTTAATAGAACTTACATTTATTGTGCAAAATGAGACAACAGTAGGTCAACTACCCCTTTGTGTTGCCTAAGAACTGGCTTCTTCACTGGGGAGTCACTGACAAAAGACATACAGACTTAAATACTCCTTCACAAGTATGTCCAAATGGCAGTCGTGTGAATACATTTAAAGTACATTGAAACATTGAAGTTGATGGCAGATAAGGACCACAAGGCCCATCCAGTCTGACCATTTTTTCCCTACCTTACTCTGCCAATGACCTATTTATTCATACTCATCTGTATTGTTCCCTTATGCATATCCCATGCCTGTTTGAAGCCCAACAGCATTGATTCTATCATACTTAACAGTGCAAATAGCATTAAAAAAAAACGTGTTGAAAACAGTATGGCAGAGACGTGCATAAGAAACACTTTTCCAAATGGGTTAACAGGCAAAGTTTTTCTCTCTTTTTAACTTTAATACAATACCATTGTTCTTATTTTAATTATTTATTGTTTTTTATAATTAAATATTCTTTATTGAAAACATTTTTCAAACTAGAAAGATAATAAGTTTGGCAACTGATGATAGCAAAGAAATATAATGTCTCCGGGGTCCAAGCACAGCATCTTCATACAAACCAAGCAGGCAGGCCTCAGGAGTGAAGCCTTCTTGTAGACCCAATAAGGGATATAATCTAGACTGAATCTCTGACTACAGAGGGTGTACCTTATCACAGGCCCATAAGGCATGGTGTAGAGTGCCAACCTCACAACAACATTTGAAACAAAGATTAGAATCCAGTTTATGCATGAGGCAAAGTCTGTGTGGGGTATAGTAGAGATTGCGAAGTAGTTTAAATTGTTGAGATCTAAAGTGGTCCTCCACATTATACCTGTAAAAATCCACCAAAATATGATGCCACTGGTCCTTACTAATAGTCAGACCAAAGGTGTTAACCTAGTATAAACAAATAGGAGAGAGTGTGGAAGGGTCCATAGTTTGCAAGGCAGTATGCAATCCATAAATAGGGTGTGACTGCCCAGCCAGTAAAATAAAGCATGAAAAGCCAAACTACCCAAGTCCAGACATGGAGGAGAACCCATATGTTGAAGTATACAATGTTGAAATTGAGCAATTTAAATGCAAAAGTAGCTATGGCATTCCAGTGAGCAATAAAGCCAGGATAGGAAATAAAACCATCTTGTTCTGTAAAATGACCCACCGAGGGAATATGAATATTATTCCAATATTTGGGATGGAGAACTTGACCACACTGATCATGAAATTGGGATTAAAAGATAAAGGTGGTAACCTGTTTTTGTGCAACTGAAACCCCAGTCAGTAACAGAGCTGATTATAGGCTCTCGGGAACCACATTATGGGAGTAGATCAGACCACCTCTGGGACCCTAGTCAGTGAAATATAAAAAAGGACATTAATTTGGACACCACAACCTTGGGCAAGCTGATCTTTAATGCATAGCCATTGTGCGTTATATCCTCCTGGATCTGAAGAAGAGGAAGCACCCCAACTGAGATATTTGCTTCCATAGAAAGCAAAATAATAGAGTAGAAAATTGGGGATAAGTAATCCCCCTGATAATTTAGGGGCAGCTGACCATGCATAATTACAGCAAGCGCTCCTACCACACCGTAAACATTGTGAGAGTAGCCTATGAAATTTAACAAACCAAGACTGGGTACGGACAGATTAAAAATGCTCAAATTCATTATTATTTAGTGCAATGCACCCAACAGTTGCAGAGTACAGACATGTCAGAAAATTCATGGGCACGCTGTTTCAAATAATTTAGTAACTAGTGATTTTTGTTGCAACATATACTATCTATCATGAATTTCTTTCCTGCATCCCCATAACTAAGTATGTATTAGATGCCCTAATATTTAACTGCAAAACTAGAAAAATCTTTGTTGCTTAATCATTGATATTATAATAAATTGCCTTCCTTGTAAAAGGGAGGGGTTGTATGTGTAGATGTTAAGTGGTAATTATGGATTTTTAATTTTTTTTTAGGATGTTTTACAATCACCAACCATACATAGAGGAAAAGTCAGTTTAAAAAATCTTCTGTCTCCCACACATCTTTTACATTGTTTTATTTAATTTTAATATTGGGTACAAAGTACCTAAAAGAGAGACAGGAATGTCAAGCTGGGGTATCTATCAAGATTACCTTTCTGCCTGTAACACCAATTGACACTAGTCACCAGATGTTCTGGTGGGTGCTAAGCTTAGCAATTGAAAAAGGCTATAGGGATGTGTAATAATCAAGACATGCTTCAGCGATGCAATACATTCAAATAGAACCATAGTTAAAGGCTTCTGTCTGCTTAAAAAACATTTTTTTTAAATTTGTTATTTAAATTCAATACTATGGGCCCAAAATTCAAAGGTTTGCACCCACGCTAACATGGTTGATGAAGATGCTAGCCTGGGTTTGCACAAACACTACTGGTGGGGCCATGGTCAGAAGCCATGAGAGCACTCCCCAAACCCGTCAGCAGCAAGACACCAAAAAAGCACTGTTCCTATGGAAATGAAGGGGGGTCCCATCATGCATACCAGTGCTGCAGAATATTTAAAGGTTTGTGATGGTGGTAAAAAAAAACCAGAGTTACTGTGACTGAAAAACACTTCTTAATATGGGCCTAAGCCCATGCCCCCTTCATCCCTCCAAAGTCAAGGCAGCTGTACTGTAGCTGCCTGCCCCCAATTCCCCTGTACAATCTTTCAATTGCAATATTCCCTGGTGTCTAATTATTCCCCCTTTCCCCTGATCCATGGTCACTCATTTAAAATATTCCCTGGTGGTCTAGTGTGTCCCATCCCCCATTTCCTGTTCACACATTCGAGATATTCCCTGGTGGTCCAGAGTGTCCCCCACACCCCACTGCCCTAGAATACATTAATGGAGAACGTTCTGGTAGTCCAGTGGCCCAACAGCCCCCCACATGACCTGCCCACTGACATCCCACCTCCCCACACCCACCGTACCCTGGTTCCCAGTACTCTTACCAGCCACATACATTGGCTGTCACAGTCTTCCTTTCATCTCCATGACCAGCCACCATTTGAGGTGTCAGTGAGTGTGTGTACTGTAGAAACAGCTCTTTCTAAGGTATGTAGGCTCACAGAGAGTCCATATGGTAGTCAGACATGGAGGTAAGAGGATAACTGTGCTGGTTGCCATATGTGGCTGGTAAGAGAACCTGGCTAAGGTGGGTTGCTGGGAGGTGGGATGTTAGCAAGGGGTTGGGTGGAGCACTGTTGGGGGGTGGGCACTGAACCTTGAGGACATGCTATATTTATGTATACTGGGGAAGTGGAGGGTGTAGGGACCCACTGAACCACCAGGGAATATCCTAAATAAGTGAATGGGAGATCAGGGTGGGGGGGGGACTGGATGACCAGGGTTCTCATTTCAGAAGTGCAATGGTGTTAAAGGGCTGCTACATCCCCTGCAAATGGGCCCTTAATGAGCATGCAAATGGCCCCATAGTGCCTTACATGCCCAATGTGCTCATTTTCATGCTCAGGCAGAATATAGCCCACAGGGGTCTTGGGACTATGCTCTTTTGGGCATCACTATTCCCTGTGTGCTATATACAACCCTGATCTATGTCAGGGCAGCACAGATTCACTCAGCACTGTGCCAACATGAATCAATATTTAATAGGATAGTGCTACTCACTATCTATCTGAATATCACAGAAGTCTGGGGGGAGCTCTTGGGCAAAAGCAGTGCAAACATTTATGTTGAACTTGCCCCATTTTCTGAATACAGGGCCCTATGTATCTAAAAAGAAGTGGAAAACACAATGCTGGAGCACTTTCATTAATTTCAACTCAAAACCTTGCACTGTTTATAAAAAGTTCTGGTGGGATCTTAACATATAAAGATTACATCTGTTAACTGACTTTAAAATTATTTTTTTAATAATATACTGGTTGATACTGCTCACACGGATTTTAGTCCTGGGCAAAATATAAGCTGTCCATTACAAAGTCACATGAACTGAGGCCAAACCAGTTTTAACATTGGTAATACTGAAACTACATTATCATTTACAGAGCTGGAAAGGTTTAAAGATGAAAAATCTAATATACTACAGATGTCATTGTTACATACTGGTTGTGGTTACCATGTTCTGGTGTGGGCAGTTATAAGGGAGGGGATTAATGAACATCTATAAACTGCACTCAGCAAATTTGCAATTCTAATGACTCATAATCAAAGTTTTTATTGAATTAGTATCCATATCAGTATAAACTTTTTTCACTTTACTAAAGATGTATTTAGTTTCATTACATATAAGAGGTATGAGTAGTAGCATTAACTACGACAGTGGCAGTTTTATAAACTGGAGAAATAAGACTGCAGAAAAGGGAGGCGGAAAACTGGATGAGGGATTTTATAAGTGGGTAAGTCAGAAAAGAGGAGTTGAACATGGTAAAACCATGTGGTGATAAATTTAATAAGTATCAGCACAAGATGGTTATTATAATTATTAAAATGACATGATTACAAAAATGATTTAAAATCAAAGTGGTTGCTCAAACTGAATCTACGACTGCACAGCGACAAACATTTTGTTGACCGACGGTACAGCGAAACCTTTATGTTGACCACATTTGCAGTCGGCATAAAGGTAGTCACTGCCTACCATGTTTTTTTCAGGGGCTTTGCCCCCCGAACCCCAATGTGTACTGCCCCCACACTCCCCAATTAATATAATCAACTCAGAGTCAGAGCTGATTAGGGTAGGGGTACAAGACCCTCAGAAAATACTGCCATGGTCCAGCACCGACACTACAGTGACCTGGCACTATTGTTACTGTACTGTCAGTCACTGTTGGGGTGATTTACAGTTCAAACCAACTGGCACAAAAGCATTTAGGAGAGATATCCATTTAGTTTCCTTTTGAAGCAGGATTTTCCACCTGGCTTCACTTTAGGGCAGTGGTTGAATATGTTCTAGTGCCCTAAATTTAAAGTACCTGGTACTAGAACCATAAGCCTCACTGAAGTGCATACCCAGAACATTATTTTATTTTTATTTATGATTTCATGTATGTGGTCCTGGATGCAGCACTTCAGGCAGAGGACGGTCTTGCCAATATATAACAGGCCACACCTACACAAACATATATTATTAAATTAGTTTAACAATCAATATATCCTTTTTGGTAAAATATTGCACCATGTGATCGGGTTTATGAATTTGATATCACACACAGCATAATCACAGACACTGTATCTTCTGCATTGATTGAAGCCAGTTTTTTAATTTTCTCTTTCTTGTGTTACACAAAGCGACTACTAGTAACATGGTCCCTAACTGTGGTACCACATCTAAATGAGATCCTAGGGGTATTTCCCACCAGTGGATACAGATTTTTCTTCTGCAGTTAAAATTGGCCACCTGTTTTTTTTTTCTGATTTTATGTCTGTTGCTTGGGTATGACAATGTGTCACCAAGGTGACAACCCCCTCATTTTCCCTATTTCTTTTGTTTTTTAGTGGAGTACAATATGTGTCTCCAATAAGTATCCTTATCCTTAATTCTTGCTGTGTTAACCACTTCAAATGACTGGTCCCTCTTTTTAAAATGTATGGCCATTTTGTCTTCTTCCTCCTGATGCACACTTTCTGAACTGCAGTTCATTTTTAGTCTCAAAAATCCCCCTTAAGGAATGTTTCTATTATAGAGTGAGGGTGTTAGCTATCTACTTTTAACACACTGTTTCCAACAATAGGTTTCATCTCGGAAACAGTCTCCAATACAATTTTTGAATTCACCATGAATTTAATACCGAGAATTCAATATAGTAGCAATCAATTCTGTGTGTAAAAGACAAATTCCAGTTATTAATGTTAAGCCATTCAACAAATTGTCTTGCCAACTCAATACAACCGTGCCTGATACATATGACAGTTGTTTTCTGATGAGCAGTGTCTCCAAATGATCAGAGATTTCTTATACCATGACAAGAATGGACCCCAAGGCATATTCAAAAAAAATAATCAGGAAATCAGTACTGTATTAGTCTTTAATGTTTGCTGACAGCGCTCTTCTTAGCATATGCAACGTCCCCAGTATGGCTTCCTTTTGCGTTCATAAGGTGTCACAAATATTGGTAGCATATTTAAATGTGTCTGAAATTTCTTTTTGATTAGTCCTGTTGCTCCAAGCACTATTGGAAAGATTTGTGTTTCTTTACTCCACATCAGTTTTGTTTCTGATTGCACATCTTGGTATTTCATGATTTTGTGTCTCTCTGTACGCAGGACACTGTAGTCACTAGGGGTGGCTATTTTGATCAGCAATGCTACCTTTGTTCTTTTTTCTTGTATTACAACATCTGGTTTTCTCACTTCCACTGGCAGTTGGTACTGGGTGATCCCGTGTAATCATTACTTCTTCATTCTCTGTGATTCTTTGTGGTTCGTGTTTCCAGAGTTTCTCTGCTACCAGTATGTTATAGCGTCTGCACAGTTTCCAGTAGATTAATCTTGTTACATTGTTGTGTGTTTCAGTATACAGGTCTTCTGCCATAAGTACTTCACATCCAGCCACAAGATGTGCATTTGTTTCTAATTCTGTACAACATAACCTGCACTCATCTATTTCTTCCATTTTTCTATGGATTTTCTGAAGCATCTTGTACATAGTCCACTGTCTTGGGCTGCAATTATCTCTTTCTCATCTCATGATCTAAAGTCACCTCTTTTTAACCACTCATGGGTCAGGTCTTGATCGACCTGTGGTTGTTCCAGTAGCTCCCTGTATTTTCCGCTGTAATTATGGGCTTTCCAGTTGTTCTTTCTTTTCTGTTGGTCTTTGTCCTGATATTCCTTTTTCTGATTCTTTGCACTTTCTGTTGCTGGCTGTTCCTTATTTACTAGCAGCTTAACATCCATCTCTGATACCCTCCTGAAGGCTTCTCCTAATTTGATGAGTCAATAATTTGATTTGTCTGTAAAGTGATACCAATGTACAATGAGTCTGATGTGGGAGTTTGAGTTACCAAACACAGAATTTCTTTCTCAGTCTGCAATGAATAAGTTTGCATAGGAGGGAGCAAATGTCTCTCCCATAGCTGTACCCTGGGTTTGTAAGTAATATTTCCTTCTGAAGGTGAGATAATTATGTTCATGTGAAAAGGAAAATAATACAATCAATTGGTACATCTGAGAAATGTTCTTCATCTTCTAGGAAACAGCTTGCAGCTTTTGTACCTTGTGTATTCCTACTGCTGGTACAGAAGGAATTAATATCTATTGCTATCCAGCAACAATTCTCAAGCCATTTTATGCATTCTTATTTCTTAATGGCATCTGTGGTATCCCTGAAATATTAATCAGTTTCAATAACTAATTGTTTTATTAAATGGTTCACATCTGGAGGGACCCGCATTGTGTGTCCCAATGCCAAATACAATGGGTCATCCAGGAGGGTCCTTCACAGATTTCTGGACTTTGTGGAGAATATAGAATGTTGAAGAAACCAGGAAATCTTGTTTAAAAAACTTCTGTTCATGTTCATTGATCCAGCATCTTTCTCCAGCTGTATCTGGTATATCATACTGTATGTTTTTTAATGGATGCGGTGGGATCAAATGCAAGCCTTATATAGAAGCTACTGTCATAGACCTCTCTATCAACCTCTGCAATGTTTTTGTTGGTATCCTGCATCACAATAACTCTGCCACTCGTGGAAAATTGTTATTATTATATTTTGTTATTGTTTTGTGTCATTTCTTTCAGTGCTTTCCAGTCCTCTACTAACATATTATGAAACTGTGATGCAGGAGAGTATTTTAATGCAGCAATATGGTCTATCACAAGCTTACTAAAACCTTTAAAGTATTATTTCTATGCAGGAAAGGTCAAAGTGTACTTTTTTTTGTCCAAGGCCTGTGTTAGTTTTTCAGTATGGCCCCAGAGTTTTGTGATCCCCTTCCCCTTATAAATTTGCTGTTGTTCATTCAGTATGTCCAGAACAAAGTCAGTATCTTCCCTTTCACCATTTACAGGTTTCAATGAGTTTGCTCAGAATCATTTCTTGTATATGCATAGGTTCAATGGTAATATCTGTAGAGTCTAGTCCATTCAGATTATTTTGTAAAGAAACCAAAAATTTCAATGTATTCAGTATATGGGCCTCTTTCCTGGAAAAAAACACTTTCAAGTCAAATTTTCTGAGAAGTTTAAACATATCTACTTGTATTACAAAACAAAATTTGGTTCATATGTTGGGACAAAGGAGATATCTTTCAAGAGTGCATTAGATTGTTGCAGAATGAGTAGGGTAGAAGTTAAATCCAGTGCTTGTAATAGCACTGCAACATGTTTCTTGTTTTCTTCTTTTTTTTAGCAATGGTCAGTTATGGGTGGTCTCTGACTAGAGCAGAGACTGGGCTTATGCTTAATATTGGCTGTGTGGTAGGTTTAACTCATTGCCTCCTAGAAACGTCTGTAGGCGTCAGCAAATCTAACTACAGTGTGTCCCAGAATGCCTACAGAAGTCACCTACAGACTTCCTGTGTGCCCTAGAAACATCTGGAGAAGTCACGCACATATTTTAATATTACTTGCCAGCCAGAATTGATTAGAATTGACTGCATAGTACCACTAGAAAGGTAATGTTGTGCTGAACAACCTTGCCACTGACACTTTGTGTGTATCATGTTCACTTAAGGAGTTAAATTCATATTTGTTTATGACATTTTGTCAGTCTAGAACCACCTAAGCACTTTAAAAAAAACACACATTCTGGGTGTCTTAGCCAATATAAAACAAAAACCAAATTGAGTACAGCTGATTGCATAGAACTGTTGGAAAGGCAATTTTGTGTGGAACAACTGTGCCACTGATATGTTGTGTGTGTCATGTATACTTTAGGAGTTATATGCATTTGTTTATGGCATGGTGTGTATGGCTGACATTTTTTCCATCAAGACTCACCTAAGCAGTTTGAATAAAATGGACTTTTTTGACACTTCAGCAGGCATAAAAAAAATTGTATTGATTACAATTGATCGCATAGCATCGTTGGAAAGGCAATTTTGTGCTGATCATCTTTCATGCTGATACTTTATGTGTATCATGCATACTTTTGGAGTTATATGCATTTGTTTATGATATGGTGTGTGTGGTTGAGATTCATCCCTCAAATCTCACCAAAGCACCTTGACTAAAATGGGGAAAAATTATGTTTCATAGTAAAAATATATCTTTTTTAAACACATGTAATAGTAAAACACCATCTAATGTCTGTATGCTTAATTTGGTGTCGATATTTGACATATTTTCCAATAAAAAATGGCCTATATTGCCTTTTTTTAGTGAAAAAAATATTTTTTTTCCGGTTTCGACCAGCATAGAAAAAAACTAAATTACTTATTATTACATGCATGCCACCATTGGAAAGCAATTTTGTGCTGAATACCTCTGCCACTCATACTTTGTGTCTAGCATGTACAGTTATTGAGCTATTAGCATTTGTTTGCAACATGCCGACAATGGCTTGATTTGCTTAGAAAGGCCCAGGATTCACTGTTAAAAGTATACAGGAGATTCAGGAGACAAGTGGTGTAATCTCAGAGTGAGCCTGTGGAAGCAATGAGTTAAGATAGGGCAAACCAAACAAATGGACTAAATGTTGCTGTAAGATAGGTTGAGAATGGGGCAAACCATGCCAACAGACTAAATCTTAGAATGGGGAAAACCAAGAAACAAACTAAGAAAAAAAATGGGCTGAGCAGGGGGCTTTATGGTCCTGACTACAGAACTACAGAACATCCAGATTTATATTCTGTGCTGAAATAAGGATTTACCCTGATTGTATTTCTGGCTGAGTAGAAGGGCTGAAGTCATACAGAAAATAGTTCCCAAATCAGGCTGCAAAATGAAGCAAACTGAAGTAATGTTCTTGTTATTGTACCAACACACAAATCTCTGGTAAAGGCTTTTTGTTTGCAGCAGGCAAGCTCTATTGCTCTCCAGATCAGTGGTAGAACTCCTGAGAAGGGTCACATTATGGACATGGACCAATCAGAGGTCTGCAGGATATCCTGCCTTGAGGAGCTCCTGAAGGAAGGATAAGGGCAGACATTCCTAACATATTCCATTCATGTTCATGTCCCAGAATGTGAGTGGAACAGACCAGGAGTGGAATAGTGATAAGACTGGTGTATTAGGTGTAGGCAGTCATCTAAGGGAACTCTGCTAGTCCATTAAGGTAAGGTAGACTACCTATTTACTTGTTGCTGCCTGTTTAAAGATAGTACTGTAAGTAAGCTAAGGGGAAACATCTGTGGGGAAGGAAGGAAAAGTCCTGTGAAGGTTAAGTAAAGGTAAACAAAAATAAATAGTAGTGTTAGAATAGAAGTAACACCCTATATAGGGTAGGGGGGAAAGTGAGTAAACTAAGCCAACTATCATAACACCCTGTCAAGGGTCAAGTTACAAAGGGGCAAAAAGGAGGATTCTAAAAGATCCCTATCTAGGGAAAAAGTTCAGACAAACTAAAGGAGTAGGCAAAACAGAGGAAGGGGAAAAATGCAGTGAAACCACGAAAGGGATAAAAATAAGAGATGTATAAGAACAGGGGTAAGACAGGGAAGCAAGCAGTTAAGGGGATTAAAGATTCATCTGGCATGGGAGTGGTGCAGTGCATTGGGTGTGGGGCCTATGTCTTCAGAGACATATTCTCGAGGCTGAGGTGATGCCCCATATGCATAATAACATAGGAAAATAGGTAGAGATTTCCAAAGTGTAATAGTTTAAAATAAGATTCCTCCTACTGACATCTTTTCTCCTATCTTCTACCTATCTGCCACCTTTGGCTCCCACCATGCTGTTAAGCTCTCTTGCTTTTCTTTTCCCCTTTCTTCCTCTCTTCACTTTTCCTCAACCCACTGTTTCTTCCTCCATCTACTCTTTTACCTTTCCCCTCTTCTCCTACTCTCCCCTCCTGCTCTACCCCTTCTCTCCCTCACTCTCCCTAGTAACTCTTATGTCAATTTCTTGTTTTGTTCCTTGGCTTCATCTTAAAACTCTTTGGGGCCTTCTGTCACTTTTTTCCTCCTCTCATTTTCTTCCTCCTTCCCCCTCTTCCAGACAGCAGAATTATGTTTTAAAACCCTTTGTCAGCCTACTACTTTTGTTAGTTGGTGACATTGAAATTAATCCTGGCCCTTATACTCCTTCACCTTTGTAACTTTCCAGAGGTTTGAGGGTGGCTCATTTAACATTTGTAGCCTTCTCCCAAAAATTGACCAACAATTACTGACTATGCTTAATCTTCAGCTGGATGTACTAGTGATGTCTGAAACCTGGCTCTCCTCTAAGGTCTAGAATTCTGATGTAACTATACCTGGCCATACCTTTGTGAGGCGAGATTGCTCTAAGAGGGTCGGTGGTGTTGCAGTCTATGTAACCACCAGGATCCAATTTATGACTGTTCTTGCTGTAGCCTCTCCCTCTTCCCATAAGCAGCTGCTTCTTAAGCTTTCCCTTTTCTTTTCTATTCCCATTTTTATTGTTGGTGTTTATTGCTGCCCTGGTACATCCTCTGTTTTAGTTACTGAGCTTCTTTCCTCTATATGTTCTCACTCCTCGTGTGGGGAGCTACTTAATGTATTCTTGGTGACTTTTATATAAACTGGCTCTCCCCTAAGACAACTTAATTTTCACAAACTGTAAAGTTGCTAAAGCTAACCCCATTGATTTCTGAACCAGATGTTTAAATTTGAAATCCTTAATCCACTCCCTACTTGACTGGGTCCTCGCTTTTCATCCCCACCATGTAGTGGATGCAGATATCCTTCCTTCTTGATGCCCTCAGTGATAATCACATGGTTTACTGTGTGCACAAGTTACATCATACTAAAGCTACCTTTAAATTCACATATCTCAGATCTTTTAAGTGTCTTGACTTGGCCTCCCTCCTCGCTGATCTTTGTTCTATTGATTGGTCCCCCATCTCAGCAGCCAGTAATATAAATTCTGCCCTACTTCATTTTCAGTCTAAATTTTTTGCTGTTTGGGATAGTCATGCACCCCTGAGATAAAACAGAGTGTGAGGTTCTCATCTTCCCTGGATATCAGCTGACATACTTTCTTGTCTCTGTACTAGAGACCTTGCCTGGTGTACTTTTAAAATCCCTGTCTCCCAATCTTCATTGGCCAACTATGCATGCCTACTCAATGCCTGTACCAAAGCCATCAGATTTGGGAAATCTGAGTATTTTACTTCCACACTCCAAAATAATAATAACCCCTCCAAATCCTGGAAGGTTATTCATTCCATTTTCACCCCACAGACCCAGTCTCACTCTTCTATTCTCAAGTTATGATTACTCCATTATCTCTGACCCTTCTGCTGTGTCTATGTCTTTTAACACCTACTTTACTACCTGTGCCCTTTCTCTTATCCACTCGTCCTCTGCCCCTTTCCTCCCTTTCTCTGCCTTCCTCTCCTCCTTCTTTTTCCTTCTCTCCTATCACTTCCTCTGTCTCCCTGAAGGCTCTGCTTGCCCTTAATCCAATGAAGGGAGGTAGTCCAGATGGCCTTGACCCTATGATTCTTCTTCTCTCTGCACCTGCCACCGACCTTCCCATTACTCTGCTCCTCAATCTATCCTTTACCTCTGCTACTGTTCCTGATGTTGGGAAACATGCTGTTGTCATACCTCTTCACAAAGGTGGTGATCCTACTGTTCCTGGTAACTTCCATCCTGTATCTCTTCTTCCCACTTTGACTAAGTTGCAGGGACACATTGGTTTATCTCAGCTCACTTTCTTTCTTGACAACTCCTCCTTTTTTACACCTTTCCAGTCAGGCTTTAGGGAACCCCACTCCACTTCTACATCCCTCCTTTGTCTCACTGACTCCATATTCACAGGTATGGATCAAGGACTGATTTCTTCTGACTTTTTTGTTGATCTTGCTAAAGCTTTTGACACTGTAGTACATCCCCTCCTTCTGGACAAATGTAAAGCTGCAGACTGCTCTGACTCATCAGTCAATTGGTTTCATTCTTAGTTTGGTGGGAGGTCCCAAGCTGTCTGGATAGGAAAATCCATATAATCTCCACTTCTCATTAGCTCAGGTGTCCCTCAAGAGTCTATCCTGGGTCCTATTTTCTTCTCCATTTTATTAAATTACCTCCCTACTGTCTGGTCCTCTGTTTCAATTAATATGTATGCTGATTACACAGTGCTTTTTGTTTCTAGCTCCTCTTCATATGATCAAACCTTCCAGCTGCAGTTGGATTTTGACAACATTCAGCGCTGGTTCAAGTCTAACCAGTTGTCCCTCAGTGCCAAAAAACAGTCCCCTTGACTTTTTGCACCCATCAGAGGCTTTCCAGACTTACATCTCTCCCATTATTTAATAGTCTTGATGGTACTGAGATAGAAGATTTTTCCACCTTTAAGTACCTTGCGGTCTGCCTTGATTGGCATCTTGATTTCTAAGTGTATATTGATGCTATTCAGCATAAGCTACATGCCAAGCTTGGGGCTTTGTACAGGAATAATGTGAATATTTTTCTTCCTGCCACCGAGAAACTGTAGTAAAAATTATTCTCCCTATCTGTAATGATGGTGACTAAACTAAGTCTACAGTTTACAGTGGTGCCCATAAATCTTCCCTTGCAGACTGGATTCCTATTTCCATTCCTTCTGTTATATTACTTTAGATTACCCTGTCCTACTCACCACTGCTCTTACTTATCACTTTCTCTCCCCTCTCTTTATGCTAGGCGCCTTTCACATTGGGCATCTTTTATATCCAAATTCTGGTTCAGCTCCCTTCCCTCCTATCTTAAATCCCTTCCATCCTCTCCTTGCTCTTTTTTTTAAACAGTGAGCTTTATTGAGCGAATTTTGAGTATATAATCAGACAATACAATAACATAACGTAAAGACACAAAGAGACATGCACTAGGAATTAATTCCATCTACCCAATCAACATTTGATGGTAGGACAGTACAGTGATCCTTTGAAGCAGTCTAGATACAGTTTTGCTCAAGATCTCCAACAAGCATTGGATTGTGCTGCAACTGCTGGGTGAATGTATCATCTTTGGGTATAGTCAGTCAACCTATCTTTAGACAATGAGCATGAGAGCTTCAATCATTCCCCACCTTTTCAGGTAGAGTTTTGGGATATGCTGGATGTGAGTAATCATTTTTCCATGTACAGAGTCTGTAGCATGGCATTGTGTCATTCCTAATAGGAGGGGCCCATGTCATCTATCCAGTGGTTAAGGATCAGATTTTTGAGCTTGGCTGAGATTACTGAGATATGATACTTTCACACCCCCATGATGACCTCTAGGTTGAGCCCTAGTAGGCAAGTTTGAAGGGGGAAGATGTCACCCAATCCCAGCAGGGGTCTAGGCATAACATGATCTCCTCCCAGAGGGGTTTTGCCTTTTGGCCCTCCCAAAGGGTATATTTGAAAGATCCTGTGTCTTGTTTACATTGAGAACAGAGGTCAGTGTTGAGTTTACCCATCTTGAAAAGTTTTACTGTGGTGTAGTGTTATGATTGATTTTAAATTGTATAGGTTTGTGGGCATTGAATTTAAGAAGTTTGTGTGTGTCCCTTCATAGAGCTGCCATGGTGGATGGGGTCCCTAGGTTTGGGAATTTGTTTTGCCAGTAACTACAATGGGCATGGTTTAGGGCTGTGATCAGGGTCAGGAGATGTTTGTATAGGAGGGACACTACATGTCTTTGATTTGCTAAGGCACGTAGCTTATCCCACTTGCTGAATGTCCAAATCTCCCGTGGTTTGTAGCCCATGGATGAGGCAAGCATGTGCTGCAGTTGCAGGAAAGGGAGGGCTGGAATCCATGCAGGAGTAGACCGCTGTTAGAACTTGTGGTATGAGATCAGTGAGTTGCCATCCATGAAGAAGTTAAGGTTCTGGAACTCTATAGTCCTATGAAGTTTATTGGGACCTCTTGTTCTGTATTCTGAGGGTGGTGGGGTTCTCTATTAGTGGTTACACTGGGTCAGTTTAGGGTTGCATGCCTAACAATTGGTGGAGTTGTTGGCTGACCTGAACCGATATTCCTATAAGGGGTGTTTTTTGAGATGGTGATAACGTTTTGTGAGGGACACAAATTAAACCAGAGTTTTAGTTCCATTAGTTTCCATAGTGGCATAAAATCCATGTTTTTGGAGGTCTGTATGGGTCCTCCATTATAGAAACTGGGAGGCATGAGCCACAAGATAGTATAACTGAAAGTCTGGGAGTTGAAGTCCTCCCACTTCTTTGGTTGCAGTGATTTTGTGGTATGCCCTTTGGGATGGTTTGCCATTTCAGAGGAAAGAGAATAGTGTGGTTTTAAATTTCTGTAAACCAGGTTATTGGGAGGAGATAACCTGTCTTATTAGTTGGGTATAGCATCCTAGGGAGGACATAAATTTTGATAATGTTTGTGCACGCCCATAGGGTTAAGGGGAGTGTGGAGTATCAGGTCAAGTCCTGCTTGATTCTGGCCCAGAGGGCATCCTGGTTTTGGGTTTGCCATGTTCTGCTGCTTTGTGAAATTATGATGCCGTGATATTTGATGGTGGCTGGGCACCACGTCCCCCCCATTGCATTGTGTGCAGTTGAAATGTGTGATGGTTAAGTGGCATGATGCAGGTCTTGGTGAGGATTAGTTTGTAATCCAATATGTGTTTGAATTCTTGTAGGAGAGTGGTGGAATCAAATGAGCTGGATTCTCTCTATGTAGAAGAATGTCATCTGCATAGATGGAAACTTTTTTTATCTATGATCCCCCACCTTGATATCATTTGATGGTGTTCTCCACTAGGATCCTCCTCACTAGGGGTTCTATGTATAGATTAAATAGATAGGGTGATATGGAGCATTTTTGCCTGGTGCCTGTTTGCAATTGAAATGGTGGGGAGAGTATTCCATTACAGAGTATCTTGGATGTGGGGTGTGAGTAAAGAAGTTTGAAGTCTACATAGGTGGGGGGAGCCCTTATTCTCTCAGTATTTCAAATAAAAACACCCAGAAACTGTCAAAGACATTCTCAGCGTTCAGGGATAATAGCACCACTGGGGTTATTAACAACCCAGTCACTGCTAAAATGTGGGCCAGCTTCCATAGATGTTCAAATGTCATTCTATCTGGCATAAAGCTCACCTGCTGGGGCCCTAGTAAACTGCCTATTACCCCATTTAGCCTCATTGCTAGTATTTTTGCAAGAATTTTTAGATCTGTATTGAGGACAGGTATGGGTCTGTAGCTGTCCATTTTGATCGGGTCCCTGTCTGGTTTTGGGAGGAGAGTTATGAGAGTCTCTTGTAGGCATGGGTCCAAATTAACCTCCTCTTCCTTAGCCTCATTGAAGAGGTGCACCAACTGCACCGATATCTCCTGCCCTATTGTTTTGTAGATGTTGGTGGAGAAGTCATCCAGATCTGGGGCCTTATCTACCTTCAGAGATGAAATTGCTCTCTTGATCTCATGCTCTAAGATACGGGCTTTCAGCCACTTGAGAGAAGTTTGTGACACTTTGGGGTAGATAGGCTTTTTGGAGGAACTGTCATATGTCCTTGATGTGGGCAGGCTTTCTTTCTATATATAGGTCAGCAAAGAAGTCCCTGAAGGCTGGTGTGATTTCTGTCAGGTGGGAGAGGATGTGTCCTGTTTTGGTTCTGATTGATGTGATGGCTCGACATGTCTCATGTTGTTTGAGCCTAAGTGCCAGGAGCCTCCTGGCCTTCTCCCCTGGTCCACGTAACAAGTTTTCACTTTAAAGACTGCACAGTTCTTGTTCCCTGAGGAGCTCTCCATATTTTGCTCTAGCTGCATTGAGATGCAGCCCAGAGGTGGAAGTGGGTGGCCCAGCTGCTTTACTTTTGAGATCTTGTTTGACACTTAGCAGCCATGTGCATTCTGCCTACCTTTTTTATCCTGGTGGAGGCTAGTCTGATAAGCTTGCCTCTGAGTGTGCATTTGAATGCTCCCCAGAGCAGTGCCTGTGATTAGACTGAGTTGGCATTTGTTTCAAAGAAGTGTTTAATGTAATCTTTTATTTTGGCCAGGCATTGCATGTCTTTAAGCAGGTTATTATTCAGCCTCTAGATTATATTCTTTTTATCCTGTTCAGGGAGCAGAAAGGTTAGGGTTACCAGTGCATGGTATGATATTACTTTGGGGATTATTTCGCTGGTGGTGATGATTCTGAGGATTGATTGATTTACCATGAAAAAGTCAAGCCATGAGAATTAATCATGTGGGGCTCACCAGAATGTGTATTCATTTAAACTGGGATGGAGGGTCCAGAATACATCTACCAGACCCAAGTAGCTCCACACATGCCCTTTGAGAGGGTGCCAGCACATTTTTTCTGGGTTTGGAATTATTCAGGATGTTGTCCTGGACCAAATTCCAGTCTCCAACCATTATAGTTTGGTTGACTGGCATTGTGGGCATGATAGAAATAAGGTTTGTGAAGAAACTTGGTTCCTCCTTGTTTGGGTCATAAGCTGCCAGCAGTATTACCACCTGTTGGTGTAAGTCTTCCCTGACCACCACATACCTCCCTAGCATGTCTGTATGCTGCTCTATGGGATGGAATGGGATATTCCTGTGTAGGAGGATATCAATTCCTGCCTTTTTATTGCTTTCCCACACTGCGAACACCTGACCCACACATTCCCACCTCCACAGCAGTGCCTGGTGTGACGGTGTGTGCAAGTTAATCTTTAGATGAATTTCATTAGTTGCTGAGTTAAGTAAACAAAATCTTCCTAAGTGTGGCAAGTATATTCAGTTTATGCAGTTTAAAAAGCCACGTTTTTCACTGAGACCATGGAGTTCTGAGGAAGGCTACTGCTCAGGCTGAGCTCATAAGTGACTCCTCCTCTCCTCCTTCTTCCTCCTACCTTCTCAGCACCACTAATTCCCCTTCTCTTTCTATTCCATCTAGAAAATATACTGTTGGACAATCTTCTTTTTCTTACAGATTTCCTAAACTTTGGTGCTCACTTACCCTTTCTATTTATTCTGCCTATTCTCCATCCTCCCTAAAGTCTCTCCTTTATTACTTTTGTTCTCCTACCTGCAACTGTTTGTGTCTCTCTCCCCTCCCCTTCTTATTCCCTTTCTCTATCCATATGAGTGTATTTTATTTTCTGCTTGCATTCATTTAATAATTTGCCTCTAATTATTTGTATTTATGCTTCATATATTTCTATATTACTGTAATTGACTTCTTAATTTCATCAATTTAATCTTTAGCTATGTCCTTCTCCCCTTTCTCCCAGGACGTATCTGGAAATAAGCTGTTCTCAGCTCAGTATTTCTCTCCTGGTTAAACTTTTAAATACATTAAATAAAATATGCAGGCACTTCTCTGGGTTGAGAGCAGAGGTCTCTGGAATCCAGGCTGAGCTAGCACAAGTACAGGGCACCATCTGCCTTACTTGGGGGAAACAAAGATTTCTGCCACTCCCTCAATGAATGCCAGTAAGGAGGTAGAGTGGCTGAACACTGGTGGGCTCTGGGACAGGTGGGGGTGGAGGAAAGAGAACATCCCTCAGACTTTACCATTGCACAATTCTTTCACCATTCTGGCTGAGAGGAAAGCCAGGAGGAGGCACCAAAGGCAGTAGCAGGAAAAAAGGTGGGATCTTCATTGGAGGAGACCACAAAAGTGTGAAAGGAAAGCTCCCCTGCCGAGGAGGCAGTTCCTCATGGGGGAACTCCATAGTCAAGGGTATAACATTGGGGGCAGGGGAAGGGAGGGACAGATTGAGAAAGTGCCTAACTGACACTTCGGCAGGGAGGACTGCAGAACAGATTGTAGAGATTGCAAGGGAAGAAAGGGTAGGGAGATAGAAGGATATCATTGTTCATTTAGGGATTAATGCCCTGGCAAGTGGCAATACAAGGATAGTGCAGGATATGTTTATGGGGCTGGGGGGGTGGCTGAAGCAGATCACTCACATGGTGTCCTTCACTGAGGTGCTGTGTTCAGCCAGGGAAAGTCTAGGGAACACTGCACCAGGTCATTCAATGAGTGGTTAAAGACATGGTACAGGGAGAATTGTTTTTGACTACATCATGGACTGGGGTCCACCTGTGGGGGACACTGGCCTGTATAAATGGGATGGCATCCATCCATCCTGGACGGGAACTACAGCCTTGGGTGGAAGGTTTAGATTATACTTTGATGGCCATTTATACTAGACAAGGGGGAGGCAGAAAAACTTAGGAAGGCAGAAATTGCACCCCCTGAGACCAGAGAAGCAGGGAAGACATGCCCAGGTGTAGAAATTCCCTCGGGGTAAAGGGGAACAAGGATAAGGAAGTGGATATGGTGGACAGTGCAGATAGAAGAATTCAAGTTGAATGGAGATTAAGAAAGGTAGTCAGAGAAATAGCTAAAAAGAGGAGGCTAGGACCAGGGAATCTCAAGGGGCATGGGATGGAATCAAGAAGTGGGGGCAGGTTAGGGGGAGAGATGAATAACGACAATGGAGGGCCATGTGCGCCAACACTAGAAGGAATCATTGTGGAGTTAAACCTGGATCTGGTGGCCATAACAGAGTCATGGTGTACAGACAATCACAGCTGAGAATTGGCCATCCCAGGCTACATCATGTCCAAGAAGGACAGGTCAGAGAGGAAAGGCAGGGGTTTGTTTTATATGTGAGGGAAGGTATAAAGGCCAGTGAGGTACAGGCTTACCTGGGGGATAGGGATGGGCTGGAGGCACTTTGGGTCAACCTGGAGACAGGGTCAGGGGCCTTTATTCACATGGGGGTGGTGTACAGACCACCGACACAGTAGAAGGAATTAGGCAGAGGTTTGGGGAAGCCATTAGCAAAATAGAAATCAAAGGGGAAGCAGAGATTTTGGGGAACTTTAACCTGACAGATGTAGACTAGATCATTCTGACAACAAGAAGCAGGGTCTTCCTTTACTCCTGATAAGGGGCATTTGTCAGGCAGCTGCTTATGGAACCCACTAGAGATGGGGCAGTGCTAGATCTGGCATTTACAAACAGAGACAATGTTGCATATGTCACAGTGGGTAGTCACTTGGGTACTAGTTATCACTGCACTGTGTGGTTTGGCATACAGATTGTGCAGGAGAAAAAAACACACTAAGATGAGGGTCCTAGGCCCATATTTTCAAAGGAGATGCATGGCCCAAAATGGAGATGCACGCCGCATCTCAGAAAATGCACAGAAGCATGACATTTGAAATGGAGAGATGTGTCATGCATATCCGAATGCGCCATTTGCAGAAAAAAATGTATGCAGTACAAATAAGGGTGTGGTTCTATGAATATGCTTCGCATCATTATATTTAGCTAAAATGTATGGCGCATCTGCCGTGCCAGAAAGAAGCCACCCAATGTTAGGCAAACAAAAGGATGGCCTAAATTGGCCAGCCATCCACAGGCCGCAGAACTGCAGGCAGGCCACCTGGAGACAGCCCTCAGTGATGCACCAGAACATGCTCCAGGCACCCACACACAGCAGTCATGCCAGGATGTACATACCCAGAGAAACAGATGCCACACTAAAATGAGGGTCCTAGGCCCACATTTTCAAAGGAGATGTGTGGCCCAAAATGGAGATGTGCAGCCCATCTCAGAAAATGCGGGGAAGAGCGATATTCAAAAGGGAGATATGCCAATCAGGAGAGAGTCTCGTGACCTTTCTGAAAGACAATGGGCTCCAGGATGGTCATCAACATGGGTTTGTCTCGGGAAGATCCTGTCAGACTAACCTAGTTGAATATTATGACTGGGTAACGAGGGAGTTGGACAATGGCCATACTGTGGTTGCCATATATTTGGACTTCAGTAAGGCCTTTGATTCAGTGCCACATGGGAGGTTGGAAGGAAAGTTGAGATACATGGGGGTGGGGACTAAGATGGTTAACTGGATAGAAAATTGTCTGTAGGCGAGACAGCAGAGGTTAGTGTTGGTGAGGGAACTCTCATCTCAAAGGCTGTGATGAGCAGGGTGCCACAGGAATGGTACTGGAGCCAGTGCTGTTTGGGATATTTATAGCAGACATCTCATATGACATCAGGAATAAGATCAGTCTGTTCACTGATGACACCAAGTTGGAGGCAGTGGTAGACAACATAGCAGGATGGCAGGAGCTGCACGATGATCTGACCAAATTGGTGGAGTGGTCGGAAGCATGGCAATTGTGGTTCAATGCAAAAAACTGCAAAGTACTGCACTTTGGAACAAAGAACCCAGGGAGGAGTCAGCAGCTGGGAAGAGTGCAGCTAGGTACCACTGAGGAGGAAAAGGATCTAGGGGTGGTTGTAACGGGGAAAATGAACAATACAAAGCAGCGCAGGAGGACAGCAGCAAAGGTCAAAAGGATGCTGGGATGTATTGCGAGAGGAATCTCCTCCAGGAGCAGGGAGGTGATCCTGCCTCTCTACAGGTCACTGGTAAGGCCACACCTGGAGTACTGGTACCATTTCTGAAGAAGGATGTAAGACTACTGGAAGGGGTAAAATGCAGAGTGACAAAGATGATTCAGGGATTGAAGGACAGACCATACGAGGAGATGCTGAGAGAGTTGAATATGCACTCTCTTGAGGAAAGAAGCGATCAGAGGGCTATCATTGAGACCTCTAAGTACTTAAAAGGGATAACCAAGACAGGTACTGAAGGGATATTTAAGCTAAGGGGGGGACATGAGAGGGCATGGTCTTAGATTGGAGGGGGAAGGTGTAGGAAGGAAATAATGAGACATTTTTCATGGAGAGAGTTGTGGCTTACTAGAATGCTCTGCTGGAGGAGGCGGTCTCCTGTAAGGCAGTGGGTAGTTTCAAAAGGGGATGGGACAGGGTGAGAAGGGGAGTAATTGGGAAGGAAAGAGGGTTGGGGCAGCTGCAAGGTAATGGTGCTAGCTGCACACTCAGGCAGACTTGATAGATCATGTGACATGTTTCTGCTGGCAAATTCATATGTTCTTATGTCACCACCAGCACTGTCCAGAGGGTAACCCCCCACACCGCACCCTGGACGTAGACACCCAGCAGCCATACACCAGTGCTGTCAGGTTCCCCCCTGGAACACCAGCAGAGTGGACAGCCACACTGTAGTACATGTACCATGGGCCATGGCCTGCACCCATGTGGCCAGCAGGGTGCCACCCAGTGGTGGCATGCACCCAGGGTGATGTCTGTGGCAACATTGCCCAGGTAGCCTGGTGGTACTTGTGGCTGTATGGCATGGGCTAGGGACTGACCCTTGCACACACCCACAATGGTACACTGTAGGTGCACAGAGGCTGGACCCACCCACCTGGGTTCCTGGTCACCTTCTGCACATTGCCATCCCATGCAGTTCTCATTATGTTCCTCTCATACTGTGGTGTGTGGGACATTGCAGGTGACTGTATGCAGCATATGAATCTGGTGTATCACATGCATTTGGTATATCAATCAGTCTGTGTCACCCTGTGCCCTCCCCTGTTGCTTGTCAAGGTGGGCCCCCATACCACAGTCTGACACTGTACATGGTTATGGGTAATAGCACTGTACCCAGGCCAGTGCAGTACACACAGGCACACACACACTCCAACATACCTGCCTGCTAGGCTGCAGTACCTCCTGTTCACCTGTGTGGGGTGGTGGGGTAGCCCTACACAGTTGGAACTGAGCATACCCAGGGTATGCAAATGGCCTGAATACATTACAGTAATGTGCTGCGCATGTTGGGAATGGGTTTGGAATGTGCAATGAGTCTATTTGCATATTCTGGCTGAATATTGCAATTTTGCCCACTGCGCAAGTGGCTTTTCATCGCTCATTTCCCTATGCTCTGCATGGGGCTCAAGTCAACTGCTATGCCACACATCTCCCACTCACAACTGTGCATGTTTGGGATATCCAGCAGGACTTGCATGATCGCATCTCACAGTGCATCTTCTGAATATATCATTATTTTGTGCAGGCGCATCTCCGTTGCACGGCTCAGGCACTTGCTCAATACGGCCTGGGACTTTTAAATATGGGGCCCCTAGTCTTCAGGAAAGATAATTTTAAAGAAATGGGTAGCTGCCTGAATATGTACCTTTGAGGGTTGCTGGACAAAGGAATTGAGACTCAATTAAACAGGATTAAGGAGGGAATAGCTAAGACAATGGCATATTGTTTGAAGGCAGTGAGCAAGGGAAGGATGAGGGAAAGGCTGCTATTGTTCTCTAAGGAGATGGCAAAGACAGTGAAGAAAAAGAAAACATCATTTAGGAAGTACAAAGTGACCCAGATGGAAGAAGACAAGGAGGTATTTCTGGTAAAGTAAAGGGAGGCAGGTAGGAAGGTGATGGCTGCTAAAGCACAAATGGAAGAGAGGATAACTAAGGAGGTCAACAAAAGAGGCAACACCTTTTCTTCATGTACATGAGTGAAAAGAGGAAGACAAGTTGGAGGGATAGTGAGAATCAGGAGGGGAGGGGGAGGCTCACTGTGCAGTGGAAGATCAAAATAAAGCTGAAATTTCAAATGATTACTTTTCCTTGATGTCCTGTCAAAAGGGCTACTGAGATTGATCGACTCGCATATGAGCGACTTAGTCTCAGCGCCATTGTTGTGGGCTACCCTGAAAGGGTAGCAACCGGAAAGTGCATGGTGAGAGGAAAAGTGACAGGATACTGGAAGGTATCCCGAAGGCATGTGAAGGGTAGCTAGAGAGGAAGCCACCGAGCTGGCCTAGTGGCATGGTGGCAAGACTGGCTGGCTCTGGTGGGGAGGGTGCAGGGGCTGGGGTGGAGGACAATATTTTGTGCTTTTCTGTGCCTGTGTGTTTTTTTTTTTTTTTTGTTTCATCCTGGTTCTCCCCCCTCCCCTACATGCACCCCCCAGAGTTTGTTATTTTAGTAAGGGGGGGATGTGCGGGGGCAAAGTCCCCTGTAATAAACACTTAAGTTTTGCTACTGCAAATGTACATCGCCATTTTTATTCTCAGTGATGTACATTCACCATAATGGGGCTCACCCTTTGGCAATCACCATTATAACATAGAACCCTTTTGCTCTGTCTTCACAGTAGAGGAAGGGGGAGCACATGTATGTAGTAACAAGCACCAGGTGGAGTGGAGATGGACATAAGTCCTTTCTCAGCAGGGCAGTTTGGAATGGAATTGAATGGAATGAAATCCCTAAAGGAAAACAAGGTGATGGGCAAGACGGAATTCAACCAAGGGTCCTAAAAGAAGTGAGAATGTTTCTGGCCCCTGCTCTGGCAACCTTTTTCAGCAAGTCATTGGAGACAGGGTTAGTTCCAGAGGGCTGGAACAGAGCTGATATGGTCCATCTGCACAAAAGCAGCAGCAGGGATGAGGCCAGCAACTACAGGACAGTCAGTCTCACGTCAGTGGTGGGGAAATTAATGTAGACCCTGCTGAAGGAGAGGCTCATGGAGTACCAGGAGGCTAATGGACTGCAGGATCACTGGAAACATGATTTCAAAGGGAGGAGATTATGTAAGGCAGATTTCATAGATTTCTCTGAGTGGTTTACTAGGGAGGTGGATCAAGGGAGAGCAGTGGATGTGCCCTATCTGGAGATCAGTAAGGCGTTCAGCACTGTGCCCCACAGGAGGCTAGTTGAAAAAATAAGCAGCCATGAGTGGGGGACAAAATGGTAAGTTGGGTATTTTTTAAACTTGTATTTTATTGCGTTTATGTAAAGGTCACATTATATGAATTTGCCTACGGTCAGGCCAGCATATAATTCATGGCATAAACTAAGCCATACACAGCATTTGTACAGTAGTGGATATTATTTCAAAGCACCCCTGTCTTAGGGTACATCACCAGGGGGGAATAAATGAGTAGTCCTAATAATTAGTAACTAACAAGATAATACTAAATGATTGTAAGCTAACTAGCTTAAACTATTGTTTATAACTGAAAAAGACCACATCTAACTGGTTGAAGGATAGGAGGCAAGGGTTGTGGTAACTGACAAACAATCAGGGGATGGGAGAATACCTGGAAGGACTGGTCCTCTTCAATGTCTTCCTAAGTGACATTGCTGAACAGCTGGAAGGGAAGGTGTGCCTCTTTGTGGATGATCTGCAAGAGAGTGGACACTCAGAAAGGGGGAAAGGAGAAATTGTTTAACCAGGAAAGGCACAATAAACTGTAGGGTGTTTCCAAGTGTGACCAGGGAACACATGGAAGTTAAGTGACTTGCTTGGGATCACACAGTATGCAAGTGGGAGCTAATGGGATCCAAACCAGGTCTCTAGGTTTGCGGCTCAGTGCCCTTTGGGAGGGGCACTAGTGATCAAATGTGTCACAGGTGTCAGAGTAGCCAGGGAAAAGGGGCAGAGTAGACTGGCCCTGCCAGTCCTTTTCTGCTGACTAGGTATATGTATCTATGTTTCTATGTTTATTGCCTTATATCTCTTTGTTCTGACAACTGTTTTTTTGTCTAGTAATGGGAAACAATTTGTAGAATCTTCTCAATGTAGACAGTGCTCACACAGACTTGTCATGCAGTAGAGAACATAGCTCTGCATCCATTTGACTATTGTTAAAATGTATGATATTGTTCCTTGAAAATCCCACTCTCATGGCCAAATAAGTAAGGCAGTATATGAAGAGGTGCAGAAATTGCAAAGGGATCTGGGGAAACTAGAGGAGTGGCCTATGGTGTGGCAGCAGGGTTTCAATACCAAAAAAGTATAAGGTTATGCACCTGCGGTAGGGAAACACAGGAGCTGTCTATAAAAGAGGGGGGTACTTACAGTTACCAGGCAAGAAAGGGATGTCAAGGTCTTCACATCTGATGATGTTAAGGTAATGGGTCAGTTGAACAAGGCAGTGGATAATGCTTGCAGTATGCTGGGGTGCATTGGGGGGAATTTCTAGTAGGAGGGAGGTGGTGCTGCCATTGTATCAGTGAGGCCCCACCTGGAGAACTGTGTCCAATTCTGGAAGCCACACCTCCACAAGTACATTGATAGGGTGGAGGCGGTGCAGAGGAGGGCAACCAAAATGGTGCAGGGGTTGCATAAAAAGCCGTACTAGGAAATGCTGCAGAAACTCATTATGTGGAGATGGTGATATCTCTGTAGCAATCTCTGGTGAGACCCCACTAAGAGTACTGTGTCCAGTTCTGGAGTCCTCATCTCCACTCTCCAAAAGGACATAGACAAAGGCAGTCCAGAGGAGGGCAACTAAAATGGTGTAGGATCTGCATCAAAAGTCCTATTAGGAGAGACTGAAGGACCTCAATATGTACAAATTAGAGGAAAAGAGGGAGAGGAGAGATATGATAGAGACTTTCAAATAACTTAAGGGCATAAATAAGGTTCAAGAGAGAAGCCTTTTCAGTGAAATGGATGCACAAGAACAAGGGGTTATGCAATGAGCTGGAGAGGAATAGAATCAGGGGAATTGTAAGGAAATACCTCTTCACAAGCCTGGAACAGCCTCCCTGAGAAGGTCGTGGGAGCAAAAACTGTAATGGGATTTGAGAAGGCATTGGATAAGTATAAGGGAACCTTAGAAGTGGGGGGGGGGGTAAAGCTGGAGATAAAGTAGGGTCTATGGTATTTTTATTTATTTTAGTCTTAGGTAACTGGGTAAGGCCCACTAGGCACAAGTGCCTGTTTCCAAGGGTGACCTGGGAGCACTAGGCAGTTAAGTGACTTGCTCAGAGTCACACAATTTGCAAGAGGAGGCTGTGAGAATCAAACTCAGGTCTGGTCTGCTGGATATATCAAGTTAGTTCACACCTCGTTCCTCTAACCTCTAGGCTATACTGCCAGCCCAGTATGACAGTAGGTAGGGAACATGGGCAGATTAGGTGGGTCAAGCGTTCCTTATCTACTGTCAAATCCTATGTTTCTATGTACTCTCCGGAGGAGAGCAGAGCTAGAGGGGACATGACTGAGACTGACAAGCTCCTCACAAGAAGAAACAAGGCACAGTAGGAGTGTCTCATTCAGAAAAAAAGCATTAATAACAAGGGGACATGCAATTAAGCTAAATGGGGGAAGTTTAGGAGAGATGTGAGGAAATACTTGTTCATGGAAAAAAGTGGTGGATCAGTGGAGCAGCTTGCCAGAGCAGTTAGTGGAGGTAAAAACTTTGGGGAGCTTCAAGCATGCGTGGGATAGGCATGGGGAAAGCTGGGTAGGTGAAGAGGGAGGGAGGGGCACTAGTAACCAAATGGGTTACAGGTGTCAGAATAGGCAGGAAAAGGGACAGACTAGATTGGCATACCAGTTCTTTTCTGTGACAAAAAATATGTCTCTGTGTATCTATGTTTATTGGAGAGTCTGAGCTGATATCCTTGATCCTGTTGGTTCCCCACATCCACTTCTGGCTCCTCCTCATCCCCCTCCACTATCTTCCTTTTTGTTCTGTTTTCATTGCTATTTCATTATAATGTATGGTGGAATGCTGTTAACCTCAAAAATCCATAGTTGGTACGTCATATCAATGGTACAACAACATGGAACACTCTGCCAATGCGTGTTCCACAAACCACCAGTCTTACTGAACAGGTCATGGTGGTTAGAGCTGAACCTGGAGAGAGTGGTGGTGAGAGCACAAAAATAAGGATCCAGTCTCCAAATGCTCTGTTTTTGTTGAAATTAAAGGGACTGATGCCCATACGTTATAAAAGATAATGTATGAGTGGTTCTATGTGATAACGGCGATCGCTGTTAGGGTGAGTGTAGCTAGCCAAAAATGTATTTCAGTGATGCACACTCATGGTGAATGGCAAGAGGGTGCCTGAGATCTATGGGTTTCCTTTGTCTCTCCCGCACCCCCCTCAACTAAAGGATTCTCAACTTCAGGGGAGTGCACATCGAGGGGGGGATGCTTAAAGAAAAACAAGTTGCCTGCCGCAAAAAAAGAACTTTGCTGCGCCGGACCAGAACCCGGCACCGTGCACCTTCCAAATCAATCACCCTCCCCATAACATTAGTGAACCAGCTCTGCAGATGCCCACCACACCCCCTTCCACATACCTTCACTCCCCCCCCCATGCATGTGCGCGCGTACACTTCCCGTCAGTCTACCTCACCCACCCAGTTATCTGGTAGCTACCCTGGCAGGTAGCCCTGAACACAGGCTCCGTAATTGAGTTGCCAATTTTGTAAGAATCCAGTTTCAGTCACCATGTTCACTGGATACCTGTATGGGCATCGATCAACCACTCTGTGTTCGCTTCTCATGGTTTCCATGACAACTTCGGTAAACCTCTCTAGCTGCACTCTTGAGGTTTACTTAAGTTGTCATGGAAACCACTCGCAGTGAACATAGAGTGGTTGTTCATCGTTGCCCATACTTTATCCTCTATGTTGCTTTGTTCCATTGGTTCTAAAAAAAAGAAACTTGTCTTCCTTCATTAATCATGTCTGCACTTCCAGAATGATCTTTCTTATTGCTGTTGTTCCTAACTTGATGATGATTTCTTTATAGAATATGGTTTGAAATGATTATGTCTGAAATCCGGATCTGCTGAAATGTTGTTGTGCATGTTCTAAAAGTTGTTGTGCATGTTCTAAATGTTATTGCGCATGTTCCATAATGAATATTCATCAGTGCAGCTGCACCTCGCCACCTTATTGGAGCAAACAGACCTCTTCAAAAAAACATGTAACCCCCAGGTGGCACTATCCCAAGGGCTACTTCCCCTGCCTGACTGACTACTGACAGGTTAAGGGGCCTAGGTCCAATGGCAGGTGCCTCCACCCAGAGGTCAGGGCTAATACTGTCTGGTATGACTTGGTCACAGCCCTCTGGGACACTGCAACCCCCTTTTCTTCCCACTAGTGGCCCACACAATGCATTAGGAACATCTTCACAATGTACACTTACCCCTAGGACTGGCTCTGTCGACTGGACTCTGGGGACCCCATGTACAACAAGATGATACAGTGCAAAGCCACAGAACAATACTTTAACATAAATGAATACCTCAGACAGTGTAACTTTGGTGAAACAAACAAATCTGATTTATTTAGGGGGATATAAAAAAGACAGGGGGGAAATCAGGTTAATTAGGTTAAACATATTAATAATCACAGTACTGTGCACATATTCAGAGTCCCAAATTGTCACTTTCACTGGGTACCAGGATGGGGAAGGGGGCTAGCAAGGATTGGTGCAGCTGGTTGGGGCCCTGTGATGGAAAAATAAAACACTTGCACAATACCCAGTTGTAATCCAGAGCCGGTTGGCTCAGTTCGTGAAGAAATTAGAAAATAACAATTAGATGACACACCTGCAATTTGATAAACAGATGGCAGGGAGCTACCCTGCTTTGTACTCACAGACTCAATGCTGGGAACTGGATGGAAGGCAGATTGTCCTGGATTGCCAGGAGGAGCAGAACCTGCAGAAAAGGTCCTTGTGACTGGACCCCACTGCAGATTAGAGCAAATAGATGTAGTCTGGATTAAACTGGGGTTTACTTCCAGCTTCATGCACTCAATTCACTGTACAGGGGATTTGAAACGCAATTCCCCACAAGCACTACACATATTTATATGTAAAAGGAAAGTACTATATCAGGCAGGCTGCTTCTCAATCCCGACCACAATTACTGCACGATACCTGGGGGAACACACAGCAGCTTCAGTTCCTGACAGACCGAGCGTGATTCAGCAATTTCTCCAGTCTTCTACAGGGTGAGCCTGGTTTCTACTCTACAGATCTTGATTCTTCTTACAGGTCGGATTCAGTCTGAAGGGCATTTGCACAAGCTGCAGACTGAAACTTAGGGCCTTACATGTGTTTCCAGCGCTAAAACTACACACCAAAGAAGCACCCAGCTCCTTGTCTCTTCACTGCCCAAACTGATCTGATCTTTCCAGTAGATAGAGCTGGGCACTTCCTTTGAGTTCCTCCCAGTTCAGTTGGTTGGTTTGGTTGTCACTTACAGTAAACTCCCCCTCTTGGTGGAAAAAGGGCACCAAAGTCAAAACTACATTTCCCAGAGTTACTACCCTTACAATCGCCTTACAGCAGGCTCCAGAGGAGAGTCCAAGTTCTGATTCGCCCAGAGCAGGTTTCATTTTAAAGGATCCCCACCATGACTGGTCCAATTCAGCAGTTCAGAACCAACGTGAGGAAGCTACTCTGCACTGTCCTTGCTACAAGAAAGCAGGTTAAATAAAACTGCATTTTCATTATTACTCTAACAGGTTACAAGCAAACAATTATATCTTTGAAGAATGCTCCTTCTGCCCACTTAGCGATGGCAGAAACGGAGCAATTTGGCAGTAGCTCGAGTGGGACTAAAGCAGGAAAACACACAGTCCCCTCATACAAACTAATTATGTCTACAAGCAGACAGCTCTTAAAGAGACAGTACCAGAGGCTCTAAAAGCACTCACAGATAAACGCCTTAAATACCAAGCACCATTCAGGCTTGAAGCATTCAAGAAAGCTCCTGGAAGACTTTTTAGGAACCCTCATTTGCAGGGGGGTTACACCCAGACATGGCAGCGCCACGTACTGAATGGTTCACAGAGACGGTTTGGACATGAACTGCAGTAGTTGTCTCCCTGTTTCCAAACCATACCAATGTTAAAAAAAATTTTTAAATGAAGTCCACAAATCTTTGGAGGCTCAGATTGCAATGGGACCACATTGATGGACTGTCCTGAGAGCAACCAGGAGCGCCAACACAAGGTATGAAACCTTGTAAAACATAAAAGTTGAGAAACGTAACTTTTTTCTGTATCTGGGGAACCATATACTATAATAAATAAAATATAGAGTAGCCATACTCAACTTGCCTTGCTTTTCTATCTCAGGGTTAAGATACATCATGGACCTCGAGAACTTTGCTCTCAAGGTCCATACACTGGTATCTCAACCCATCAATGGAGGCACAGGCTTTTTATGTATGGGCACCCATACTTTATTCCTTATATCTATCTCTGCTGCATGAATTATTCTTCTGTTCTTCAAAAACAGAGGGCTTCCTAGCATCCTTAACCCCAACAAAGCCCCTGGTAGTATTAGCCTTTTGGTGGCCTATTACCAATACCTGTTTTCCTTGGTCTGCCCGGTTCTCCAGAGAGTTTACAGTGATGCACAGACTAACCTACATCTTTGCTTCCTCCCTCAGGGAAGTATCAATCACCGTCCTTATGAAATAAGGGAAAATCCCATTCTCCCAACCATGTATTGCCCAATCTTACTTATCAACATGGATGCCAAGATTCTGGCAAAGCACTGTCGCAACAATTGATGTGCATTCCTTCTATGATCATCTACTACTCATACGTGAGCTTTATAAAAGGCTGACTGGGTCAAACACCTGAGATCTCTAATCTCCTTCATGTAGAAGGCAAGTCCTGCCCCACTCCTACTGCAATCAAACAGTAGCTATAGATTTTAAAAAATCATTTGACTCTGTGTAGTGTTCCAGTGGTCCCTCCCCAGCCCTGATCCCCTTTCTGGTAGTGTCTTTGTAAACAGTGGTGGTCCAGTGGTCCCTCTTCGTCCCCAACCCCCTGGTATACATTAAGTAAACAAAATCCTGGTGGTCTAGTGGTCCCTTCCCCTCCCCATTCTCTGATCACTTTCCCAACTAAAATACATTACCCTGGTATTCTAGTGGTCTCCCACCCCCCAACTTGGCAGGTAGTGACCCACCACCCTGCCCCCCCAACTGGACCCAAACCAGTGACCGGCACAGCCCTCCTCACACCACAACGGCTGGCTGCAGACTGAACTGTCACAGAGCAGGTACAATATAAGGTACATGCTTACCGTTTGGTTAACCAATAAGCATGTATTCTATACTGTACGTGCCCTGTGACAGTTCAGTTGGCTGCTGGCCATGGTGGTGTGAGGAGGGCTGTGCCAGTTGCTGGCTCGTTTGGTTTGGGGTGGCAGGATGGTAGGTCACTACCTGCCGGGGTGGGGTGTGGGGGACTACTAGACTACCAGTTTAATGTATTTTATTCACGATGGTGATCAGAGAATGGGGAAGGGGGAGGGACCACTAGAACACCAGGATGTCATTTATTTCATATATACCAGGGGAAAAGGGCTAAAGAGCGTCCACTGGACTCCTATTGTTTACAAAGACATTACCGAGAAGGGGATCAGGGCTGTGTAGGGACTGCTGGACTACCAACAATTGCAAACAACATACTGGGGAGGGGATCATAGTTAGGGAGAGGTCCGCTAGACCACTAGAGTACCCAGCCCTTGACAGTGTGTGAAGGATGTGCATGGCACCCACCCCCTCTGTGCACTGTTAAGGGTTGGGTTTCAGAAGCATTAAAACTGCCCTGCACATGCAACTGTTTAGCACTTCTGAAATCTTTCCAGTATCGTGCTGCACTGCATATGCATGGGGCTCCCTCATTTGCATACATGCAGCGCAATATTCCATGCCACAGTGCTGTCAGGGCTGTGCCATGCATAGGTGGCCTTTGAATATAGCCACACCCCTGACAGATGGTACTGTTCCTGGTGAGTGTGGCACAAGCCTGGTTTGTGCCACAGTAACATTTTGAAATGGGGGCATAAGTATTCAAAAAGTAACAATTATACTGCAGTGTTTTTCTATAGAAATGGACATACTCAGTAGTAAGTGGAAACTGCATTGGATCCACTATGTATAATTCTCATGTTACCTCTCATGAGATATGCCAGAAAAGTTCATGAGTGAAAATAGTCTAGTGTTAGAACAATCTCATCTCGTGAAATAAGAGGCAAATGAAGTCAGTGCACTCATATCAAGGAGGAGTTGATAATTAATGCAGGATAAAACTATGTTATTTTTATTGCAATGTGCATGTATTATCTGTATAATAACTGAGGGCTACATTTTAATAATACACTTCTTTTTTACCAAATACAGTAAGTACAGGATGTATGATTTTGAAAGATCTATTATTCTGTGACTTCATGAACACAAAATGTTTCCTTATAGCTATTTTAAGTTTAGTTATGACTCACTTATGTATACAGTAATTTAAAAGTAAAATATGTCATTGTTGCATTATGCATTTTATATTTTGAGAAGAATTTAAAAATGAATGCATTCCTGCAAATGTTATTTTATCAGTTTTCCTATGATGTTACTTAAACTCATTGGAATGATTTTAAAACTGGAAGATTTTGATGCACTGGTGGATTTTCTACCCTTCCATCTGTGAAACACCTTGAGCTACCTTGTTTTCAAAGGTTGTCAGCTGTTTTTTGACAGTTTCTGCTGCTGCTTTGCAAACCTCCCATAGTTTGACCTTTCAGACTTAAACCAGTTAAAGTTACCATTGTACAAATAGGATCACAGTTGACATGGACAACTGAATTAAGTTTTATTAAAACCCTCCTGACCCTCGCCAGGTGATCATGGCTAGTAATTTTCCCACCCCTCCCAACCCAAGGCATTTGCTGCCCTTCAATCCCTTCCCATCTTCCCATACATATCAAAACACATTGTGGCCTTCTGGCACTCTGGCAGGAGCTGACAATATCTTTCAAAATGGCATCCCTCTTTAGCCAACCCATCCCAGGCACCCAAATAGAGATTTAATAGTTGGCCCCTTCCTTATACCTGAGGCATGGTTTTGGGATTGGGGCAAATAATAGTACCGGGCTAGCTAGGCTACCCCAAAATGCACACAAAGGAAACAGCACTCTCCAGATCTAGTAGGAGGTTAGAAAAATGTATTAAAACCCATATATACAACAATATATAAAACTGATACAACAGCACGGTGTATCACATCAAGAAAACTGAAAATTCTGCAGAGGTGCTAATATGGCAGTAGGCAGTGGCACCAAACAATCACACACTCGGGGCCCATGCAAAAAGCTATAAAAAGGCTATGGTGATGTAGAAAATGCATTTTATTCTTACTTCATAGCAATAAAAGTTAAAACTTGATACTGCAAACATGTCAAAAGCAACTCGACATTTAGAACCCGTACATGCTGCTTAATGAAGAGAGAGTGTACTTACAATAATGTGTTCTTTGTAGTCTTAAGTTTGCAACATGCAAATGTTACAGACGCAATTAAATACAGATCAATAAACACTTACAACTATTTGAAAAACATGCCATGGATGGTATCTTGTACTTATTTCTATGGATATTCAAACTGATTTTAATTACATCTAAATACTATATGGAACATCTCTTAATCGACACCTAGCAAACTACCATTCATTTCAACCTTTCGAGTGAGCACTTTTATGACATCATATCTGTGTCTATAAGATATCCATGCAATGTATTCACAGTCTCTATTGTCACAGTGCACATCCAGGCCACTGAGTATAAAGACAAAAAAAAAAGTACAGGATTTAAGGACATACTTCAAAAAAATGGTAACAGATCTAACCTATCATTCAGTCAGTTAATTCACAGATTGTCTTTTATCCTCAGTAACAAGGGTTCCAGGAATAAGTTAAACAAAAAGGGACAGTGAGGACACACCTGAAGGGTGTCAGCAGTGATTGATAAGGGACGAGAAAGAACACCGTTACACCATATGACAGCATAGGGCTGATTGTATAGCACTTTAAGCCATGTGATAAAATTTAAAGGGATATTGTAAGTCTAACCCCATTGTTCCCAGGGGTTACTAGAATCCTGGTTATGATCAGTAGTAGGTAGGGAAGACAGCTAGTGAAATGCCAGTTAAATGGATTTCACTCTGTTTCACTCTGTTCTCAGTCTCTGCTGTGCTCTGGAGGGATGATATCATTTAGTACTATTGCAGCAGCATAAGCCACATTTGCTAGCAGCTGCCAGAGCTAGTTTTAGAATGTTCAGTGAGCAGTCTGCAGGAGACCAGTGAAGGAGGCTGCAGAGTGCAGCTGCAGCTCCTCAGTCAACTCTGGTAAAGAACTACCAGTTCCTTTTGAAAGTTTTAGTTCTCACCATAGTGGATGACAACTATTCCATTCTGTGGAAGTGGTGGAGACCTGAGCCCGTGGGTTTCCCTGTGCTCCATCCCAGGTGGGATGGAGTTGAACTTCAGGATGCAGAGGCAATCCTCTGGTCCATCTGGATGTTTGAAGCTGCTTTGGTACAACTTCTCTGTGAGTACTTGCTGTTTTCTGTGTAAACCCAGGAGTACCTGCATTCCTGGTAATGGTGGATTCTCTGACAAAGGGTCCCTCTCACCTGAGACTTTCTGTTTCAAAGTTATCTGCCTACATTTGGAGTCCTGTATGTGACTGTCCATGTACAGAACTTTTAATTTCTGACACCTCTGAGGTGTAAGTAGTATGTTAAGTGTGATATACATTTGAGACAACATCTACAGTTTCTGCAGTTGTGTGGAGTTATTAACCAGATAAATGGCATACCTGGCTGGATGTGCCAATTTCCAGAGTGAACCAGTGTATTCACAAGTGTGTGTGTTTTCTTCATCCTGTGCTAAATGGAAATTCAGGAATGTCTGTACCTCAGTAATCTGCATTACAAGTATGTGTAGCCCTATGGGGGTCCATCTTCGCTTTGTGATTATTCTTACTCTGTTACATGAATAAAAGCCACACTCTAGAATTCCAGCCTGGTTTGGACAGTCATGTTATTGCTTCCTATTGTCTGGAGTTACTTGAGTGCCCTTGTCCAGAAGTGCAAACCTAGCATACCCCTGAGCAAACATTTTCTCCCAGGGACCTGGGTTGTTGGCCATGGTAATTGATCCCTACCAGGTATGTGCCAAGCAGTTGTCACACTTGGTTGTCTGTTTTGTATAACAGCCTTTTCCATCTGGCATATCCCACCTTGTATATGGTGGCTTGATTGTGTTATTTTTACAATATAAATTCCGACCCCTCGCTTTATCCTTAGACATTTGATGAGAGGTGTGCCTTTTAGTTAAATAAGGGGCTACAAAAATGGGGGCTCATCTGACGAAGTTGTTTGAATTTTGGAGAAAACAATGGATAGTTTGCTTAGGCTATGGCTAGCATTTTGTCTGTCTGGCAGTTGGTAGCCCAAAACTGGAAGCTTTGTGCAAAAGGATTTGCCTAGGATAGTGCTGTTCATATCTGCTGCTGTGTGCCTGCTGTTCATGTGCTGCTGTGTGCTCATGCCATCTTTTACCAAGGGACTGTAAAGCCAAAATGTGTATGCCCTTGTCCTGCATCAAAAAGAGCATTTACAATGCTTTATTCTCAAGTTTCAGTGACAAAATGTATTGTGGACTTTGAGAAACAAAGAGTATAGTATGTCCTAAAAGTTTCCTGTGCTTTGTGTGTGAATTGGGTTAGTCGCTAAAGAAATAGCCAAGTTTAGAGGAAAGAAATGGTCAAAAACGGTGCTCCCACTGTGAAATTTAAGCTGAGAAAAAAAGTTCAGTTTGCAGTTTAAATTTTGCCCTGCTCGACGATCGCCATGGAGGAAGAGTGAGAGAAGAGAGAGGCACATTTGCATGGCATCGAGTGATTGGTGAGACTGCAATCAGTCCCACTCCTATCCAGCTTCAGAGTGCAGCCCAGTGTTCGAGAGAGAGAAAGCAAGTGTTGTGCAAGCTGGTTAGCCAGCAGAAAACATTGAGGGGACTGTGAAAATTCTAAATTAGAGGCAGTATAGAGCAGTGGTCTAAGGCTCTGAGCTACAGATCTGGTGACATCCAACAGACCAAACTGGGTTTGAATCCCACAGCTTCCACTTGCATAATGTGTGACCCTGAGCAAGTCACTTAACCTCCTTGTGCTCCCAGGTCACTCCTGTAAAAAAAAAAAAAAAAGCTTTCAGTTTAGTGTGCTATACCTGGTTAAACAACTAAATAAAAAAATCTGTAAATACAGAGTACTTCTGTTCGAATTTTTTTATTTTAGTCTTTGGTAACTAGGTAAGGCCCACTAGGTACAAGTGCCTGTTTTCAGGGGCGACTTGGGATCACTGGGCAGTTAAGTGACTTGCTCAGAGTCACACAGTATGCAAGTGGAGGTTATGAGAATCAAACTCAGGTCTGGTCTGCTGGATGTACCAAGCTCATTCACTCCTTGTTCCTCTAACCTCTAGGCTATACTGCCTGCCCAATCAGGCTCAACCCATTATCTGACTGACTGGGAAGAAAGCATGGTTTTCGTAGTGACAATCGGTGGGATCGCCAGACCGTTTCAACCCAGAGGCCTTCCAGGATTGGCTTGCGGCCAAAACATTTTCAATGGAACAAGCCAGCTACTGATACAGTGAATACCATTCAGCAAAACTGAGCTTAAACTGTCTGTGATTTTCAAAAGCCAGCTGGATAAGTGTGTTAACAGTGAGATTGTTTTTGCAAAGAAGGACTGTAAAGTGTAATCAAAACAAATAAGAGTTCTGAGCAATAGGCTGTGAGCATGTATTATGGATTCAGCAACAGTATAATTTTCTGAGCAATTGAGAGACTGTGAGTTGCATGACAGGCTGAAATAAACAGGCAATCTTGTACAGAAATACTGTGGCTTTTAGTGACTTTAAGCAAAGTGTAAATAGTGATTGAAATGCTAGTTGTAAAATCAAAAAATCACATGAATGTGCTGAGAAATGTGAAAGCAGTGCCATCATTACAGTGTGAGCTGAAATCAGTAGCAGAAGGGTTGGATGCGTAATAGTTTGAGTCAGGGACAGATTAGATGAAACAGGAGTGCTGCTGCCAACATTACAGGGTGGGGCAGTAATGTAAACACAGCAGCAGGGAGCCATTTTGAGAGATTGTTCCAAGTATAGTGAACTCTGTAGTAACAATGAACTGTAATGTGCTGATTTACAGACATGGCTTTGGGAACATCCCACTACCCAGATCATGCCTGAGCTATAATAGCAGAGGAGACTGCCAAGCTAAAAGAAATATAGCAATGTTTCTATGGTGACAGTTTGCCTTCTCATGTTGTAATTCTCAAGTACCCTATGAGAGTATGCCTGATGCGCCTCAAGGCTTGAAGGAATGTGTTCTTAATTCCTCACTGTTCGGGTTGCTTAGTGAAGAATCGTCTGTCCAAAGTATCATGAATTTGTTTGGCTCCCACTTGGACAAAAGTAGAAAACCCTGCATGTAGCAGCACACAGCACCAGGTTGAACCTGTGTGTGTGTGGGGGGGGCTCAGCAGATTGTGGCACAAAGGAAGAGAGTGTGGATTTACTGCAAGGGTAGATTTCTTATGATGTTTCCACACCTGGGTCGCACATGAACAGTGCAGAGGAAGGCTCTGTGGACCCATGGAGAGAGGGTCCTAGTGCTAGCCTAGTTGGGGAGTATGAAGTTCGAGAAACTTTGGAAAGGCAGGTGTGTACCTCCACACCCAGTTAGGAGTGGATTGTCTCAGGAGTGAGGACGACTGCTCACTCTTGGTCCCAGGTCTTAAGTGAGGAAAAGGAAGATGAGGATATGTATCTTCATGTTGAGGGTCCTAGTGTGCAGCCTCAGGCTATTGCCTCGGAGGAGCCAGAGAGAGAAGTTGATGACTCCGCTGCCCTGCCTACAGAAATGGTTAGGGACAAGTTCTATCATGCTTTAAGTATACAGCACTGGATGAACCAGGACTGGGCACCCCCAAGCCATGCCGAGGGTCGTGTACCTATGAAGAGTAGTAAGGGGAAGAGACTGGTTCATAGGAGGGCCGATGCCATATATGGGAGGTCCTTTCCTACCTGTCCTCATAAAGTCTGGGAGGAGACTGAGCAAAACAGGAAAGCCTTGTTACTGGAGGAAGCAAGCAAGAATCTGCATCCAGGTGTGACCCCTTGTTTCAGAAACAGAGTCATAAATGATAGACTAAAGTTTTAGAAATTGAGCAGGACATTGTTCATGAACACTATGATTTGTGGACAAAGCAGGGAATGAGACTTTCCACAATATCAATTATGAACACCCAGATGGGGTCATATTTCTTGCACCTGACCCAGAGTGGTACTACCCTTAATTGTGCCACTCCCTGCGAATATGCCCATGCCTACCCCAAGGGAAGCAGAGCAGTGGTACTGAAGTGTCCGCCATCCAGCAGTTGCCGTACCCATGGGTTCCACCAGTCTGGTGTTCCAGGATCGAAGGTGTGTCCAGATTTGTCACCCCAGCAGTGTGTCTTTCCAGTTTCATCGCCTGACTTTACAGATGACCTCATCCCAGCTGTTTTTTCCTGAATTATCGCCTGGGATTTTGGATGACATCAGCAGAGCTGTTTTTCCTGTTCCTTGGTTCAATTTCTGAGATGACATCATACCAGCTGTTTCCTGTTTCATCATCTGTTTTCCAGAAGATATCCACCCAGCTGTATCCGAACAATGCTGCCAGAGGGGAAGATTCTTTGGCTGGAGATGTAGGTGATCCAGTTTGTTCATTCTTCAAGAGACTGGTAAGTCCAAAAACTCTTTTTACTATAATCTAGCTGACTCTGTATTACACATCCAACATCTGGCAGCCTATAAACTGTTGAACTTGTCCACAAAGACTCTTCTTTTGGACTTCAGGTTCCAAGAACTGTGTTTTAGTGGGCTCTGGCCCAGGAGAGACTCTTTAATGGACCTTGCCTTTGGGTATAATTGCCTGTCACTAGTTGGGACTTTTTAGGGCATGCCACCCCCAAAATGAGTATTGTACATAATGTTGGAATTTTCTATTGTTTTCTACCTTTTCTACTTTTCAATAAAATATTTCTTGGGATTCTCCAGTGTTTGATGGAGGGGTTATAGTACTGTGTTTTTGCAGATTTAGGGTGTGTTGTTTTATGCCTTTTCTCTTTCAAGTGTTCCTGGTGAAGAAAGAAGAGAAGACCAGAAGAGGATTTGTGAACTCATCTGAGTTCTCCTGTTTTGTGGAGTATTTTTAGAATTGCATAGTAGTTAACATGTATGAACATTTTCCTTCCACAGGTGTATGTGTGGGGAAGTGGGTGCGTAATACTGTGTATAGTGTTATAGCTCTGTGTGTTTTTGGTTTGCAGGTGTCCTGGGTTGGTGGGAGGTTCCCCTATGGGTGTTTGGATAGATAGGCTTCCCCTAGAGGGCTAGGGGGATAGACAGGCTATGGTCCTAACCAGCCATAAGGGCTGCAGCTGCAGTCAATTAGGGCCATGATCTGGACAGTTCTCCCAGAGCCACTGATTCTCCATAGTAAGATCACAGAGTAGGGGTTGATGCATCAGCCAATGGCCTCTGGCCCCTAAGTGTTACCTGCCTCCAACCTAGCACATTGTGGGAGAGGGCCTGATCACCCCCCCTCCATAGGTAACACATAGGGTAGGGTGACTTGGTGCCGGGCACAGAAATGATTGGGGACAGTCATTTTCCTGGCTAAGGGTGGGTGTAACCCCCTTGTTCCCAGGGGTTACTAGAATCCTGGTTAGAATTAGTGGTAGGCAGGGAAGAAAGCTAGTGAAATGCCAATTAAATGGATTTTGCTCTGTCTCACTCTGTTCTCTATCTCTGCTGAGCTCTGGAGAGATGATGTCGTTTAAAACTGTCACAGCAGCATAAGCCACATTTGCTAGCAGCTGCTAGAGCTAGCTTTAGAATGTTCAGTGAGTAGTCTGCAGGAGCCCAGTGGAGGAGGCTGCTGAGTGTAGCTGCAGCTCCTCAGTCAGCTCAGGTATAGAGCTACCAGTTTCTTTTGAAAGTTTTAGTTCTCACTATAGTGAATGACAACTGTTCCAGTCTGTGGAAGTGATGGAGACCTGTGCCTGTGGGTTTCTCTGTGCTCCATCCCAGGTGGGATGATGTTGAACTTCAGGATACAGGGGCAATCCCCTGGTCCATCTGGACGTTTAAAACTGCCTTGGTACAATTTCTCTTTGAGTACTTGTTGTTTTCTGTGTAAACTCTGGAGTACTTGCATTCCTGTTAATGGTGGATTCTCTGACAAAGGGACCCTGTCACCTGGCACTTTCTGTTTAAAAGTTATCTGCCTACATTTGGAGTCCAGTATGTGACCATCTTTGTACAGAACTTTTAATTTCTGACACCCCTGAGGTGTGTGTAGTATGTTAAGTGTGATATATATTTGAGACAACATCTACAGTTTCTACAGTTGTGTGGTGTTATTAACCAGATGAATGGCCAAGTATAAGCTTGGAAACAAAAGATGGGAGCCCCCCCCCCCCATCTGGAGTAACCAGTTTACCTCTACGGGTTTTGAAGGGCACCTGTTTCTTTTCAGTCAGTTCATGTGGCCAATGCCAGAGGAAAGTGTTTACCCCCTGTATGTGGGTTTGTTTCTTCCAGTTTACCCCAGTGTAGTGGGTTCTGAAAGTCCTGAGCCAGTATGTGCTCGTTGTGGTCATATGTGCCACATTCATTCCTGTGTAATATGGAAACAGTACCAGTACCTGGCCAAATGTGCCAATTTCCAAAGTCAACCAGTGTGTTCACAAGTGTGTGTGAGTTTTCTTCATCCTATGCTAAATGGGAAATGGGAATTCAGAACCCTAGGATCAGTGGCTCAGTAGGTAGCACACTCGCCTCTGAGGCTGGGAGATCAGAGAGCTGTGGGTTCAGTTCCCACATCTGGCACTTGGGTTAATTTTCCAGTACTGACACTGTAGTGCAGCATGAGAGGGGTGCTGCACTTCTGAGGTGCTGTCTTTCTGATGAGACTTTAAACCAAGGTCCCATCTGCCTGGACTGGTGGTAGTTCAGGTGGATGTTAAAGATCCCATGGCACTTATTGAAAAGAGTAGGAGAATTTCCCCATTGTCCTGGCCAAATTTCCCTCATTCACTAAAAAATACCACCAACAGTTTCATCTGGTTCAAGGTCAGTTAGCATTCATTTGTATCCCCTTCCCCTGGGTCGTGCCTGAAAATAGGCAGGATTTGTCTAGTGCACTTATCCAGTCAACAAAACTAAATAAAAAAATAAAATGTCTGTACCTCAGTAATCTGCATTACAAGTATGTGTAGCACTATGGGGGTCCATCTTCGCTTTGTGATTATTCCTACTCTGTTATGTGAATAAAAGCCACACTCTTGAATCCCAACCTTTTTTGGACAGTCATGTTATTGCTCCTTATTGTCTGGACTTACTTGGGTGCCCCTGTCCAGAAGCGCAAACCTAGCATAGCCTTGAGCAAACGTTTTCTCACAGGGACCTGGGTTGTTGGCCATGCTAATTGGTCCCTACCAGGTGTGTGCCAAGCAGTTGTCACACTTGGTTGTCTGTTTTGTATAACAGTCTTTTACATCTGGCATATCCCACTTAGTATATGATGGCTTGCTTTGGTATTTTTACAATGTAAATCCCCACCACTCTCTTTACGCCATTATATTTGGTGAGAGGTGTGCCATCTAGTTAAATAAGGGTCAGGTGGGCCGGTTACATAAGCCTGAAGAACCTCAAAAAGATATTGTCATGGTACTCAATCAAAAGCTTTGTCAGCATCTAGTGAAACCAGGGCTGCAGGTTCCCTGGGCTCGCCAGACCAGGCCATAAGGTGAAACAATTTACAAATATAATAACTGGAAAGTTGCCTTTTCATAAAATCCACCTGCTCAGGACTAAGTATTCCCCATACAGAATCCAACTGAATGGCAAAAATCTTGGCCAAAATGTTAAAGTCAGTGTAAATAAAGGAAATTAGTCTATAATTTACAGGAAAATGGACATCCTTTCCAGGTTTTAGTAACAGAACAATACAAGCTCGAGTAAGAGATTGGTCAGAGAGCCCGTGGTCAAAACAATAGCTAAAAACCTTAATCAAAGTAGGGATAAGTTTGACACAAAAGGTCAAGTAAAAATTTGCTTGAAAACTATCCGGGCCAGGTGCTCAATCTATAGTAAGGGAAGAATCAGCCAGCCACACCTTCTCTGCTGTTACAGGACCTCGTAATGAGTTACTTTGAACTTGTTACAATTGGGGAAGAATGACCTCCTCAAGATATTGGGTGATCTTGTCCTGCTCAGTATATACTTCTGATGAAGCAGAATAAATCTCCTCATAGAAACCCCTGAATGTTTCAACTATGTCCCTGGGATTAGTGAGCAATACATGTGTTCCAGGTTTATAAAGACTAGACACAATTCAAGACATTTCCTGCTGGAGAAGATGAAATGCTAGCAACTTACCAGCCCTTTCTCATTGTTCTAAGTAATGGCATTTAGCATGGCCTACCCAGAAATTTGTTTTTGAATAACAAAAAAAAATCAATGCGAGAAAATGAATGATGGGGGGTGGGGGGGAGCTAAAAAGTATAAGATCTGTCAGAGGGGTGAAGTAACCTCCAAGGATTTACCAAATAAATAGAGTTGACCAGATCTTGAAGGCCACACTGTGCAGGAGAAAGTCCTTTCCTTAAAGATGTAGATCTATCCAGCTCTGATTGAAATATTAAATTCCAGTCTCCATCTATTATTATTAGAATATGGGTAAATGGAGCTAGTAGAGTGGCTAAGTGCATAAAGAATTGAGGGTAGTCAGTAAGAGGACCATAAACTGAGCCCAACAACTCCTCCTGTTGTCACAGCCTGGCCTTTAAAAAAATATGGTGACCCTCCTCATCACTAGTCTCCAAGATCAGAAGGAAGGGCAATCACTGTTCAATTTCATTTTTATTTATTTCTTTTAAATCAGGATTACCAGTACCTTTGAGCCAAGGCTCTTTTACAAAGGTCCCACGTCAGTTCAGAAAACAGTGCAAAAAAAAAAAAACAGTAGGGAGTACAACACAACAATGGATTACAGGCAGGATAAGCATATTAACAATAAGTTCTTTGTAACAAAAGAATACATTTTGGGGAGATAGTTGAAGAGCAACTGAGTGTTTATAATAGTGTTATAATACATGGATTGTAAACAGGGAGGGAAGGGCTGCCAGAGGCATTGTCACATCACACAGAGAAGTGCAGGTAGCAGGGCTGGGTGGACAGGGGAAGGGGGAGGTGAATAGACAAGGGAAAAGGATTAGAATATCCAATTAGGATACACACTCCATTTCATTTAGTACTATTGCCAGTTCCATAGCCCTGCCCAACCAATTCCCTCCAAAAAGGGAAACATCTTTCTTTGGCAAATTGCATTCTTGCAAAAAAATTATATTAGCTTGCAATTGTCTCAGATGTTTCAGAATTTGATATCTTTATCTTTTACTAACCTTCTGAGTACCCTTTATATTGCTGCTCACATATACATATGAAGCACATTCAGAAGAGATTAATTAAAGAGTATACACAGTGGAGAAAGCAATAATTAAGGAAGATCATAATGAGTAGCTTCCCAAACCCACCCCAAGTATAGAGACAACCACCCGTAAAAAATCCATCCCCAAAGTATTCAAAACACACACAGAAAAAAAAACAACAGAAAATACAAAAGAAAAAAACTATCAGAGACAAATACTGTCCTAACCCAAAACCCACACCCCTCCATAAAATAATAACAATGCCCTGCCAGGTCCCAAGGACCCCATCTCCTCCCCTGCCTGGGCCATGATCCATCCAAACCTAGACTCCTGCTTTGAGCAAGCTTCCACACCTCCCTAACAGCTAATAGGAAAAAATGGCCCAAGAAATGAAGCTATAAATTGTTAAAAAGCTTGCACATTACTACCCATCCTTACCATGTGAAGAAAAAGAAAGAAAATATAAATAATAAAAAGAAGAAGGTGGCTGGAAATTAAGACCCCAGCTAGAATCAATCCCACAGGATGGACCCCTCTTTTCAAGGGGGAAGTAACCCAAAGTATGAAAACAATAATTCCATTCTTTCCATAAAACAATTATTCCAACAATAAGCTCAGAACAATGTATCTCCCATAAAAGAAAACCTCAAACAGCACAAAAAGTGAGATAAGATAAACAAACAAAAAACTCATAAAAAAGAGTTGAAGGAATGGGAGATAAAACAAGCCCCTACTCTCCCCCTTCCTGACCCTCATATAACTACGTCCATCTTGGGGAAAAAAGAGACCCACCATTACCATCAAGGAGACACATAGAAACTCAATAGTAATTCCCAGTTATATCCATTGGGTGGCAGCACAACACTAAAAAAAGGGGGAAGATGGAGTTTGCAAGCCAGCAGGCCAGAATTTATGCATTGAGATCATATATAAGAAGCATCCCACAGAACGAATGCAAAAAAAAAAAAAAAATAAAACAAAAAGAAGCAAGTTCCCTGACCTCCATTAAAATATACTAGCCACCCAGTTAAGAAGCCTTGTTTACAGCACAAGGCATTTCAAATGGGATAGAAAGAGGAAAAGCCAAATTGGGAGCTCCACTGTTAAAAAAACAAAAGGCAGACTTATGCACAAATAGTATAAAAAACATCTGAAATGTTGAGACCCCCTGCATTATATGGAATATGCTTCGTGCACTAACCAATAAGTATTTAATGATAATCACCAATGATTCATGTAACTGATAGGGAAGTACAATAAATAAAACAGTGATAGGAACCCCATTCAAAAAAAAGGGATGAAAAGAAAATCCACATCACTGTTACATCTGGCTTATTTATAACTACCAGTACTTAGAAAACGTTTTTAGCTGTTATGTTCTGTCCCCCCTCCCCATTTCCTTCCCTGTCTTCACAGATCTTACATTTTACTATATCTTGGATTTACTTTTAAGTACAAGTATTTATATTGCTTGAGTATTAACTTTTATTATGCAGGAGTTTCTCATTGCACTGATTTGCACCATGTCACATCTGCAGTTTATCTTAACTAGTCACTGTCACTTTAAATTTTTTCTTTATCATGAATACGCTGCCTGCACTTCACCAGCCTTGAGAAAGCACATGCTCATGCAAAAATGTTTGGCTGTGATCTCATTTGAGGAGGGGTCCACATCAACTTATTGCTGGCATTTTACCATGATCGATTATTCAATAAATGAGCTTTTTCCATCTTATTAATTAGCGTGTGGTTCCTATCTTTTTAATTTCAACCGATGGAGACTGGGATGTTGAAGCTCATTTTTGCTGTGAGTACTTTTTCTCTTATTTGCTTTTGCATGGTTCTGCTGTTATGAACAGAAGCCTTCCTGACCGTTTCACATCAATGGTAAAATCACTCCTACACAGTATCTTCATCTAGAAATAAACAAAGCAGTCCACTAAAAAAAAAATAATAATCCAGTTAACCATGGACCTAAACTGAATCCACCAAAAACATCATTCTAAAACAAAATAGTCAATATGAGGAAGGGTCCAAACAGTAAGAAAAAGAGTAAATCAAACAGGAAAAAAAAGGAATTTGCCAATCAGCTGGCTAGGAAATATGCATTGGGAAAGTATGTTAATAGCATCCCACAGAATGCATGTTAAGAAAATATTGAAATAAAAAGAAAAAAGAAGTTCCCTGACCTCCATTAAAATACATTAGCCACCTAGTTAGGAAACCTTGTTAACAGCACAAGGCAATTCAATGGGGGGAGAAGGAGAAGAACTTAAAAGCCAAACCGAGAGTGCTATCTTAAAAAAAAAAGGGCAGATTAATACAATATTTCAAAACTGTAATTTCAGTCATGGCTTTTATTCGAGTGTGGCTACTAAATGAGGGTGGCCTTTATTAATTGCCGCTGATCTGGCCACCAATCTGGATTGCCTGATGTGGTGGCATATGAGGTGCAGAGTCAGCTGGAGGAGAAATCAAAATAAGCTAACATTCTTAGTTCCCCGCTTTCTCAGCTGTCAGTAGCTGACAAATCACCACATCAATGATGGTTCCTGTGGTAGGGCGCAGGTATATGTGGGCAGTCAAAAGAAAAAATGTCTCACCACTCCTTGCAATTTTCTCCAATTTTAATTAGTTCCTCTTTTCTGACACCAATCACAACAGGATAATACCAGCATGGCACAGTACTTTTCTCATCTTACACTTCCATTTGGACAGCAGACATTAAAGCAGATGGCATCATCTCATATTTGTAAATCTTCTAGGTGAGGCAGTAAACAGAAGTAAACAGCCAAACAGAACATTCTAGCAGTTCTAAATCTTCAAATTCGAAGCATGAAGTAACACAGTTCATTATAGAACTCCATAGAGCACTTTTCAGCAGCATCTAGAGCACACCTCCAGGCACACAGCAAAACAGGATCTGTATCTCCATCTAGATCTTGATCTAACTAACTGAATCAAATGTTCACCCTTTATACCCTAAAAGGGTCAGGTGACCTTAAAACTCCACCCCTACTTACAATTATTAACTATATTGTTTTATACTCTAATTATTTATTTTATTTAAAGATGTTATATTTTTTTAAATTCATATAACAACATATTCCCTTACTCAGAAGTGATTTATATTCTTTGAAAACATTTTCAATTTCATTTCTAGAAACAAGGAAGCACCACCCCTTCCTAACAATACTTAAGAAAGGAGAGAATGGCCGTCCGCTCCTAGAAAAACAAAAGACGCTGGTAGGAAGCGAACTCGACCCTTCACAAACACCGCAAAACACCCTCGCCCACAGACCAACACCAAATCAACTCCACACCACAGAATTCACTCACGGAGGGTAAGAAATACAATCCTATCCATTTAGACACACAAAGGATTCTGATTTTCTAATCAGCAGACTGTTAAATACCCCAGCGACTATACTTAGCAACGAGAAAATAGCTCATACATTCACACTGACACACTCAAGCGGCAGCTTGCAAAACCGGCTCTTACAGCCGCACAGCCCCAAACAAAATATCCCTCAGCAAACCTTCTCTAATAACCCGAGGATACTAAATATATATGCATTTTACCTGAGGCTCTACCGCAACTCCAAACTCTGCAATAAATTATAAAAGATGAAAAGCCGTACACTACTCATTAAGGAAAGGGGGGGGTACCTTTTTCGGCAACCAAGAACCACAAAGCCAAAACAGAAATACCCTATTAAGGTGAACACACCAATACAACAATTTTGCCAGCTATCCATGTTGCCGTCCAAAACCCCAGCTTCTCCCAGACTCCCATATACAGAAATTGCAGGGCTACTTACGCACATCCAGGGGGTCCCAAACGATGCTTTCTTCTATGTTTAGAATACTATATTACCTGGTTCCTGCTCACAACACCCCACCAAGAACAATGTCCAGAGTTTCCAACACACAGTATCCCTACGGAGCAGAATTCCAAGGACCCAAGCACACCATCCTCAAACACATACCAACTCCTCTCAAGAAATGCAACAATAAAATTGCACAGAACAAGAAAGCCCATTTCCCGACGGCTAAACATTCCCAATACCAGAACACATACACTAGCTGCACAAAGGTGAATACTATCACCCAGTCATGCCGTTTAGCCGATCTTTAAGAAACAACAGCACCCACAGAAAAGCTACTATTCCTGAACCTAAAAACCGGAATGTCATTTTAAACTGCACCAATGTGCGCACAACCGCATAGACGCGCCGTTTTACCGATCTTTTAAATCGCAAAACCAAACATCCACTCACAGGATCCAAACAACAAAGTCCTTCACCAACACTCACCCCAAGGTCCACACTAAGGGAGTAATCTCCTGAAAATCTCAGAAAACCCTATTACCAGCTCAAAATTTAGCTACCTTTCTCTCTTCAAGGGAGAGCTTCCAAATATACCAGAAAAAGAAAATAAACATCTAGTCTCATACATTATTATCTTATTATATTTTAAATCTCACAGAGCCACTCTGCGACAGTTCCCATGACACTAAATGCAAAGGGGAGACTGAGTGAGTGCACTGGACAGGTTCTCTGCATGATGTAGATACTGTGCTTGTGTCTACTGGAGTCAGTTGTCATCTTTTTACTTTAGTGTGTATCTGTACTGGCACTTTGTTTTGGTTTTGCTTTCACTGGCTAGTAATTTGAGTAGTAGGAACTGAATGGTGGGTGCTATTTTATATCAGAGATCAAACTGCCCCAAGGGTATCTAAAATAACAATACCAGCCAAATGACGCCCTTGTATAGTAGCTGTGGACTCTATTCTAGGGCAGCCTTTATTACAAAGTTGTTTTTTGCCTGTGGCTTCTATTCGAGTGCTACTACTAATTGAAGATATACAGTAAATATAAAGAAACATCCCAAATGCTAAGATCCCCTGTATTATACTGAGTGTACTTCATGCATTGACCAATAAGTCTTTCATAAAAATGACCAATAATGCCAGTAACTAACATGGAAGTACAATAAAACAATGATAGGAGCATCATTCAAAAAAAGAATCCACATCATTGCTACGATCACTCCTACGCAGTATCTGCATCTGGGATGAGAGTCTATGATCTATTTAGATGAAGCAGTCCACTGTAAAATAAAAAATCCAGGTAAGCATGGACATAAGCTGAACCTACCAGAAACATTACTCAAACATAATAGTTAATATGAATAAGGGTCCATGAAGTTCAAGTAGCAGCCGTAAAGAGGTCATGCAACAGCTGGGCTAATTCTCCCTTTGCTTGATCTGCAGATTCAAACGTTTATTGTTGCCCATCCCTAATTATTTGCAGATGAGCAGAATATATCATCTTTAAGTGGATTCCAGCAGCAACTGGTTTGTTAATGATCAGACAATATTCAGCATGTTTCCTATGGGTTTTGTAGGGTAGGGCTTGGAAAATAGATAGACGTGCTCTTTCCCAAGTCAGAAACTTCTTACGCCAGACTGCTTGCAATATCTGTAACTTGTCTAAATAATTAAGCAGCCGAAAAATTATAGGACGGGGGGGGGGGTTCACCAGCATTAGGCATTGGTCAAAGAGCTTGATGGCTTATTCAATAATGTACTATTGGGGGAGCTGCTGAGCAGCCTAATAGGAAGCAGCATTTCACCTGAGCGCCACGAGAAAATTATTTTTTATCCTTATAAACTGATCTTCTTGCACCCAAAAGTGGACAGTTTTGCATCTAAAGGCTATATAATCTACCCCCTATCGCTTATTCAACAAAATGGGGAAAAATAAAGGGTCTGCCGCAGCTGCAGGTGATTTCTTCACTCCCAAACACCAGAATCGGGATGAGAGGTCTGGTCAACGTGGCACCACTGCTGATCCAACTCCTGATCCACCAGACACGGTTTCACTTACTACCATCCATTCAACCCTGCATCAATTAGTGAAATCAGTATAGGATCTTGATAAGAAATTTGATAACCTTACCCCTAGAGTGACCTCCCTAGAGACACAAATGGAGCAGTGTGAGGCTACGGTTCAGAAAGTGAATGCTTCAGTAATTCGGTCAGGAGATGCAACTGCCAAGCTGGTAAAAGAAAATACCCTCCTCGGGCAGCGCTTGGGAACATTGGAGAACCAAGCCCGGGAACATAACCTGAGAATTCTTGGGCTGTCGGAAGGAGCTGAGGGTAATGACCTTCTGAATTTTGCAAAAACTTTATTGCCAGCTATTTTGGGCCTGGAAGAATCTGAATCCCTGTTTGCTATAGAAAAGTCTTACCGAATTTAGCCCCGACGTGCTGCGTCTGATCCAAGGGCCCCTCGGACCTTCCTTATTATTTTTACAGGCATTGGGGACAGAAATAGAGCCATACAAGTTGCCCGACGATGCAAAGCCTTAAAATATGATGAAGACTCCTTGCCAATGTTTCCTGACCTGTCCTACAGTGCACAACTCTGGCATAAGGCCTTTGATGGCCTTCAATGAAGGCTTCGCCTGTCAAAGGTTTCCCATTAGCTGCTTCTCCCAGCTAAGCTTAGAATAGCCTGGGGAGGTCAGCAGTTCCTGTTTGATGATGCTCAAGAAGCTGAAAAGCTGATTGCCTGACTAGAAGCAGAGGTGATAGAAGGCGACGAGAGGTCATCATCGGATGCAGACTAAAGAAGTGATAACCCAGTGACTGTTATCTGAGGCCTGCAAGTCCTCCCACTCGTCTGTGGGACTAGAATGTCTGAGGATTTAGGTACGATCAATGTGCCTATGTTCAACTCTAGCTTTGATTCCTACCGGGACCCAGGACTTCCTTTTAGTGGCATATTAAAAGTTTACAATGTTTAAACACTCATTCAAGTCCCCTTTTGTGTGAAATCTGGACTGTATTGCTGGTATCGCTATATGGACATTGGTGTTCAGTTCTAATGCTAACAGTACTGTTTTTCTGCATCTGTTGATGCAATTGAAGAGAGTTTGTCTCATTTGGGAATGGGAGCATGAATGGCTTTGTTTGTATTCCTTTTCATTGGTTTTCCTTTTATTTTGTCTCTCAGTGAGCTTGAGGACATTTCCTCTAATATACTTGAATTTACTATTTCTATGGGGGAAACGATTAGACAACAGTCTTTTATGGTAATAGGGTAATGTGGTCTTATATCATCCTTACAATGTCTCCCCTTTGGCCTTGCTGGCCATGTGCTCAGTATTACCTGAACTAAATTTTTCTTATATTGTAGTATCTGTTTAGGTAATTCCCCTCATGATGTAACAATGGAGGGGGTGTCCTGCACTAGTTCTTGATAAGAATATGCTCTGTATGACACTGTATTTGGTTATCCTCCTTTATAATTTTGTGCTGTAAATTTTTCTGACTTACAAAATCAATAAATAAATAATACAAAAAAAAATAAATAATGTACTGTGGGCTGTTCGGGGATGGGCCAGCCACAAACTGACACAATTGCTGGATGAATGCTAGGACTTCTATCCCCCCTGCTTTCTCCGGGAGCCCCAAGGTGACTAAATTGTTACATGTAGATGGACCCTTCTGATCCTCCATTCTTGCCTCATGTTTTGCAAGTTTTTGCCTTAAAGCTGTACTAGAAGGGTCTGCTTTTGCCCTCCAATCTTCAATAGAGCTATTACGAGCCTCCGCATCACCGACTCGCTGTGTGAGCTCTGTAATTGCTGGCTGAATAGCTTGCATATCACCAGTAAGGCACATGATGGAATCCCTTATTGGCATAATTTCTTGGAAAAATACTGCAACAGTAAGTGGAGCCACAACTGTTGTAGGAGAAGGCTCCAGACCAACATCAGCCTTTGGTCATTTCACCACCTTGTCCTTCTAAGGGGTCATCAGCAGAGTGTGATGCACCACAAAAAGATTGTCTGAAATAATCATTTTATGCACCATGTCTAACATCAAACGATAGCTGGAGTAGTCAGGAGAGAGAAGATACTCATCTTTTCAAGTAGCTAACATGCTTTAATTATAGTTTTATTAAAAAATATTAATTGGAGGGATGGAGCTGTGCTCAGGAGCAGGCTCCCGCTTCTAGAGTATCACGTGACTTCTGCCTTCCTTTTAGTTTCCTACACATATTTCTACATAGTAATTGCCACATTTGCATTTTGCTAAATATACAGGGCTGCATTCAGAAAGGTCTGCCACAAGCTGTGGCAATGGCAGCTTATGGCTACCTGCCCTGCGACCTGACCTGCTCACCCAATTTAGAATCGGAGCGGGTGCAACGGTCTGCATCCTGTGACTTGCGGTAGCTGTGCAAGGTAGGGTGCAGCACCCAGAATGCCACAGGTCACAGGACAGCAGTTGTTCCCGTTGAGGGCCACCAATGCACCCCCATGCCCGCCTTCAAGACCCTGAATGGTGTGAGCACCAGCCCCAAGCCCCTTCCCATGAACCTCCCAGATCATGGACTCTTACCTGCCCTGGTGGCCCAGTGGTCCCCCACCTCCCAACACACACACACACACACCTGGTGGGTGCATTGGCGACAGGCTGTGGTGGTGAGGGAGGGCTGTGCCAGTCACCGGTGGGGTATTGGGGTGTGTGGAGGGGCTCACACTGTGGGATGCGGTGGTGGGGGGCCACTAGACTACGAGGGGGTTACGGGGATGGTGGGGGGATCATGCCCCAGGGCATGCAGGGCTCGCAATGTGTGTGTGTGTGTGTGGGGGTCTGAGCATTGACGGTATGCCACACACCCAGCCTGGCATGGTGTGTGCCTTGCCTGGGACCCGGAGCCCATGGGGGGTCCGTAACCCAGAGGGGTTGTGGGGCTGGGGCACAGTGGCAACCTCCGGTGAACAGCAAAGACCAGTTAGACCACCTTTTTGTTGTCGTAACTGGTCTTTGACAGAAGTTCACTGGTGGTTGTCTCTGAATCCCATTTGGGGACATAGTGACCACCCTACCTGAATAGGGTGCAAATGCTGCCAGAAACCCCCTTACGCCATGTCGCAAGGGGGTTTCAGGTGCATAGGTGCTGTTGGGCGCAGGCAGCCTGCCACATGTCCCAGGCTGCCTCTGTGAATCCCATGGGGATGCAACGTAGGATGCAAGTGCAACTTGCACCATATTTTCTGACACAAGTTGCCTTGCATCCTGCCTTGACTTCTCTGAATCCGGCCCACTACTTTTTCCATGTTGCAGTTTATAAAACTGCCTAACATGATTTCCTTTCCCCACCAAATCCAACCTAAATGTATTACTTTTGATTATGTTCCTACAAAACTTGCAACGATCACAACAACAAATTCTTAACAAGTGATTCTGGCATCCACTATGATCTAACAGGCAGTGTGTTATTTTCTGAAAGCTGTTCAACATTCTTTCCTTCAAATTAACCCGTACTCTATAAACGTTCCCCAGTACTTTCACAAAGGGTCCCATCTGACTGAAAAATATGCCACTGCCTTTTAATAATGCTTTCAGTTTTACTCTACTGTATGTTATAGTTAGAAATATAGAAGATGTCAGTAGATAAGCATCTTATGGCCCATCTAGTCTATCCTTTTTCCCCCTACCTACAGCTACACCACAGACCCTACTCAATTTTCAGTCTTCTCCCTTCCTTTCTTTCAAGATCCCCTTGTATTTATCCAATGCATTCTTTAATCCTGTAACCAATTTACCTTCCACAACCTCTGCTGGGATGCTGTTCCAGGCATCCACCACCCTCTCTGTGAAGAACTACTTTCTTACATTTCCTTTTAGCCTCACTCCTTCCACCTTCATTATGTGACCCCTTGTACTTGAGCATAATTTTCTTTGAAAAATGCTACCTTCCTGCACCCTGTTTTTACCTGTAAGGTATTTATATATTTCTATCATATCCCCACATTCCCTCATTTCCTCTAGGGAGTACAAATTCAGCTCCTTAAGCCTTTCTTTGCAGGATTTTTGATGCAGGCTATTCACCATTTTGGTTGTTCTCCTTTGTACTGTCTCCACACAATTCAAATGACTGTTCATATTGGGCACTATGTACCAAGTGGGCATGGGTTCATGGAAATGTTGCACACACCACCATTGGCCTTGCACCCCATGGACACGTGCGCCCATACTAGCATTCACCAACACTGGCCACCTGCCCCAGCTCCTCCCCCCTGGCGTGCAAGACTCCACAGAGTGGCAGGGGGAGGACTCATCATCCTGGGTGGGCATCCAATGAGATGCCCCTCCGGGACCCTTAGTGGATCCCATGCATAGGTAGGCGCGAGTCTGGGGCTGTGCATGCTGATTGCAGGTACCCAGACCTGTGAGGCACCATCCTGTCCCAGCAGTGCCACTCTCAAAATTGCCAGGTGCTCACCCTTCCAGCTGCCCCTGCCACTTCCTGCAACCCATTGATCAGGGGAAGTACGGTGAGCCCTGTCCCAGTCCCCTGGTTGCTTGAGGCCTGTGTCCATGGCGGCACGCAGTGAGTTATGGCAGGGTTCCCCCTGCCGTACCTGGCTCCCTGCTCCACACCAATGTGGCCAGCACTACATAGGTTCATGCATACCATGTAGTGCTGGCATGCCCCCAGAAAGCACCCAGCTCAGTGCTATCCACAGATGTGGGGTATCGGGTGCAGTGGGTCCTCGCACCCCCTGTTTGTGCATCTCATGCAGGGGGCATAATGGGTGTGGAGTGGCTGTGTGTGTTGCAGATATGCACCCATAGTCACTCCACCCCATTCCTGCAAAGGGTGCATTATTACTGCCTTTATCACACTCCATTCTTGCATTTTTGGCTACATTTAATTTACAGATATGATCATGCCTCTCTTTTATTTCTGTTTTAGCTCTGACTTCCAAAATGCATTCAAGTCTGCAACCCCTCTGCAGAAAATGTGTAGTCAGTATATCTACCCATTTTCATAATACTCAGTGATACTACACTTTCACTTAAGATGCCAAAACTGGCTAAGTGTAATATATCGTACTAAGTGTCTTGTGTGACAGCTCGTGTTGTGAAGAACAGAGTTGTGGTCTGTTTCCTTATGAAATAAATCCATTTTCACATATGAGTCTTTCCAGTCTGGATTTAGAGTCAGGCATAGCATGGAGACTGCCCTGGTGAAGGTGCTTAATGATATCCTGATGGCAAGGGGTAGGAGAGAGCCTACCATCTTAGTCCTCCTGGACCTCTCAGTGGCATTTGACACATGGACCATGAGGTGTTGCTGGATCTCGTGCAGTATTGATGTGGCTTGACTGGTGATATCATTAGCTGGTTCAGGTCATATCTGATTGATAGAGTGCAGAAGGTAATGATGGGGTTGGCCTCATGTAATCTGAAGTCTCTGCTTTGTGCATTCCCGAAGGGTTTGGTCCTGTCTCCCTTGTTGTTCACCATGTATATGTTGCCATTAAGAGACATTATCAGGTGGTATGGGTTGGACTTTCACTGCTATGCTGATGATACCCAGCTATACAAGTCCTGTGCACCTGATAACCAGAAGGCAACATCTGTGCTTAACAACTGCCTGGACAAGATCCAGACTTGGATGGCTCAAAACAGGTTATGACTCAACCCAGACAAGACTGAGGTGCTAGTGGTGGGTCTGGGTTGCTGTTGTGGGGTGGGTGTTGGGTTATCCCCCTGGTCTAGTACTGGGTGGTTCCACTGACCTCCTCCACACAGGTTAAGGATCAGGGTGTGATCCTCAATGATGGCCTGACACTTGATGTGCAGGTGTCAGCCATCATCAAAAGTGGATTTTACCATCTGGGGACTATCGCCTGGATCCAAGACCTTATACCAACCGAGGACTTGACCGCTCTAGTACATGCTTTTTTTACATCCAGATTGGACTACTGCAGTGCCCTGTACCTAGGACTATCTGGAGACAGTCTATGCTGGATGCAGCTAGTGCAGAATGTGGCAGCTAGATTATTGACAGGCACCTGAAGATTCAATCATATTACGCCTGTCCTCCGTGATCTGCACTGGCTACCAGCCAGGTGGAGAATTGTCTTCAAGGTCAGATTACTGACCTATGAAGCCCTACATGAATGGGGACCAGACTACCTGCAAGATCTCCTTGTTCCCTACCATCCATGCCAGGGTCTCTGTTCCACTGAGAGTTGCCTCCTTGGGGTTCCCAGGGTGAGGTTACAGCATTCAAGTGATTGTGCATTTGCTGTGGCCGCATCTACTCTGTGTAGCTCCTTGCCTGACCATCTGCAGGAGGCACCCTCAGTGGAAACCTTTAAAAATGGCTTTAACACATCTCTGTTTAATTAGACATTTAATTTTAATTAATAATGAGGTAAAGTGTATTCTGATTTATTTATAAGATAGATAGTTTTATCTAGCTGTTGTTCACCCTGTTGTATGTATTGTATTTTAATTACTGTTTTTTAATTTTAATGTGCAGCACTCCGAGTCCCTGGAATGGGGCATTATACAAGTAAAGTATCTATCTATCTGTCTGTCTGTCCGTCCGTCCGTCTATCTATCTATCTATCTATCTATCTATCTATCTATCTATCTATCTATCTATCTATCTATCTATCTATCTACATTCATTATGTGGAATATTAGTGTGGAGGCAAGCTATATCTAAAGTAATCAAGTACCAGTGTGATTCAAGGTGCATTTCATCCAAAGGGCTGGCTGTTCAAAAGGCGACGCAGGGCTTGTCTTAAGCCCTGCCCCACAGGACTTAGGTTTTGGCAGTGCACCAAACCCCTTTGTGACAGTTTCCATGATTTACGGCAGCTTGAACCACATATCTGGTGCAAGCTCCATTACAAAGGCCCAAGGGGTGGCACACACTAGACCATAAAAAGTGGTGTCTAAGGTGCAGCGAGTGGTGCAAGGGATTAAAAATCCCACTTGCCAGCTGGAGATTGCTGCAAGCCCCATGCGCCATATGTGCAGTACACCAGAGGCTTACGGCAGTCTTGGTGCTTTGAAAATCCATCCTCAAATCTTTAACACATCAGTCACATCTTCAACACATGACTCAAAAACTTAATGCCAGCATTTGCATATGCACATCCACATATTTGGCTAATGGCTCAGTTAAAAGCCTACACTTGAAATGATTGGGCAACCAGGTTGAAACAGGGGGTCTTTGTGTATTTTTGGGTGGGTATATATAGTAGCTGTAGAGGTGTGTGAAAAAAACTTCTGCCAGTGGCATTTCCGCAAAAGTCAGACTTTCACTTCTGCAAAGTGAGGAAATCAAATTAGCAACTTTTGCAGAAATTCTGACATAGAATGGTGGAATAAATGTACAAATTGTGTACTGTTGTATTATACTGTGGAAAAAAGTCAGCAGAACTGATCACTGAACAATGGAATTACATGTATTACAGAATAATTCATCAAACTGAGGAAAAGAATTCCTCAGAACCGTTATTTTGCAATTCATGGGGGACATATTCAGTGCTGGCCAGTTGTGCATGCAAAACATTGTGTCACGCAAAACAGATGCGCCAGCTGGCACTGGTGCAATATCCAAACAGTATGTGCTATCAATGCAGACCACACATCCAGTTTGAATATGGGACCCTGACTGCGCAGCACAAAGCAGGTGGCCACTATGGTAGGTGCAGTGCATCCTGGGCCAGGGCTGAACACCACCTATGGGGAAATGCAAGGCACATACCTGGATGCGCCATTCCCCCAAGGGTGATATTCACCCACAGTATGCTAATAAGCTTATTGGACGTGCATGGAGCAAGGAGGCCCCATGCATGCCCATTATGAGCTCATTAACATAGCTGCACCCAGTGGATGGCACCGGGCCTTCCCCAACCCTGCCCTAAAAAACAGTGCCAGGAACAGTCCCCCTGTCAGCTGTGGTAGTACTTTAGTACCCCGGCATCCCTGACCCCCAAACAATGCGCCACACATGTCAGATCTTAGTTTTCCATAGCATAGTGGCCCCCACCCATCCTCACTTCCTGTCCATATGTGCGTGAACCCCCACCCGGCCCCGATTGCCCTAGTGTCACAGTCCCTGGTGGCACAGTGGTGCCCCCACCCATTCCTCAAATCCTGATTGCTCCATGTAGTACAATAATAGAAAGCCCTGGTGATCTAGTGGAGCCACCCTTCCCATGCCTGGAATCATGAACAGCTGACCCACTACCAACACCCTTGGTTGTCTAGTGGACACCCTACCCAGGAATACAGCACCCTCCACCCAACCCCCACCGGTGACTGGCAGAGCTGTCTACAACTATCCATGGTCAGCCGCACAGTGAATAGCATGGGTGTGCACACTTCTAAATAGTATGCTCCCACCGACTGATGTATGGGAGCATATTATGTACAAAGATGGTCTTGTGCTATTCAGTTGGTGGCTGGCCATGGATGAGTGAGTAGGGCTGCACCAGTAGCTGGTGGGGGTCTGGTGGATGGTACTGTATTCCTGGGTGGAGGTCCACAAGACCACCAAGGTTGTCCATTATTGTACTACATGGAGCACCTGGGATTCAGGAAATGGGTGGGGGGCATCACTATACCACCAGGGTCTGTTAGTATGGTACAGCAATGTAGCGATCTGGTTGGGCTGGCGGGAAGCAGGGTTGGGGTGTCCAGTCCTGATTGGGAGGGGGGATGGGGGGCTACTACATATTGGCACAATGTGTGGTGGGAGTTGCAGTTGTGATTGGATTGCTGGCCAGGGTGGGGGGTACATATGCACAGTGATACCTGGATCAGGCTTCATGCTACTCCACCTGGGGATCAGGCATGTGGGAGATCCCTGCATTATGTTTGGGGTTGGGGATGCGCATGTTGCAAAATGGGGATCAGCCAGGAGGGGGTTCTTGCACATCTTATGAGGAGCAGGGCTGGGTGGGGGTCCCTACTTATGGTGATAGGTTATGGTAGGTACTCCTGTATGCACTGGGATGTAGGAGGGGTACCACTACATTATCAGGGCTGGTTGGCTGCAGTTCACCTATGTGCAATTCCACTGCCCACGTGTGTGTGGCCAGCTGACTTAGGCCAGCTTTTCATGGCGTATCTTTCAGCCACACATCTCTAGCCAGTGAGGGACACATTCCCTCTGGATATGCTACTGTGTGGCTTATTCATGGGAACCCCCTCCACTTGCATGGCATAAATTTCTGTTGTAATCTGGCCCATTCATTTGTGGCTGGAGCATCCTCCCATTTTGAATATCGGGCTGCAGTGCATTGTTGGGGTTGTGTGAACATCACCCTGTGCCATTGGGTTGCACCATGCAACTGCTTGGAATCTGGGGGCCCATGTGTATTATTCCACAGTTCAGCCAAAAATTCTGCAGAACAAGGTGAAAATCCAACAAACACATTCAGAAAATTCTGATATCGCCAATAGTGGAAGTTTGGAAAATTTCACAAAATTTCCAACTTTTCACAAAAGTTTCGTGAAAGCTGAATTTACAACTTTTGCCCACCTCTAGGTGGCTCTCACTGGAAATTTGACCAACAAAAATTTAACTGTTTCCTTGGGAGAATAAGGAGAGAGTGACATTAAATTGTTATTGCCCATTAAACCTAAATCAAGGTTTATACTGCCTATGAATGGCACAGTTCAGACCTTCTTAAACTTATATGAAAATGCTCTAGCAAATATATTTAAAGAGCATCAAGCTCCTAAATATATAAATTAGTTGAGGACTGAACAAGAGGCTGTACTGAGCTTGTAAAAAAATTCCCAAATTACATTAAGCCATCCAATAAATACGTATTAATTATGGTTATTTTTATTTATTTATTTATTTAGTTATTTATTAGTTATCTTTTAGTATGGTACAGCAATGTAGCGATCTGGTTGGGCTGGTGGGAAGCAGGGTTGGGGTGTCCAGTCCTGATTGGGAGGGGGGATGGGGGGCTACTACATATTGACATAATGTGTGGTGGGAGTTGCAGTTGTGATTGGATTGCTGGCCTGGGTGGGGGGGTACATATGCACAGTGGTATCTGGATTAGGCTTCATGCTAGTCCATCTGAGGATCAGGCATGTAGGGGAGGTCCCTGCATTATGTTTGGGGTTGGGGATGTGCATGTTGCAAAATGGGGATCAGCCAGGAGGGGGGTTCTTGCACACCTTATGAGGAGCAGGGCTGGGTGGGGGGTCCCTACTGTATGGTGATAGGTTATGGTAGGTACTCCTATATGCACAGGGATGTAGGAGGGGTACCACTACATTACCAGGGCTGGTTGGCTGCAGTTCACCTATGTGCAATTCCACGGCCCGCGTGTGTGTGGCCAGCTGACTTAGGCCAGCTTTTCATGGCGTATCTTTCAGCTGTACATCTCTAGCCAGTGAGGGGCACATTCCCTCTGGATATGCTACTGTGTGGCTTATTCATGGGAACCCCCCCTCCACTTGCATGGCATACATTTTTGTTGTAATCTGGCCCATTCATTTGTGGCTGGAGCATCCTCCCATTTTGAATATCATGCTGCTGTGCATTGCTGGGGTTGTGTGCACATCACCCTGTGCCATTGGGTTGCACAGCGCAACTGTTTGGAATCTGGGGCCCCATGTGTATTATTCCACAGTTCGGCCAAAAATTCTGCAGAATGAAGCGAAAATCCAACAAACACATTTGAAAGATTCTGATATCGCCAATAGTGAAAGTTTGGAAAATTTCACAAAATTTCCAACTTTTCACAAAAGTTTCTTGAAAGCAGAATTTACAACTTTTGCCCACCTCTAGGTGTCTGTCACTGGAAATTTAACCAACAAGAATTTAACAGTTTCCTTGGGAGAATAAGAAGGGAGTGACATTAGATTGTTATTGCCCATTAAACCTAAATCAAGGTTTATACTGCCTATGAATGGCACAGTTCAGACCTTCTTAAACTTATATGAAAATGTTCTAGCAAATATATTTAAAGAGCATCAAGCTCCTAAATATATAAATTAGTTGAGGACTGAACAAGAGGCTGTACTGAGCTTGTAGAAAAATTCCCAAATTACATTAAGCCATCCAATAAATACGTATTATTTATGGTTATTTTATTTTTTATTTATTTATTTATTTAGTTAGTTATATATTAGAAAGATCAGAATTGCAACCCTTTGAGTCAGAGACTCCTTTATAAAGGCTCCACATCTTGGAAAAGAAAGAAAAAGTAACATAAGGCAGACAAAAGTCAGAGATAACACTATCAATACATGTTAGAACAGGTTACAGAAATGGCAATGGGCAGACTACCCAGAGTCAGTATAACAATATTGTAGGAACAAAATGTAAGAAATAATAATAGCAAACAATATTGACACATTAGAACAGGTAACAGAAAAACAACGGACAGGTTACCCACAGTTAGTATAACAATTTGGTAGGGACAATATATTAAAAAGCTGTAGCACAGTAAATTAAAAATCGAGACAGAACATGAATTCATCAGTGACTGGATTAAGGTGAAAAGGAGGAGGGCAGGAGATGATGGTGGACATTGACTGCAGAAAGAAGTGGGTGCAAACACCCAGCAGAGATGGTGATTAAGGGCAATCAGAACTACTGATGGATATTATTACCTCCTTGCGCTCAGACTTGAAAAGGCCGACCTTCAGTTGAGATGATGTTTCTAGGGGGAGTTCATTTATCCAGAGGGGTACCCTATAGTAGAAAGCACACTGACGTAGGGATGTTCTACACTGGGGGACTGACAACAGTGCTTTAGATGAGAGACAGATGAACCTAATTGGGGAGGGAGTTTGAAGGAGGTTACGAAGGCCAGGTGGGGAAAGCCAGAGTAGAACCTTTTTGGCAAGTAGGTAGGTGTGGAAACAGTCTCCCATCAAAGTTTAGCCAGTTAGAGATCCAGTAGAGGTCACAAGAATGTGTCATTCTATCATACCCAGTCACAAGGCAGTGCACTTTATTTAGGGCAACCTTGACCTTGTGAAGGGCAATGTTGCTGGTGGAGCCATAGAGGACAATACTGTAATCTACCAGAGAGAGCACTGAGGAGATGACAGCCAAAATGAGTGCTTTGGGGGGCCCGCTTGTGCCTATATAGAAGGCCAATTCTGGAGTTAATCACCTAGCATACATTTTGGATGGGGTTATTATAAGTGAGTACGGAGTCAAGGGTGATGCCCAGATGCTTAAAAGAGGTGACTTGATCTAGGCCAGAGTTGTGAAAGTTAAGGATGGTCATGGTGGTTGCTGCATGCTTGTTCTGGTGACTAGCAAAAACCCTGACCTTTGTTTTTTTGTAGTTTTATCACCAGCTTATGCACTGAGAACCACGATTCTGATTTGGTGAAGCTTTTTTGGAGTTCAGGCTCTGGGGGGGTAAGGTCTGGGTGGCTGCAAAGGAGGACAGCATCATCTGCATATAGCAGTATTTTGCTGGAGCAGGAATTCAGAGTGGCATGAAGAAGAAAATAAAAAAAACAATTTGGGGATGCAAATTTTTACTGTAGACTCAGTGGTGACTCTACTGATTCTCTAAGGAACAAAATCAATTAGCTTATATGATCAGCAGTTAAAGGGAAAGTCCCCTCAACCTATCTTCTGTATACCTGTGTAGTTTGTAGGTATGAATAATGATTCCCTCTTTGCATCACTCTAATTTCATTCTAATTTAAATATAAATGAGTTTGTTTCACTCTTGTTTTGCCCAGGTGCGAAAATCGGTTTTACTCCATTACAAAGGTCATGACCCCACTCATGCACGGCATCATGGGAGTTGAGGATGCATACCTGCACAAGTCAGCAGAAATTATGCTGTCATTTGGTTCTGTTACATGTCTTGTGAAGTCCCTGTATTCTCTAAAAGCATTGTTTTATAACAGCAGGGCAGTTGCCTATACTTTGAAAAGTTTCCTGGCCAGCATAAGATAAAAATAAAGGGACTTCAGGGGGCAGCAACAGTACTGACTAATACAGTACAACCACTGCAGGATTTAGCAATAAAACATTATAAAATTCCAGGATGCCTTATATGAGCCAAGTCATGATATTTGCAATGGAGTCAAGCAGGTTTACACACCAGACATAAGTACCTTCATTTACATTTAAATCCTGATGAAATTAGGATGGTGCAGTACAGGCAATATGTGTTGATGCCTACAAACTACACAGATAAACAGAATAAAAGGATGAGGGGACCTTGCCTTAAAGGAAAACATTAATTTTTCCAGAAGCAGCTGAATTCATATCAGTTAAATTTCTGGTGAGAGCTACCATGCATTCCCTCCCTAAAATACACAAAGACCCCCTGTGTCCACCTGGTCAACAATCATTTCCATTATAGGCTCTTTAACTGAGCCATTAGCCAGATATGTTGATATGCATATACAAATGCTAGTGTCCAGTTTTGGGTCATATCTTAAAGATATGACTGATGTGCTACAGATGTTTGGTGAAATGCACTTTGAATCACACTGTTACTTGGTTATTTTAGATATAGCTAGCCTCTACAATAATATACCCCATGAATGAGGGTATTTAGTCCTTGAAAAAGTCTCTTGTGGAGGCAGAGCAATATACTGAATGGAAGATAAAATTAATTTTGGCTCAGACTGAGAAACTATTAACATAAAAATATAGTTTGTTTCTTAGGCATTTGGTACCATGAGACTACGGGACAGCTATGGGGGGCATCATTCACCCTAAACTGTGCAAAATGTCTATTTGGAAACTTGGGAATATCAGTATCTAAGAATTACTGTAAACTCAGTGGTGACTCTACTGATTCTCTAAGGAAAGAAATCAATTTGCTTATTGGTCAGATTTACAGATTCTGCCCTGAAAGGTTTTGGAAAAATGGCCTTATGACCCGAGAATTCTTTTGTGGACCTGGCAAAGGTATTTGACCAAATGGAACATGACTTGCTTTGTTCTAAATTTAGTTCTGAAGGTTCCTCTGTTAATACTGTTTCTTGGGTCAAAGTTTATCTGATGGATTGCTCAAAGTTTTTTAATATAAGGTTAGACAAATCAAATGTTTTTTCTATGGGATTTCGGGTACCCCAGGGGTCCATATTGGGCCATTGTTATTTTCTCTTTTTGTTAACCAGTTGCTCTCATAATGTACATTTTGTGATTTCCTTCCTAATGTGGATGATCTGATTCTTTTTTCTCATGCCAAATCGATATCTGAGTTAACATTTAATCTTGAACAGGATTTTTTTGATGTTTATAACTGTTTTTTAAACAGTTCTTTGGTTCTGAATTCTAAAACAAAAGTGTATGGCATTTAGTACTTCCCACATGTTGAAAGAAAATCACTGTTTATTTGTTCGAGATAATGTTGGTGCTGCTATTGAACAAGTGGACCAATTTAAATATCTTGGAGTGTTACTTGACCCTGGACTAACCTTTGTTGCACAGGTTAGATCCATGTGTTGGACTGTAAATCAGAAATAGGGTATTCTATGTACATTTAAAAGTAATTTTTCTATGGAAACTTGAAAATCTGTTGCTATTGGATCCCCCCTCCTCCTCCTTCTTCATTTTGATTATGTGTCTAATCTTAATTTCAGCCTGGGGGAGCATAATATTCTTTCACCACCTACAATAATATTTGTCACTTAGTTTTGTCTGCCCCATCCAAACTCATTACTGCAGTCTTTACTCCAGCTTTGGTTGGTTGTCTTCAAGATCAAGAATTGAGGATTCATTCAGATGTATGATTTTTAAGTCTGTTTCTTCATCCGTTTTTTTTCATTGACTGATTTAGTTTCCATCAGATCTGTTTCTTCTAAATTAAGGTCAGCAAAAGGTGTTGTACTTAAGACTATTTCCCATAAGGCTTTTTCCATTGTAGCACCTTTATATTGGAATGGTTTACCTGAAGCACTTTGATCTGTAGTCTCTTTGCAAACTTTTAAATTTAAATTTCAACAATTTCTGCTGGATCAGGACATTTGCAATTGTTTTATTTAATAATAATTATTATAGTATATGGTCACCCTTTGTTATGCATAAAAATCACCCTGCTCAAAATCCTTGTTAAGCACATTCTAAACCATTATGCACATTCTGAAGTGTTGCTATATGCATTCTGAACAGTTGTTATGCACAGTTCAAAGGTCATACAATTTTAAATTTCTCATTTATGCTACACCTAGCTACTTATTATCCACCCAGTGCCCAGAGTCATACCTCTTACATTTCAAAAGTCTGGACATTTTATTTTGATATGGGAGTAGATCAATCAATCAATCAATCAAACTTTATTTAACCAGGCATCAACACCATTCAGCAAGCTCATTTTCAAAGTGGTCCTGGACAAAAAAACAATACAATACATAATCTCAGATGTGGAATCCCAGAAGCAACAGCATAGTACAGGTAGAGGTCGGTATGGACCAACATGCAAGTTTAATATAGGGTCACACACTTACAGTTCATAATGAAGTCACATGGGAGAGGAGAGGAGAGATGACAATCCAAGGCTAACTCTGTTTAATAGAGGCTAGTACCTTCATGAAAATAACAAGAGGGGGAAGAAAGATGGTAAGTGTGATAGGAAGGAGGGAAAAGGATGCAGAGGACCAAGTATGGAGGAGAAAAGCTAGTAAGTGCTGGGTTTCCCTTGTGAGGGATGTGATTTGAGTGAAATTCTGTTGTGTTAGAATCGAGGAAGGAGCCAGAAGCTAAGGTTTCAAGGACGCCTAAAACAACTGAAAGTTTCCCTCAGATATTCAGATATCAGAGCTTTGAATGTGAATAGGCTTGGGAGTGAGGAAAGCTTTAGTGAGTTTTTCATAGTGTTCTATAAAGATGGGAGTGAAAATTGATTGCAGATGAGCCATAGGTAGTATTCACTCTGGGAATCTGGAAACAAAGTGTGGTGTAGTGTCTCAAGCCATAGAATCCATTGGCATGCTTGAAAAAGCTTGAGATATATGTGGGAAGTTTGTCAGATAGTGCTCTAAAGAACCAAAGGAGAGCATTTCTTTTCCTCCTTGTTGAGAGTGAGGGCCATTCCGACTCTTGGTACAGGAGGCAGTGATATGTGTGAAGAGGCAGGTTAAAGATGAATCTTAAGTCTCGGTGGTTAAGAGTGTCAAGTTTATTTAGTACTGATGAGGGGCAATGATTGTAGAGGAAGTCAGCATAGTCCAGTACGGGTAGGAATGCGGATTGTACTAGACTCTTTCTAGCTTCTACAGTAAGCAGATGTTTAATACGGTAGAATAAGCCTAACCACTGTCTTAGCTTTTTCAAGACTTCATTTAAGTGGCACAGAAAGTTAAGCTTGTTGTCCAGCCAGAACCAAAGATATTTGAAGGTATCAACTATATCAAGGGGTTCTCCCAAAAGCATTAGTATCTTGGGGATGTGTGTAGGTCCAGAGACTGCCTTTGGTGAAAGAATCATGGCTTTAGTCTTTTTGGGGTAAGTGTTTCCAAATGTTTAGGGATTTCTAATACCATGGCAAGAATGGACCCCATTCTTTAGCCAGGGCATATTCAAAACTCAAGAAATTAGCACTGTTTTAATCTTTGATGTTTGCTGACAGCGCTCTTCTCAGCACATGCAACGTCCCCAAAATGGCTTCCTTTTGAAGTTCATAAGGTGTCACAAGTATTGGTAGCATATTTAAATGTGCCTGAAAGTTCTTTTTGATTAGTCCCATTGCTCCACGCACTACTGGAACAATTTGTGTGTCCTTATTCCACATCAGTTTGGTTTCTGACTACATATCTAGATATTTCATGATTTTATGTCTCTCTGTACACAGCACACTGTAGTCACTAGGGGTGGCTATTTCAATCAGCAATGCTACCTTTGTTCTCTTTTCTTGTATTACAACATCGGGTTTTCTTGCTTCCACTTTCTTGGCTGCTTGCTTCCATTTTCTTGGCTGCTTGCTTCCACTTTCTTGGCTGCTTGCTTCCACTTTATTGGCTTTGAGTAGGAGCTTGTGTTTGATAAGGTTATATTAACGAGTGATAAAGTCTCGCTGTAAGTTCTCCTGGGCTGAGTGCAGTGAAGAATGTGAAGTGTAGAGCACTGTATCATCAGCAAATAAGTGCACATTAGCTGTGCATAGAGGAGAGTCCAGGTTATTGATGTAGATTGCAAATAGGATAGGGCCCAGGATGGAGCTTTGTGGGACTCCTCGTAGAACAGATTTTTGTGGAGACAGGTCACCCGCAGATTTGACTTGTTGTAACCTATTAGTGAGGGACCTGGTAAACCATTTAGTGGCAGGACTATCGAGAACAATATTGCTCAGTGTAGTAAGCAAGATGTTGTGATCCACAGTATCGAAGGCCTTACTGAGATCAAGGAAAAGGGCAAACACATGTTTCTTAGAGTCCAAGGCAATTTGCCAGTCAGTGGTTACTTTTGCAAGGCAAGATATTGTGCTATGTTTGTCCCTAAAACCAGACTGTGCAGGGTTTAGCAGTTTCTGCAAATCCAAGTGTTCTCTAATTTGGGTGTTGACAATTTTTTCCAATAATTTTGAAAGGGTGGATATTATGGAAATGGGCCGATAATTGTTCAGGTCACTCGGATCCCCTGACTTGAATAGAGGTAAGATGTAGGCAGTTTTCCACGACACCCATAAGCTCACCCTGTTTCAGGGAGGTGTTAAATAAATAGGTGATGGGGTGGTCAAGTAGAAATAGCCAAGCTTTAGTAAGAAAGGTTTGATATTGTCTGCACCGGCACTCTTTGTAGTGTTTAGTGACAGAAAAAGGTCCTCTACTTGTTTAAACATGACTGCATGAAAGCTGAAAGGAGAGGGATGTGGTTTGGTTAGAATTGATATTAACATTAGGGCTAGCCAAGCAGTCCCCTAACGGGCTAAGCGTGTTGATAGGCAAGGTGCCAAAGGCTAGCCCTGCAGTAGAAAAGTATTCATTGAGCTGCTCTGATATGGCAGCTCTGTCCATAAAAGTAACTCAATTGGACACAATTTTGGCTGGAAGGGAGGTGTCAGAATGCTGACCTTCAACCTCTTTGAGGATATTCCAGAATTTGGTAGAGTTGTTTTTGTTGTCTTCTAGTTTTGCCTGGAAATATCTAGCTTTTTTGGATCTAATTAGTTTGGTGCAGGCATTTCTAGAGATGCGAAATGCTAGCCAGTCAGACTTCATGTGCGATTTCCTCACTCTTTTCCACCAGTAATTTCTTTCCTTGAGCGCTTTCTTCAGGTTGGGAGAGGACCAGCCAGGAGATCTTTTTTTTTTACCTGATCAGCCTAAGGGGGGGCATGTTTGTTGATTAGCCCCATTAAGAGGCTATGAAAGATATTAAATGCCTCGCTTAGGTGAAGGGGCTAGATAGAAGTCCTGCCATCTGATGTTACTTAGGTCTTTCAGGAAGGCATTCTGGCAGAACTTTTCAGATATCTTTTCAGTATGAATTTGGTGGCTGGTTTTATTTGGGGAGAGTGTCTGATGCAGGCAATAGCAGAGTGATAACTTATGTCATTGAAGAACACTCCGGTATGTGAGATGTTATGAGGCTTGTTTACTAACAAAAGGTCCAGAAGTGAGCTACGCACAGGGTTTTTTCGGTTGGGTCTGGTGATTGCAGGTGTTATTTGATCCAGTCCACTCACATCACAGAGATCCTTTAGCTTCTTGGAGCTGTCATCTTTCCAGTTTAGGTTGAGATCCCCTATTAGAATACACTCCGTATTAACTGAGTCAATTAGGCTTTGGAGATGCAGCAGGATGGTCATGCCACCAGAAGTGCGTCAATAGCATGCTGCAATAAGGAGTGCTTTTTCAAAGGAGAGGGATCATTTTAGTGCAACGCATTCAAATTCCTTAGCCTTCAAAGTATAATCTATGACTCAGACAATGAATTTGCTCTTAGCATAAATTACAACCCCTCCTCCTCTAGTCGGTCTATCACAGTGGTAGGTATTGTATCCTGGTATGTTGATGAAATTGTCTGGGGTCAAAGGCATGAGCCAGGATTCCGTTATCATAAAGAAATCAGGAGATGCATGTAGAGCCCAAGTTTGTATGATGTTGAGCTTCCTCAGTAAACTGCAGACATTTATGTGAAGAAAGCTGATGCCTTTACATTTTGGGAGGTCCGAAGGGGTGTCCAGTGATGTGGGTGGGCACGGGTTTAGTTCAATGTTTCCAGAACAGAGTTGGAGAAGTAGTAGTAGTTTCTTGAGATAGTGTCTTAGTCTACTAAGATGTCTCTTGTTGCTTTGTCTGGCATGTGTCGGTTTGCTGGTGGCTATGTAATGGGCATTAACGCAATTTGATAAGGATATGGCATAGATGACAGTTATGGCCAACAAGTTCAGTGGTGTATGTATGTATTCTTTGGTCAATGCCTGGTGTGAGGAGGGGCACGACCATAAGGAAGTCATCCCCGCTATGTGTTGCCATGGCCTATTAGGAGAGGGCAAAACATCATAGTCGCTAAAGGGGGAGTTGTGGCCATGCCATAAATTGATGAATACAATTTTGAGGGGGGGTGAATGATAAAAATATGAGGCAACTATAGAGGAGAGTATCCACAAGTGGCAGAACAATGAAATGTCAAGATTTTTTGTTTTCACTTCAGTGAGCATCTGTCATTCTAGTGTAAAAAAACATATACTATAAAAAATAAAATATGGTCAACCACACATGACTCAGCATGTGTTTCCATCTCAGGGTTGAGATGACAGCATGGATCTCTCAAGCTTTGCTCTTGAGGTTCATATGCTGTCATCTCAACCCCTCAATGGAAACACAGCCTTGTTATGTATGGTTGCCCATACATTATTCTCTTTGTTGTTCCATATTGTTTGTTTGTTTATATTTTGTATTGTACTTCTGAGTCAGACCTGAAAAAAGGACTCTTGGTCCAGTGTCCCTACCAAGTTAACAAAATTTGAAATGAAATAAACTGAAAATACTAATCATGATTAATTGCATCCAGATGTATCACTGCATTATTGACAATATAGTTATGGTGTGGGATGGTACAATGGAGGAGTTGCTGTCATTTGTAGATTATCTGGAAAGCACCAATCTAAATTTGAAGTTTGCTATTAAACATGACCTTAATAAAATATTTTTTTTTACTTCCACAAAAAAATTAACCACAACTCTGTTCTACAGTACAATTAGTATGACATATTTCACTTAACCAGTTTTATTGTCTTAAGTGAAACTGTAGTGCCACTGTGGATTATGAAAAACAGGTAGATATATTGACAACACCTGCACTGCAGAGGGAGTACACACTCAAATGCATTTTAGAAGACAGAGCCAAAACAGGAACAAAACAGAGGAATGATCTTATGTGTAAATCAGATGAAGACGAGAATGCAAGAATGGAGAGTGATATAGGCAGTAATACTGTCAATATTTGTTTGAACTGTGTATCTACATATAATATACAGTTAAGTAAAACTTAAAGCATTATTAAAAAGCAGTGCCATGTTCTACAAGCAGATGGGACCTTAGGAGAAAGTACTAAGGAATGTTGTAGATGTGTTTATAGACTAGGGCTTAATTTGAAGGAACAAATAGTGATCATCTATAAAAAAATAACACAGCCACACATTAGAACACAGTGGATGTTTGAACCACCTGTTTCGAATTTTTTGAGGGGATTATTGTCATTGCAAAATTTTGTAGGAGCATCATCAAAAGTATTACATTTAGGTTATATTTGGTGGGAGAAAGATATCATGTTAGGGTGTTTAAAAACTGTGACATGGAAAAACTGGTGTAGTTAGCAAATTGCAAATGTGGTAGTTATTATGTAGAAATAAATGTGTAGACAACTGAAAGTAAGAATAGATAAATATCTGAAGGTTGACTCTGACAATGCATTAGTTGTACATATTAAGGAAAATGACTCTGGACATGAGTTTTATTTTGTGAGGATCAAGAAGGTGTCAATGCTTCCTTGGGAAGGTGATATTGAACAAAAGGTCCAGCAAAGAAAGTCTATGTGGATTTTTAAACTAAATGCCAGTAAACGGAAGGGACTGAATGATAGGTTAGATCTGTTACCCTTCTTGTAAAGTATGTCCATAAATCATGTACTTATTATTTTCTTTATACTCAGTGGTGTAGATGTGTATTGTAACAATGGATACTGTGGATACATTGTATGGACCTCTCATGAACACATATATGATGTCATAAAAGCTCTTATCTGGGAGGCAGTATAGCGCAGTGGTTTAAGGCTCTGAGCTGCAAATCTGGAGGACCTGGGTTTGAACCCCACAGCCCCTACTTGCATACTGTGTGACCCTAAGCAAGTCACTTAACTTCCTTGTGCTCCCAGGTCGCACCTGTAAACAAGTTATCAGCTTAGTGTGCCACTCATGGTTAAACAATTGAAAAAAAATAAATATATAAAAGTAAAAGCTCTCTCCTGAATGGCTGATATGAGTGGTATTCTACTACGTGTCTATTAAGAGAAGTTCCATACAATATTTAGATTTAATTAGAATCAATTTAAATGTCCATATAAACAAGTACAAGAGGCCATCAGTGGAGTGCTTTTAAATAGTATTAAGCATTCATTGATCTGTGTTTAACTGTGTCTGTAACATTTGCTTGTTGTAATACTGTATATGCAAAGAACACCTTAATGCTTGTACACTCTCTCTCTTGATGAAGTGTCATGTAGAGATGAAAAAATGTTGAGTTACTTTTGTCATGTTTGCAGCATCAATGTTAAAGTTCATTGCTATGTAGCAAGAATAAAATCAATTTTCTACATCACTATAGCCTTTTTATAGCCTTTTTCTGGCAACATAAATAGCATGGGGCCCTGAGTGCAGGGTTGTTTGATGTCAGCTTTCTGTGATTTTGCCCATGTACCAGTGCTTTTACAAGCCTTGAGCTTCTTGTTTTTTATTGCTATTGTGGCAGCACCCTTTTTAACAGTTCATTTTCTTTGCCTTTTTCATTGGCTTTATATTGCTCAGGTTTTGACTCTGTTTTTATAACTTCCTCCTGGTGAAAGTAATGTATGCTGTATAAACTACTCTTTGTTTGTCAAACTGGGAGCCCATTCCTAGTGTTGTTTAACAGTTAGAGCAGGAGTTTCATCCCACTGCGTCCAGTAGAGTGTGACCAGAATCTCAATGTATTTATGATGCCAGGAGCCTATACATGGTGTTGCAAGAGTCCCAGAGATTAATATAGCACAAGTAACACTTTTTGAATACATTTTCCCTCTATACTATGGTTGTCATAACTAGTTCTCAGAATATTAGAACCCAGGATTTAAGTTTAGATTTAGAATAAGAACACTAATGAGTTCTAAGTATCAAAGCTTCTTAGTACTGTACTAAAGAAAATGTATTGTTTGTTCAGGCTTTTTTAAAAAAAAGGAGACACCAGCAAAGAAAACAAACTAATTATAAGAAATAACTTTTTAAAATGCTTTACTGAGACAAATACAGAATATTGCATGAGAACGTGCTGCTAATATAACTGTTTATGCAGGCGTGCAAAACTACAACACATCACTGGTAACTCTTTGCATTAGCATTTTGTATGCCACATAATGTTTCTTTTTTTTTCTATATGTGCATGTAGAAAAATATTACTGCTGTGCTGAGATGGCTGGTCTTTTCTGTACTTTCCATTCTTTTCTCTGTAGTTCTCTTACTCAGTTCTTTCTCTCGAGTGCTATATACAAAAACGTTATTGTTCTAAATATAATTAAAATTCTAGAACTATATGAAAACTTTTAGATCAGAAATGGGACCCAGAACTTAAGTGGGTTCTAACTGCTCCACTCTATACTCCTGGTACAAGATTTTCAAATGGTGAATGCAGCATGTGCATCTGTATTTGGGGCACAAGGCTACACCCATGCACATGCATCTAGATGTCTGTGTCCAAATCACAGATATTGTCATTTGTGACAATTCCCACAGTGTATGGCAATTTCAGCTACAAGTGTGTGCTTAGTCAAGTTTAAGGTTACATTCAGTGCATGTTATTTGGCTGCATGATGTCACTGGTGATGATAGCGATAGGGCTTTTAAGTCTAGGCATAGGGTGTCAGACCTACATAAGCCTGGGTCTGCTCCCTCGTATATTAACTTGTTTTCTTTCTCACTTCAATTTTTGTTGTATGAGAGAAAATGTTAGATGTTATTGCTCATGTTATTAAGGGTTTCAGTAGAGCTAAATAACAGACTTTCAGACAATTTAACTTTGTTCTACAATATGCTGTAGTCGATTACATTAGTCTTGGCTGAGGCTTGAATAGGTTTGAATAAAATTTGAGTCACATGTTTTGCAGGTTGTGACATAACCATTCCACTATATGAACTGTAACTGCAGTTCAGTGCCACACTGAATCTGTGTTTATTTAGCAGACAAATGATCAGTGGTCATATCTAGGTTGGGACAAAAAATTTTTTTTGTAAGATGGAAACTCATTTCAGTGGCAGTTAATGGCTATGTGGAGGTGGAAATGGGAAATTACGTGAGAAGTAAATTTAGCTAAGGACAGCAATTTGTGAACGTTAATTGCCTTTTGTGATTGGATCCACAGTTACCTGTTTTGCAGATTGTGACATAACCTCGACACCATGGGAAATGCAGTTCATTTACATGAAGCTCAGTGGCACACTGAGTGTGTGTGTGTGTTTGCTTAGCAGACAAGGGATTAGTAGTTTAAGTTCAGGTAGACATAGTGTGATGGCTACCTGATAGTTTGAATCCTTGAAGGGCCTTGAACAATTATTTCAACTTTTTTATTAGAAGGAGACTCCCTTAAGTTGTGGTTCATAGTGGTATGGAGTGGAACAGTAAATTATATAAGAATAAGTTTAGCTAAGAAAACAATTTGTGATGGTAAATCACCTGTTAGGATTAGATCTCCAGTCACTTGTTTTGCAGGTCTAACACAACCTCTACATCATAGGAACTGCAGCTGACTAACCTGCTGTACAGTGACACAGCAATTTTTTTTTTGTTTAGCAGTCAAAGGATCAGTGGCTCACATATGAGAAGGGACCTAAGCATGTTTTAATTTATTTTTTAAATAGAAACTCACTTGAACAGCAGTTCTTTGCAGTGTGGAGATGGCATAAGAAATTACATAAGTACATTCAGCTAAAGACAACAGTATGTGAAGATAAATTGTCTGCTGATATTAGATTCCCTGTCACTTGTTTTGTAGGTTATGGCATAATCTCTACATCATAGAAATTGCAACTCACTAACAGCTCAGTGGTGTACTGAATATGTATTTACTTAGCAGCCAAAAGATAAGTGGTACAAATGCTAGCAGGAACATAAACTTTTTTGTAAGATGAAAACTCACTTGAGTGGAAATTTGTGGTAGTATGGAGTTGTAATAGTAAATTATACAATGACTCAAAAAATATTGTTTTCTGATTGGCTGGCTGGCATGATTTACAAGTTGTAAATTGTGCTATCACCCAACAGGAAACAGTGCCAGCCAGCCTCATATAATGCCCACCAAGTATCACTCCGATCCTGCTCACATAAAAACTACTTGCTGCTTTCTTCAATTCGACCCCTGAAAATAAACTCAGGAAAACTGCCTTGTTTGGTAAATGGACAACTGCTGGTGCAACAGTAGCAAAAATAAGTACAAATTATGGAAGCAGTCCCAAAACCATATCAGAGCTATTTCGTCTGGCTCACCTGTAAACTGTGAAATAGGCTCCCTTTCTACATTCCTGAACCCATGGCAGCTGCACTCCCTGAAACAATCGCTCCACTTCCATCAACAAGTATTTCCTCGTTAAGAGAAAAAACAAAAATATATCATCTGACACCTATCTTCAAATGTTTCACACATTCTGAACAGAACAAAGACTTTTTTAATTAAAACCGAGGGCTAAAACTTAGAGAAATCACTGTCGAAAAGCTGACTTGTGATATTGGACATATGCCTATGCATATGCATAGATGCCTGCTCATTATAATGACTCGGATTTTCAAAAATGATTTCTCAAAGTTTTAGTCCTTGTTTTTAATAAAGAAACACTTTTCTCATTTCAGCATTCATAAAGATCTTCAAGTACCTGATTAGCTGAGCTGGAATAGTGGAAGGTGACCACAAGTTATTCAGGGCTTCAGCACTCTGGAGGCTGGTGCACTGTCAGTTAAGTCTGTCTCTTTTAAAAACACAAAAACTGATGCTTGCAAGACCTGTCTTGTGCTGTGGCGATCATCAGCCACAGTAACTGACTTGCAGGAGATAGGGTGATAAAAAAAAGCCTAAAACCTCACAGGGTCTTCTCTTTGGCTGAACATGTGGGAAATTATTCCACCTACCAAAAGGGAACTATTCTTTTTGCAGAGAAACAATAAATTCCATAAAAATATTGAAAATAGCAAAAAATTTTATTTGTATTGAATTTTATGTTACATAAACTGAAGGGGGACACTGTACAATCATAATATGCCACTTGAGGTTGTAAGTGATTCCAGGATTTACCCATGCCTGGCTTGGTTTACTCACTTGGCCTGCAGCCTCATGACCAAATAACACACCAGGCGTGGGTAATCCTGGCATCACCCATACTCTCTCGTGGTATATTGCTTAATTAAATTAAACGTAATTTACCTACAAACAACAGTTTATGAAGGTAAATCTTCTGTTGGGATTAGATCCCAGTGGCTTGTTTTACAGGTTGTGATATAACCACTACACCTCATAAACTGGGACTCACTTTCCTGCTGCTCAGTGGCACACTAAATGTATGTTACCTAATAGGCAAAGAATCAGTGGTTTAAATTCCGATAGACATAGTTTGAAACCTGGAAGGGGCTTAAACACTTTTTTCAACTTTTTGTAAGAAGGAAAGTCAGTTGAGTAATGATTCATGGTGGTGTGGGTGGAATAATAAATTACATGAGAAGTAAATTTGGCTTAAAACAACAATTTATGAAGTTAAATTGCCTGCTGGGATTGGATGTCCAGTCACCTGTTTTGTAGATATGACATAACCTCTACAGTACAACATAGGAACTGCAACTCACTTACCTATAGTTCAGCTGAAAACTGAATGCATGTTTGCTTAGCAGACAAAGGCTTAGTGGTTCGGATTTGTGCAGGGACTTAAGCATTTTTTAAAAAGCTTTTGTAAGATGGAAACTCACTTGAGTGGTTATTCGCGATGGTGTGGAGTTAGAATAGTAAATTATATGAGAAGTGAATTTAGCTGAGTACAACAATTTGTGAAGGTAAATTAATGATGGGATTATATCCCCAGTTCCATGTGTTGCAGCATGTGACATAACCTCCACATCATAAGAACTGCAACTCACTTACCTGTAGCTCAGTGGTACACTGAATGTGTGTGTTTGCTTAGCAGGCAAAGCATCATAGAAACACAGAAACATAGAAGTTGTCAGCAGATAAGGGCCTCTAGGCCCACCCAATCTGCCGAATTGTCCTACCTATAGTGACCCTGCAAGTCCTAATTGGTCTAAGGTCCTGCCCCCTCTTTAACTTCCAAGATCCCATTTTGTCCATCCCATGCATTCTTGAATCCTGTAATTGTTTTTCCCCCCCACTACTTCAAGTAGGCTGTTCCACTTCTCCACCACACCCCTCTCTGTGAAGAAGTACTTCCTCACATTTCTTCTAAACCCCCTCCCCCCAATTTCATATTGTGCCTTCTTGGCCTTGAGCACCTTTTTCTTTGGAAAATGCTGCCCTCCAGTACCTTGTTCTTTCCTGTAAGGTACTTGAATGTTTCCTTCATATCTCCCCTTCCACTCCTTTCTTCCAGGGAGTACATATTTTATTCCTTTAGCCTTTTCTCATATGGTTTTTGTTGCAGGAACCACGCCATTTTGGGTGACCTCCTCTGAACCGCCTCTACTCTGTTTATGTCCTTTCAAAGATGTGGTCTCCAAAACTGCATACCACATTTGAGGTGTAGCCTTACTAATAATCCATATAGAGGGATTATTATCTTCTTCCATCTGCTGGTAATTCCCCAGCCTATGCATCCCAGCATCCTGATAAAATTCCCTGCTACCTCCTCGCACTGTCGGTTACCTTTAGGTCATCAGAGATAACTACTTCAAAGTTTCTTTCCTGTTTTGAGCCTGCTATTACCTCCTCTCCCTAGTGGTATGCTGCTCCCATATTTCTGTGGCCCTTGTACACTATTTAACACTTTTTAGCATTGAACCCCAGCTGCCAATCCATTGATCATTCCTCCAGCTTTTTTAGATGTCTCCTCATGCTACCCCTCCTTGTCCATTCTGTTGCAGAGCTTTGTGTAATCTGCAAATAGGCAAACATTTGCTTCTATACCCTTTTCAATGCCACTGATAAAGACATTGAAGAGAACTGGGCCTAACACTGATCCCAGTGGCACACCGCTGGTCACTCAGCCTACTCCAGAGTGTTTGCCATTTACCTCTACCTTCTGAGTCCTATTTCCCAGCCAATTCTCCACCCATTTAACAACTTTAGTACCTACTCCTAGGCTCTCCAGCTTGTTTATGGGCCTTCTATGTGGAATGATATCAAAGGCTTTACTAAAATCCAGGTATGCCACATCCACTGCCCCCTTATCCTCTTCCCTGGTTACCCAGTTGGAGAACTCTATGAGGTTTGTCTGGCATGACCTCCACCCTGTGAAAGTTTGCTGCCTTGGGTCTTGCAGACCATTGACAACTAGATGTTCCACTATCCTTTCCTTCAATAATGTTTCCATTACCTTGCACTCCACTGAGGTCAGGCTGACTGGCCTGTAGTTCCTGGCCTTTTCCTTATTTCCACTTTTATATAGTTGCACTACATCTGCCCTCCTCCAGTCCTCTGGTACTTCCCATGTTTCCAATGACAGGTTGAAAAGGGCTGTCAGAAGTGCAGTCAGATCCCCCTTTAGTTTCCTCAGTAACCTTAGGTACACCTCGTCTGGTCCCATTGCCTTATCAACTTTTAGTGTTGTTAGCAACTATGGACCCTTTCCTCTGAAAAAGGACTTGTGTTCACCTCCCTCACCTTTATGCATTTGTGCTTTATCATTGGCTCTTTACCTTCCCCCTCTTCTGTGATTACTGAACAAATGTATTTCCACAATATGTCCTCTTTTTGGTGGTTTTCCTGCACACAACACTTTTCCTTATGTTTAAGCGTTACTATCCCTCCCCTTGCCATCCTCTTTTCACTTATGTACCTACAGTATAACATGTTTTATCCCCTTTTTCCACTTATTTTGCAATTCTGTCCTCTGTTCACACCTTAGTTCTCCTAACTGCCTTCCCTGCCTCTTTTTACTTTTCCTGGTAAGTCTCCCTATCTTCCCTTGTGATTGTTTGTGCTTCTTAAATGCCATCTTCTTTTCTCTTACTTTTTCTGTCACTTCCTTAGAAAACCATAGTGATCTTTTTTCCCTCTTGTCCTTGCTGACCTGTTTGACACAGAGATGTGTCTCTATTTCAATTCACTCTTTGATAATTGCCCACTGATCTTCCACTCCTCCCATGTTCCCTACTCCTGCTATGGATTCTCTCAGTCAATCCCCCATTTTCCTGAAATCCGCACTCCTAAAGTTCAGAATCTTCATCAATCATCAATCTGACACATCTCATTTGTCAAACCACACTGTACAGTGATCACTGTTCCCCAGGTGTTCCCCTACTGTAACCTCTACTACACTGTCCTCATTGGTAAGCAGTAGGTCCAGTAGTTCCCCCTTCTGAGTGGGTTCCATGACCAGTTGTTTGAGAAATGTCTCCTATAGGAGTCCAAGATGTTCCTGCTCCTGGCTGTTGTTGTTGCAGGAGGCTCCAATCCATATATGGTAGACTGAGGACTCCTACCAGCAAAACCTCTCCCCTGTGTGCCATCCTTTGTATTGCTAGCCTCATTTCCTTATTCACCTCTTCCTGCTGCACTGGAGGCCTTTAGATCACAACTGTGTGGATAGCTGCCCCCCTTCCTCCTTTCCAGTGTGACTCACTGTATCTCTTCCCCTCCCTGTTCCCCCTGTATTTCTGTGGTCTTTATGTTGTCTCTTACATAAAGAGTCAGTCCACCCCTTTTCTGCCTACACTATCCCTCCTGAACAAAGTGTAACATGGTACGGCCACTTCCCAGTCTTGGTTATCGTTGCACCAGTTCTCCATGATGGCTACTATGTCCAGATCAGCTTCTGCCATAGTAGCCTCTAGGTCACTCATCTTGTTGCTCAGAGTTGAAGCTTTTTAACACATGTCTCTCCAGGTTGTGTTTTCCCCCCTTCTTTATCCCTGTTGCCCATCCCTACTCTGTCCACCATAATTTTTAGTAGTTTTTTCTTCCAGCTCCATGGCTTCATATGTACTTTTGTACTTTGTTTGTTTTGTCCCTCTGGGCTTCCATCGATGATCCTGTTATCTGGGGGTGGGCAGATTTTGCCTCTCTTTAAGTGGTTCAAATACAGGTAAAAACAGTTCAAATCATAACGGGGGATTACATTTTCTTTCTTTCTTTTTTTTTCATTTTTTGTTTTGGAAGATGGAAATTCACTTGAGTGCTAATTCATGGTGATATAGAGCTGGAATAATAAACTATATTATACACACTTTAAGCTAAAAACAACACTTTTTGAAGGTAAATCTGCTGGGATGAGGTCTTATTTCCCGGTATTGCAGGTTGTGATATAACTCCTACACTACAGGAACTAACACATGCTTACCTAAAGGTCAGTGGCACACTTACTGTGTGTTCACTTAGCAGGCAAAGAATCAACAGTTCAGATCCTAGCATGAAATTCAAAATTTGTCTCAATTGTTTTTTTGTAAAATGGAAACTCACCCTGGTGGCAATTCCTGGTGGTGTGGATATGGAATAGTAAATTATATCAGAAGTAAGAGTGCTTGCTTAGCAGGCAAAGGATCAGTGGCTCAAATTCTAACAGGAACTTAAACATTGTTTCACATGTTTTGTAAGATGGAAACTCATTTTAATGGTGATTCATGGTGGTGTGGAGTAGAATAGAAAGTTATATGAGAAGTATATATAGACTAGGACCATGGACTAGGTGAAGGGACTTTGGAGAGGGGGAAATGCAAAGTGTGCAAACACCAAGAAAAATCAAGGGATTAGAGGACATGCACATCACAAGAGTAGTAGCACTTGAGTGCTAATTCATGGTGATATAGAGCTGGAATAATAAACTACATTACATAGAATTTGACTTTGATGGCAGATAAGGACCACTTGGCCCACCTAGTCTGCCCATTTTCTTACCTAACAGATACGCTTCAGATCCTAGTTAACCAACAGCTTACTCCCTCCTTCCCCCCACTAGGACTGAATTAGGTCTGTCCCATGCATTCTTGTATTCCCCCACTATTCTTGACTCTACCACCTTCTCAGGAAAGCTGTTCCATGCATCCACAACCCTCTCATTGAAAAAAAACTTCCTCACATTACCTCTGAGCCATCCCCCCTCTATCTTTAAATTGTGACCCTTGTTCTTGCAGATCACTTTTTCTGAAAGATGCTACCCTCTTGGACTTTGTTGATTCCCTTGAGGTACTTGAAAGTTTCTATCATGTCCCCTCTCTCTCTTTTTTCCTCAAGGGTATACATATTAAGCTCCTTTAGTCTTTCTTCGTATGTCTTCAGGTGCAGCCCCTGCACCATTTTGGTTGCCCTCCTCTGGACAGCCTCCACTCTGTCGATGTCTTTGCAGAGATGGGGTCTCCAAAACTGTACACAGTACTCCAGATGGGGTCTCATCAACTGTCTGTACATAGGGATAACAACTTCCAGTTTTCTACTATTGATGCCTCTCCCTATGCATCCCAGTATCCCCCCAGTCTTCCTTACTGCCTTCTCACATTGCTTGCCCACCTTTTGATCATCTGATATAATTACCACCATGTCCCTTTCCATTTTTACTGTTGTCAGTATCTCATTCCCCATTGTGTACTCTTCCCCTGGGTTTTTGTTTCCCAGGTGCATTACCTTGCACTTCTTTGTATTGAATCTGAGCTGCCATACATTTGACCATTCCTCCAACCTTACCAAGTCCCTTCTCATCCTTTTCACTCCATCTTGTGTATCAACCCTGTTGCAGATCTTTGTGTCATCTGCAAAGAGACATACTGTCTCATTAAAGAGACATTATACACACATTAAGCTAAAAACAACAATTTTTGAAGGTAAATCTGCTGGGATGAGATCTTATTTATCTGCATTGCAGGTTGCAATATAACTTCTACACCACAGTAACTAACACCTGTTTACCTGCAGGTCAGTGGCACACTTACTGTGTGTTCACTTAGCAGGCAAAGAATCAACAGTTCAGATCCTAGCATGGACTTCAAAATTTGCCTCCATTTTTTTTTGTAAAATGGAAACTTACCCTGGTGGCAATTCATGGTGGTGTGGATGTGGAATAGTAAATTATAGCAGAAGTATGAGTGCTTGCTTAGCAGGCAAAGGATCAGTAGTTCAAATTCAAGCAGGAACTTAAACATGTTTTCACATTTTTTTAAGATGAAAACTAATTTTAATGGTGATTCATGGTGATGTGGAGTAGAATAGAAAACTATATGAGAAGTATTTATAGATTAGGACCATGGACTAGGTGAAGGGACTTTGGAGAGGGGGAATGCAAAGTGTGCAGACACCTAGAAAAACAAGGGGATTAGAAGGCATGCAAATCACAAGAGTAGTAGCAAAGCAAGATCAAGGGTCAGAGGGAAGATGGCATGCCTTAATGCTAGGAGTCTAGCTGATAAAATCAGTGAGCAGTGTGTACTGATCATGGACACTAAGCTGAACTTTGTGGCCATAACAGAAACATGGGCTTCAGAAAATAATGACTGAGAACTGACAGTCCTTGGGTACTCAAGGTTCAGGAGGGATAGAGGATCAAGTAGAAGAGTAGCCCTTTTTGACAAAGAAGACACAAAGGTGATGGAAGATGGGCGCATCGGGGATATTAGTGGAAAGATTTAGTTGCTGTGGTTGCAACTCATGGCAGCCTCAGGCAAGAAACTGTGCATGGGGGTGATCTATAGGCTGCCAGGGCAAGTAAAAGGGGGAGAGACAGAGGGTTCAGGAATGAACTTGAAAGATGGATAGCTAAGGGGGAAACAGTGATTGTGAGTGATCTGAAGATGTCTGATGTCGGCTGTGATGTTCAAGTGGCTAGGAGCACCAGAAGCCTAGTCTTGATAGATGCATTCCAGCATTGTCTGCTGGTACAATTAATTAATGAGCCCATTAGTCAGACTGCAATTCTCAATGTGGTGGTCACCAACTCAGAGGTGGTGGGAGCTGTGGGAATAGGGAAGCTGTTAGGGAACAGTGACCATAACTTTGTTTGGTTCAAATTAGTCCTTTGGGTCTGGTAAACTGCACTTCAGAGCTGAAGTCCTTGATTTTACAAGGGCAGACCTCAATAGGCTGCAGGAGTTGGTCAAGGATAATTTAGTAGGTGTGAACAACACAGATGGAGTGGAAGAGAGATGGGGCAATTAAGGGGCCATTCTTGAGATATTTGAGGTATGCATGAGAATGGTAACCAAAAAGAACAGGTTCAAGAGACTGCTATGATTCTCTACCAGGATCAGGGAAGTGGTGAGGGTCAAGAAAAAGAGTCTTCTAAAAATTTAAAGCAAAGCAGAGGGAGGAAAAAATGGATCAACCATTTGCTGAAAAACAGGGCAGCAAAGATGTCAATTAGGGAGGTAAAAGCAGACACAGAGCTAGGTATTGCAGAGGGTGTCAAAAGCAGAGAAAAACAGTTCTTCAGTTATATTAGTGAAAAGGGAAGAAAGAAGGGGGCATTTTGAGGCTAACAGAGTGAGATAAGGTGATTGAGGCAGATGGGCAAAAGGCTACTTAACAATTACTTTTGCTCAGTTTTCACTAGGGTGGAAAGTGGACCCTTGCCAGAAAGTGGCATCAAAGCAGCCATTAATGGGGTCTCAGAGATGAGGCAGCCAGCATTTATTAGCAAAAGGGTCCTGAATGGTCTAGCAACCCCTAAAGATTGATAAGGCCCCAGGACCAGATGGGTTGCATCTGAGGATACCCAGAGAATTCTAATCAGAACTGGCTGATCCCCTGGTAGTTCTATTTAACATCACTCTAAGGACAGGGGTGGTTCTGAAGTAGTGGAGGATGGCTGATGTAGTTTCATTCCATGGGGAGAGGGGGGACAAGCAGGGAACTGCAGAAACTGCAGACCTGTCAGTGTTACCTCAATTGTAGGAAAACTGTTAGAGTCAGTCACTGGTCAAAGAGGATCTCATGGACTACTTGGAGAGCAATGGTCTCCAGGATAGTAAACAGCATGAACGTGTGGCAGGGAGGTGTCGTCAGACTAACCTGATAATTTTCTTTAATTTTGTGATTAGTACATTGGAAAGGGACCATGTGTGGATGTGCTGTACCTTGACTTCAGCAAAGCTTTCAACTCGGTACCACACAGACGCTTGCTGAAGAAGATGGCTGGTCTGGGTGTCACTAAGGTCATAGTAAACTGGGTAGGTAACTGGATGAAGGGGGGCAGCAGAGTGTTGTGGTCAATAGGGTTAAATCAGAAGAGAGTGAGGTCACAAGCAGGGTTCCACAGGGATCCATTCTGGGTGCAATCCTCTTCAGCATGTTCATCAGCGATATTGGTGAGGGGATCCAGGGCAGGCTTTGTCTCTTTGCAGATGACACTAAGCTCTGTGGGAGGGTGGCTAGCAATTAAGAAAGAAAGGAAATGTAAAGAGACTTGCAAAATCTAGAGGAGGTGGTCAAGTGTTTGGCTGTAGAAAGTCAATGCCAAAAAGTGCAAGGTTATGAGCTATCTAACAAGAACTGGGGGACCGAGTACTGGATTGGAGGGGTGAGACTCAGTACCTAGGCTAAGGAACGAGACCTAAGTTATCATCAGAGCAAAGCAATTGAGTCAATGCAACAAAGCTTACAGCAAGGCAAATACAGTGCTTGGATGTATCAGGAGGGATCTCGATAGTAGAAAAAGGCAGGAAATATTTCCCCTGCATACAACCTTTCTGAGGACACACCTAAAGTACTGCACTCAATTCTGGGGTCCTCATCTCAGTAAGGATAGGAATAGACTTGAGGTGGTGTAGAACAGGGTTAACAAAAATGATTCAGGGACAGCTGGGCATGATCTATGAAGAAAGCCTCAAGGCACAGGACATGTACTTGCTGGAGACCAAAAAGAAGAAGGGAGATATGATAGAGACCTTCAAATTCCTAAATGGAATTAACAGGGTGAACTACATGGGCACCCATTCAAAGTAGCATGGGAAATAATCGCACTGCAAAAACCACACCATTAAAATAGCATTGAAAAATAAACAGTGAATAGTGAGTGTAAAAGAGCTTAGGAATGTTATCGTCCCCCCCCATTGTCACCCTCCTGTGGTTAGTACTAGTAAATCCTCCCCAACTGTTGCTCCCCCCTTGCTGACTGTCACCTTACCAGAGTTAGTAAATCCCCCAGACTTTCTCACCCCTGAGTTGCAAACTACCTGTAATAATAGTAGATTCCCGAGTTGTGTCTTCCCAGAGTTTGTAATAGTAAATCCCCACTGACTCCCAAGCATTGTCCCCTCTAGACATGCAGTCATTCATTCATTTTGCATTGCAGATGCATGGATTTTGCTGTCGGCATTCTGTCTGCACAACAATTGACCGCACATTTTTGTTGATGCCATATTGACCTGGACCCACTATGGGGAACTCTTTAACTTGAATTCCAGTTCATGATCACATAGGCATGAGATGAAATAAACAGGAGGGAGGTTCAGGAGGGACTTGAGGAAATACTATTTTATGTAAAGGGTGGTGGACCTGTGAAACAGGGTACCAGTGGAGATGGTGGGTGCAAAAAATATTAGTGGTTTAAGCATGCGTGGGACAGAATAAAGAGTACAGTGGTTGCTTAAGGAATCAGAATCAGGGAGGAGAGTGGAGAGAGTGTCAGGAAGGCAAGGACCCTGGAGGAAAAGTAGGTCCAAGGGCTAAATGGGGAACTCAGGTAGGCTGGATGGACTTTTTAGTCTTTTTCTGTTGTCATTGTCTATGTTTCTACTTTTCTAAAGAAGTTTAGCAAGAAAAATAAGAGGTGAAGGTAAATCACCTGATGGGATTAGATCCCCATTCACCTGTTTTGCAGGTTGTGACTGAACATCTAACCACAGGAACTGCAATTCCCTTACATGCAGCTTAGTGCACACTGACTGTGTGTTTGCTAATCAGGCAAAGGCTCAATAGTTTAAATCCACTTACAGTATATAGTATTTTAATACATTTTTTTTGGAAAAGGCAAACTCACTTGAGTGGTGATTCATTTGATTTCTCACTTTAAGTAATGTTTAGTCTGATGTAGATTTCTTAGAGTCGATTTTAGTTTTGAGAGAGGTTTTAAGGTAGTGTGATGCTATCTGCCCTAAGCCCTGTGCCCCTTCTCTTAGAGCTGTAAGTCTGTGGGCTGCAACCTAGACCTCTGTGTCCAACTGAGGCTGCTGCTGTCCCCCCAAAAAAAAAAACTTGCTTCAGAACCTCCCTGCCTGTTCTTTTTTTTCCTGACTTTTCCTTTAGCAGATTATATCATTTAGCCACTAGAGGGCCCAGTTATAAGCACACTTACCCAATCCAACCCAATACACTACAATGCAATTCCTGTCTCATTTCACTTATTGTGTGGTCAGTCTATAACTATTTATCAGTCTTTGTCCCCTCCCTTTTCTACTGATTGATATTGATTGATTGGCCACACCCGGCCAAGTTCCTACCCAATCCTTCTGTGTGCTTCTACTCCTCCTTAGAGCTACTGATCTGCACACCAGGCTTGCTGTCTCTGGCAGACACGGCACTTGCTAATCCTGTCTTCTCCTAGCCACTTAACTGACTGTGTTCCTAACTCTCCTAGCCCTCATATTTGTGGTGCCATGGCACGCTCCTTATATTCAAGCCTTTTCTTATTCCTAACCACCTTATCCATAGCCGCTTACCACAGCAAAGAACAAGGATCAGGTCCACCTCTGGAAATTTCAAATCCTGTAACCGGAACCTCATTCCACTGCACCTCCCCTTATTTAATATGCCCACCTCCCTTTATCCTCGGCTCATATCCTTCACCCTAACACTTTCTGCTCTCTTCATATATGTCAATCAGAGCACTCTCCTCAGCTTCCCTTCACTGCCACCCTAGCATTACATTGCACCCATCATCACCTTGCGGAAGGTCACAAAGGAAAAAAGCACTCCTATCCTGCAAAAACTGGATCAAGAAACTGCTTCTCTTGCTCCTTCTCTGTTCAGGTAACGTGGAGCTAAACCCTGGGCCCCCATTACCACTTGCATCTCCTGCAGAATTTGCATCTGCACCCGGACTTAAGTTAATGTTAGTCAACATATTGAGCCTGGCAAAAAAGTTTGATCAGCTCCAAGTATGGGCATACAGTACCTCATTATTATAACCGAATCTTGGCTCAAAATGTTAAACAGTGATCAACAAGTCTCCCTTTCTGGCTACAATCTGCACAGGGCAGGGAAGCCAGAGGGTGCTGGTGTGGCCATCTACACTAAATCTAAGTTTACACTCAGTGATATTCATTGTAAATCTAAACCTAAGGAGCATGAAATCGTATCTTTCAAATTACACCTTCTATCTACTGAATGTCTCACTATTATTGGTGGTTATCACCCCCATCTGGTGGCACTGACATCCTCACCATACTTATATCCTTAATCACCTCCGCCAATACTAAAACTTTAATACTTGGTGATTTTAATATGGACTGGCTTACCCTCAAGTCACGCAGCCTGAAATCTTTTTGTGATGAAGTCGTCTTAGCCCAGTCAGTCAGTGAACCCACTAGAACCAATACATCCAATCCTGACCACAGTTCTCTCCTTGATGTCATACTTTCTAAGCATCCCCACAAAATTCTTCACTCTGCAGTCTTCCACAATGACATGAGTGATCATGGGGTGGTTGTTTGTACAAGATCACAAATTATAGCCTGACAGCAAATAACACTCATAACTAAGCGGCCCTTTCACAAGTTTAATGCATCGGACTACTTATCCAACTTGAGCAAAATTAGATGGCAAGACCTCTACCATGCCAAAAATGATCACTGAGGTGGTCACTGTCCTTAACGACAACCTCACATTCTGGTCAACAAGCATGCCCCTTTGATCAAAGTCATCAGGGTGCATAAAACATCCAACCCATGGTTTACATCAGATCTCAAGGCTACACTCCTACGCCATGATAAACTCTGGACTAAGACTAAAAAATCCAAAAGCCCAGCTAACTGGCAAGCATTCAGAGCAGCTAGTAACACCTGTGTTAAACAAACCCGCTCAAGCAAAGCCAACTATTATGTCTCCACCCTTGAACAGGCAAAAGGGAATTCCCCAGAAATCTGAAAGATACTCAAGTCCAACAAAGGTCGGCCTGTAGCCCCCTCCATCCCTCTGAAGATCCTCAGCAATAGTAGGGCTGTGGAAAACAGCTGCCTAATCCTTGAGGAAATCAACAATCACTTTGTAACTGCTGGCCTAGCTTATGACTCTTTGCCTCATGCAGCTTGTGGTAGCAACCAAGACTGTAATAATACTGACTTGCAAACTTCGACCCGCCTGCTCCAGTTGTGTCTGCTTAGCTATGAAGAAGTTGAAGATTCACTTCTTAACATAGACATTCGAAAAAGTGCAGGGGATGATGGTCTAGAGCCTTTTTTCTTAAACTAGGCTATCTCAACCTCACCACCCCTATCCTCCACATATTCAGTCTTTCCATTTCCACTGCCACTGTCCCCTCCTGCTGGAAATCTTCCCACTTCCTCCCATTATTCAAGTTAGGGGACCCATGCGACCTAAACAACTATAGGCCCATCTCAATCTTATCTGTCCTCTCCAAAGTCCTTGAAAAGCTAGTTTGCTCCCAAATGAAACTCCATATCGAATCATCTTCAGTCCTCAACCCTGCACAATCTGGTTTCCAGCCCAGCCATAGTACAGTCACTGCTCTAGCCAAAGTTACCAATGAATGGATCACAGCCATGGACTCCAAGAAAGTTACTGGTGCAGTATTTTTAGATCGCAGCAAAGCATTTGACACTGTCGACCACAATTTGTTAGTCTCAAGTCTAATAAAAGTAGGCACCACCCCTCTTACTGCCCTGTGGTTTACCAGCTACCTATCTGGAAGGACACCGAATGTAAAAGCTGGTGGCTTCTTTTCTGCATCCCTCCCAGTTGTCAGGGGAGTCCCTCAAGGCTCCATATTAGGTCCCATCCTCTTCTCCCTATACCTTAATAACCTAGATGCACATATATCCCAATCCCATCTGCATTTCTTTGCTGATGATACTGTACTGTATACATCAGGCCCTACGCTGGCTGAAGTGAGCGATGTACTCCATGCCTACTTTGCACAACTAGAAATTAACCTAATCAATTCCAAACTACTCCTTAATGCCAAGAAAACTAAGGCCATGATCTTTTCCCCAAACACCACCTCCACTTCCCTTGCAAACATGGGCAAAGAATTCATCACTACCTCCCTAGGTGAACGCCTTGAAATTACCTCCAAATTCAAAAATCTTGGTATGTGACTAGACAACAAGCTTTCCTTTCAAGACCACCTCAGTGATCTGGCAAAGAGGCTAAAAATTAGGTTAGGTTTCTTCTTCCGTAACAACTCCCTCTTTTCACTGGATACCAGACCTAGGCTGGTCCAGGCCACTTTCTTGCTGCTACTCAAGTATGGAGATCTAATCTATTCCTCCACAGCAGCCACAGGACTCAACAACTGCTGTAGATGTCCTCTACCACCGTGCCATACGGTTCATGACAAACCTACCCTACCAAACCCACTATTGTGATTTGTACCTTGTCACTGGCTGGATATCACTCTCAACTAGACCTATGCTTCATGCTGGTATCTGGTCTCTTAAGCTACTCCTGAGCAAGCTCCCAAACTATCTCACAACCCTTTTCTGTATTTCCCATAGCGCCTACTCTCTTAGGAAAAATGACCTCCTCCTTCTCGATGTACTGAGAACTGTCACCTCACTCAGCAAGTGGGCCATATCAAGCGTACTCCCAACTATCTGGAACCAGCTCTAAGGCATACTGAAGCTTCCTGGTATGGTGCCTGTCAGCCTATATAAAAGGTTGGCTGCAGCAAAAATAAAAGATATGTACAGCTGCTTCTAAATCCTAGCTCACTGCTCTAACCCTAGCCCACTGCTTCCTCTTACTTACCTAGAAATTAGCTGCCTTGATACTCCAAAACAAGCATTTTGTACCTTTTTTCTGTACTTGTATTTTTCTATGTCATTGTCATTTTTATGCAACATGTTAATGCTTGCCCATAATTCTGTACTTGTATTTTTCTATGTCATTGTCATTTTTATGCAACATGTTAATGCTTGCCCATAATTCTGTACTTGAATTTGTTCTGTTTTTTTGATTATGCAATCTGTAACTACCCATCTGTGCCAAAGGACCTCCTTGTGAATGAGCTTGCTTAATGGAGTTTTCCTACAATTAACTTGAATTTGAGCTTGAACTTGAACATGGTGGTGTGGAGTTGGAATGATAAATTATATGAAGCGATATGCTTGTGGGGGCAAGCATATCTGCCAGTGTCCACCAGTTCCACCAGGTCAGCCAGGACATAGTGCAGGAGTAGAGTCCCAATAAAACCAAGTTTTAAATTATTGTTTTTAGTAGCCAAGGATTAGAGAACTAACTATGGATAGCAAAATAGTAACCCTGACTAGTGGAGAGATAGGTGTTAAATGTGAAACCTGTAACAAATTCAGTATTGAAATAAAATCAGGCTTTGAAAACTACACATACACCCAATGTACTGAAATGAAGTATTAAAGTTTTAAAATCATGGGCTCAGAACTAGAGTTAATTCTGACCCTGAACAGAGTTACTGAATGTGCGATATACCTGACAGATACCTGTGTTATTTTGTGCATTTTATACCACTTGTGTATTTTAAAACTGTTAGCCCTGTTCCTAATACATGGAACAGGAAGAGGGGTGTTGTAGTTCAGATTGCTCCAAGAAGCAAACTACACAATCATTTTAGGATATCATTTTTAGTTACTGCACAACTTGGGCACAGTTAATTGGGCTGCAGTGTCTTATATAGGCGAGCATGGCAAGCGCATGCTGGAGACACGTGCAGAGTCACGCTTGTCAGCGCATGTTACACGTGTTAAGTGAATTGAGTGATTGAGGTGGGCACATCATAATAGACAGGACAGCATCCAGTACAGAAGGCTATGAGCTTGTGAGTGTTTTTACATAAAAAATATAACACATTTTACTGCACGAGGGGAAAATGGATCAAAACTTAGTTATTAAAGATAAAGTAGGGACACTGTGTCAATTGTGAAATGTATCTGTTCTCTGACATACCAATAATCAATGAACCATTTACATGTTTAAAATGTAAACCGAATAAAGAAATGCATATAGAAATTTCATTATTCAACACTAGATTAAAAGCCTTGGAAATTAGTCAACGAGATTTATTTAAAAAGATTTTTCATGGGGAACTGACCAAGTAAAACTAAGGAAAAAGAAGGAGCAGTGTTTATACCTGAAGAAAGCGCCTTTATTCCTACCAGCACATTTCCCGTTTCACCAAATAACCAGGTAGCTGTGTCCAATTCAGGCTTATGTCAAAATGAAACAATGTCTGGGAAAAGAATAAGGGAAATTGAAATGCAGGAAAACACCGATAATGACTGGTAAAACATATAAACTAAAAGACTAGCCAAAAAAAGGAAAGGAAGAAAAGCAGAAGCCTTCAAATTACTGCTGTTTAACAGCTTTGACCCCCTCACTGTAGTATCAGACATAGATAATACACCTCTTCCTGGTTCATTCCCTTACCAATAAATAGTCCTGGAAATGATAACACTATTACTCTGGGAACCCCCCGCCCCAACCAGTGATAGAGTCTAATATTGCTGGATCAATGCCCTTACTTATGCTAAATCTGGAAAATGATAATATAGTTTGTCCAAGGATTTCCCCCCAGCCTCAATCACTGTCTGAATCTACTCAGGAACACCCAGTAGAAAATTAATTAAATGGACCCACAGTAGTAAATAACTTAACTGAGGGAAAGAATAATATTCGTAGTAACCAGACTAATGCTATGTGGATAACTAATGAAATACCACAACAAATATTTATACTGGGAGATTTCATTATGAGGTTCACAGACAGATTTACAACCGGGGCAACAAAGAGAATGTAACCAGCGGTAGTTACAGTGGGGCAACAATAAAAGACATTACACAAATGATCCCAGGTGTATTACAAAATGTGACAGGACCAAAAACAGTAGTTTTGCATGCCAGAACTAATAATTTTGGTAAACAAGAAGCAGAAGAAATTATAAAGGACATGGAATTAGCAATAAAATGTATACATGACCAGAATGCAGCCCCTGTGGTATCTGAAATATTACCTGTACCAAGGGCAAGTTGTCCGTTGCACAGGTGGAGTCTCATGAACAAAATGTATTGTATAAAATCTTGGGAAAAGTTTGATAATAAAAATGAACTTTATGGGTATGATGGGTTACACTTAAGCAGGCAAGGTTCAAGGTTACTGGGATGTACAATTCATAGTGTGATTAACCAAACAAAAAACTAGGAAAAATAGGTTATTAACAACCAATGAAAAAAATGATAAAATGAATAAGAAAACTAAAACAAATAATAACACTAAGAGCTCTCGGAGTAATAAATCGGGACTAAATTTTCTATCAACAAATGCTAGGAGCCTACATGGTACAAAATTGGATGAATTTCAAATATTGTTACATAAAGAAGAACTTGATATAGCGGCAGTAGCAGAAACCTGGTGGAATGATAGCTCTGAATGGATAAAAACATACCAGGTTACATCACCTATTATAACTCGCCTCTGAAGCTGGGACATCAGAAGGCTGTGGGTTTTATCCCCACACCAGGCACTTGGGTTAATATCCCAATACTGACATTATAGTGCAGCATGAGGGAGGTGCTGCACTCCTGAGGTGCTGTCTTTCGGATGAGATGTTAAACCGAAGTCCCATCTGCCTGTTCTGGTGGTAGTTCAGGTGGATGTTAAAGATCCCATGGCACTTCTTGAAAAGAGTAGGGTAATTTTCCCTGGTGCACTGGCCAAATCTCCCTCTTTCACTAAAAATACCACCAACAGTTTAATCTGGTTCAGAGTTAGTTGGCATTCATCTGCATCCCTCTCCCCCAGGTCATGTCTGAAAATAGGCAAAATTTGTCTAGTGCACTTATCCAGTCAACAAAAAGTAAATAAATAAATAAATACAAAATAAAAATAGGAAAGATAAAAAGAGTGAGGAGTGGCATTATTTATAAGAGATAATATAAAATCTAAACAGATTACAGAATTAACAGATAAAACTTCTGCATAAATTATTTTGGTAGAAATTTTATGAGATAAACAACCAAAGCTTCTTGTAGGATTGTGTTACAGACTGCCTGATTCAAATTTGGCAATAAATCAGGAAATTATGAATAAAATAAATGACAAAACAAACTATAAAGAAATGATATTAATGGGAGATTTTAACTTCCCGGGGATAAACTGGAAGGATTATGATGGAAGTAATAATCTGCAAAATTTATTTTTGATTTATGTATAACAAATGGACTACACCAACTGATTCACAAACCAACTCAGAATAATAATACTCAGGATTTAGTCCTAACAGACATTCCTGATGAGATCAATAATATTCAGGTAAAACCACCTCTATATAATAGTGACCATATGATTATTACTTTCAAAAGCATAACACCAATGAAACCTGAGATGGGGAAGACAGTCTTTAAAAACTATAGTAGAGCTAACTTTGCTCAGTTAAAACAAGATCTATCAAACTGGAAGTGGAAGAATAAGTTTACTTCATGTAACGACTTATGGATGAGACTAAAGAACAAAATTCTGAAAACAGAAAATAAGTATGTTCCAAATAGTACTGTTTACAATAAGAAAGGAAAAATTCCATCATGGGTAACACCAGCTATAATCAAATTAATAAAACAAAACAAAATAATTTTTAAAGCTATGAAAAGAGAAGGTAGTGACTACAACAAATGGAAATATAAGGTGATTGTAAAGAAATGTAAATCTACAATAAAAATAGAAAAGAATAGGTTTGAAAATTGACTAGCTTATCTTAAAGATGGTGGAAAAAGCTTTTACTCCTTTAAAAACAACAAAAAAACTGCATCTAGAACTACTGGGCCTCTAATCATTAACAATAAAGAAATTGCAGTACAGAACTCTACCGAGGAATTTAATAAATATTTTTGTTCAGTCTTTAACCCTAACACCATAACGGATAACAAGCAAATTAATAAAATAACGGACAATGTAATGGAGATAACCAAGAAAGAAATTTTGAACAAATTGAACACAATAAATATTAATAAATCACATGGGCCTGACAAACTCCATCCTAGATTACTAAAAGAAATTAAGAAGTGTCTTGTTGAACCCTTATACAAACTATTTAATTTGTCACTACTTTCACATAATGTACCAAAAACTGGAAAGTAGCTGTAGTGACACCTATCTTTAAAAAAGGAAACCATGCAGATATAACAAATTATAGTCCAATCAACCTGACTAGTATTATAGGCAAAATCTTTGAATCACTACTCAAAACCTGGTTAGAAAAAGATCTGTTTACAAGAGGACTGTTTGATAAATCTTAGCATGGATTTAGGAAAAATAGATCTTGTTTTTCTGGAAATATGTTTTTTTATGAATATGTTAATAAAAATGTAGAAAATAATATATCCATGGTTGTGGTCTACCTTGATTTTTGTAAAGCTTTCGATAAAGTACCTAACGGACAACTAATAACCAAAATGAGAACATTGGGTATTAATAATCAAATTATTAACTGGGTAGAAGAATGGCTAAATGACCATACCCAATGTGTTTGCATTAGAGAAAACAGGTCTGGAACTCTTCCTGTAAACAGTGGAATACCTCAGGGTCCATATTGGGACTGATACTGTTTGATATATTTATATCCGATATGACTAGTGATACAAATAGCTTTGCTATAAAATTTGTAGATGATACAAAAATAGCTGCCACAGTTGAAACACCAGAAGATTGCAGTAAACTTGTTAACGATTTGGAAAAACTAGAAATTTGGGCAGATAAAAATCTAATGTCCTTTTCATAGGTTTCATAGGTTTTTTCAAGCCAGAGGACAATTTCCATAATGCTTGCCTCATATTTGATTTATTAAATATATTTATCGTCATCTGTCATTACTAAATCCAAATTTTTTTTAAACACATCCGTATTTGTACTTTCCACAACGATTGTAGGGAGATTATTCCATATTGAAATCGATCTTATGCTAAACCAATTTTTTCTCCTTAGTGAATACCATTTCCCAATTAGTAGCTGTTTATTATGTCTACGGTTGCTTTGTCTAAGTTCGGATTTAAATAAACCTGTTCCATTTAGAAGTATAGAGTCTTGTAGTAATCCATATATAAGGCATAAGTCTCCCCTAAGCCTTCTATATTTTAAGGAATACAATTTCAGATCCTTAAGCCTATTTTCATAGTCCTTTCCTTTCATTCCTGTTATTGTCCTGCTAAATCGCCTCTGGACTCTTTCTATGTTATTAATTTCTTCCTTGGTATATGGGGACCACACTTGGACACAATACTCAAGGTGGGGTCACACCAGAGCATTATACAATGGCAGCATAACGTCTCTAGTCTGCTTGCCACATGTCTAAATATATAATTTAGGTTCTGATTTGCCTTTTTGATTTGTTTGGAAAAATGTAATTTGAATTTCATATCTGGGGTGATGATAAGCCCAAGATCCCTTTCTTCCATGGTCTGATGTAATATTTGGTTCGCCAGTTTATATGTAAATTTAGGATTATGCTTACCCAAATGCATCACCTTGCACTTATCGTTGTTTAATACCAATTTCTTTTCTTGGGCCCAGTTAGTAACTTCATCTAAGAAGTTTTGCAGGGTACTGTTTTCATTACTTTTGTTAACAATAGAACCTATACGGCAATCATCTTCAAATTTGAGTAGCCAAATCTCATTTAAATTTGATTCTAGGGAGAAAATATAAATATTAAATAGACATGGCCCCAAGATTGATCCCTGGGGAACACCACTAGTTACACTAGCCCAATCTGACAACTCTCCATTTATAGCCACTCTCTGCTTCCTATTACTAAGCCACATCCTTATCCAATTTATTATATTTTGGTTTAATTTAACTTCTTTTAAAGCATTTATAAGTTCAAAGTGGGGGATTTTGTCAAATGCTTTAGCAAAATCTATAAACACTAGATCAACTGAGTTACCATTATCCATTTCTTCCAGAATTTTATTATAAAAGGTCAAGTTAGTTAAACATGATCTTGATTTTGTAAACCCATGTTGATTTTTATCAGTAAGTTTATTATTAGTAAGATGTTCCAAAATAATTTCCTTAACAAACTGTTCAAATATTTTACCAATCAAAGATGTAAGACATAGGTCTAAAATTTTCTGGCTTGTTGGTAGGTCCTTTTTTGTGAATGGGTACAACTGTTGCTATTCTCCAATCATTTGGGACTTCACCACTGTCTAATGAATGTTGAAATATATTAGTTAAGGGCATATAGATTTCATAAGCGAGTTATTTTATTACCTTTGGATGAATATCATCCGGGCACGGGGACTTATTAATATTTATTTTATTAAGTCTATCTAAAACTTCTTTGGGATTAATTGTAAATATACCAGGTATGGAGCTTTCTGATTCAATTAATTTATCATGTGACTTATTATTAAATACAGATGAAAAATATTGATTCTGTATATTAGCTATTTCATGTTTATTAGTTACACAACCAGACTGTGTGGTAAATGGACCTATAATCATAGAATTGCTTCTGGTTTTGTTTATATAAGAGAAAAAGGATTTCTTATTATTTTTTACCCTTGATGCTAATTTAAGTTCAAATTGGGTTTTTTCTAATCTTATTTTAGTTTTTATTGTTTTTAGTAATTCCTTATATTTTGAATTAAGATGTATAAAACCTTTTTGAATTTTTTATAAAGTTTATTTTTTTTATTAATTAGGGATTTAATTTTAGAGGACATCCACCTAGGAGTAGGCTTATCCTTTGAATCTTATTTACTTTTAGTTGGAATATTGTTTTTAATAAGGTCCTTCAATTTGTTAGCTAGTAATAGCCATTTACCCTCCACTGATAAGTTTGTGAACAGTGCTTGCCAATCCCAACAACTAATAATATGCTTCATATTTTGAAAATTAGCTTTAGTGAAATTTAAGATTTTGGTTGTACCTGTTACTAACGTAGGTTTACTATTTAATATTTGAAATTGTACAGTATTATTATCACTATTAGCTAAGGGTGCATTAACATCAATCCTGGTTATACAATGAGCAACATTAATTAATATAAGGTCCAGTACTTTATTACCCCTAGTATTTATTTTGACTAGTTGTTCCAAACCTATTTCATTAAATATTTTCATATAACTTCTATCTTCTTTGTCTATTGCAGTTACTTGTTCCCAATTAACACTGTTCAAATTAAAGTCTCCCATAATTATATAATTTTTTGGTGTATCGAGATGACTAAGAGTATGTAATAAGTTTGTATCATTCTCGGGACTCATAGAGGGAGGTCTGTATACTAAAGCCAAAGTAAATGATGGTCCTAGCAGCAGTTTTATTCTAATCCACATTGTTTCAAGATCAGTATCATCCATAATTTCTTCACTATCAATTGATTGGTGTATGTATATAGCTACCCCTCCCCCTTTCCTATACCTGTTTTTGTAATATAATTTATATTCCTGTATATTTTTGTCCCAAGAATCATTATCACCCCACCAAGTCTCAGTGATGAGTGCAATAAATATGTAATTCATTCCAAGATACAATTTAAACTCATCAAATTTATTAGTTAAGCTCTCTGCATTTAAAAGGACCCCATTCCAACCATAATCTTCAGTTGTATCATAATTACGCGAATAGTCTGCTATTAAAGGGGTGAAGTATTGAGCTTCACCCCCTTTACCCAGTTTAAATGAAACGCTACAACCCTGTTAATTTTTTTAGCCAATATCCTAATACCAATCTGGCTGAGGTGAATACCGTCATTTTTATAACATTTTGCATTTTTAAAGGTCTGGGTATTATCCATAAATCCTATATTCTCCACCCTACAACAGTATCTTAGCTAGGAATTTAGTTGTTTCATTTGTTCATTCTTATAGGTTTGGTTTCCTATAAGTGGAAGTATACCAGACAGTATAATATCTCCCCCTTTTTCCTTGATCCTTGCAACTATTTTTCTATAGTCTTCCTGAATGTCTATCAGGGCCCTTTTAGTTAGGTCATTGACTCCCACATGTAGAATAACTAGTGGTTTATATGTATTTTCAAGTAACCCTTCGAGAAGATTGATTATATCATTAGTTTTTACCCCTGATAATGCACTCACAGTTGTGTGTTCCTTTCTCCCTTCACAAACAATGGTGTCGATTCCTTTCAATATTGAGTCTCCTATTACTACAATGTCTCTTTCTGTAATCTTATTTTTCCCTGTTTCTCCTAAGTTTCAAGCACTATTAATTGTAGCACAGTCTCCAAGAGTTTGATTTTTAATTTTTTGGGGTTCTATGTATTCATCCGCTAGTACTTCAAATCTGTTATACAAACTAATAGGCTGTACAACATTTTTAAATACTTCACATGGAGTGGATGTAATGGCTGTTTGGGTTTTATAGGCATGAGATAGATTTGTTATTGTGGATTTAGCAAGGATATCATCACTTTTTCATTTATGTCATTCACATTTAACTGATATGATGTTTGGGCTTGGGGGATATGTTTCTGGGTGTTTTTTTAATCTACGTTTCAAAATGCTTAATACTTGCTTCTTTAACATCGTCAATAAATTGTTCAAGAAGCGTTATTTCCTTGTGTGTTTCTAATTTTTCTTTTAATTTACAGATTTCTTCTTGTAATGTTGAAATCATTTTACATTTATCACAAACAAATTCAGGATCTGGAGTATCCTCTGCATACATTAAGCATTGTATACACACCATTTTCTTAATACTTCTACATTTTTTAGACTTGGTTTGTGCCATATTTTGATAATATTCACACTGTTCTCGTTTTAGGTTAACCAGCTAACTTATCCTGTCAAGGTCACAGTGTCTCAGCGGACACAGCAGACAAGCGCAGACACTCATGTATTTGCATGCATCTCCATGCACTGCTATGCACACACCGCTCTGCTCACCCCGCTCACAGCAGGGATCACTTAAATAGCCCAGAATACCCCGGAAGTAGAAAAAACAGGTTTAGGGCTGTATTGCAGAGTTTTAATTGCAAAAATGCCCCAAATATAATCTAAAAGTGCACAGTATTAAGTGCTGCCGTCTAGTAGAGCTGTAATGTGTCTGTGAGCAAGCGTTTAAATGAAACGCGATGCAAGTAAAATTAGACCTGTTACGAGGTCTCTCCTCCTGGATACCTCACACGGTAGCAACCAGGGCTCCAATATTAACTGCTTTAAATATTGAAAATAGCACCAGTTTCATTCATAAGTTTACACTTTAACAAGGTATATTCCCCCTTCACATTCATAAGGCAACTCTCTGTGCTGTTAGAATACAGCTGGTAATCAGTTTTTCAGTCCTTTTACATTGATAAATGCGTAATTATGCATTTTGGAACTAAAAATCATAAATTTGAATATAAATTACATGGTAACATTTTAACATCTGTAGTACAACAAAAATATCTGGGTGTTATAATCGACCCTGACTTATCCTTTCAGAACTACTATACAAATATCATTAATAAGGCCAATAGTTTAATAGGATGTATAAAGAGGAGCTTCACCTCTCGAGATTGAGGATGTTCATTGCCATTGTACAGAGCATACGTGAGGCCACATCTGGATTACTGTTCCCCCTTGTGGAGTCCACACCTCAGACGTGATGTAAATTGATTAGAGGGGGTGCAATGGAGAATAACTAAAATGGTTTCGAATATGTACAATAAAAGTTATGATGAGAGACTGGAGGAGCTGGGTATGTACTCTCTGGAACAAAGAAGAAAACAAGGTGACTTGTTGTTTATGCACAACTTTTACACTGATGAGGAGTTACTATCCCGGCTGGATATGTTTTATAATAGGTGCAATTGTAATCTCAGATGTCATAAACATTATTTAACTTTAACTTACCCTAGAACAAATAAAAGGAGATTCTATTTTACCCAAAGAACAATCCCCTATGGAATTGTCTACCAAGTTCACTATTGGAAACTACAGACCATGAAAAATTTAAGCATAACCTTGACATTTTAATGTTATAATATGCTAATGTACCAGTTTGGCTGGAGACATGCTCATATGGGCTTCAGCCTTCTTTATGTCTATACTTTCTTAGTATAACTCTTAGTATAACTTAGTATAAAAAGTTAAAAAATGCAAACACCCTACCAGATGAGACTAAAGCAGGGGCTCCAAAAAACAGAGAGAAAATGAAGAAAGTGGAGATTGGATGCTAGCCTGTGGCACAACAAACAAGCATTTGTCAATGCCGAATGTTTGCTTGCTGCCATTGGCATTGGTAGTGTAGAAGTTACAGAGCTGCATAATAGGAATGGCAGCAAAGTATTGAACTGAAGCCAACCCCACCACCACCCTGCAGAGAGTGACAGGCATTGGGGTGTGCCTTTGAGTTGTCAGGCATAAAGGCCACGCCATTTCACCACACCTTACCCTGCAGACACTGACAAGTGTCACGATGTGCCTTGGGGTCTTTGGCCCTTATGCGCACCCCATGCCATCAGAAAATACGGTGAGATGGGTGCGGTATAGGAGAATGGGGTGAACTTTGGGTCCAAAGAGTCCAAGGCATGCCTCGATGCTTGTCACTGGCTGCAGGGTATGAAATGGTATGAGCATTACAGGCAAGAATCCCAAGTCACATCCCTGGTGCCTGTCATTCTCTACAGGGTTGGGCATTATGGTTGGAAACCCTAATACCTCAGGCATTCATTGGTATTTTCACTCCAAATTTTCAACATGTTTTTTTTTGTGACCCCACCTCATGAACAGTGGCAATATCAGTTTGTTAACCAAAAGCTGCTTATGCACAACGACTATGGCATTTAGCACCACAAGTGCAAAAACATTCCGAACAGGATGTGAAAAATGACAGCTGTACTGTTCATGGAAAGGTGTAAAAAATGGCAATGTTGCAAATGTGCAGTTAAAATATTTCAAAAAATGGTGAAGTCATGAGCGTGCATAGAAACTGTGCAACGCACACCTGTAATGTAATTAGTTTGGGGATTTTTTTACAGCAGATTGTCAACACAAGCATTTTGGGACCTCCGATCATGAACAGTGTCACTGTGATTTTCTTTATCTGTCCCGAACAATGATTTCCCAGAGCGACCACGCATCTCTGCGCTGAAGGTGTGAAAACACATTTCGCCATGTTGTGAAAATGACAGCTGTATAGTCTATATGAAGTGTGGAAATGCCACTGGTGAAAATCTGATTGAAACTATTACAAAGTCATGAACTTACGAGGTGCGTGGAAACTGCCAATGCTCACTCGTATCACAGTCAGTTTATGGACTTTTGTCACCAAATTTTCAACATAGCCATTTTATGACCTCTGCTCATATAGAGTGTAACTGTGATTTTCTTAATCTGTCCCAAACATTGCTTTAGACACCGACTGCACCATTGTGCGCCATATGTGCGAAAACACATTTTTGGGCAAGATGTGACAAATGACAGCTGTACTGCTCATAAGGAAGTGTAATAAAATGGCAATGTTGAAAATCTGGATTGAAAATATTGAAAATTCACAAACTTACGAGCGTGCATAGGAACTGCGCAACGCACGCTCATAAAACAGTCATTTTTAGAAATTTTTTCACCAAATTTTCAACATAGCCATTTTAAGACCTCTGCTCATGAACAGTGTCACTGGGATTTTCTTAATGTGTCCCATACATTGATTTCGCACACCGACTGCACCATTGTGCGCTTCATGGGCGGAAACACATTTTGGGCAAGATGTGAAAAATGACAGCTGTACAGCTCATAAGGAGGTGTGCTAAAGTGGCAATGTTGAAAATATGGAGTGAAAATATTGAAAATTCGCGAACTTACGAGCGTGTGTAGGAACTGCACAACGCACGCTCGAAACAGTCATTTTTAGGAATTTCCCACCAATTTTCCAAATACACTTCTGAGAGCTCACCTATGAACACTGACAGGTCATTTCATTAATTGTCTGAAAGGTGATTTCACGCAGGGACAGCGAAATCACCTTCGGCCTTAATAACGCCATGACAGTGTCAGCATTCATGAGAAGGGGTCCCAAGAACCCCATATTGAAAATTTGGTGCAAAATTCCAAAATGCCTGAGATATGCAATAAAGCTAAAAAACCCTATCTAGCCCATTATACAGCTTACCGGCATTTCCTCAGTTCGCGGTCGGCTTTGAAGAGTGCAGACATGTTCCCGGTCCACCGAAGATCGTCGCACTGAGGTCCGGAGGTAAGTATGGGGTGAGGAGGGGTGTGGGGAGGCAGGGTGTGCAGTGGGTGGGTGCGGGTTGTGGGATGGGGGGCAGCGAGAAGTGCCATGGGACCATTTTTAATTTTCAGGTTTTTCTTGTTTTACATGATGACACGGGACATTTGCCACACTGGGGTGGGCTCCCAGCATGGCACAAGGATGGTTGGGGGGCTGTGGAGCCAACAGGGGATTGGGCACCCTCATCGGCCAAAACATCTATCACCACACTGGGGTGGGCTCCCAGCATGGCACCCTGAACTGGGGGGGAGGACAGTGGAGCTGACAGGGGATTGGGCACCCCCGTTGGCTATATTATGAGTTGCCACACTGGGGTGGGCACCCAGCGTGGCTTTTGGAAGGCTTTGGGGGCGGGGGAGCACAGCACAGCCGGCTTTGGGGGATTAGGCGCCCCGTCGGCTATACAGAACGTGCGTGGCGTAAGGGCATGGGGGGCACATGTGTGTGTGTGTGTGTGTGTAGGGGAGCTGTGCATGAGCAGGTGATATCTATCGCTGCTCACCGAAGCGTAGCTCCCCCTTTCAACTGTATGCCACTGCATTTTGGAGCTTGTCATAGACAGCTCCAGCATGCATTGGTGGACAGGGGCTGCACCTGCCAACACACTGACTGAATTGGAAGAGGGGGTGACACACCTCCAAAAACTCAGAAGATGGCACTATGTTTCTTGCACATGCGTGCAAGCAAACATAAAAAGGGAAGGAGGGCCATGACTTTTAATTAGCAAACTAGCAACAGATACACACATTTAATAGATAAAATGAACAACTTGAAGAATGAGACAAATGAATTACCAGAACTAGTAAATAGCATTGAGAGATGGGAAGGGGTAACAGGAGAGGATTACACTGGCAACAAAACAGCTGAGAGGCAGCAACAGAAACAAAATAAGAACACATGTGAGACAAGCAACAATATTGTACCACTCCTTCAGGCTCAAACCGGAGAACAAAAGGAAACTAACAAAGACTGTAACAATGCTGAAATTGCTGAACCTACAGATAATGTACCTCAAGCCGTAACAACACAATACATGGAAATTGAAAATACTAAACTTTACATAAGGACCCTAATCATGTATATAAAGTGGCATCCCCTGGAGTGAAACCTGATTCTGCAGCATTTTGCAGCACTCTGTAGAATGCTGCAGCAAACCTACCAAATAAAGCAATGTAATTTCAATGGCAATTACTCCCTTTTGTCATTAAGGAAAATGTGACACTGCCAGGATGAAGTGAATGCCAGTTTCCTGCATGACAAAAGGGACTAATTGCCACTGAAATTACATTGCTTTATTAAGTAGGTCTGCTGCAGCATACTGCAGAGTGCTTTAAAAGTGGATTTCATCTTGGGGGATGCCACTGTATACTGGAGGACTCCGTTATAGAATACACTGACCATTACACAGCAGAAAAAAAGAGTTTGTCACAAGCAATTGCTTTCCAGGTGCAGGACTACAGGATATTAAGACCCTGATACCAAGCATACTAAAGAAACATGATGGCAGGAAACTAGCAGTAGTCCATGCAGGAACTAATGATATCAATAAAATGGATATTGTAGACATTTTCAATAATCTTAAATACTTATATAATTCACTGGAAGAGTGCAACTGTGAAGTAGTTTTTTTCTGAAATCCTTCCTTTTCCAAGAGCAAAGTGCAGAACCACTAGAAAGATAATAAGGCTAAATAACTGGCTACATCAATGATGCTTATCAAAAGGAATAAAATGCATTAAAAACTATGAATTATTTTTTGATATACTTGACTATTACTGTAGAGAAAAGTTACACTAGAATAGAAATGGTAGCAGAATACTTGGAAAAACAATTAATAAACATATAAACCACAGTATTTTAAACTGGATAACTGGGGGAAAAGGGAAACCAAATTTGACTTAACAAAAGCAAAAACTACTAATGAAAATAACTTGATAACAGACAAGGGGCCAGATATTCAAAACTTTTCCCTGGGGCTAAATGAGCACTGCCCGGCAGGCAAACGTAGCCCGGAGTAAAAAGCAAGCTTTATTCAAAAGGAATAGCCCAAGGCAAAGAGCTTCTGAAAATAGCATGGGAATGAGACCGGGAAAACTAGGCTAGGAGTGCTGGGCAAACTTAGCCCTGGAATAAGACAGCTCTGAATATAGCAACCAGATAGTGCAAACCACAACAGCAACACAGTGCACAGTGACATGAAGGTAGGTAGAGGTGAACTATGTGGCCAATGGGTGTGCCGGCAAATGCATGGACCCAGTATAACTGCAGGCAACAGAGCATGTGACAGTACAGTGTGCAAAACTGTATAATATTCCCTGAACCATTAGCACCGCACTAACACGTTTGTGTGGGTTTAGTGCGGAGCTAAGCAGTTTGCCCAGTGCAAACACGTTTGCCCGGTGCTAAGTTTTGTCATAGTCAAAACTGACATACAAATGAGCCTACTTAGGTAATCCGTGGGCAAACAGGAACATTTGCATTCATTATGTGCTGCTTTGCATACATTACCATGCAGTTTGCTTAGTGATACTGTATGGTGCACACAGCTCCACCTTTTGGTCAGAATGGAAGTACAGGCTGGACGCTGTAGGGCCAAGGCATGCCCACAGCATTCCCTGTTGGTTGGAATGGTCTACAGAGTAATCTAGCCAAATGTGTACACACACACACACACACATACACACACACATATACACACGCACACATATACACACACACACACACATATATATGTACATGTGTGTGTGTGTATGTATGTATGTATATATATATATAAATAGCTATCAGTACACTACCTGAGGCCACACACACACCCCCTGGAGGACAGCCCCCATACCTCTCATGTGTCCCTCATCTTGAGTGTCCAAATATGTTCATGTTCCTCATCTCATGGACACAGGGTTGAGAGGTATGACAGCCCTTCCCCATAGATCTCTGACCCCACAGCACAGACTAACCTGGTGGTCTAGTGGGTCCCTTCCACCCCCCAGCACAATCCTCAACCCCTGTATCTGTGGTATTACAATATTGTCCCTAGTAGTCTAGTGGTCCCCCAACATGAATCCTGACTCTCTGCCGTGGTGAAACAAACATTGCCTGGTAGTCCAGTGTCCCCCTCCAGCAGGTGCCTCGTGACTGAGCAAGTCATACCTCTAGAGCCGGTGACCTCAGTTTTCTCGCCTTCCACCATGGTTAGCTGTTGACTGCAGTATTCAGGAAAGCTACTGAAATGAATAGGCACACCTATTCATGTCAGTAGCACTCCTGAATACAGCAGTCAGTGACTGGCCATGGTGGAGAGTGGAGGGCTGAGCTGGTCGCCAGCTCCAAAGGTATGATGTGTTTGGGGGTCATGGGAGGCACCTTGTTGGGTGGGGGGACCACTGGACTACAAGGGAAATGTTTGTTTCACCACAAAATAGGGGTCAGGATTCATGCTGGGGGGACCACTAGACTACCAGGGAACTCTTTGATTTAACCTGGGATGGGGGGTCAGGAAGGGATTCGTGTTAGGGGGCACAGCCACATTAATGCCAGTTTTGTTTCAGCGGTATCTAGCACCATGCTACAGGACACACTAATGCCTGTAGTGCTGCACTATACTTTTGAATATGCCTGTGCGCCATCAGTCAGGGCCCCTCCCTCAGTCCCTCCCTTGCATACATTATAATTTAGTGTCAGTGCTAATGCCTAGTGCCGGCACTAAATGTCCTTTTGAATATTGCAGTCAGGTGCAAATCTGGCACAAGTCCAGCGCATCGGATTTGCATTTGGCGCTAAGCTTTGAATATCTAGCCCAAGGTTTCTCATTCTACTACACCCAACATAACTAAGTAACTAAGAAACTAAAAATAAAACATTATTAATCAATGTAAAAAGTCTTGGAAATAAAAAAAAACATGAGTTAAAAGTTATTCTGCACAGGGACAATATACATCTATGTGCAATTACCAAGGTGTGGTGGTGTGAGAATGAGTGGGATATAAATATTCTAGGCTTTAATCTTTTTCAAAAAGATAGATGCCAAAAAAGAGAAGGAGGAATAGCATTATATATAAAAGATACTTTACAGGCAACAGAAGTAAACACACTCAAGAATATTGACATAGAACACATGTGAATAAAAATAATCATAAACAGCAAACCTGTACTATTAGGAGTGTGTTATAGAGCTCCAAATTTACAGCATGATGAGAATGTAGATTTTTGGATACTACTGAAAATCAGATATGAAATGGGGGAATTATATTAATGGGTGATTTTAATCTACCTAATGCAGAATGGGATAAACTTAGAGGATCATGGAATCTACATAATAAATTCATTGACATGACATTAGACAATCATCTTGATTAAATGGTGCAAAAAAGCACTAGGGGTCATAACATCCTGGATTTGGTCCTGCCAAATCTAGAACATGATATAACGGAATGTAAAGTATTAGAACCCCTATCTGATAGTGATCACAACATGATCCACATTACAATCCAAAATATACATCATAGACATAAAGGTATAACCAAGATCAAATGCTACAACAAAGCTGATTATAGAAAGATAAAAGTGTACTTCAAGAATTGGGACTGGAAGAGTGACATGGAAGGACAACCGCTGGCAAAACAGTGGGACATCCTAAAACAGCAGTTATACAATAGAGTCTGAGAATCCTGGAAGCTGATTGGCTGACTAGCACCTTTTCCCCAATGTTAATCCTGCACTATACCAATGGGAAAAGATGTCAGCCATCAGTGTGCCACATCAAGAACCCCCGAGAAAGCACTTCAAATGTGCAAAATTGTCTGTTCAACTGAGAGACAACACATTGGCCGCCACAGCACTGAAGACCCGCAATGGCGATAGTCAGCTGGAACCATAATCCTTCAGGTAGTAAAATATTTAAAAACTTTGCACAATGTTCAACCTTGGAAACTTTTTTTTATTTTAAAACAAGCATAAAACATGAATAAATCACAGCCAAAAAGCAGAGCCGTGATACTGGACATGCGCATATGCCTAACCGCATGCCCCATATCACAGCTCAGCTTTTTTCTGCAGGGTTTGTTAATGTTTTACTCATCATTTTTTTAAACAAACAAAGGAAATGCCCTTCTCTGGTAGTGAATGGATGCTCAACAATAGATAAAGCCATACAGAAGAAAAGCTCCTACTGTTAGATTTGTTCAATGCAAAGAGGCACCAGCAAGCAGCATAATTCATTTAGTTTACTGTTGTTAACAAGTTTTACCAGTACCATCAGTTAGTTACCTTTCTCCTCATCCTCAATTGCCCCATGACTATGGCAACTAACATGCCCCAATGTCCCTATTAAAAAAAAAAAACCTGCTTAAAATAGAAAGCAGGAAGAAATAATTTCATGCCTGTGCATGCGCACAGTGAACAAAAACAGAGCTATCGCTTCACATTTCAAAACGCCTCTCCCATTGCCTACAAAAAAAACCCCAACAGCCTCAAACACATTAACTCAGCTCTGAGAAAGAAACCCAGATCTCTTTCTTCTTTCTTCTACCAACCTCAGTTACTCTCACCTCTAGGCAATACTACCAGCCCCTAACAATACCCTAGCAACACAGGGCTATTTTATTCCTGTGCAAGAATAAATACAATAAAAATCATAAAAAAGGGGAAAAAAATTATTTTTAATAGTTTTTGTCCCAAAACCTGAAGGGGGCCATTGTATAATCGCAATATACCACAGCAGGGTGAGGGTAATGTTAGGATTTACCATGCCTGTTGTGTTTTGCTCACTTGGCCTGTGGCCTTGTGACCAAAACAACACACCAGGCTTGGTCAATCCTAGCATAACCCACACCCTGTCATGGTATATTGCTTAAATTTACTTTTGTATTAAAACACACATCCCAGAAATAAAGAAGTACAACAGATTAGGTAAAATACCAAAGTAAAGAAAATCATGAATAAAAGAAAGAAATCATACAGGAAATATAAAATTAATTCTAATCCAACTACATGGGCTGAGTATAAAGACTGCGTGAAAAAAAGCAAAAAAGAAATTAAACTAGCGAAAAGAAATGAGGAATTAAAACTAGCCATCTTAGCATATGACAACAACAAAAATATTTTTACAACTATGTTAGAAATCCGAAGGGAAGTCAAACATGTACAGGCCCTTTAAATGTAGGATCAACTTTGATTAAGGAAGAATCGGAAATATCAGTAATTTTTAATGACTACTTTACTGGACTCTTCCAGAAAAACCTAAAAGACTACACCAATGAGAAGGGGGTTAACATTTTAAAATCGTTCTCCCCAATAAGTGAAGATACAGTAAAAAATAAATCAAAAAAGCAAGGGGTTAATAAATCACCAGGGACAGATATGATTCACCCTAGATTCTTAAAAGTGTTGGTGGATGAACTGGCAGGACCAATTGCTTGTCTTTTAAATGTATCCCTTCATGAAGGAGGGTGTAGTACCACTTGAATGCAATGTCACACCTATTTTTTAAAAAGGCTCTAGATTTGATATAGCTAACTATAGCCCTATTAGCCTGATATCAGCGTTAAGTAAAATCATTGAGTAATACAGTAAATAATTAACAGACAATCATTTGATTGATAGAAATCAGGAAGACCTTACTCAGCATGGTTTTAGACCCAACAGATCATGCCTCACAAATCTGCTGCACTTCTTTGAAAACAGTTTTACATTGGATAGTGGAATGCCAGCAGATGTGATATACAGTACTTGGACTTTAAAAAGGCCTTTGATCTAGTATCTCATGATTAACTCATTAAAATACTGACGGATATGAAATTTCACACCAGTATAATAAATTGGACTATTTCATGCTTGCCAAACAGAAAACAAAGGGTTATTATCAGAGGGTTTTGCTCTGAATGGCATGGTGTTACAAGCAGTGTTCCCCAGGGATCAGTTCTTGGTCCCACTCTCTTTAGTATTTTTATATCTGAAATATAGACCTCATCAAATTCATAGTTGTGTAAATTTGGTGATGTCAGTAAACGGGGGGTTATTGTCAGAAACGAGCAAGTTGCTGATCTACTACATCAAGACTTACAACTACTTGAAAACTGGGCATCTGATAGAATTAGATTTAATGTAAACAAGTGTAAGATAATGCACGTTGGCTGGAAAAATATCAAGGCATAGTATACATTAAATAGTAAAAAACTATTAATTACAGAGATGGAAAGAGACTGGGAATTACGGTAACAGACAACCTAAATTTTGACTAATATACTACAGAAATAGTCAAAAAAGGTAATAAAATATTGGATTGCATTCTCAAACATATAAAAAGTAGAGATGTGAGTGTTATTATAGCCCTGTACACAACCATGGTCAGACCTCACCTTGAATATTGTAGCCCTTTTGATCACCAAATAACATATAGTACCAAGCTGACTGAGATGGTGCAGAGAAAAGTAACTAGAGAGATTTTGAATCTAAAGAATAAAACATATGAGGAAAGACTAGAAACTCTCGCTCTATATTTCTTGCAATACCAACAAATGAGAGGTGACCTGTTTGGTCTACAAAACATTTCATGACCAAGAATTGTGGGGATTCGTTGGACTACATAAAACAACAAGTGATTGAAAGAACTACTAGATTCCACAATATGCAGTTAAGAGGACAGAACAAAATCTAGGAATAGAAGTAACTGGATAACTCAAAGAATAATCGCCACCTTGAATTTTCTTCCAGCTACCATTGTATGCCATTGACAAGTTGCTCAGACTTATCCAGCATAGACTATGGCCTTGTTATCTATGGTACTGGCACCGATACTGCCCTTAACAGGGTAAAAACCCTATTTAACAAAGCCTGTTGCCTGGTTCTGGGGTGGATCACTGGACACATACCTGTATCCTCTGTCAAGAGACAGAATGGCTTCCTCTTCACCATAGGGTTAAATATCAAATGTGCCTGCTTGCTAAAAAGTCCTTGCTAGGGTTTACCCCTAGATCAACCTCCTGCCTGTTCAAAACTGCTCAACCTACTATTAGTACTCAAAATGCAGTTAGGGGTGGGTGGGTTGGTGGAGCCATTTAAGTGAACAGCACAAGCCCAGAAATCCCTCTCCTTCCAGGGACCCAAGTGGCTCTATGAACTCCCCAAGGACTTGATTGAGTGTAGTATGGTTAACCAGTTCAAATCAGGTGATGAGCCCATTTAGCCCTAGAGAATGTCTGCAAATGTTTCATCAAATCCTAACATTATCTAGCCCTTGCCAAAGCAGTGATCTCTGGCTCCTTTCATACCACTCCTTCAGACACTAGTTTAAATGGTTACAATGCTCTTACCCCTTCCTCCCTCCCCCTTCCACCATTGCCCCTCCACCATCTCCCACCTCGCATCTCTTTCCCTTCCCCTTGACCACCCCATGCCACCCCCTCCTCCTTCTTGCCTACACCCCCCCTACTATGCCCCCATGCCACCCCCCCATTCCCTTGGCCCTGACAATTCCTGCCTCTTCCTCCTCCTCTTCCTACTCCCCTTCCCCTCGGCACACCCCTACCACATTTCTCCTCCCCACCACAATCCTTATCCTACATCATGCACTGACAAAGCCTTCTCTGGCTGCTTCACTAGCATGCAAGATTCGGATCCTTAGTACTATTGCTGTACTTTGCATTTACTCTGGTATGGCATTACATTACAATCTGTATCTAACTGGAAGCAGTTTTATCTATTTTGCACTGAATTCTAATCTATTTATGTTGTGTCCTGGTTACTAGGATCACTCATTTCCATTGCAACTAATGTAATCATGCGTACCCTTTGTAACTTGCAATGTAAACTTACTATGGAATCTGCATAACCTTTATGTAACCTATGTGTTGTTTGCCTGTCTTCTGTATTTGTATGACCTGGAACTTTTGTAAATGAGTCCCTGACTCAAAGGTATTAATCCCAATCTGAAATAAATAAATGAATAAATAAATAAATAAATATACAGTGAAATAATGGATATCTTCAAATAAATCTCCAGACATCTACATGGGGAATGTACAAACCAGAAAATTCCACTGATACGTGGGGAGTCACATATAACCACAACTAACTGACTCGTAAACACATATATGACATCTATGACAAGCACATTTAGCTTAAGAACAACAATTTGTGAAGGTAAATCACCAGCTAGGAATAGATCCCCAGTCACCTGCTGTGGAGGGTGTGACATACCTTTGCTCCATAGGAATTGCAGCTTACTTACCTGCAGTTTAGTAGCACACTGAAAGTGTGTTCACTAAGCAAGCAAACAAAATGGCTGGGGGAAGTGTCCTATCAATTGCCTGTTACAGTAATTCAAGTGAGAAAATCCTGATGTATTCATGCAAAATGCAGAGGTGTTACATGAGCATAAGTAGCACATTTTAAAAGAATGTACCGTAGCAACTCAAATCTTGTTAGTGTGCTGTTTTCCAACTATCTTGTTCAGTAAAAAGAGAAATGTTTTTCAACTCTACTGTACCTCTGACTCCAAAAGGTAGGTTAACGCATGATGTAATAGGTAACAGTATGGTACAACAGGTTGTTGGTTCTCAATGATTATAACATGGGCTAAACAAATCAAGGATCCTCATTGGCTGAAAGCTATTTTTCAGTCATGTCCTTACCAGCATGTATCATGCCAACCGGCACTAATTGTGCCAACCAAGCTGCAACACATAAAAAAATCCATCCCTGCCACCGCTGTCTTCCTACCAACTGCAGCTACGCAGCGCTCAAGTATAATCCGATGCCCGGGCGAACAGAACCACACCAGCTCGAACCAGACACACAATGCCAGAAATGCAGAAACCATACTACAACTCAAATTTCACAATATATTTCCCTTCAGAAGCACAAACATATAAAATGTAATACTCACATCTCTTCATCTCTGAGCCTAACGTCTTGTTCCCACTGCTCAAAACTCCGGACGATACATGCTGCTCATGCTGCCATCAACTCGCTTTTCCCAAGTAACTCCTCTCCGTCCTACAAAAGTTACAGCAACCCATGACTCCCCATCCAAACCACTACATCGCTGTTCATACAGCACAACAAATAAAAGAAAAGCAGTCTATCTTCCTCGCTCTCACATCTCCGGAGCGACGAAGTATGAAACCACAATGTAGGCAGCCGCTGATGGACATGCTCGTTGCCAGCTACCTGTTGAAAATCATGACTTTAACAGCAAAAACCTGTAAAATAAAAAAGTAAAACAACTGAAAAAAAATATGTTCTAGCTCTTGGACAGCACAACAGCAAATATCACACTAGTTACCTCATCCAGTAAATAATACGCTAATTTGTGGACAAACTCACTCAAGTTTGCTTTCAGTGAAGCTCGGGGTGGGCGGGGCAGACAGTGGGGGAACGACCAACGCTGAAACATTTTACCACAAAACAAATGCTTTTTCACAACTGTTTTTATAAATGTGGTTCCTGAACAGTGCACATACATTACAAACAGCAATGTCTTGTACTAAATTTTAATTAAACAGCCCCATACCAAAACAGTGACAGGAACTACTTTTTCTTTTTTTCTACTGCAACATCATATTTTTTGCTCTTTTTATCTGTTTTTTATATCCATTTTTTAAATAACTTCTTTATCAAAAAATCCCATTTTATAAGTGCAATAACACTCTCCGAGGTGTGGGGTATGTATGGATAAAAGCATTCCTGGGGCATAAGGCACTGGGCACAAGCATCTCATGCCTTGCTACACCCCTGGGCATGCTCATATCAGCATGTAACCCACACCTCATCATGTGTTATTGCTTGCTTAACAGCTCACCCATGGGTGGAGTGATGCCTGAGGTACATGTGTTGAGTGCTTTCAAATACAGAAAGTATGGTTAATTCATAAGAACCAACACTCTGAGTGACAGCTTGTATTTATAAAATGTCTGCAATTGTCTGTATGCAGACTGCACACAGCAGACTCTGTTTAAGTTTTATAAACAAGGGAATTTATGTTTTTTCACTGTTAGAAGTAGTAAAAAATCCATTTTGTCCCCATAACAATCGATTATGGATTCCCTGTAATCCCCTCCTGTGAACTACAGTATGTGTATGCATCTGTATGTGTGTATGTAGTAAAGGTGCTGATTACAAACTGAAATGCCTGTGGTTGGAAAGGGGAGAAGGATGTTCTGATCTGAAAAAAGAAACAGAGATAAGAAGCAAGCAAGTTGATTTTAACAGCTGGTGTGTGAGTGTAGTACATTTTTGTGATGCAGTTTTGGAGCCACAAAAGTGTTTTTTGTATGTTGTAATGAATTAAAACCAATCGGGTGGGAGGTGTCAGCCAATTAAGTTTCTTGAATTTCATTAATTATTTTATGAGTAAGCAGTATGAACATTGAAAGATATTATAAAGATCAGGAGTTTTCTGCATCCTAATTGGCTGAGAGTTACCTTTGGCCATGTCCTTATCAGTGCATATTTTGCCAACTTCAGCCACTCAGGACTTTTTACAAGAAAGATCATTGTGCCAACCTCTGCATTTTAAAAGTAGAGCTGGCTAGCCAAGCTGGAGAACACTCCCACTTCCAAGCAAAGACACACACTGGCCCAGATATTCAAAGGGATACGCCTGGCGCAACACTCCCTGGCATGATATTCAAAAGGAGCATTTGCGCAGCGCAAATTCCGATGCACTGCATTTGTATGTGTAGCATCTGAAGGGGGCATGCCCATGCATATGCAGCACATCCTGATATTCAGCCCGGAATGTGCAGAGCATCTGCTGGCATGACCCCCAGATGCACAGCAAACTTGGGCACAAGGTTGTGCCACAAAAACCCAGGAACAACTGCTGGCCACCCACAGGTGGGTTGCTGTACTGCAAGGCACAACACAGCAGCTGCCAGCCATGGGTGGCTACCCGCCTGGCAGGGAAATTGTCTACAAGCACTCAGACCCCCCTCTTGCATTCCGGTGCCCCACCCGAATGCCTGAGTGTGGGCTGTCAGTAAAGGTAACCACCTTGGTGGTCTAGTGGTCCCCTCCCGCATGCCCGATGATGGGCTGTTGACATATAAATCAATATCCTGGTGGTCTAGTGGTCCCCCCCTGTATGCCCGATCATGGGCTTTAATACACAAGAATAGAACCTGATGGTCCAGTGGTACCCCACTCCCCACCCACCGACCCACAGAGGACCCTCGGCCATCCAGCACTCCCCATCATTGGCAGGCAGCAGCACCCCACCCACATACTGCCCGGCTGCCCACTAGATGGCAGTGTACAGTATGACTTGTATGCCTATCAGTCCACAGTGTGGACCAATGGGCTTGCAGACCATATTGTACTACACAGGCACAAACATGTAAAGGAACCCATGGGTGGGTGGGAGGGAGTACCACTGGACCACCAGGTTCTATTCTTGTCTATTTAAAGCCCCTGATCGGGCATACGGGGGGGACCACTAGAATATTGATTTATATGTCAACAGCCGATGATCGGGCATGTAGGAGAAGGGAACTACCAAACCACCAGGTTGTGCTGTTAAATTGCAAATGCCCATGATCGGGCATACAGGAAAGAGGAAGGGAGGGAGGTACTCTAGACTACCAGAGGGGGTATTTAGTGACTATTGCCCACCTTTGGGCATACAGGGGTGGGATACACTAGACTACCAGGGAGGGATGATTACCAGCTAGTGCCCATGACTGGGCATACGGGAGGGATGGGGGCACGATAGACTACCTGAGACTCAGCTCCTGATGTCAGTGGCTACACAGGGCACCAGGCACATTTCGCCAGGATGCCCTGCACAACGCATGGAAATGGTGCCATAATGACAAGCAAATGCCCCATTTATGCCATGCATATATTATGGCCCAATTTGCATGCCCACTTATGAATATTATGGGTGCTGTGCCCAGCACAACCACAGTTGCGCTGGCGCATTCCCAGTCCACCCTATCTGTGGCTTGCACTGGCGCATTGCCATTGCATGGTGCACAGTCTGTGCCATATTCAGTGGTGATGCACCATGGCACATCACCATTGTATATCACCTGGTCCTGGCCCAGGCGCATCCCAGATGTACTGCTCCCCAACCTGCGCCACTGACCAGTGGAGTCTGAATATCCAGGCCACTGTCTCTTGCTCCAAGTTCAGAAACATTGCCAAGCACTGCTTTAGGTTGAAACAGCCACTGTTTCATGTTCCAAATACTTAAAATGAAAAGCTGACCTTTATTTCCATTTCTGTTGGCAAAAGTTTGTGGCAGGCCACTGATCCACATGTCTCCCACTGATTGCTGATCCTGCAGATCATCTTCATTCCCCACTGCATTCCTCAGCCTTCCACCACCCCTCACAGACCATGACTTGAGCTGTAAAACACATCTTCAGTGAGACACGCTGCAACTCCTCCTCCATGGCTTTCCTGTGACTGACATGCTGAAAGGAAAGACACTCTGCACTACAGTGGCTGAAGACAGACACTCTTTCTCCCTGTGAAATTGCTCCTGTCAGTTTTCATTAACATAGCCTTAGAAGAGCTGGTGAAAGCAAAAACACAGACACTGTGTGTGTGTGTGTGTGTGTGTGTTTATGTAGGTGGGGGGGTAACCTGTGCACTGTGTGTGTGTGAGGGGCCTCTAGTGGTAACCAGCCACAATACACTAAACAATACACTACATAGAGGGAAATAATGTTACTCTTTTACCTGTAAAAAACAATTTTTCCCATTTTCAACTTTTTTTTCATTATCTTTACTTAGGGGGACCAATTTTTTAAGTGGAATAGGACACTTCAAGCTGTGGTTTGTGGGCTGATAACAACACTTCTCAGGTGCTAAATGCACTCAGTGCAAGCGCCTCATGCCTCATCATGCACATGGGGCATGTTATTATCAAGCTATAAACCACACCTCATCATATCTTATTCCTTTCCCAATGCACATCCCAGAGGACTGAGGTACAAGGCTGAAGGCTGAGTGTGCATATGCCCTTGGGAAGTACATTTTAGTTATTTAATGCACACCCTGGAGTGGTTTATTACATTTATAAAATGACCAGTTCTTTTGTTTTATATACAAAGTGAAACATTTTTAATATTATTTTACATAAATCATTTGTTTAAATGCATTTTAAATAATAAAATATGTACATGAAATAGCCCCTGGTTTAATAGGTAATAAGGCTTTTTTACCTTGGTAATGAGATTAGGCTTCTGACCTGCAGTGTTAGGAATTTAATGCATGATTAGGTGACTTCTCTTGGCCAGAGAAGTTTCTGGATATTTTATCTCCCATTTCATAAGCTTTGTTATTTAATGGTTCATTAAACTTGATGGAGCAATCAATATTGTGCTGATTTTCTTTCTTTCTTTCTTGATCAACAAATAGTCATGATAATTAGCACAATACAAACATCTGGAATACATCTTATTAGTCTGTTTAAAACATATTCATATATGTAAATGTTAGTGAGACATTAAAAACCTAAGAAATTCACAATTAGTCAAGGGTCTTAAGCAGTTAGATTCTGGCAAAGAAAAGGTGTCTGGAAAATAAGGACTAAATTATTGAGTTTGAGTTTGTGAAAGACAGGATTTTGATTTCAGTCTCCATAAAAATTGTGAAAGACAGTGCAGTACTGCCAGATCATTAGAGTTATATAGTATGGAAATAATATACAGTAATCAAGTCTAAATCTGAGATTTGCAAGGATATGACCAAGCCAATAGTTGCAGTGCTGTTTGAAAAGAGGACAGCCAAAAGTTGAATGTTTCAAATCATCCTCAGTTCCATTTCCACATTTACAATATGGAGAGTTGTATCCAGGTCTTTTTTGCTTACAGTAAACATAATTTACTTCGTAAAGTTCCATCCTATACAAGGTGAGTACTCTGCAATCATCAGGGTTGGATATCAGTCTTAAATAGGGTTCTAAAGCATGCTGTGTTTTAATTGTTCATTCCAAGTAAAGCACTTTAATGATGAAATTCTGGCAAGATCCTGAGATATTGCAACATCTCGTATTCTGGTTTTAAGCATAGTAATTATTTCCTATTTTGAACAAAGATATACTTTAGTAAATAAGGCAGGTTGAGTGAAAAAAAGTTGTACTTTAACTAACTTGACTGAAGGGCATATGAAGCCATTGTGAATATAATTAATTTGTTCATCAAGACACATTCTGGGAAGATGAATTTCCGAAAGGGAGAAGAGACCTAAAAGAAAACTGAGACTTATTTCTTTGACTAGCGAGGATAATGAACATTGTCCTAGTTCAGGTCTAACTACCTCTGCAGGCACAGCAGTAGATACAAAAAGAATATATCTAAGTATTTTATTATGGGTTATTTCTAAAGGTGAAAGGTCAGCGAATCCCCAGATTTCTGAGGCATACGAGGTACTTGTTCTAATTTTCCTTTTATGGAACCCTTGCCTAACTTGGCATTAAATATTTTAAGAGCATTGAAAACACTACCCATGCAGGTTGATGTTAATTTGATATGATTTCTCCAAAATAAGTTGCCTGAGAATATAACACCTTAATAATTGTAAAATGTATCAGTAACCAGAGGTTTGTTGACTAGAAATAGTTTATATTTGTTATAAGTTTAGACTCAAAAATAAGTAACTTAATTTTATCTCTTTTAATGGTTAATTCATTTTTGTGACACAATGTTGCAAGAATATTTAACTTGCTCTGTAAACCCAGTAAAGAAGTTGAAATAAGGATGATATCATCAGCATATGCCAAATAAATAATTTCTTTATGGCCCATTTTGGGAGAGTGATAATTGGAGTTATATAGTTTAAGTAGTATAGTATTAATATAGAGGTTAAACAAAAGGGGTGCTAGAACGCAACCCTGTCACTCGCCTCTATTAGTCATAATTCAGATGTGAGATTACCAAATTGATCAAAATGAACTTGTGCCCAAGTGTTCTTAGGGATCCTTATCAAAGTGTTCAATAAGAAAAGGTCAGTGCCCAGATCCAATAATGTTTGCCACAGAAGTTTGTGGCTTATACTATTAAATACTGACTGGAAGTCAATGAAACAACAATACAATTTGGACTTCCTAACTATAAGATATTTATGAACTAAATGAGATGAGACATAACAGTGCTGGATGGTTTATCTATTTTGACAAAAAACATTTGGGCTTCATCTAGAAGGTTATTATTATGTTCCACCCAACTTTTTAATTTCCACAACAGGGCTTTGCAAAATGATTTTTGAGAGGCATCCAGAATGCTTATGGGTCTGTATATGCCTGGATCTGTTAGATCGCCCTTCATATAAACATGAATAATAATGCTACCTCTCCATAAGGTAGGAAAATCAGCTCTTCACTGGAAAGCATTGAAAATATTAGCAAAGACAGGTAGTCACCAATCTATAAAAGTACAATATATATCTACTAATTTTTGGTCAGGTGAGGGTGCCTTATTGGATTTAATAGAACAAATGGCATGAAAAATTTCTTTATGGTAATAGATAATTGCTCATAGTGAAATATAAGTCTGTGACAAATTTGTCATCTCTGAATGAACAGAGTATCTCAAATGTTTGTGTGATGAAAAATAAAGCTTCTGAAAGTGGGAAACCCAGCGGTTGGAGGAAATAGCATCCTCAACTGGAATAGAAAAATAATTATAGCCCAAACTGACTAAAGACCAGAATAAAGTGTTGTTATGATCCAGCACAGCTATTCTGAGCCTTTACCACATCTGTGCCTGAAAATGCTGTTTCTGTGTTTAAAGAAACATATTATATTCTTTCCTGTGTTTATTCAGGTGCTTAATATTAGCTCTGGTTTTGTACATTTTGGTAAATCTTACTGCCCTATTCATCTGTGCTTTGCTTTCTGACAAGCTTTACTAACCAGGTGGTGATCTTTGGTTTCACCACCCTTGTAGTCCTGAATATAGGTTTAAGATATTCATTAATGGTAGACCATTTAACAATTAAATCTTGGTGATGACTATTTCAGCAAAGAGATATTTCTGTCTTCATATGATAAATGGAATCTGACTAAAGTATTGCTGCAACTTTCTCAATAGCATCATGCTTCCACTTTATTCTGTTGGAATTTACAATCTCCATAGGGCCCTCAATACCTAGTGATTTTGGAGATGTAGAGATTACTGTAGGCAATTTAAAAGTAATATGAATAGGGAAATGAGATTATTCCAGTCTACCAATTACATGAAAGTCAGTCACATATGTAAAAGCTTCTTGGTTAAGCAAGGCAAGATCTATGGTAGATGCTCCCATGGGACCCAGAAACATAAAACCTCCCTCAAAATCCCCAGAAAAGTGACCATTCACCAGAAATAGATCCAGCCTTGACAATAATTCTTTAACGAGATTATCATCTTGTTTCCTCCCCAAATCCTTGGAACTTCTTGATGGATTAGCCCTAGAGTTTAAAACATGTAAGCTGATATGTATATCCTACCCTAATTCTTCATAATCAGAGCTTGATGGGATTCTGGCTTTGAAATCACCCAAGATTATGAAGAAATGGTTGACATTCTGCAATAAAAGGTCCTCTATCAATTCCTGGAGGAAGGACCAATGAAACTCCTTCAGCATTTTGCTATTCATGGGAGGGATATACACATTTACTTAGATAATATTGACTGAATCTTTTCCTAACTTGATAATAAGAAAAAAGGAAGAATTATTCCTGTAAAAATGACTTTTGAAGGGAAGGGAGAAATATTTTGACCTATAGGCTTCTGCATCACTGCCTCCACCCCCTTCCCACCTACAGAACATCTATGTCAGTTTTGGGGTCAGGTAGTTTTTGTAGCACTGAAAATGTTACCTCTCTGTTACATGTTCTCTGTCTGTCTAACAGTTGGCTATGTACCTGTTGAGCTGGCCATCATAGGATTCTTACCCTTCTTATCTTCTCTTCAGTACTGTATTTTTTTCTTCTATCATTTTAAATATTGTGAATGTTACAGTTTCCCAAGCCAGCAGGCTGGCAGTTGAAGATGTAGTTATTTTACTTCTCTCTGTTTGTGTCTCTCATCAGCATGACCCCTCTCCATGCATGCATAACACAGGACAGTGAGGGTGTTTATTAATTTTTTTTTTTTAACCACATAGATTTTTTTCTCCTCCTCCATCGGAGAGGACTCATTTCTTTGGTGGGCTCTCCCTGCACCCACCCCAACCAGACATCCCCACAGGTTGACCCCATGACAGGGCTGGTGGTGAGGGGTGCTGGCCTCCCCCACTCCCAGAAGCCAACATCTAGATTGCTGAGGAGAGGTGAGGGCCCAGCCCGCCATCACAGAGGCTGCCAGATCTGACCTTTTTCCATTTTCTCCCCGGACTCACGCACGTGCAATGGGTGGGGTGATTGTCTCCACCTCCACCTCCACAGAAGCAGTATTTCACCCTATGCATTTGTCCACCCCCATTCAAGTGTTGCATCTGTGCTGACACCCAGCTTCTGCTGGGTGTCAGTCTAAAGTGTGGTGCTGAGTCCCCCCACCCCAGAGGAAGGAGAGATGTCAATGGATGCTCAATCCTTCCTTGCTCTGACTGACCCCCATGTGACCCGAGTCCATTGCTGAACCCAGGTTGCCAGCCTAGCATGAGGTAAGGCATCCAGCACCTCAGCCTTCTGTGCCACTGGGCCAGAGTGTTTATTAATTTTTATCATACTGCAAAACTATTTGGACTACTGCTGAGATGGGAGAAATGATACATGCCCAATAGTTATGAAGTAATAGAGTTGTTATTAAGGAGGTAGGACAGGGTAGGGGAAGGGGGAGTTGTATGAGCTTGTAATGTACTTATAACAAGTAAAGTTAAGGGTGATTTGGACTGGCCTTAGTCAGCTTGCACTATGCCACAGGTCAGTAAATCAGAGTCAATACTGAGATATGGATTGTTTTTGTATATTGTTGTGTGTCATGTGTGTCAATCTACACGATCATATAGTTACAGAATGGGAGCCACCAATATTCTGACTAATGTCTATATATAATTACAAGTCCAGCAAATATACTGTGAACACACTGAGGGGGGAACACAGAAACAGGGGGGCTACCCCTAACAAGACACAACTGCTGAGAGTTCAGGGCACTCCTGTGGGAACTTACTCTGAATATGGCATCTACTATGTACTGCCAAGTGGCCACCTGGAAATCACAGTCTTAAGGGGGCGTTGTTGCCACTGAAATGCTGGGGCAAGTGTGGCCATTGGACTGGCTGGTCCCTTTTTGCGTCTATTGTATGTAACATTCATAATAAAGACATTTTTTTATGCTGCAGTTTAGTCTATGGATGTTTCTTCAGTCACCAATGGGACTGTGATTTCCAGGTAGCCACTTGGCAGCACATAGTAGATACTGTATTCAGAGTAAATTCCCGCAGGAGTGCATTGAACTCTCGGCAGTAATATCACTGCTGTTCAGTTGTATCACCTCCCATGAAAACACATACAAACGGGCACTATCACAGTGCCTCCTGTCCCCCTTCCCCCAATGAAGGCGAGCAATCCAACAGATGCTCAGACCTCTCCCAGCACTAGACCCTAGCATCCCATGCCCACTCCTGAACAGTTGAATCATAGAAACTGACAGCAGATAAGGATCACCAGGCCCATCCAGTCTGCCTATATACCCTACCTTTACTTAGCTGCTGTTGACCCTACTTAGTCACTGGCTGCTGCCTCTCCTCCTGCCCTCCCGCTAGGGTTCCCATATGTCTATCCCATGCTTATTTAAATCCCCCACTGTGCTTGCTCCCACCACCTCCTGGGGCAGGCCATTCCAAACATATGCCATCCTTTCTGTGAAGAAGTAATTCCTCACATTGCTCCTTAGTCTACCCCCTTCCAGTCTCATTTCATGCCCTCTTGTTTTAGAGCAGCTTCTCCTCCAAAAGATCCTGCCCTTCTGTGTCTTATTAATCCCCTTGAGATACTTGAAGGTCTCTATCTTGTCTCTCCCTCTCCCTCCTCTCCTCCAGGATGTACATATTGAGTTCCTCCAATCTCTCTTCATGTGGCCTGTGGCACAGACTCTGCACCATTTTTGTTGCCCTTCTTTGAACTGCCTTCACCCTCTGTCCTTCTGGAGATGCAGCCCCCAGAACTGGATGCAGTATTTCAAATGAGGTCTCACCAATGACCTGTACAGTGGTATTATGACTTCTTTACATCTGCTGGTAATACCTCTCCCTATTCATCCCAGCATCCCACTGACTCCCTACTGCCTTGGCACATTATTTGTCCACCTTTAGGTGTTTAGATATGCAGACTCCCAGATCTCTTTCCTGTTTTGTAGCTGCTAATCTAGCCCCCTTTATCCTGTATTCCTCCCCTGGGTTCCTGCTCCCCAAGTGCATGATTTTGCACTTCCTCGCATTAAATCCTACTTGCCACACTTTAGACCATCCTTCCAATTTAGCTAGATTCCTCCTCATTCTCTCCACCCCACCTGGACTTTCCACTGTATTGCAGATCTTGGTGTCATCTTCAAAGAGGCACACTTTCCCCTTCAGCCCTTCTTCAGTGTTGTTGATGCGGATATTAAATAGCAATTGTCCAAGAACTGATCCCTGTGGCACCTCACTAGTCATCCTTCCTACTTCAGATTTAGCCCTGTTTGCCACCACCCTCTGAGTTTTATTCTAGTTTTCAACCTCCTCCCTGCTTCCACATTTGTGACAATGGACCACATCAGCCCTTCTCCAGTCCTCTGGAACCTCTTCTGTTTCCAACGACTTGTTGAAAAGGGCCACCAGTGGTGCTGCCAGTACCTCCCCCAACTCTTTAAATATTCTTGGGTATTTCCAGTCTGGTCCATTGCCTTATCCACTCTCAGTTTTTAAAGTTCTTCTAGGACTCTCTCCTACTTGAATGGACTGTTGTCCATCTCCACTCCTATCCTGATTCTTAGCTGCAGTCCCTCCCCTTCCTCTTTCTCTGTGAAAACTGAACAGAAATAATCATTAATAATTGATACTTTATCACTGTCCGCTTCCACTACCACTTCCTCCTCCCCATCAGACTCACAATCCCCCCAGGACCTTCTGTTCTCTCATATGTAGCTATAGAAGGTTGTGTCCCTCTTTTTAATGTCTTTTGCTATATTTTCCTCAGTCCTTGCCTTTGTTCCCCTGACTGCCTTTCCTGCTTCCCTCTGCTTTCCTAAATACTCTGCCCTGTCCTCCTACTTTTGAGTCTCCTTAGATTTCCTAAAGGCTAACTTTTTTGCCCTTACATTTCCTGCTACCTCTTGTGAGAACCATAGTGGTTTCCTTTTGCTTTTGTCTGTTTGTCGAATACAAAGGTTTGTTGCCTCCACTATGGCTCTTATTAGAAGGGCCCATTGTTCTTCAACTGCCCCCTTTCTCTCCCCATCCAGGGCCTCCTTGGGACATACCCCCATCTTAATGAAGTCTGCCCTCCTGAAATCCAGAACCCTCACCTTTGTGTGGCATGTCCCTGTTGTTGTTGTTCTCACATTAAACCACATTGTGTGATGGTCACCTACCCTGACATCCATAATACTTTCCCTGTTGGTTAGTATCAGGTCCAAAATGGCTTCCACCCAGGTTGGCTCAAGCACACACTGCTTGATGCCTGCTCCCTTCAGGGAGTTATAGCTATGCCATTGCCTGCCTCCAGAGTGACCCACACTGCCTCTGCATTCCCTTGCATTCCTTGCACCTCTGTCACCTTTATACCCTCCTTGATGTACAGAGCCACACCGCCTCCCTTTTTACCCTCCCTGTCTCAGTGGAATCAGTGTTGTGTCCAGTACATCAACCCTCCATGTCACTGGACCTGCTCATATCCTGTAATTCTGATTGAAACCAGGTGCACAAGCCAAGGTCAGGTATGACTTTTAAAATTTATTGTTTCTAAATAGAGAGATACAGCCACCAAGACACCATGTGCCCAATCCATTGCTCACAGTGCTTGACATTTGCTCTACATTTAAATTAAAAAAGTTATATATAACAAAGAAACAAGATGTCCAATCCAGTGGGTAGCAATCACTTACCACCTCCCTGAAAGCAGGTGCCCAACCCAGGTATCAGGTTTCTGCAGAGTGCAAATTCCACTAAGCACCCTCTTTGCATGATGGCCATGTCATCATTCATTTGGGTTACCATCCAGAAGCTGATCCTGGGAGATGTACTGTAGCTTTTTTAAAAAAAAAAAAAAAAAAATGAAATTCTTTCTAAACCTTATTTGTCTGCATCGTTTATGTTTATGAAGCCATAAAAGTAAATGTGGTATCCAGTCTGATGGCACATCAGTTATGCAACTGCTTGTGACTCCAGCAACCCAAATTTGGGACCGGGCTTGAGAAACTGGAGGGCTGGCTGGGGGCAGGTGAACTGCTCTTCTCTTCCCAGGGGGAGGTTTGCAGTGATTGGTGCATGTCTGGCCCCTAGTAGAGTGCTGGGGGACAAGCCTCCATTCCTGCCTATATTAGAGCGGAGGAGCGGGCAGGTGCTGACATCCTTCTTCGGGTGCACAGGTGGCTGTCTTAGCATCACTGCACTCCCTTACCCTCCTGGGGGAGACTAAACAGAAAAAGCACCATGAGCTTATGGACCTCCTGGCGCTGACCTTCTAACCCCATTCCCTGCAGCCATGGGGGCACCCTGGGCATTACTGCACTAAGGGATGGCTCTGCTGCAAGGGGACAAACTTGTGGGGTTGGTAGAAAGATAGGGAAGAGGAGTGTCTCTCTGTATGAGGTAAAACATTAAAACCATGGAAATACAGGGGGTACAGGGAGAAGCGCTGGTACTGTGGGTCACCCTGGAGAAAAGGAAGGGGGCCGCTATTAGAACAGGGGTGATCTAAAAATCTCAAGCACAGGGAGAGGAGGTGAATAAGGATATGATGGAGGAAATCCAAGAGATGACTAAGAAAGGGGATGTAGTGCTTCTAGCGGACTTCAATCTACCAGATGTGGATTGGAACCTCCCAGCTGCAGCAACAGTTAGAAGCAGGGAAATCCTAGACTCCCTGCAGGAGACATTCCTCAGGCCATCCAGTCTGCCCATAGTTCCCTATCAAACCACAGGACCTGCTGTCCATTCAGGGTACTATCTCAGTTCACTCTCTCCCAGCCATGGTTATAACTGTTTATGGATTTGGTGCCCACCTCCTGAGCTGGCAGACTTCCATGGTTTCACCAACTTTTCTGTTAAATAAAACTTTCTTATATTCCCCTTGAACTTCCCTTCTGTCTGTTTCCACTCATGCTGCCATGTACTTGAACTATTACTCATGTTAAATAGTTTCTCAACATTAACCATGGTTATACCTTTCAGAAACCTGAAGGCCGGGGGTGTGGCCTAACTGTGAAGAAAATGACAGCTTAATTTTCTGTCTCCCTGGGCCTTCCAGCAATTATCCTTCATCCTTAACTCTCCAGGCTTCTCTACTGTTCCTCCTGTTAGGATCTACCCTTTAGAAGTACCTGGACCACTACGGTAATCCTTTTGAATCATTATCAAACCTCTACATTCCAGTTTCCTCATTCTGAGAATTCACTACCACCCGAGGCCTGTAAAATGGCTACAAGTTCAATGGACACCAGCTCTCTCACAAAAATCAAATCGATGTTTCAACAATTAATATCTGAAATAAACAATCTAAAAGTAACTACGCAGCAAAACACTAACACACAATCATTGGATCTCAGAATCACTTTAACAGAAGCTAAAACCACTCAGAATGAATCACCAGTCCACGACTTGCATGCCACTATAAGGGCACAGAACAAAGTAATCAAAGGTTTACAAAACAAAATTGATGACATAGAAAACAGAAACCGGAGAAATAACCTACGATTTCTTGGTTTTCCTGAAGGTTCCGAACTCAGGAACACCAGCAAGTTACTTCTGCATGCTCTCCCAGCCATGCTGAAGCTTCCCCTCATTCAGTCACTTATCACTTAGGGCTCACATCATACTCTAGGACCTCATCCAGGGCCTGATCAGAAACCTCAGCCGATTATAGCCAGATTTTTAAACTACTCTCACACCAAATTAATCTTAGGTAAATCAAGGGAATTAAGGGACGTTTATTGATAAGACAACAACATTCTAATCTTCCATGATTTCTCCAAAGGATTGTCCAATAAAAGGAAAGCATTCAGTCCATTGAAACCTATACTTCATTAGAGAAATATTACATTTACATTATGGTACCCTGCTGTACTGCGCTTGTTTATAAATAACTCCTTCAAAGACTTTAATACTCCAGAAGCAATCTCAGAATACCTTAATTACCATCCTACTGAAAATCCTTCAACATCTCACAACGCTGTTTCTCAATCAAAAGTCAGCTCTGAACTTCCCGACCTACTTCACAAGCTGCTCACCTCAATGGAGCGATGTTGCACTTGGCAGTTCTGTTTCTGGAGAGGCAGTTGCTGTCCTTCCTACCAGATTCTCAGCATGGATCCAAGCGAGGAGTTCCTCTGATCAACCTGATAAGACTGCATGCTGTGCAGCTACAATTTCTGGAGTTTCTGCTACTTCCACTGAGAGTCATACCAGTTTTTCTTCCCCCATCCCACTTTCAAATAAATTTGCCCTGTTGGAGGATGAAGGAAAGCTTTACTCTCATGAAGATATCCAAGATGAAGACAGTGCTTTGATACCCTCGAGTTCTAATAAGGACCCACAGGGATTACATTCGGAAGACTCATCTTGGGCTGAGCTAATTTCCAGTTCCCCTATGAATACCTTTGAACCCCCAAAAAAGAAACATAAAGGGAAGCTAAAAAGTACACCTTCGCATGTTAGGTTGGATGCCAAGAATGTTAATGTTACATGAGTTTTGATGGCCTCACATGCTCAATGTTATTTCTGTTAATAGGATTTCTATCCTATTAATGTAGTATGAGTCTATTACCCATTGCTTGTTATAAGGGGCCCTCATTTTCCCTAACCAAGCCATCACTTTACTTAAATAGTTGGGGAATAATATAGATACCTGTTTTTTTTTTCTCTTTCTTATAACAAGCGCCAATATGGGAGGGGGGGATCCTAAGCTTGAACTCCTAGTCTCAAGTGTTTCTATACCTTCTGCTAATATACAGTGCTGAACAGTTTTGATTTGCGCCAAATGCAGACGCCGATGCACTTAGTAATAAATTGCACCCTAATAGAACTAATGGGCAACTTCTTTAACTCTGTGACAATGATTACTAATGGAACCCTTTTACTGGGCATAGTTTTGAGCTATTTATGCTCTTTGTGTTGATTGCGATGTACAAGTACCCTTCTGACTATTTATTTATCCCTTCCAGCAGGTTACGAAGTGGTAATGTTGTACATCACGGACATACTCCAATCGCAGTGTTTTTCTTTTCTCTTCTTGTCAATGCACCTTTTAAAGGTTGTTTTTCCAGCAAACTTTTTATAGGTAGGGGCCATTCAAATAGTGTGCTGTCCATATTATTTTCAACTTTTTAACTTCTACTAGAAGCACCAATGTTATCGCTAACCCATTATCTCCATAACAGTTCCCAATTACATTTTCATTCCTTTCCCATATATTTTCATACATTGCTCGAACTTATTTAATTTGAATATTTTAATTTCAATTACCTCCACAATATATACTTTCATCTCAATAATTAATGTATTACTGATACAGGATTCATATATATTACTTCCTCTTTCTTATCAACTCTCTGCAGGCTATTTTTGAGTTTCCTGGAGCAACCTAAATAGACACTCTGCATCTAATATGCATATTGGGGTGTACACTCCAGGCTTGAAGCCTTGATTTAATGCTATTGATACACGGCCGAATAATTCATAGTTGGGACTTATTGGGCCTACATATAGACCTAATTTCACCACTATATATTCTAGCCCATAATTCAGGCAGTGTTCAAGCCTATACCTCACACCCATTTTAGATGCTTATATGAAAACTTCAGCCTACCTCGAAGATGGAGTTATCAGTAACCCTTTTTAATGTCTATTATATTTATTATTATACGTACATCTCATTTGTATATAGGTTCTTATTATGGGTTAGTAATTACCTGGATGCATTACTAGGTTTTATGGCACAATCATTTTTTTTTTAATCTTTGAAGGCCCCTTACCTATATATAAATCATATGGTTTCACACAATTTGATTTTGAGGGTTATGTCAAGTCATCAATACTAGCTTAAGTTCATTACTACGATTTGTGCTAGTTTTTTTTAAGGTGGCACCCTTATATCTGAACTGATATTCAGTCTCAGTTCAGTTTATATCATTCCTGCCTGGTTAGTTGTTTATATTTTTTTTAGTTTTGACTAACTGATATAATTGATGATTCTGGTTTCCTCAGGGAATTTAAATGGTTGTTCTGTTACTTGCTACTATAATTCCATCTATGTTATTATAGTTCATAACTTAGGACTTTATCTACTAAGTTTAACTAACTACTTATTCCAGCCAGTTGTGTGGTAGGAGAGTCTCTGGTAGTATATACCAACTCATATTTCTCTCCACACATCGTAAATGTTATATGATACTTATCATATAATAGTAAGTTTCATTTTTCAAATAGTTATAAGGTTTCAAATGCTCTATCTATACTGTGTTTTGCTATACTTTCTACACTGTTTCTTAGAGGGACAACTTGATAATTTCTACACTAAAATTTGTGGTCCATACAATTTTAGAATCCTGCCTGCCTCTATCGGTTTGTGCTATTTCCCTGATGAACCTGTGACGTCTTCAGTTTTATTGAACATTAGCCCCTTGAGTCCAAGATTGTTATTGTATCTCAATTCCAGTTCTCATGAGTGATCTCATAATATACTCTTGGAAAATCAAGGGACTCAACTCTCCTTGTAAGCGTAAGCAAACTCTTACCTACCTTAAAAAACAATTAAGCTCAAATTGCTTTCTTACAAGAAACTAGACTGTTAACTGATGATGTCATTAGACTCAAGAGTGATTGGGTCAGCCAAATTTTTGCTTCCTTTTTTTCCTCAAAAAAACATGGCGTAGCCATCCTATTACATAAGAATCTCAGATGGACCCCTGCTAAAACTATTACTGGCTTAGAAGGCAGATGGATAATGTTATATTGAATACTTCTGCAGGTCCTATTATGTTAATTAATGTATATGCCCCCCAACTCTAACTTACCAGAATGTTTTCATAGTTTAGCTCAACAAATTATGTTAAATAACAAAAATAACTTTCCAATCCTGATGGGGGTGACTTTAACCTTGCCTTGGAAGCCTGCCTTGATAGAAGTAACTCTTCCAAAGATGCGCACCCTAGAAGTATCAATGCTCTATCAATGTTACTGAAAGAATATGGCCTCTCTGATACTTGGAGATTATATCACCCTAGGGATCGTGACTATACTTTTTTCTCCTCACTGCATAAGTCATACAGTAGAATTGATTATTGGTTCACCTTTCCCTTCATCACTGAAAAAACATTTAAAACTTCTGTTCTCCCCATTACAATATCTGATCACTCCCCTATTCAGTTACATTTATTATGGGGCCCTCCACTTTCTAAATCTCCATCATGGTGTCTTGACCCACTTCTTCTTAGAGACCCTGAATTTTTACCCTGGATCAAAAGCCAAATTCAAGAATTCCTTTCCTTTAACAAAACTTGTGACACTTCCATGAGCACTATTTGGGAAGCATTGAAGGCCACAATTAGGGGCAGAATCATTAGCTATACTGCCGACAGGAAGAAATTAAGAGAGCAACAACTATTAAAGATGGAAAAACAATTTAAGGAAAAGGAAACCCAATATTTCAATTCTGGTAAACCTAATCCTAACTCTCAACTTCATCTTGAAATACTGTAACTAAGGATCAAAATCAATGACCTTATATCCCATAAAGCTGAATTAGCTCTCCTTAGACTTAAGCACAATTATTGGGAACAAGGTGACAGATGCGGCAAATTACTCTCATACCAGCTTAAGGCTCAGACAGGCATATAGCTAGTTTAAGAGACCCCTCGGGCCAAATACATACTGACAATTCCTCTATTAATCTCATCATGAAATCATTTTATCAGCAATTACACTCTCAACAAAATGTAGCTCAGATTAGTCACATACAAAAATTTCTGAACAACTTGCATCTCCCATATCTTTCTGAACAGGATAGGTCTACCCTCAATAATCCCCTCACCCTTCAGCAGATTCAAGTAGCACTATCCTATTTAAAATCTGGCAAATCCCCTGGAGGAGATTGTTTTCATATAGATTTTTATAAATCTCTTTCAGACACTCTCTGTCCTTTGCTTTATTAAGTCTTTCCAGAATTGTTAACTAAGGGCACACTCCCTCTCATGATGACTGAAGCCGTCATTACTGTCCTACCAAAAAAAAGATAAGGACCCTTCACTTCTAACCTGCTATAGACCCATTTCACTACTCAATACAGATGGCAAAATCCTTGCTAAACTTTTAACTCTCCACCTAGAACCATTAATCTCCAAACTAGCCCATATTTCTCAAGCTGGTTTTATTAAGAACAGATCGGGCTCTGACCACCTTCGCTGTTTACTCGATTTAATTCATAAAGCAAAGTCTCTAAAATCTCCTGCAGCAGCTATTGCTATTGATTTTGAGAAAGCATTTGACTCTTTAAATTGGAATTATTTATATGTAGTACTATCTCAATTTGGCATTACTAACAATTTTTATAACTGGATTAAACTGTTATACACTTCTCCATCTGCTAGACTTCTTACAAATTCCGCTCTCTCATCCTCTTTCCCACTAGCTAGAGGTACTAGACAAGGTTGCCCTTTATCCCCATCTGTATTCGTTCTTGCCATGGAGCCCTTATCAGCCTAACTCCGTCAATCTAGTGACATTAAAGGCATACATATCGGCAACTCTTTCTATATTTCTCTTTCCTACACAGATGATTTTCTCATTTTATTAGAAAATCTGGATTCAGCAGGACCATCACTAATTCAATTACTTAAAGACTTTACTTCCATTTCAGGCCTAGCTCTGAATTACAATAAATCTGAAATCTTACCCTTAAATGAATATTGTAAGCCATTTATGAATGCTGTCCTGGGTTTTTGTTGGGCCCCTCAGGGCATCTCATATCACTTCTAAACAAGAAAAAATATGGGATGCAAATCTTATCCCTCTGTTATCTACTGTAACCCCTCACCCCTGCCTTTTTTTGCAAATGACAGTTGGTATGCTGTTGAAGCTGACAGCAGTACCAGGTGGGGGACTAGGTTCAGGGAAGACTAGGTTACTCAGCAGAAGGGCTAGGTTTAGCTACTCTGCACAGGGGCACCCAAATAAATCAGAACACAGGAAGCAATAACTGTAATGTCCAATACCAGGAATGGGATTCTAAAGTGTGGCTTTATTCACATCCAAGCAGAACAAAACAAAGCATAGACGGACCCCCACAGGGCTACACTTCTGGTAATATAGATTAAGAATCAGAACACTTCCTCAACACTTCAGCCCTCAGACTCTGAACCCACTAGGCACACAGCCCAGACTTGCATGCTGGTTTGGGTACACAGCCCAAACTTGTACACTATTCTGGGATTTCCCTGGCTCGGCTCCCCTGCCGGCCACTCGAACACCTTCCATTTCACTTGGAAACATTTTCTGGTGGCTCCCTAAACCACCTAAGAGCCTTCGACTCCATAAGGGAAACTTCCTTTTAATCCCACGTCTGGGTACTTTCGTCAGCACTGTCCAAGTGCCTGAGGGAAAGTAAAAGGGCCACAGAGCAAATCCATAGAGGTGAATTTGGTTACTACTGATGGGGGTCTCCCACCTCTCGCTTTCACAATTCATACCTGGCCATTACTCTGGACATTAAACATCTCTTTCTGAAAAGTTTGGCAATGTAGATTAAAGGGTAAATGCTTGACACATTTCCTCTACATGTCTTGGCTTTCCCCTTGTACTACACTCAAACATACTTAAACATCTGTTTCTGAAAAGCTTGGCAGTGTACATTAAAGGGTAAATGCTTGGCACATTTTCTCTACATGTCTTGACTTTCTCCTTGTGCTGGACTTGAACATACTTTTACTTGGCTTAGCCCATTACTCTAGGCCTCCCACTGATTAAGCCAAGCAATCCCCACTTTACTTTACTCTTTGTGCTGGACTTGAACATACTTCTACTTGGCTTAGCCTATTCCTCTAGGCCTCCCACTGATTAAGCAGTTCAATCCCAACTTTACAACAGTTCAGGTGAAACAATGGCCTTATGTCAGAGCGAACTCACCCTTTGGTTGCAGGTGCCCCACAGGTGATTCTTCACAGGAATCTCTTTCCCACAGATTCTAGTGCCACAACACAAATTGGAATAAGGCAGTTTCTTCCCTAGCCAGAACCAGAAAGGTTGCCCTTAGAATGACAGGCAAACCTTTTCACCCCATCCCCTCAGGGATGGGTCACAGGGACCAGTAACAGCAGTCTCCACCACTTCATGAACAGCTTACTGTGTTCCTCTTTTGGTGGAAACACACACCTCTCCCTTACAGTAGCTCTATATCAGAGCTTAAGCTCCAAGAGCCTATGCACAGACTGCAGTGCTCCTCTCTTCAAGACTGGTCACACACAACTGTGTTCAAAATTCCCAACATTCTAACCTAACTCCCAACTGCAGAGTCCAATGTGGCTCATGCAGCTGTGAAAGTTCTATGGTGATGTCATCCCTCAGTCTCAGCTGAGACTGAGAACAGAGTAAGACAGTGTGAAACCCATTTAACTGGAGTTTCACAAGCTGTCTTCCCTGCCTACCACTAGGTCTTACTGGGATTCTAGTAACCCCAGGTAACAGGGGGGTTACACTCACCATGGGCCAGGAAAATGACTGTCCACAGTCATTATATACCTGGCTGAGGCCATCTCACACTATGTGCTACCTGTGGAGGGGGTGATCAGGCCCCCTCCTACCATGTGCTAGCACAGGTGGGCAAACACTAAGGGCCTAGAGGCCTTTGGCTGACATCATCAGCCTCTACTCTACCCACTAACTATGGGTGCCTAGTGGCTCTGGTAGAACTGTCCAGAGCATAGCCCTAATAGATCAGCACTGCAGTCCCTACGGCTGTTCAGGACCACAGCCTGTCTATCCCCCCTAGCCCTCTAGGGAACATTTATCTGCCTCTAACTCACATCCCAAAACAAAACAAACTGGGAACCTCCCCAACCTTGGGCACCTTGCAACCACACACCAGGAGATGTTGCCATACCATTACATTACTCCCTCACTCCCCCACAACCATACCTATGGAAGAAAAAGGGTTACTACACAGCAACAACAACAACAGCAGTACTTTAAATACTACTACTACTAATAATAATAATAATTTTATTTATATAGCGTCTTTCAATATATCAAGGCGCTGAACAAGTTAAAATCATAAATTTAAATTTCAATACAAAACATCAAAACACTTAAAAATACATTATAACAATACATCATAAAAACATAATAAATTACAATTAAATTCCAAACATATTAAAATTCACTTAACTATCTAAGAAGGCCATTCTCCATAAATATGTTTTCAATTCTTTCTTAAATATCTCCACGGAGGTGCAGTCCCGTAACTGGCATGGTAGAGAGTTCCTAAGAGTGGGTGCAACATGAGAAAATGCTCTGCTGCCTGAAGATTTTAAACTCATTCTTGGAATCTCCAACAACCCCATGTCGGCCGAGCAGAGTGATCGGCCAGGGCAGTAAGGAACCAGTAGGTCTTTCAGATAGGACGAACCCTGATCATGAAGGGCTTTGAAAGTCAATGAAATGACTTTAAAGGTGATCCACCACCGTATAGGAAGCCAGTGCAGTTTGCGCAGCACCGGGGTAATATGACAGGACCTACTTGTCCCAGTCAAAACCCGGGCTGCAGCATTCTACACCAGCTGTAGGTGGTGGATTTCAACCCCAGAAAGCCCAAAGTAAAGGGCTTTGCAGTAGTCTAGGCGTGAGGACACAAAGGCATGGACCAACGTTGGCAGAGAGTCAGACGGAAAAAGGTGCTTAACCCTGGCAATATTCCTAAGATGGTAAAAGGAAGTCCTGACAACAGCCGACACCTGAGATTGAAAAGTGAGCCTATCGTCAAGGATCACCCCAAGGTTGCGCACCCGTTCAGAGGCCGGTAGTGACACGCTGCCAAGAAAAATTCCAGAAGGCGCGCCAGTATGCGGCCTCTCAATCTGACCACTCGGGTCCACCACCAAAACCTCAGTCTTCTCCGAGTTCAACTTTAACCAACTAGAATCCATCCAGTCTTGGATTTCCCCCAGACAGTTATTAAACACCGAGAGAGCTCCATTCTGGTCGGGTGCGAAAGACACATATAGCTGGGTATCATCTGCATAGCAGTGAAACCTCAGCCCATACTGTCTTATAATGTTTCTGAGGGGCAGCATATACACTGCAAATAACATGGGTGACAGCACAGAACCCTGAGGCACTCCACACAGCAAAGAGACTGGACCGGAGGAAAAAATCCCCGACACAACTCTTTGTGATCTCCCAGTAAGGAATGAAGTGAACCATTGAAAAATGGTTCCAGACATTCCACAAATTTTCCTCAGGCATGCTAACAACACCACGTGATCCACAGTGTCAAAAGCTGAAGAGTGATCAAGGTGAACCAAGATGGAATGTCTCTTTTGATCCCTCGCCCTCAGAAGATCATTAAGCACCCAAACCAGTGCAGTCTCGGTGCTGTGTCTTTTACAGAAACCAGACTGGAAGGATTCGTAGATACTATGGATGGTTAAATGGTCATCCAATTGGGCAGCTATGACCTTTTCAATAACCTTCCCAATAAAGGGAAGGTTAGAGATGGGTCTGTAGTTAGAAAAACAATCTGCGTCCAAAGAAGCTTTCTTCAAGAGAGGTGTCACCACTGCCTCTTTCAGGGAGCTAGGAAACTCATCTGACTCCAAGGAGCACCAGACTATTTGTGCCAAAACTGGACCAATGATATCTACATAGCCCAAAATTAGGGTAGTCAGTCCAGGATCCAAGCTGCAGCTTGTAGGGCGCACACTATGGATGATCCTCATAATATCCATGAACTCAGGTTGACAAAAGGAACTCCAAGAGAATCGAGGCACTGTGTTCTCGCACACTCCCACCACATCACCCTTAGAGGTTGTCGGACACAAGTCCGCCCCGATGTCAGCCACCTTAGTTGCAAAGTATCGAGCCAGCTCATGGCATTCTATTTGCGAAAAGGCTTTCCGAACTTGCAGACAGGCTGGGTTGCACAGTCTATCTACAGTTCGGAACAGCTGAGCTGGTCGATTCTGAGCAACTGCAATCTCCTTGGACAGGAATTCTGCCTTCTTATGGGTGATTGCAGATTGATAGCTAGCATAATGTTCTATCAATCTAAGGCAGTCGGCATCAAGGGCGGACTTACGCCAACAACGCTCTAACCTTCGCCCTTGTCTCCGCATCTCCCTCAGAGTCCCATCAAACCAAGGGGTACTGGGGTAAAGGGATAGAGGGCGCTCATGAACAGGAGCAATAGAATCCAGGGCAACCGTGATGGCCTCATTATAGGCCAAAACCAGTGCCTCTGGATTACTGCTCACCAACATGGGGGATGATAGGTCAAGGACCGCCGCTAGGCCTTGAGAAGTAACATTCCGTAATGGGCGGTACCTGACCATCTCCACAGGGGATGGCCTTCTCGGGGGGGGGTGCAAAAATTGAACCTCATGGTGAAGTGATCAGACCAAGCGACTGGTTCCACCCCCATGTCGGATGCATCAATCCCTAGAAGGAAGACTAAGTCCAGAGAGTGTCCAGATTTATGCGTAGCAGTGAAAACTACCTGTGTAAGGCCCAAAGAAGACATTAATTGGAGGAAGTATTTACCAAATTGTGAGAGTTTGTCATCAATCCAGGTGTTGAAGACACCCAGCACCGTCAATCTGGGTGACTCAAACGACATGTCGACGAGGAAGTCTGCTACTTCCTGTAAGAAGCGTTTCTCATCTCTGGGTGGATGGTAGATGAGAACAATTCGAACACCTACACCTGCTACAACTGTACACTCAAAGGACTCAGCCTCACCCACTACTACATTCGTGAGGCCCAATTCAGTCTTAAAACAGACTGCAACCCCCCCTCCCCTGCGGTCCAATCTCGGGCAGTGTATCACTGAGTACCCGGCCGGAGTCATGGCCTCCACTATAGGGTCAGAATTTTCATCCAGCCAGGTCTCGGTGATGCAAGCCAGGTCAGCCGAGCCAACAAGATCAGCAATAATGTCAGTCTTATTCCTAACAGACCTGGCATTGCATAGCACCGCCCTAGTTGGACAAACCTCGGAGGTTGTCGTGCCTATCTGCCTACTGAAATCAGTAGTGCCCTTGGGTATGGATACCAGACAAGGCGGACCCCGATCTGGATTCTATTTCACCTCAGGGCACCTTCTGGACTTAATAACCCCGATACGATGGCCCCGCTCATTCATCCTCCCCTGTTCGCGAACTCCCGCCCCCCTCACTCTCCCACGAGCAATCCCTAATGCTCTACAACGCTGATAAATATCAAATTGCAAGGGAGGAGTATAAAAAGGGCTGAGGGTGCTAAGAGAGGAGGAAGAATAACACACCACCATGAGGAATAGAGGCCAGCACATGTCGCTACTTAACAAGTTAAACAAAAACAAAACAAAACCTACCTCCCAAAATATTCAAACTATCCTAAACTAACAATCCATACTAACTAACAAACAGAATTAAATATACAATTACAACAAAATACACATTCAAACAAAATTAAATAATAAATTTGTATATAAACCCCTCCCCCCCAGTCCTCTCACCACCGGGGAAAGAAGGTACAGTGGCACTCTCACTGCCAAACCAACATGAAAACATACAATTTTAAACAAAAAAAGAGTTATGAACTCCCCCCCAGTTCTCTCACAACAGGGAAGAAATAAAATTAGTTTTTCTCCCTGCCAGGAGAAAGACACAAACTGTAAAATAAAACAAACAGAAAAAATTAATTATAAATGAGTAAACAAAAGTTTATGGACCCAGGGTCCTCTCACCACCCAAGTGTCCAAAACAGAATCCAAGAAGGAGACAGCAATCAGCAACTTCTCAAAGTAAGTCCAGAATTCCATGTAGATCCAAAAAATCCAAGTCCAGGGAAAGGCAGCCACATAAGCCTGAAAAAGGAAAAAATAATCCAAAGAGGAGGTCCAACAGGTTCAAAAATTCACACAAAGTTTTGTCCAAAGAGGATCAAACATACTCCAGCCCCATTTACTCCCTGCCAAGTGCACTCCAGGACAATTAATGCCACTCACACCAAAGGACCATGAGAAGAGCCACTACTGCAGCAATTTCCATGGTCCAAGGGGGCGAGGTACCCCACTCAGTTCTCTGACTGGAAAATACCCCAACCCCCTGTGGAGTAGCAAATCCAGGAGAGCACCAGCCAGAGCAAGCAAACGGCTGCAATATCCACCTGAGATTTCAGAATAATCAACGGGCACACAGTCTCCAACAGAGCCCCGATCAAAGTATCCTCCGTCTACTCTTGCCAGCATTCACTGCGTCCAGAACTCTTCCGAATACAGTTCCAGACTAACCAAAAACTCCTCGCCCTCTACACGACCAAAAACTCTTCCACAAAAGGGAACAAAAAGCAAAAACACAAAGTCCCTGCCTCAGTCTGTGGAGGAGAATAAAAATCCAACTGGTGTCTCTCTCCAGGAACTCGTAGTAGTCCACAAGAAATTTATTAGGAGAGAAACTCAACCGGCATCTCTCTCCAATTCCCAAACCAGGGAACAAAACCCACCCGACGTAGAATCACTGCCGAGTGGCAAAAACAGGGGGCAAAACAAAATGCACAGACCCTTGAACAGTGTGTATTCTTGACTTTAAAAATACAAGCAATTGGTAACTTACAGATCTGTGCTTCACCCTGCCCCAGGCTGAAGTTTACGAGTGGTAGTTCTTACGTGTTCTAAAGGGTAGTGAGTGCCATAGAATGCACTCTTTCCCCCAAGCCGCCGTAACTCACTTACCTCTCGGCGTAATGAGGTAGAACCCAAAACAGGACCAATAAAATCTGTAAAAGGAAAGGACCAGCTGGCGTCTCTCTCAGTCCGGCAAACAGACGGGCTCAACATCCAGCGACGGTCAAAACAGTAAAGCTTAGTGCCAAAACTGGGACCGGATTTAGAAAGCAAAAACAAAATGCATAGAAAACTCATAAAAAACTCAGAACTAAACAAAACTAAAATGAATAAAAATCAATGAATCGAAACTTCATCAAGGAAGCAACAGCGACACGCCCAGCATGGTGGCCATCTTGAAATCCAATGACAGTGTGAAGAGTTGCCAGACTCAAAAGATTCTACACACTAAAATACTAGTGAGGAACTCCGATGAGTCCCTCCTCCTCTTTTTGTCTTCTCTTCTATCTTCTTCAGGAACACCTGCAAGAAAAAGAAAGACAACACACACTCCTAATCTGCATACACAGTCTATCTGAACCCCTACCGTCAAAACACTGGAGAATCCCAAAAATATTTTTTTTTAGAAAAGGTAGAAAAACAGTATATACATTAGAAAACAGTAGAAAAACAATGACATTATTTACAATACACATTAGGGGGATGGAGTGCCCTAAAAGTCCCATCTAGTGACCACAGTGCCCGAAGGCTAGTCCATTAAAGAGTCTCTCCTGGGCTGGAGCCCAGTGAAGCACAGTTCTAGCAGGCCAAAGTCCCGAAGGGGAGAGTCTTTGAGGACAGTTCACACATCTGGAGTCTGCAAGTGTAGGGTGTGTACTGCAATGTCATAAGGATAGAAAAGTTTGGACTTGCCAGCCCCTTGTAGAACGAACAAATGGCACTGACCTGCTCCTCAGCTGAAGACTCTCCCTGGCAGCACTCTTCCAATACAGTTGGGCGGACATCTTCCGGGAACTACAGGAGGGCACATCTGGAAACTGCTGGGCTAATGTCATCTCTGGAGATGGAACCTTGGAACAGGAACAAAAAGGAAAACAGCTGGTCTGACATCATCCGATTACCAGGCGATGAATCAGGATACAGCTGGGCTGGTGTTCTCTCTGGATCTGAAGTCATCTGGTGGGCCAGTCGATGGATTCTGGAAAGTCAGTACACTGTAGAACTGATGAATGTGGGGCACCTGAGTCCTGGACGTCCATACTGGCAGAACGACAAAGGCACTGCAATGGCTGGTGTGGTAGCACTGACTACCACTGCTCTGCTTTCCATCTGGTAGGCACGGGCACATTTGCAGGGAGGTCTTTGCATTGAGGCCAATATTACAGCAGGTCAGGAGCTTGAATTATTACCCCATCTGGGTGCACATAATTCACACTGTGAAAGGTTTCACAGACCTCTCCATCCACTATTCGAACAGTGTCCATAAACAGTGTCCTGCCTCTTTTCCACTGGCTGTATTTTTCGTGAAACATTCTGTTCCTGACATGCTTGTTTGCACCAGGATGCACACATTTCATTGCTTCAGCCCAAATCCAGGATTTCCTGTTGTTCTCAATCTTCTCCCAGACTCTCCGAGGAAAGGTAGGAAAGGACATCCCATAGATTTCATTCGCCTTCCTATGAACCAGTCTCTCCTCTTTACTAGCTTTGGTCAACCTGAGACCATTGGCCTGGCTTGGGGGTGGCCAGTCCTGGTTCTGCCAGCTACACATTCTCAACGAGATGAAAAATGGATCCCTGACTTCTCCTTCTTGCACAGCCAGGGCAGTGGCATCACCACTCTCTTCCATGCATTCTTCAGAGGCAAGAGCTTGAGGCTGTGTACCCGTTCCTTTTTCACAAGGCCACATAGGTTCCCTCTCTTCTTCTTTCTCACTGAGAATCTGTGCCCAGGAGTGAGCAGTCGTCCTCACTCCTGAGACTATCCACTCTTCACTGAGTGCGGAGGTCGATACCTCCCATTCAAAGGCCTCCCTCATCTCATCTTCTCCTATGAGACTTGGGCTAGGCTTCCCTCTCCAAGGGTCTACTGATGCTCTGTCTGAATTGTCTCTCTGCGATCCAGCATCTGAAACATCAGCATATTGTTCTGTCTACAAATCTGCACCCTCTAGCTTTGTGCCACACTCCCCCGAGGGGCCTTCTCCAACAGGCTCCGTCTGGTGCTGTGTGCTGCCAACTACAAATTCTTGAACTTTCATCCATTTGGGAGCCAAATGGATCATGGGCACTTTATACAAGCCGTATTTCTCTAAGCACCCTGAACAGTGAGGTACCATGAAGACCTCCCTTCCAGCATTTAAGCATATTAAACACACTTGCACTGGGTATCCAGGAATCGCCACATGAGAAGGCAGTTATCCTCCATAGTAACACCTCTCAATGTCCCTTAACTTATTTACATCTGCTGCTATCATAGCCTGGGCATGATCCGGGTAGCGGGCTGGTCCTGAGGCCATGACTGCAGGGAAAAACAAACAAACGCTCACTGTTACTGAAAGTCCCATATCACTGAACACTTTCTTTTACTTTTAAAATGGCTTCTCTGCTGCTGTGTTTACATTACTATCCCATCCTGTAATGGCGGCGGCAGCACTCCTGTGCATCAACATTTTGAAATCGGGTCAAGCCACTGTGCATCCGATTTACACACACTACTGATAACTTTGCTCAAACTGCACAAACTTGCACTGTTCTTTTTCCTAGCACATTTATAAGATTTGCCACAGACTTTTCACTTGCTGAAAACATTTCTTTAGCTCACAGTCCCTTAAAGCCTCAGGATTTCAAGCACAGGATTGCCTGTAACTAGTGCTGCATATCTTGTTACAACTCACAGTCTCTCTCATGGCTTTGAAACTTTATTCTGACGTTGAACCCATAACTATGCTCACAGTCAATGGCTTAACAGACTTGCTCTTGCTGGTAAAACTTACAGTCTTTATTTGCAAAGTGACTACATTGCTGCACACAGATTCAGCTGGCTTTTGGCAAAAATCATTGACTTGAACAATTATTACTGTTGGTACTCACTGTTATCAGTAGCTGTTTGCTGCGATGGAAAAAAGGCCTGCAGCCAGCCTTGGAGGCCTTGGGAAGGAAGCGGGTGGGCAGTCCTGCCAATCGTCCCTCTGATCACCACACTCACAATTCAGTCGATTGAGATGTGGGTTGAGCCCAATTTTAAACAGTATAGTCTGCTTTTTAAAATGTTTACAGAGCTTTTTAGTCACCACGACACTCCTCCACTAAGCCAGTACACCCACTCCATTCACACTCCCTCTCGAATGCTGGGCAGTCGCTGTACAGCTGGCTTGGGGGTGGGACTGGTTGCAGTCTCACTGATCACATGACACCATGCAAATGAGCCTCTTTCCTGTGTGAGTGCTCTTCTCCTCACAGCGATCGTCGAGCAGGCAAATTTAAACTGCAAAAAACACTTTTTTTTTTGTCGAACTCAATCCACGGCGGGAGCCCATTACAACCATTTATCATGGCCATTAACACAGCAAATCTCTCAGTTCACTAAAAAGCATTTCCAACGTCCAGGGCACAATTTTCCTGTTGCTACCCCTAGTCTTCCACACTTTTCTTTATCACAACAGTTCACTAGAAAGCATTTCCAATGTCCAGGGCACAATTTTCCTGTTGCTACCTCTAGCCTTCCACACTTTTCTTTGTCACAACAGTTTTTTTAAAAGTTGGCAAAATGCTGTAAATATTTGATGCAGGACAAGGGCATACTCTTTCAGCTTTACTGCTCCTTGGTAAACAGTTGGAATTTTAACAACAGCATATGGATAACAGTACACAGCGACACACTAGTTAACCTTGCTTCAGCTTTCTGGGCTACCCACTGCCAGATAACCAAAATGCTAGCCCCTTGCCCAAGCACCTTTCCTCCCTAAATTAAAAATCCAAGACGGTGCCTCCATTTTGTAACCCCTCACCCCTGCCTTTTTTGCAAACGACAGGTGGTATGCTGTTGAAGCTAACAGCAGTACCAGGTGGGGACTGGGTTCGGGGAGGACTAGGTTACTCAGCACAAGGGCTAGGTTTGGCTACTCTGCACAGGGGCACCCAGGTAAATCAGAACACAAGAAGCAATAACTGTAATATCCAATACCAGGAATGGGATTCTAAAGTGTGGCATTATTCACATCCAAGCAGAACAAAACAAAGCATAGACGGACCCCCACAGGGCTACACTTCTGGTAATGCAGATTAAGAATCAGAACACTTACTCAACACTTCAGCCCTCAGGCTCTGAACCCACCAGGCACACAGCCCAGACTTGCACATTGCTTTGGGTACACAGCCCAAACTTGTACACTATTCTGGGATTTCCCTGGCTCGGCTCCCCTGCTGGCCACTCGAACACCTTCCATTTGACATATAAACATTTTCTGGTGGCTTCCTAAACCACCTAAGCGCCTTCGACTCCATAAGGGAAACTTCCTTTTAATCCCACGTCTGGGTACTTTCGTCAGCACTGGCCAAGTGCCTGAGGGAAAGTAAAAGGGCCACAGAGCAAATCCGTAGAGGTGAATTTGGTTACTATTGATGGGGGGTCTCCCACCTCTCGCTTCCACAATTCATACCCGGCCATTTCTCTGGACATTAAACATCTCTTTCTGAAAAACTTGGCAGTGTAGATTAAAGAGTAAATGCTTGGCACATTTCATCTACATGTCTTGGCTTTCCCCTTGTGTTGGACTTGAACATACTTTTACTTGGCTTAGCCCATTACTCTAGGCCTCCCACTGATTAAGCCGTCCAATCTCCACTTTACTTTACTCTTTGTGCTGGACTTGAACATACTTCTACTTGGCTTAACCTATTCCTCTAGGCCTCCCACTGATTAAGCAGTTCAATCCCCACTTTACAACAGCTCAGGTGAAACAATGGCCCTATGTTAGAGCAAACTCACCCTTTGGTTGCAGGTTCCCCACAGGCAATTCTTCACAGGAATCTCTTTCCCACAGATTCTAGTGCCGCAGCACAAATTGGAATAAGGCAGTTTCTTCCCTAGCCGGAACCAGGAGGGTTGCCCCTGGAATGACAGGCAAACCTTTTCATCCCCATCTCCTCAGGGATGGGTCACAGGGACCAGTAACAACAGTCTCCACCACTTCATGAACAGCTTACTGTGTTCCTCTTTTGGCAGAAACACACACCTCTCCCTTACAGTAGCTCTATATCAGAGCTTTAGGCTCCAAGAGCCTGTGCACACACTGCTGTGCTCCTTTCTTCAAGACTGCTCACAAACAACTGTGTTCAAAACTCCCAACATTCTAACCTAACTCCCAAATGCAGATTCCAATGTGTCTCATGCAGCTGTGAAAGTTCTATGGTGATGTCATCCCTCAGTCTCAGCTGAGACTGAGAACAGAGTGAGACAGTGTGAAACCCATTTTACTGGAATTTCACAAGCTGCCTTCTCTGCCTACGACTAGGTCTTACTGGGATTCTAGTAACCCCAGGTAACAGGGGGGGTTACACTACCATTAAGGGTACACTTGCTAGATGGAAACTACTTAATCTCTCATTTAATGGGAAAGTCTCTGCCATCAAGATGACTATCTCACCCAAAATACTATATCTTTTCACCAACATTCCCTTAATCCTTCCAAGTTATTAATTAATCTTGACAAACTAATTGGCAATTTCTTATGGGAAGTGAAAATCCCAAGTTTCAGCCATATTAAACTTTGTTCCCACTGGTCAAAAGGTGGTTTTGGACTCCCTTGGTTTAAAGCATATGTATGGGCCTTCTGTGCAACCCAAACATTAAACGGTTTTGTAAACCAGCTACCCAATCACCATTATGGATCGATATGGAAGCATCACTATGTCCTGGAAATGTTCTCACCTCTCACATTTATAACACACTCCCTGTTGCTCTAAAATCACATCCTACAATAGTAGCTTCAGTATTTTATTGGAAAGTGATTCATAAATATCTTAAGTCTAATCCAACTCCAATTTCCTTTGCTCCAGTTTGGGGTAATCAAAGCATCTCTCTGGATAATCATCCAATCTTCAGCCGAAACTGGAAAAATAGGGGCATATTCTTTATAGGCAACTTAATTGAACCTAATGTCCTTAAACTAAAATCTTTCTCTAATCTTTGTCACATATGTAATATTCCCAAACATGATTTTTGGAAATATCTACAATTTCGTACTGCATTTGACTCATTTCTTCATCATTCTTCTACACATCCTTTTTCTGATCAACGTATTTCACAATGGATTAATATAAAATCCAATATAAGTAGCACTATATACAAAAATATTCGAGACACACTTCCGGATCAGTCTCTTAACGCAAAAAACAAATGCAGCATGCTATTAAACTACAATATAACAGAGAATCAGTTGCAAAATTGCTGGTTATCTTGTCATAAAATGTTCAAAGTTTCTCGTAGCTCACTTATACAAAAGAAAATTCTCCACCTATGGTACAGAACCCCTGCAGTACTACAACACATGGGTCTAACAAATAATAACAACTGCTGGTGTTGTAATTCCTCCAATGAGAACTTACTTCATATCTTATGGCATCGTCCTCCCATATTCAATCTCTGGCATACTATTTATCAGTTTGTGTCCAAAGTGATTGGTCACCCTTTTACTTTTGATCCTAAACACATTTTACTTGGCATCCCTGATATCTACAATAACAATACAATTTCACATGTTCAAAACAGATGGCTGAACATCTTATTTCTCATAGTTAAATGCCATATACTAATGCTATGGAAGTCTACTTCAGTTCCTAGTTTTTCAGATATCCTCAAAAACCTACAGTATCTCAATGCGTTACTTTAGACCGTATGACTCACAGTTCTTCTGGTCGACTCAAGGTATACAATAGATGCTGGCAGGATTTTTTCAATTATTTAAATTCTTCCATAATCCCCAATAATTAAGGTACGGGCCATTTTAGTTGTCATCCTCCATCTTTCATTACTGGTTTACCTTCAGGTTTTTCTCTCTTTTAGTAAGTAACCTCTTCTCTCTCTCTATTCTTCTATCTCTTCCTCTTTTCTTTCATTTACATCTTCAATAAATCTATCTGCTGTCATATTCCATCTGCTCCTTATATGATATATGGCATCACTGTACCTTAAAACTTCAGCACCTGTATAAATAGTATATCTCTCCCTCTCTTTTCTCCTCCAGTTTGTCTCTTACATGTTACTCTATTAATGCCTTGCCTTAATTTATCTTATTATCATATAGGTATGTGCTTATTCAATACTAATTATATAGTTTTATCTCATATTACATAAGTCATTCCTCATGTAATGATGCTGTCTATTATCATACATTCAGGTTAATGGATGACTGTTTCCTGTTATGAAAGATGTTCATTCTTCTTTTTGTCTGTTTTAATATATATTAATAAAAAAATGAACTACAAAAAAGAAATCTGAAGGCCTTTGTCATATCACCCCTCTATCATCTGGTCTCCAGCAAGTACATGTTCAGTACCTTGAGCTGATCCTCATCAGATCCACCCTGGTGGCCCTGAATCATCATAGTGACCCTTTGTTGCACTGCCTCTAGTCTGCCCTTATCTTTGCTGAGGTGAGAACACAAGAACAGGACATAGTACTCCAAGTCTGAGCTCAACCCAGTGATCCAACTGGATTAGTTGAGGCTAGGGGGAAGGTGCTGTGACATACAGCACTGGCCTCAGCTTGGGAGGGATAACACAGTGTTTGACAGTACAGGTGACACCTTGTGGTAGGCCAGGGAGCCTTGCCTCACAAGTGGTTGACATTCATGTCAAGGCTCGATAGGGCCATGCACTGTCTCGGAAGAAGTGGGTTGGCATAAAAAATGAGAAACCAGCAGCTGACAGGATGATGGCCTGGTAGCTGTAGAGTCAACACCCCTGACAAGCCCCCCTCCACTCCTGTTAGCCACCCAGCACCATCATCCTACATACCAGTGACTTACCTTGTACCTTGAGTAACCATCCACAGATTCCACCCCCCAGCAGGAATAGAAAAGGGTGGGACATCCACTCCCCTTTATTCTCACCTAGTTTGGTAGTCCACTGTCCTGTTGGTCCTACAGGGATTGCTGATGGCTTTGACCTTAGCTGGTGGCAGTTGATAAGTGCAGCATCCCCCCCAGGAGAGGAGAGTGGTCCATGGGATGCTGAATCCAATCCAGTGCCCCCAATGTCTGGCCTCCATGAGCGACTGGAGTCTGTCCCTCAACTTGGGTTGCTGCACTGGTACTGGTATCTATCCTCCTGCCCTGGTACCAGTATCTACCTACCTAACTAAACCTTTTAAACAAAAGCATTTTTAAAAGCCCTTTTTAATTTTTAAACTACTCATCCAAACCAGCTAATAAGAATTTATGTTACTAATATTAACCCATTTCATGGTTTGTCTACAGCTCCCATGAAATAATGACCACATTGCAAAAGTATGCCAACCCCATGTGGGAGGACAATCAGATAAGTATTGTTTTATCATTACATTACCTTGTTTGTTCAGTTAGCTACTAAAAATCTGCAGAGCCTTTGTGACTCTGATGCTGTTCCTATTTTACAGGTATGACTGGATGGTTCCTCGAGTCACCCAACCCCCATTCCAGAATCCCATGACCCAGATAAGTGCTCTTTATTATCTATGCTAGAATATAATAGTGTAACAGTGCACCTACAAGTACCATGTCAGTCATTACTTTCCAATCCATTGCACAGTGAGGGCCAGAGAAGGGCCCAGATGACAAGGGGACATTGATGTCAAGGTGATGTCGAAAGGAGAGGCCACAATTTACCTAAATTCTTCCACTGCCATTTATGAGTGGGACTCTGGGGGAACAGTGCTCCTAGCATTTTCATTTTTAGAGGGCTGAGGGATTTGGGTAAGATGAAGGTAGGATGGGGAAGGAGTACCAGGGAGAGGATGGTGGTGAAAAGTTGTTGAGGGGATGGGGTAACCATACATGTCCAAAGTCCTATAGTCTGTTAAAGGACAGATCCTCACCATCATGACCATGTAAAACACATCAAATTATACAGAGTGGTGAGGAGAGACATGGGACTTGATTCTCAAAGAGCCTTTGGATCAACATAGGCTGTGCAAAAGGGTTGCTTGCAGCAAGGAGCAGTGTGCCAGGGTCATTGTGTCAGATTCTCTAACAGGCAGGGTCCTGGCAGCAAAGTTCTGCAGCTTGCAGCAACCCCGGCAATATGCCAAATATAGGGCACAGCAGGAGGGCATGTCAGAAGCTGTGGGGCAACCATGCACCTTTCCAGCAGGGCCCTCATTGGCTAGCATACCCCCACCAACAAACCTGCTAATATTACTGTAAAATGTAAAACATATCCTGGTGGTCCATCAGATCCTCCCCCCACACAGACATTCTTGCTAGTGTTACTATAAAATATCACACAGATTCCTCCCCCCCCACCATGGCAATGACTGCCCACTGTGACACTCTGCCATCTGCTTATTGTTATATTGTATAATAATTTGTATTATAAATAAATGGTGTGTGTATGTGATTGCCAGCTTACACACAAGTCAGGCAGTGAGTGAGAGACTTGACCATTGACCACAAAAGTGTCAGTGTGAATACACAGCAGGATGTGTTAAACTGACCAGGGAGACCTCTAATTAAATGATTTCCTTCCAGAGGGACAGTTTATTACCTCTTATAACCTGCTCCTGTTTTTGAAGTTGGAGCCTCATAAAATTTTATGATTCCTGCAGGAAGAGACCATTTGGTAACAGAACCTTGTTAGGTCATAAACCTAACACCATTCATGCAAAGCAGTAAACCAGCAGACAGATCAAAGAGAAATGTTCTGATCAGACTCATATTTTGGGAAATTGCTTGTTGCTGATTTTTCACTGTAATAAAATACATCCTTGTGGATACCCATACTCAGATTACAGATTTATCACAGATCTAACAGTGATCTCATGGGTGGCATGACCAGGAGGTGGAGAGAACTGACTTTTGAATATTGCTTGCAACAGAAGTTTGTGGCAGAAGGACTCCCTGAAAAGCAAAGAGAGACTTAGTTCTCTGGACTTAAGGCACTTACGGTAACATCTAGCTAGGCAAGAATTTTTAAGTACTTGTGGTATGCATATTTGTGTTCTGTAACTTCCCATTTTTTTATGTGACTTTAAGTTATTGATATAATTGTTCTGTGTTTGATTTTACCTGTTTTACAATCTTTAGTAAACAATATTTTCTCTAAAATACTGCCAGTGCTTTTTCTCAGTTCTTTTGCATGTGAATGCTAAATCAGTGTTTAAATCTGAAAAACTGTTAAGGGCTTGAGTGTGTTACTAATCTTGCAAAAAAGTAAGAATATATCTAGGTCTCATATTGAGTCTAACGGTACATTTTGGGAACCTGGCTGGGTGCCACTGGGTGAACAATTATATTGCATCCCCCCAAAGAGAATATTATCTGAGCCTGTTAACTAGGTATGCTAGCATAAGGTTCACATTTGACCTCCAGGACTCAAGGCTAGCAGGTGATTCAGAACCAAAACAGACAGAAGGGTTACCCTGTCTGTCTCCTATTCACACTGTCTCACTTCAAGATTGGCACTGTGGGAACAGAGGGCCTGACCTGTGGAGTGCATTTGTGGCAGATTTGGTTGGCGGCAGTGCGATTTAAAAGTATTTGGTAACATGAGCATTAACAGTTCAGTGTGTCACGTTAATACTGTACAGCTCACATTCAAAATAAGGCAGTGATTTTAAACATGCAAACAGAACTATTTCATTGTGCTTACAGTCTAAGTTCCTACCTGCTTTATTTTTATTTATTTTTCTTTCGGGTGCAAGTTAGTGTAGCTGTAGTTAGGGAAGAAGATGTTTCCAACTACAGTGGATACACTGCAGACTACCTGAGGCAGTTGTGCCAGGAGAGAGGAGTCCAGCACAAGGGGAGAGCCAACAAACAGAATCTCTTGGAGTCTCTGGTGGCAGCCAATGCCCAGAGCTTCAAGTCACAGTCTGTGACTGAAAAGGACCGAACCTTGAGCATGGAGGGGCCATGGTCCAGTGCAGTGTCCAGATCCAGTGAGGAGGACAGCAGGTCCAGTGCAAGCAAAAGGCCACAGTAGAAGGGGAAGGTCATCAGCATTCTGGAGCCAGAAGGGATCAGGCTGCAGAAGGATTTGCGGAGGATGGAGCTGGAGTTTGAACAGAAAAGGTTCGAAGCCCAGCAGAAAAGGGAGCAGGAGTTCCAGAGAGAAGAGAGGTGAGAGCAGCAACAGGCTGAACAACAGAAGTGAGAAGCTGAGCCTGAGTGCCAGAGGCAACATGAACTGGAGAAGCTACGACTCTAAACACCAGCACCAGAGCAGGTAAGTGGCCTGGGGTTAACTGGTACTCCAGGACAGGGTTACAAATTAAATTCAAAATTGATAGCTGAATTTAAAGAGGGGGAAGTTATGGATGCCTTTTTAAATTCCTTTGAAAAAGTATGTATTCAGGAAAATATTCCTAGAGGGTCCTGGAGCTTCCAGATATCCCCGCTACTTACTGGAAAAGCTAGGGATGCATTGGGTCAAATGTGCAATGAGGACAGTAATGATTACAGTAAACTTAAAACTGCACTTTTAAAGAAATATGATCTAACAGCATAAGCATACAGAGTTAGAATTCTGTAAGCTCAGGAGAAGCCCTGACATGAACTACAAGGAGCTAGCCACTGAACAACATCTGTTTTTAAAATGTTGGTGGGAAAGAATTGAAGCAGACTCTGTAGAAAAAAACTGAAAATGTTTTACTGTTAGAGCAGTTTTTTGGGCATGCCCAGCAGAGCTGAAAACCTGGCTGGAGGACCAAGATCCAAAAACAGTACAAGAGGCTACTGAACTATTGGACCGCTATGCCAGGAGCAGACCTGCTCTGACAGCGAATGGGGTGGTCGTGGCAGTGCAGAAAGGGAAAAGCACCCCTTTAGGGCAGCTAAAACCCTTCCTGTCTCCACCGAAATCAGGTAGCCCCAGGTTACAAAAAAAAGGATTTACCTGAGAAAAGAAATGAGTATTGGGTTTGCAAAGAACCTGATCATCTGGCCAGACAGTGTCCCATAAAGGACAAGCAGTGCACAAAGTGAGGTGTGAAAACAAGTGGATTGTTTGTGTGTCCCTAAAAGTATGCCAGTAAACATGAGGGAACACATACATCCAGTCACTGTGAACGGTGTACAGACACATGGGTTAAGAGACATGGGGGCATCCCTGACCTTGGTATAAGGGGATCTGGTAGAGCCTGGTCCGTTTATACCAAATCAGTTTGTGACTGTACGGGGATTCACTGGGAAGAAGAAAACTTTGCCACTCGCTAGTGGCCTCCTGTTATAGAGTTACCTGACAGGAGACATCCACAAAGACTGTACCATGTCTACATGATGAAGCCATATGCTAATAGTGCTGACATGGTGTTTGCAGTGTACAGTCCTGGGAAGGGAATGGATGAAGGAGACCCCCTTCTGAACTTGCTGGAAGAGGCCATTAAAAGGTCACCCCAGCTGACCCTGAACCAGATTCAGGAAGTAAGGGAGATTTTAGCAGACTTTACCCCACTGTTTAGCACCAAGCCTGGACTAACCCCCTTAGTGACACACGATGTGCAGACAGGGACACAGGCACCCATATGGTGGACAGCATATCAGGTGTCAGAGGCTGTCCAAAAGGACATTAGGAGGCAGGTGGAAGAAATGCTGGATTTAGTGGTAATCCAGAAATCCCATAGCCCCTGGACCACACCCATAGTCTTTGTTCCCAAGCCAAATTGCTCTACTCATTATTGTGTGGACTATCATGTACTCAGTGCAGTCATGAACTCAGACACCCACCCAATGCCACAGACGGATGAACTCCTAGACAAGCTGGGAGTGGCGACATACCTCACGACTATTGACCTGACAAAAGTGTATTGTCAGGTAGACTTAACTGCTAGAGCTAGGGAGAGGTCAATCTTCATCCCTCTGATAGGGTTATTTAAATTTAAAGTAATGTCTTTCAGAATGAAGAATGTCTCAGCCACTTTCCAAAGGTTGGTGAACCAGGTGTTAAGTGGTGCTGAGGAGTATGCTGTGGCGTACCTGGATGACATTGCCATCTTTAGTGTCAGCTGGGAGAAACACCTAGACCATCTTAAAGAAGTGCTGGGCAGGATACAGAGGGCTGGACTCACTGTAAAAGCTGAGAAGTGCCAGGTGTCCATGGCTGAGGTGGCATACCATGGGTATGTTGTAGGCCAGGGACAACTCCATCCTAACCAAGTGAAATAGAGGCAATCAAGACATGGCCTAGACCAGAAACACAGAAGCAGCTCAGGAGTTTTCTAGGGACTGCAGGGTACTGGCATATCCCAGTGGCATATATGAGCTGAACCAAGAAAGATGATGGCTACGCTGAGCTGACCATCGAGAACAGCAAGAATAGTTGTTATTTTAGTATTTTTTTTTATTATTATTATTTGGTTGTCATTTGTTTTATTTATCTCGCCGCCTGGCGCTAAGAACTGTAATTACCGTTTTTCAGCTACAAATCTAAATCTTTCTGAAACTGTGCACTGGAAGTTCTGCCTGAGTTTTACCTGTTTCTCAGCCGACTAAAGAAGGAGTGTAAAGACTGGTAGAAGGTGGATGGAGGCATTTTATAGGGACCTGTGAGACACTTGGAGATGGAGAAGTTTTCTGTGCCGAGAGGAGGAACGCGGTGGAGCTTCATGAAGCATTGAAGAGGTCCAACTGTGGTTGCTGCAAACTGATGGAGTGTATTCCTTCCAGGTGTTTGGCCTTGACCTGGTGGTGTGCGGTAGTGTTTCTGCCAGTGAGCAGCTGCAATGCAGTGCTTCTGTTCTGCTGCCTGGTTGCCAGTGGGTGGCTGTGGCAGCGGTGGGGGCCAGGGAGAGGTCTGAGTTCCGGGAGGGGGTGTTCACGTATTGGCAGCAACACGGCCAGAACAGATGCTACACTGGTGTGCATGGAATATAGCTGCATGGAAACTGTCTCCCTGTGTTTTGGGCTGGAGTGGGATTGTATGAACAAGGATTTCTGCCTATGTATCTTCGCTATATGGTTGGAAATTAACTGAACTGGCAGTGAGGGTGCCAATGGCATTGGTTAAAGAAAATCATTATAACTGGAGTTTTTGTCCGTCTCTTCTTTGGTGAGGCCTTGGATTGACTGGACTGGCAGTGAGAGTGCTATGAGTTAAACCATTCTTGGTGAAAAGTAAAACTTCATGATCACAGAGTTTTTGGGCAGTAGGATTGCCCAGCTTTAGGGGAACTTTTGGATACGGACTAGGGAAGTGAGATTTCTCATAGCTGATATTTTTTCATCTGAGGTGTGGCAAGATTTGTTAATTTAGTTTAAATGTTTTATGTTTTTGTTTGTTATTTTATGTATAATTATGTTAGTTTAAGGGTTGTTTTAATTGTGGGAGGTGTGTTTTTAAATTGTTTAATTGAGTTAGTTTAAGGAGTTGTTTTAATTGTTATCTGTGTGAAATGTGTCTAGGACAGGGAATTGTAAGGTGCAGCTACTCGGGGGACTACCTCCATGGTCTCTGTCCCTTTGAGCTTCCTGAACTTCCAGCTGTGGCCTACAGGAGGTGTAGGGCCTTGGGAATAGCTCAAAGGGGGGGGTCTGGCGGTGGTGGTGGCACCCGAGTGACTGCCGGGGTGTCAGAGATTCGGGTGGTGACGCCAAGGAGATGCCCTGGGGCAAAATAGGAACTGGAGAGGGGGTCACCCTGTTTAGTTCCCATACCCAAGGGTTCCACGAGGGATTGTGGACAGTTAGCGGGTTTGGCTGCCTAACCTCATCCTACTAGGGTTGTGTTATGCAATGCCAGGTCAATGAGAAATAAGACTAACATAATGACAGACTTGATATCCTCAGTTGACCTGGCTTGCATCACGGAGACCTGGCTGGATGAAAATACAGCCCCCATTTTGGAGGCAGCGGTTCCGGCTGGGTACTCCATGATATACAACCTAAGGGAGGATCGCAGGGGTGGGAGGGTAGCCATTTGTTTTAAAATCAACCTGAACCTGACGGTGCTACACGTAGGTCATATGTGATTATTTGAGTGTGTGGCCACCCAAGGGGGTGTAGTGGCAGGTTTCAAGGTCCTTTTGCTTTATCATCCCCCTGGGGAGCATGGGGATTTTGTTGTTGAAGTTGAGGAGCTCATCACAGGCCTGGCGCTTGAGTCTCCAAAGTGGTTAATTCTGGGGGACTTCAATGCCTGGGTCAATGGAAGGCTCTCGGGTTTTGGGAGCGATCTCTTAGGAAGCATGGGGGCCCTGGGCCTGTCGCAAATAGTAACAACAGCTATGCACTGGGGTGGCCACACACTGGATTTGATTTTCTCATTAGGTTTAGATGTGACCTACCTCAGTGTTGATCCTGTAGTTTGGTCGGATCATAGCACGGTGAGGTTCAGGCTTGGTGATACCCCCCAGATGGTCCTGCTCCTGTGGAGATGGTCTGGTACCGCCCATTAAGAGGAATTTCCTCGATGGGACTATTGGCAGCACTGGACCTATCGAGTGCTGGGGCGGCTTGTGCGATTTGAGCAGAGGAAGTAATGATAGCCTATAATGGGGTGATTGCTGCGGCCTTTGATTCCATAGCACCCATTCATGTCCATCCCTTATCTACTCACTGGAAACTTCCTTGGTTTGATGATGATCTCAGGAGTTTAAAGACTGAGGGGTGGAGGTTAGAGAGGTGCTGGAGGAGATCTGGCCTGCTGGAGGACAGATTGGCCCAGAGGTTACATTATACCAGCTATCAGGGGGCAATCTCCTATAAGAAGGCAGGATATCTGTCTAGGGAGATTGTTGTGGCAAAGAACAGACTGGCTCGGCTTTTCCTCACAGTGGATGGGCTATTACATCCTGCATGTCTCTGTGTTGTGGGAGCAGGTTCAAGCACGAGGTGCGAGGAGCTATCTGTATTCTTTGCCAACAAGGTGTTCTCTATCAGGGATGAGGTCTCCTCGAGTACCTCCTGAAGGGGATGCACGGTCTGGCTTGGAGTGTGTCGAAGCACTCCTCCTGCCTGGGATGAGTTTGGGCTGGTTGGGGTGGAGGAGGTGGTGAAAATAATCTTGAAGCTGTGGCCAACCCAGTGTGATCTGGACTCAGTTCCGACCCAACTTTTGGTTGGATGTTTGGACCTGGTTGGGTCTAGTATTGCTGGAGTTGTCTGGAGTTCCTTGAGGAGTGGAGTTTTCCCAATGGCCTTAAACAAAGCCTTGGTTAGACCCCTTTGGAAGAAATCCTTCTTGGACCCGGACTGCCTTTACACATAATGGAGCCCCCATAGCGTCCGTGGGCGCGTTTCCACTAACAAGGCTCTTGTTAGTGGAAACATGCCCACGTTTCACCCAAACTGACCATTATAACATAAAAAACATTCAGAAAGCTGCTGGCCATTCAGTATAATGAAGTGTGCCCCCACGCTCTCCCTGGCATCACGTCATAATGTTGCTGAGTGTGGGGACGTAACTTGGACAGCTCTTTAGAACGGGAAGTCCTCCTGGACCTGGTGTACCGAAATTATGAGCATTTTTGCCAGAAAGGTATTGCACTATGTAAGGACACATGGAGTAACAAAGATTCCCCTGAAGGTTAGGCACCCATATATTGGGTGCAATACGATAACTGTGTAACTTGGTGAATCTCTTTAAAGCAGCAGTGCAACAATCTGTTGAAAATTTTGACCTGTACTTTTTTATGCTATTTTATATCACCACTTTATTTACATCCTGACTTGTATGATACTATTCTTTCCAGTATTTGAGTCTGCTTTAGTACTTTTTTTCATGTCTGAAATAGTAAAAGGAGCACTTCTTTTAATACGGTACGGACCAGGTCTTAATTAGTATTTTCCGCTGTTTTTCTCCTTCTGTTGTAAAATTAACAATTATGCAGCAGGCAGTGTTTTATGACCTCACAGTACAATATTTATTCAAAAACAGCTACAAATAGTGATGAAAACCTGGTCAGAGCCATATTAAAAGGCGTGCTCCTTTTTTTTTCAGACATGAGAAAACGTAGTAAAGCAGACACAAATTGTGGAAAGAAGGGTATCATACAAGTCAGGAGGTAACTAGTGGCTGGAAATGTAAAATAGCATAAAAAAGTATAGGTCAAAATTTTCACCACATTGTTGCACTGCTGCTTTAATTTGCAATTTACATATGACATTATACGCTCACAATCACAACACACAAAATGCATCTGTCTTGTGTCCAGAAAATTGCCAAGTGCTGAGGAAGTGAAATGGGAGCATTACACCACACGCAAAGTCCCTCAGAATTTATTGGGTATTCACTCATGTGTGCAGTGGTCAAACATAGTCTCCAGAATTGTTCTGCATCCCCAAAATGCATCTGTCTTGTGTCCTGAAAATTGCCAAGTACTGAGGAAGTGAAATGGGAGCTTTACACCACACACAAAGTCCCCCAGAATTTATTGCACAGTCAATCATGAGCACAGTGGTCACACAGAATCCCCAGAATTTTTCTGCATCCCCAAAATGCATCTGTCTTGTGTCCAGAAAGTTTACATACTCATACTCATGATGCACAGTGTCTTGCCAAACCATGTGAAGGAGGGATAACATGACATGAATTCATTCAGTGTTCCATCAGAAATGATGACTGCTAGAGAACTGTTGCTGGTCCAAAGTGTGCTGCGATTCCTGCAAATGAGATGCGATCACCTCAACCAGATGGAAGGGTGCCCTTTGTGTGTACCCTAATAGTAGCCTTAGTGAATTGATATATATATATATATATATGTATCTATATATACTGATATACAGTATATATTTGCATTTCCTAGGTGGGGGGGTTGACATATATAGACATATACTCATTGCATTGTTTTATATCACAGGTCACAGTTACTGTTCGTGAGCACATTCCAGTGCTTGATGAGAAATTTTTGTGTTGAAATTGGAAATGGAATACTTTCAAGCCAATGAAGGTAAGTATTTGTTTTGGGGGGAAGAATATTTGCAGGTAGGTCTCATTAATGGTTTCTTATTTGGTTACTTCACAGATTTCATCTGCATCCTTCTCGAATCTGGTTGGTAATGATCGTTATGGTCATCGATTGAAATGACTTCTGCATGTTGCATGTCTGCCCCAGCCTGGGGGGGGCCTGGTGTTGAAGAACTTCTTTGGATAAGGCAACTATGACAGAACAAAGCATCTGGAAGTTTCCTAAAAAAGGAAATGAAGGACTTATTACAACTTGATTGCAGCAGTAATACATTATGTTTAAGCTGTGGCTGTTCCACGGGTATCTGGATTAACACAGATAGCAAGCTGTCCCACTGCAATCAGCAGATCACAACTTAATTTAGTACCAGGCTGTGTAACAAATACACTGTGTCAGTGCCCCTGCATCTCAACTCAAGTTACATTTCAAAACCACATTTTGTCAAGTAACACAACCTGGGTCCAACTTTTTCAACATTGTCATGGTTGCACAACTGCAAATTTGGAATACAGTGCTTGATATGTTGCAGAAATATTTTTTGTGATGAACACATCACCTAGTTTATCAATCCTCAGTCAGATTTGTTGCATTCTTATGAAAAAAAAGAACAGATGAAATAAAATATATATACTTACTAGTATGGATTGGAAATGGATATTCCATACGTTCCTGTGGACAGTACTGCTGCTGTACCATTGATACTGACTTTCAGCAAAGGAGAGTCATTTGTTGTTAACCTGTAAAAAAACAAAATAAGTTTACTGTATGTGTGTGACCATTGCAGCTCAGAAAAGCAACAGAAAACTAAATACACAGCTAAAGGAAGTTGAATAGCATAAAAAACATTAGAACACATACTCACTTTATAGTTTTAACAGTAAGAAGCCTTGTGCCTGTGGCTGATGGATGTGGTCTCCTATTCGACTCCCTCTGCCTTGGCATGGTCAATGTAATGGGGAAACATTGTCAGAATGACACTGGTGATGGGTGCTGGTGGTGATAGCTGCGGCACATGATGACATTCCCTCTGACATCTTCCTGCATCTGGTGGTGGTGGCAGTGGCTAACAGCAGTCTTCTGGTGGTAGTGGTCTGGGGGGCACACAAAGTCATTCCCTGTGGTGGCAGTGGCTAACAGCGGTCTTATGGTGGTGGTCCAGGGGGCACATAAAGTAATTCCCTGTGGTGGCAGTGGCTAACAGCAGTCTTATGGTGGTGGTCTGGGGGGCACACAAAGTCATTCCCTCTGGTGGCATTTGCTAACAGCAGTCTTCTGGTGGTGGTCCAAGGGGGCACACAAAGTCATTCCCTGTGGTGGCAGTGGCTAACAGCGGTCTTATGGTGGTGGTCCAGGGGGGCATAGAAAGTCATTCCCTCTGGTAGCAGTGGCTAACAGCGGTCTTATGGTGGTGGTACAGGGGCCAGGATATATTGTGCTCTCTGTTACAAATGTGATGTGACATATGGAATTTGAGTCACTCTAAGTGGGACACCCATTTAACATTATGAAAAAGAAAACATGTATCATACAACAAATGTGACAGCCTTTTTAAAACTTAAATTAAAACTTGGCAGCATTAACCTCATCATCATCCTTATAAAGAAAGCTGCCCTCACAGTCATCTATGTCTGAAGTCTGACCTCAGGGAAATTCTTTCTCCATTGTGTCATCATCTACGTTAGTGGTAGGCCGTTTCATGCTGCCATTGCCAGTGCCACCAGGATGGTCCATTTCTAAATCACCAAAACCATGACTAAGCTGAGGTATGAATACTGAGGTTACAGTCTGAGCTGGTATGTGCCTCTTTCATTTTTAGGAATGTTAGCAAACTGACATTTGCAGGAGATAGGTTTGTTCGATGATCCAAAACTATTGCACCTGCTGAGCTGAATATCCTCTCAACACTTACACTGGAGGGTGGGCATGTCAGGTACTTCAGTGCCACTGCAGTCAGCTCTGGCCATTCACTGACCTTCCCACTCCAGTATAAAAGAGGATCATCAGTTATTGACAGATGCCTGTTTTCAGACAAATATGACTCAACCATTCTCTGTGCTGCACTAAGTCCAGTGGTTGATGCATCATCCTGTTCTCCGGAATCATTTATGTCATAAATCCCCACTTGGGACAAAGCCTCCAAAAGTGGGATGATGCCAACTGCTTTGGATGACAGACTATCTGGAATTGCAGTCCCCTTCCTCTTACAGGATATGATTGATACTCTTCCAGGTTCATCTTCAGCCTGATTATTCTGCTGAGGTTTGCTGACCTTGGCACGTGACTTCTGTACCCCATGAACCAAGCACACCAGTTGTCCACTGACATTTTTTACATGTTCAGGCCCTCCCTCCAGTACTGAGGCAATTTCACATTTTTATTGTGGGTCCAGCATTGTTGCTATTGCAAATTTGTCACTACACTGAATGCTCAAGATGTAATGATTCTGGTCGATTACTGTCAGCATGTGTTTCAGCAACATACTGCTAGCACTGTCTCTGGCAACATCAAGGCTATGCTGTACATTCAACATTGTCTGCCTCAGCACCCGCAGCAGTGGAATTGATTGGCTGATGGAGGCAGACTCACCAATCACTGCCTGTGTGGCATGTTCAAAAGGTCACACAACTGTTATTACAGAGTCCATGAGGCACAACTGTTCAGTCATCATAGACATGGAGGCCCTGGAACTGTTCTGGCTAGTGTGCATAACAAGATATTTTGAGATGGCTTTGTATTGTTCATACAACCTCTCTGCCATGTATAAAGTGGAGTTCCACTGGGTGACAAATTCCAGCTTCAAGCGGTGCTGAGGGAGGCTGTTTCAGATCTGCAGCTGCCGAAGTTGGTCATGGGCCTTTGCAGATCATGAAAAGTGAGAACAGATATGGCGTGCAACTGTCAGCATTTCCTTTACATCAGGGTGCTGCAGAAACTCCTGCACCTCAAGATTTAAACAGTGGGCCATGCATGGAACACGAACAAAGCCACCATTAGTGATGCATTTCACCACATTTGACCCATTGTCACTTGCTATGAACCCAGCTCTCAGGGACAGGGAGTTCAGCCACTTGTCAGTTTCTGTCAGTACCAAGTCCAACATCTTTTTACCAGTATGTGAACAGGTCACATTGCACATAGCAATTGTTGCATGCTGTCGAATTCTTGGAAGATTGCTACCACGGCACTCCAGCTTAGTGCACTGATTATTCACACTACCAACAGCACAAACAACACCTGACACCTGCACCCAATGTGCAGTTATACAAAAATATGAACTCCTTTTTGCCACATGTCCACATACCTACCGGGTCATAATGACACATACTTAATAGTGTACCATATTATGGCTACACCAGTACAGCATAGAATGTTAGCGCTAATGGTGCAATACTGCATATCCTGCTGTACGTGGCATTGCACCATTAGTGCTTTCCCAGGCAGAGGATAAGACCTCTGCTGGGAGTGGGTTCCATCGAGCAGCTGCCATGGTTTACCGGACTGAGTCACAGCAGCAGGAACCCAGGTGCTGAGTCTGGGACTGGGTTTAATTCCCGGTCCCAGAATCTTTTTTTTTTTATTTACTTGTGTGCTCCCTGAGTTGAACCCCCCCCCCAGATTTGAGAATCTTTAGTGGGAGGTGTTTGGAGGATCTTGGGGTGGAGCCCCCCACAGAAAAAAGACTTATGCCTCACGGCAGAAATCACGCTGTTTTGGCAGCGTGATTTAGCTATGCGGCATAATGTCTTGCGACATTGTAACCCCGTGCCATCCACATATCCATACTTAAATGGATGAATGGAGAGGAGAAATGTTGAAGGGCATGTCTTACAGAGTTGGACACAGTACGCTACAACTTGGGGACAGCACGGGTTGAAAAGTATGTCCCAGATTGGACTTTCCATTTTGGACAGGCACATGCAGCAAACCACTGGAATGCAGAATTCTCCACAAAGGAGTAGGGCAAAAGACCAATTGTCAGCATTTCATCTACAGCAGCATTAAGTTCACATGACACTGTATGATTGGGTGGGTATCTCAGCTTATGTGAAAAAACACTCTGTAACATGGGCTGACAAACGTTTTACATGGGGTGTGATGTCAAATGGTTCTGCTCTGCAGATGGCAGGGAGTGGAGTGTGGACATTTGATGAAGACGGTTGCACAGGTGATGATGAAAAACCCAAAAATGCCATTATTTTGCCGGATTTACCAAACAGGGTTGATGTACCACTTGCACTAGACATACTGCATTCACCACCACCAAAACTGCTACTCTCACCAGCACTGGACAACATTTCAGAAACATTATGCTCCTCCACTTCATCATACCTGTAGTAATCCTCTGCTCTTATTTCATCACTACTGCACACATTTAATTTCCTACTAGACTTAACAGTCATGGAAGGGGATAACATGCTGGTTATGGTTGATGACGAGGGTGAACCCCCCCCCCACTGTGGTATTAGCTGCCATCTTGTGCTGGGTCCACAGTGCCATGTGCCTGTTCTTAAGATGCGTATGCTGTCCTCCTGGGCCCAGGTGGTTCTTCTTTTTACTTTGACTCACATGCACATGGCAAACCAGGCAGATTGCAACTGACTCATCATTTGCCTCTTGCACAAAAAAATCCCAAACAAGGGATTGTGATGCTCTAGTTTTAACATGTCCCTGATGCTGCTTATTGGACTCCATTTTTTTTAAGCCATGAAGTGGGGGATGTGCTACATGATTTTTGGGGGCAGGACACACTTGGACTGCAACTGACCACCACAACTACCTATTATTATTACTGGGTCATCATCATCATCATCATCATCAACACCATCAACTGAAACTAGTAAATCATTACTTTTTACGGGGGGGGGGGATTAATGCACACAGACCCAGACACAGCCACCTTGAATTTCTTTTTCTCTGGTTCACAACTGGAGTCACTTACATCATCACCATATTCATCAACATCACCCACATCCACATCTTCTGCTTGGATGCTGGCATGTGGACTGCATGTTGTAATCACAGCAACATCATCATCAGATTCATCATCATCATCACCTTCACCTGATATTTTTTCAGCACACTGTGAATCACTGCATGGCAAATGCATGACCTGAATCACAGTGGAAGAAATGTCACATTGTATACTATCATTGACATGATGATCAGAATCCTCATGTTCAGTTACTGGGATGTTCCTGGGAAGTATGCCATCATCTACACTGCCACTCACTTGCACTGCTTCACACTTCACTGTATTTTTGGATACGGTAAACTGGTCAGAAGTGGAACTTGAGGCAGCAATACTCATACCACCACCAGCAACTGCACTAACACCACTGGCTGGGATAACATCATCTCCTCCAACTATGAGTGAAGCTACTGATTGGGCTGTAAAAAACATTGCAGGAGGAATACCTTTCCTCACATCAGTAATGCACTTCTGCGTCTGCGTATTACCACACCCACAGACAAATCTAACCACTGGCAGTAGTGTCATGGTGGGAAAAAGCTTTGCTTGCACGTTTCTTTGCGGGCGTTTTGGGGGATCAACAACAGTATTCTAAGCAATTTTAGATTTTGGAACGTTCACTCTGGGTGGGGGGATGCTGGATGTGAAGCCCAAAAAACAACTGTGGCTTCAGCAACAGATACAGATGCAAAGTCACAAGTATAACAACACCTTAACTAACAAGTGTTGCTGAAGTCACAAACAATCCAATCTGGAAAATAATTCCTTTTGCCGGTGGGGGGGTGGCACTGACTGCAGATTTTTACGGCAGTGCAAGCAGCAAAACAAAGAAAAGATACCACAATGGCAGTACAAAATCATGCAGTTGCAGTGGACAGCAGGTTCATACTGCTGTGCTTGCAATTACACTGTAGCACAATAAAAGGTGTATTATTTGATGTCATGCACTGCACACACACACACCACACACACACACACACACACACAATTTGTCTACAAGTAATGTGTGCAAATTGAAAACTTCAGTAATATACCACATATTTTAAACAACCTGAAATCATGAACTGCTGCACCAGATCCAGACAACACACACAATCATCAAAAATATTTCAACAATTACTGACAATATTACTTTGTGTACAGTAACATAGTCAGTTATACAACAAAAATATAACCAAAAAAACAAAGAACTCCCTATTTCTCCAACTTAAATCTACCTACACCACAGTTATGCCCTTCCCCCAAAGCACACTTTCACTGTCTCTTACTACACAGACTCAATGTTGTACATTGATATTCAAAATCCACACACAAACAATAAATGCCCGATGATATGAGCACAGGAAGATTTCCTACAATTGATGAACTAAAGTTTGAGCAAATAGAATTACTCAAAAAGTGTATTCTGTTTTTGAACTGTATTGTATAGCACCCAGAGTCCATGGAATTGGGCACTTTATAAATAAAATTTCTATCTATCTATCTATCTATCTATCTATCTAGCTATCTATCTACTTACTATAGGAAATTTGTACCAAATTACAGTGCTCTGGCTGCTCCCCCATCTGACCTATTAAAGAAAAGGATGACTAAGAAAATTACTTGTGAACCAGCCTGTGAACAAGCATTTACCAGACTGAAGGAGGCACTGTACAGTGCTCCTGTATTGACAAGTCCAGACTATAGCAGATCCTTTGTAGTCCAGACTGATGCCTCAGACATGGGTATTGGGGCAGTGCTGAGTCAGACAGCCAGCCAAGGGGAAAAGCACCCCATAGTATACCTCAATAAAAAGTTACTTCCCAGGGAGCAGGCTTAATCCACTGGGGAAAAAGAGTATCTTGCCATGGTGTGGGCACTAAAGAAGTTAGAGCCATACCTATACAGGCAGCATTTTGAGGTACAAACTGACCACAACCCCATGGTTTGGCTGGCACAAATGGGTAAAATGAATGGTAGATTATTAAGATGGAGCCTTGCCTTGGAAGATTATGACATGACGGTCTCACACAGGGCAGGAGCAGCCAATGAAAATGCAGATGGATTGTCACGTAAGTTTGAGCAATGAACTGACATGGGGAGCTCATCCCATGCAGAGGATAGAGCCCCCAAATTCAGTCTAGGTGGGGAGGACTGTGATGCTCTGCCATCTGCTAACTGTTATATTGTATAATTTGTATTATAAATAAATGGTATGTGTATGTTATTGTCTGCTGGCACACAAGTCAGCCAGTGAGTGAGAGACTTGACCTTTAACCCCCAAAATGTCAGTGTGAAGACACAGAAGGATGTGTTAAACTGACCAGGGAAACCCCTAATTAGAAGCCTTCCTTCCAGAGGGACAGTTTGTTACCTCTTATAACCTGCTCCTGCTTTTGAAGTTGGAACCTCATAAAATTTTATGATTCCTGCAGGAAGAGACCATTTGGTCACTGAACCGTGTTAGGTCATAAACCTAAGACCATTCTTGCAAAGCAGGAAAACAGCAGACAGATCAAAGAGAAATGTTTTGATCAGACTCATATTTTGGAAATTGCTAGTTGCCAATTTTTCACTGTAACAAAATACATCCTTGTGGATACCCATACTCAAATTATAGATTTATCACAGATCTAACAGTGACTTCATGGGTGGCCCTCACCAGGAGGTGGAGAGAACTGACTTTTCAATATTGCTTGCAAGAGAAGTTTGTGGCAGAAGGACTCCCTGAAAGGCAAAGAGAGACTTAGTTCTCTGGACTTTATTTATTCATTTATTTAAACATTTAACCAGGAGGGCATACTAAGCAGGCTAATGCTCGATTCCAGATGAGTCCTGTGGGAGGGGGAACATAGACAACAGTTGAAGACAGCAAGAATCAAGTAACATACATAGTGGGGATTCACTAACATTTGGTTCAGTAACTAGGCATAGTGGGACGGTAAAACAGTAGCATAGACAACAGCTTGACAGCATAAAACAAGTACTTTCATATGGGGAACACTGACAATCGGTCTAGGTAAAGGGTAAAGACAAAGTGAAGCGAGAGAAACAGTAGTTACAGGCACTGGTTTTATGCAGTACTAAGTGCTGAAAACACAGTCATTTCACTCGATATGTTAAGAACTGTCTAGACACATGTGCAGGTAGGGGCAAAATAAGCTTGGAGCAAGGAAGTAAGGTGCTGAGGGGAGGAGAAGTGATGAATATTTGCAGGGAGGGAGTTCCACAGCATTGGTAAGTGGTAGCTGAATGCTGCCTGACTGGCAGTAGTGGACCTATGTGGGACAGTTAGGGACCGAGAGTCTAGGTTTCTGAGACAGTATGCAAGGGTGCAGGGGTTGGCTATGGCAGCGGTAAGGTAGGAGGAGAGTTGTTCGGACCAAAACTGGGCTGTGATTTTGGTGCAGTGAGACTGTCTATGGCTGTCTAGAGAAGAGAGGTTCATCAATTGGTAAAGGGCACAGTGGTGAGTAGAGTAAGAACAGTTCGGGTCAAAGTTACAGAAAGAATGGAAAAGAGGGTCCAGTCTGGCTAAGGTGGACTTTGGGCCGGCACTGTAGACTACGTCCCCGTAGTCAAAGATGGGGAGGATCATTTTCTGTACAATGGCCCTCCAGGCAGGTACAGGGATGCAGTCGCACTTCCAGTAGAGTGCACCAAGCCTGGGGTGCAGCTCCTTGAACATGGAGTCAATGTGTGTGGAAAAGTTGAGGTGCTGGTCAAGCCAGACTCCAAGGTATCTGAAGGAGGTACAGGCCTCCAGGGGTGTCCCTTCCAGAGTGTAGAATGTGATTGGAGAGGGAAGCCTAGAAAGTCTCTGCCTACTGCCAAAGGTTAGAGAGATGATCTTCTTGGCATTTAGAAGGAGAGGATTTGAACGAAGCCATTGCTGGACCATGATAAAGTCCTGCTGCAGTCTGGTCATGACTTCAGAGGATGTGGGGCCAGAGGTATACAACACAGTGTCATCCGCATACATGTGGATTGAGGTGTGTGGGCAGGCAGAGGGCAGGTCGTTCAGAAATATTGAGAATAGGAGAGGCCTGAGTACGGAACCTTGCAGTACCCCTGAGGTGACTGGGAGAAGAGCTGAGGTGGAAGAACTGATATGGATGGATTGGGACCTACCAGCGAGGTACAACTGGAACCAAGATGTGGCCCTACTGGATAGACCGCCGTTGGTGAGTTTGGTCAGGAGTAGGGAGTGGGAGACTGTGTCAAAAACCTTGGCCAAATCAATGAAGATGGCAGCTGTGATGTGGCCAGCATCCATCCCAGTGAGGATAGAGTTAGTAAGCCTGAGAAGGGAGGTAGTGGTGGAGTGGGATTTCCTAAAGCCAGACTAGTATGGGGAGAAAAAGGAGGAGGAATCCAGAAAGGGAGATAGGCGAGAGAGTATCAGTCACTCCTGTAATTTTGCCAGGATCGATAGAAGAGAGATGGGCGGTAGTTGTTTGGGTTTGAGGCATCACCACTCTTGGGAAGTGGGATAATGGTGGCATGTTTCCATTCAGAGGGGACTTCAGCATGGAAGAAAGAGAGGTTAAAGAGGGAGGCCAGGGGTTTGGCTATGGGGGGGGAGCCGATAGGTGGAGCATTTTGGAGTCCAACCCGGTGGGACATTAGCTCTTACTAGGATTAAGGGCAACCAGAGCATTATATACCTCATCTGGGGTTATCGACAGGAAGGAGAAAGAGTGAGCTGGTGAGGTGCCACTAGCTGGGGGAGGTGGTGGTGGTGTACAGAGTAGGGAGAGGTGTGAACTGTGGAGTAGCATGGCTGTTTTTGAAGTGGGAGTTAAACAGTGATGCCACTTAAGGCGCTTATGGTAACATCTAGCTAGGCAAGAACTTTTAAGTACTTGTGGTATGCATATTTGTATTCTGTAACTTCCTATTTATTTTACGTGATTGTAAGTTACTGATATAATGGTTCTGTGTTTGATTTTACCTGTTTTACAATTTTTAGTAAACAATATTTTCTCTAAAATACCGCCAGTGCTTTTTCTCAGTTCTTTTGCATGTGAATGCTGAATCAGTGTTAAAGTCTGAAAGCTGTTAAGGGCTTGAATGCAGTACTAATCTTGCAAAAAGGTAAGGATATACCTAGGTCTCATATTGAGTCTAAAGGTACATTTTGGGAACCTGGCTGGGTGCCACTGGGCAAACGATTATGTTGCATCCCCCCAAAGAGAATATTATCTGAGCCTGTTAACTGGGTATGCTAGCATAAGGTTCACATTTGATCCCTAGGCTAGTAGATGATTCAGACCCAAAAAAGACAGGAGGGTTACCCTGTCTGTCTCCTGTTCACACAGTCACACTTCAAGGTTGGTGCTGTGGGAGCAGAGGGTCTGACCTGCGGAGTGCGTTTGTGACACCCACCACCCTGCTCCCCCCAACCGAACCCCAAGTCAGGACCAGCACAGCCCTGACTGAACTGTCACTGAGCACCTAATACATTACTATTGAAGCAGGCTGCCTTTGTGAATAGCTCAGGGGTCAGTTTATTTATTTATTTATTGAAAGATATCAGAATTACAGTCCTTTGAGTCATCGAATCCTTTGCAAAGGCTCCACGTTTATGACACAAGGTGCCACTTGCACCTTTTATATTTGGTGTAGGCACCTTTCATCGATCTCAGGGCTTTGAGAATCGAGCCCATAGTCTGTAAGCAGCTCCGAGACAGGAGGAGAGCATCTTGGTATCTTGGCATCTGTGATGATGCCCATGCCTCAGCACTTATTTATTCTTATATAATAACTGAGATGTAGGAAAACACCTGTGAGTGGATGCTCTTTAAAGGTTTCATGTCAGTGACATAAGACAGCAGATACAAAGACTGGAGACAATATACATACGATGTACAAGCAATTACAAACATAAGGCAATGGATAACATATACTGATGCATTGTACATGAGAAAAAGACAGAGTGGGGAGTGGAAACAGTGGGAGAGGGAGGGCTGTAGGGGTGGGGAATTTAGGACAGGGTGAGAAACAGGAAGGATAAGGGGTAGGGAGGTGGTAGAAGGGCTGAGGTTGGGTAATCCAGAACAGACAATGGCGGAGATTAAGTGCTGGTGGCAATTTATTGTTGATTGCAGTGGTTTAGCTGGGGCACATACAGTTACTCTAGTTAAGGAGGTGCTGGTGCAGTCTGTATTTAACGACATCATAGTTGTTTTATTTCCGGGGGCAGCATACAGTGATAAGATGTTCCACAGCTTATTCATTTTATTTGTAAAATAAACCTGTCTTACATCCCTCCTGAATCTCCTCCCTTGACAACTTCAGCTAATGCCCACTTGTTTTAAATCCATCATTCTTACTGAATACTGGCTTACAGTTTACCTTGTTTATTCATTTTAGGAAACTGAAGGTTTCTACCTTTTTGGCTGTCTCCCTTCTGACCTCTTTCCTTCTAGTTTGTTTAACAGTCATTTAAGAGGACTCTCAGGGTCCCTTTAATCTAAAGTATTGCCCAGCTTAACCCTTCCCATACAATAATCCATACTGGGGTTTTTGTTCCCTTGTATGTGTATCACCTTGAATTTTTTGTTAATGTATTTCAACTTCCAAACCTTGGACCACCTCTCTAACATTTGCAGATCCCTTTGTAACACCTGAACCTCCTCCTTGCTATCCACCCTCCCACAGAGCTTAATGTCATCTGCAAAGATATGCATATTGCCATATATTCATTCCCTTATATTAATCATCTTATTGGAAATGACAGGTGACAGGAGTGACACATGTGACAACAAACTCAAGAACTCCATCTCCATTGAACTGATTATGCTAACCATCACCGTCTGCTATCTCCTCCACTAGCCAACTTCCCATGCATGGATAACATGACATGGATACTGTAACCAGTGCAGTTGTGATCAGAGTAGACAAATAGACAAAACAAAAATGTTTATATATTTGACTACACCAGTTTAAAATACAAAAGATCAGTGACATCAACTACTTATATTATCCTTTAGCCCGTTAAAGCATGGCAAGGTGAGATGCACTATATTTTCTGACAGCATTCAATCCTTTGGCCTACTTTAAAGAGGCAAGGTGGGTGTGAGAAGTTGTTTATATGATCTTTGTATGAATTACACCATCATGGACAATAACAGATATCATAATGGCATATGTTCCAGTAATGCTAGATCTGAGAAATCAAACAGAATTATTTAAATCTTCATTAAAAAATGTGGCCTGGCTGCATTTTGTGAGGGACAAAGAATATGGTGGCTGAGATTCTCGTGGATGATGTGCATACAGAGTCATTTCTGATGAGACTTCTCGACCTCAGCCTCTATTTTGGTAGCTATTTGGAATAGTAATAGGAATGGTAGGAGTGGGAAGGGGGGCCCCCCCAAATAACAGAATCCACTGATCAGCTGTATGTGTGTAAGGAAGAGAGGGGGGCACAGCCCCACTGATCGTTTCCCTTCAGGACAGCAGACAAGACTGATAAACAGGTGACTGTTGCCAAGCAACAGTCGGGTCTCATGGAGAAATCTCATCCGCCGTATTGGTTCTGTCTAACAGGCCTTATAAACAGCAGCTGCTTCAAAAATGCAATTTATTTAAAAAAAATTACATTCTGTAAGTCTGACACACATTGTCGTGTCTCAGAATTGGCCACTTATCAATAATTGCTATGGTTCAGTTCTAACACTACCCATTAGTGACTGTGCCTATCATAAGTAAAATAACATGAAAATCAGCTGCAAGTGTGAGTTCATGTATTGAGGCACTTTTGATCTGAGGTAGTGATACAAAGGTGTCTTATGTTGACTGGAAGTACATAAATGAAGATGGAATGGTCATCCATGTCATAGTTCCATTCTTTGGCAGTTCATCATGTTGACAGTCTTCATGTCCCACAGAGAATTTGAGAAGCTTCAGAATTTGGTTTGGAGTGGCATCAGGTGACACTCTCTTCATCTGCAGTCCAGGCCGTACATATCAGGTGTACCTACTTGTCTGTTGGTCACTCAAAATTCTTGTTGATGCCACTCAGCTGCTGTTCTTTATTCCACCTTACCTGTATGTTGGCAGCCACACAGCAGCTCCTATGGTATCACTGTTTTTCTGTTTCACACACTGATTCTTCTATTATCCATCTTCCTTCCCCTTCTACATTTCCGCAGTCCTTCTGCAACTGTTGTCTGGATCCCTTGGGCATTTGAGTTAGACAAACATACTGTATGGAAGAGCCAGGAAGAGAAGGCCAAATAGTATGTAAATTCTATCAAGTTGTAGTGTCCTTGGCTTACGCTATTGACTCTGCCCCCCTTCAACCTTTCATTCATAACTCCCCCCCCACCATGGTCTCATGGGTTCCCTTCATGCCAGTCCCATGTCCTCTTTTTTGTCCCATATAGTTTTTTTTCCACTCCTGGAGCCCTGGCAGGTGGCTATGGCTCTCCTGATGGAGGGACTCTCTCTCTAGTCCCACCACTCCCGCTGGTCCCCAAACAAATCCCCCGCAGTGGGGCCAGGGAGGAGATTTCCAGCTTCTCCTCCCCCCTGGAGACCCAATCCAGAAGCCAGATATGGCTCTTATGAGTGACGGACCATCATAGAGCCCGCCTGACTCTTTTCTACCACTTTTCTCCCGTCCCACCTCCCCCTACTGACATAAGGACATTGGAATGTGCCTCCCAACCCATACTGCCCTCCAGCCACCACCAGAGAGCAATCAACGTGTGGGAAAACAAGTCTCCCTCCTCCAAGAAAGGAGGAAATTCTTTGGATGTAATCCTCTTGCCCCCTGCTGATCCCCGGTGTCCGGGATCATTCTCGAACCTGGGTCGCCAGTGTGGCAAAAGGTGTCGCAACCAACCTCCAGCACCACTGGCCCAGCCTTATCCCATGTCTTCTTAAAGCCACCCACTGTCATCAGTGGGGACACCTCTTCCAGCAGCACATTCCATGTGTCCACAACCCACTCAGTGAAAAAATGTTTCCTAGCATCCCTCCTAAACCTCCCCACCACCAACTTCAAACTGTGCCCTATCATAGTTTTTTTTTTACACTTAGCTTGAAGAGACCATACCTATCCACTCTATTTATTTCAGTTAGATAAAGGTCTCTTCATATCCCACTCTCTCTTCTCCAGGGAGTACATTCTCAGGGCTCCCAGGTTATATTCATAAGAGTTCCCTTGCTCAACCTTGATCATCTTGGTTACCCTCCTTTGGAATCTTTTTTAACAAACTGATGTCCTTCTCATGATAGGAGAGCTTAGGACAACTCACAAGGTAGATGACCACAGACTTGTGATGGGTACCCAATTGTTGGATGTTTGGGGTTGTTTTTTTTCCAGAGTTCTCTAGTTGCAAGCTTGAGCACCTGTCCAAGGGATTTTCATTGTGGTAATGGTGGGTTTTCAGAGTTTTCTGGATGTAGGGCTGGGCATCAGACCACTGAATTTTCATTTTGAGGGGTGGACAGAGATCTCTAGAAGCAGGGTTGGGAACCTGATCTCATGGATATTCATTGGGGTGTCAGACTTCTCCATGACTAGGGATGGGTACCCAACTGCTGGCCATCTGGATGAAGGTGGTTAAAAGAACAATTCTGTGGTGGTGGGATTTGACACCTGACCAGAAGACACTGAATTTAGGGATGTGCGAAACTGGAAAATTTCACAGAGTGAAACATTTTTGCGTAATTAGTGCATTTCACTAAATATTTAGCTGGGCAAAATGTGAAATTACGCCCATGGTTGGGAGTGAAATTTCACCCTCAAGCCGACAAATTTCCCTTGAGGGTGACATTTCACACCCGGAGGTGAAATTTCGCCACCTATGGATAATTTCGCCTGCTGAAGTTGTAGCGTTGGCCAAAAGTTCTTCCTGCTGTCTAGTGGTCCCACCACCTCCGCCGCCACAGGCCAAATTTTTTTACCCTGGTGTCCAATGATCCCCCTCCGGCTGATCATCAATTGAAATTACATGAAATAAGCACCCCACACACACACACACACACACACACACACAAGTTACCCTACCCCCCCATTTGTTGTACTTAAAAAAATAAATAAAATTCACCTTTCACTCCCTGGTGTCTAGCGGCTCCCCCGGCCAATCACTGTCCGTAATTACATGAAATAAGCACTCCCCCCCAAAGTTGCCCTGCTGCTTCCATTTGTTTTATTAAAAAAAAAAAATTCACCCTCTACTCCCTGGTGTCTAGTGGACTCCCTACCCCATCAATAGATAGCAGCACCCCAGCTCCTCCCCTAGTACCGATTGCACATCGGCATTTCTCACTCACCTCCATGTCCCGCAGCCCAACTAAGTGCCACTGAGTGTTGAATGAATGAGCACGCATCGCTCATTCATTCATTCAAGCACTCAGTGGTGCTTAATCAGGCTGTCGGCCGTGGAGGTGAGTGGAGGCCAAGCCGTGGCCCGATCGGGTACTGGGGAGTTGGGTGATGCTGTTATCTATTGATGAGGGTGGGGTGAAATACTAGACAGCAGGGAGTGGAGAATGAATTTTGTTTTTTTAATAAAATAAATGAAGGTGGCAGGATAACTTTGGGGGTACTTATGTATCGTTATTACAGTGACGGCTGGAGGGACCACTAGACACCATGGAGTGAGGGTAATTTTTTTTAATAAAACAAATGGGGTGCAGGGACTTGTGTGTGTGTGGGGTTTCAATTTATGGGCTTGTGGTGGCTGGAAGCGTGAAGGGCTAAAAATAGGAGAAATTTTCCACAATTTCTGAAAATATTTAGCCGCGTAAATTGTCGATTTCACCCCATTTTGCCAGCAAAATTTTATTTTGTTGCATCTCTATTTGAGGTAAACTTAGTCTGCCAGGAAAGGGGATGCTATTTCTTTGCCTAATGGAAAATGAAAGGAAGCAGCCACATTGTGATAGATGAGGCTGCATCCTTTTATATTTTGAAAGCTACTGTCCAATAGTCAGCAAAAGCTACCTCAGCAGCAGTCTTGTCAACACTGGGTGTTGAGTAATGCCACTTACTGGTTCAGCTTCATTGGGTTCTACAACACACACCAGCAAGCATAACAAAGAACCATATGGACACACGGTTAGGTGGCAGAATGAGTCAATATTTAATACTTTTCTGAGTTAGAAAGCATACTTTTTTGAAAGCTGCCTAAGTGTGGATATTGAACTAAATTATTTTCTTTAATGTGACTATTATTACTAGTTGAATGATATTTATTAAATCTTCTTTAAACTTTTTTAGGTGCATGGTTGGGATAAATCCAGACAAAGCAATAAAGGTACTATGAAATAAAACCAGAAAACAGTACTCGATAAACCCCAAAGTACTATCAATCATCAATGCACTGGCTTTTTTTGAATGGAGATAATATCCTTAACACATCAACTGTGTTTTTTTTTTTCAGTTATTCATTTTTATTGAGTAATAATGGAACAGCAACAAATAACATCATGTAACAGTTCACATTCAAGTCCAACAGCAGTAAGTTCGGTGAAGTCTTAACTTCACACTATACCATTAGTAAGCTTCCGCTAAGTCAGTTTGACAACTCCATTGTCGAAATCCCCGACAGCGACAGGTGAAATACCAACAGGCAAAATTTTGCCTATCAAACATTCGCTGCTTTTTTTTGATGGGGTGGCTTTGCTCCTTGCACCCCCCCCCCCATTTTTAAATAACAAACTCAGTCAGAGTTGACTCAGAGGAAGTAACACTGTTCCAAAGTAGCACAATTTCTACATCGGGACATTACAGTGACAATTTTGAATTTGTTCTAAGGTATCACTGTAATGGTCTTCGATGTAGAAATTTTGCTGTTTCACCGGTATACTCATTAGCAAAGTACTTTGGGACAGTAACAGCATTGGGCAAGCCTTCTTAGCAGTTGCTCAAGAATATCTTCTATTCCTAACAGATGGGGAAGGGGAATAATGATTTGTCTCAGTTTGTTCTGGACTCTATGTTGTTCTATCAGATGTTGGGCTTGGGGTGATGGTGGCCTAACATTAAGATGTCATTGAATCTATGTAATCAACCTAACAGATGGCTAATTTCAAGGAGGTTTTAACAAATCCTTTCTATGGGCGAAATGAGCACCAGATATCTTATTTTGAATGTAAGTAAAGTAGGGGGCCCAGCTGTTTTGAAGCTTGTGGCTTGTTTTAGTAAATTGGTAAAACAGACTGGTGTTCATGGCAAGGGTTCCTAGAGCTCAGTACCATTTCCTGAAAGTTGGGGGTTCTGGGGACCTCCACTTTTTGAGAATTACCCTCTTGACCTTCACTGTTGCCTGAATTAACCCACAAGAATGTCTGGTTGTCATAAGACATAGCCACCAATTTCTGTGAGAACTCATTAAAAAAAGAGGGTGAGTCCTTGTTGTGTGCATAGATGTTAACTAGGATGATAAAGCCCAAGGGGATGAACACGATAGACAACACCCATCATCCCCCTTCATCAGGTTTGACTTCTAGAAGTTTTCATTTTAGATGTTTGTGTCCCAGTATGGAGACCCCCCCCATTAGTTTGGGTTGCTGCACTATGCACTTCCTATCCCACCCATTCCCTGATTAATTTCCCAGCCTCCTGCTCATTCAGCTTGGTTTCTTGTAAGCATGCCAACTGTGCCTGTAACTTTTTCAGTCTGGGTAACACCTTTTTCCTTTTAACTTGAGAATTCAGGCCCCTCATGTTCCAGGATGTGGCCACCAGAGTCGTTGTACTATCCATTGTCAAAATGTATGGTACCAGCTCAATACCATGCTACAAAAGCAGCATGGCAATAACTGCGCTGTGTAAAGTGCTAAAGCATTTAGAGTGACAGGAGTATAATAGTGATAGGGAATTACTGCTACCCGTGCCACTCTACACGTGCACTCAGAAGGGATCAAGTTGCCATATGTATGGTGCCTGATCAAGCTGCTCCTGTGGTGGAGTGGCTAAGATACCAGCACACATCAAGGTCGGTGACCTGGGATCATGGTTCAGTTCCTCCCAGGTCTCCTAGTGTTATTACATTTTGCTTTTTTTTTTAATAAACCCCTAATTCCACCCCACCCACCCCCAGAATGTGTTATTTAAAGTCCTAGGGGAGTGGGGACAAAGACCTCCACAAAAAAAAGAAAGTCCCATTAATCTGAATGGGGCGCTCTGTTTTGTTCAGGTCAGCATTTTTTCCGATCCTATTTCAGGGCATGCTGTGTTGACTGCAGCATTTATTTCTGTGCTGTTTTTGTCAGCGACTTTATGACCCTGTGCCAAATGTATTGTGATGCTCTGCTTTTGGGAAGATGTTATCCCAGACTGAAAGTTGTGCTCTTTGCCTGACTCCCAATCTGCCCTCCTGCACCATCCTCTATGACCCCTATACCCATGTCCATTCAGGTATGTATATTTGATATTGTTTATCATCTGCTGTCCCCCACATGCTGTCCCTGTTACCCTTATTCCTGCTGACATTAATTGCACAATTTGTAATACTGGTTGCCCCCCAGTCTAAAATATTGTAGTGACTCAGCAGTGTACACTTTTTCAGAGGATCCCATATGCTGATTAACAATAAAACCATCTTAACAAACCTCAGCAACATTTGATCATTGTAATGCAAGCATACCATAGACATGATCACTTCTGACCAAAGAGGAAATCCCCATTAATAGTTGCAGTCGCCAGTTACCTACAAGTCACCAATAAACCAGAAGATCCTCTTTGGGGGATGATCTTGATATTTCAGCTCCTTTGCAGCTCTTGGGTGTGATAGAGGTGATTTTATACAGTATAGCCTAGAGGTTAGAGGGCAGTATAGCCTAGAGGTTAGAGTAACGAGATGTGAACAAGCTTGGTGCATCCAGCAGACCAGACCTTGGTTTGATTCTCACAGCCTCCACTTGCATACTGTGTGACTCTGAGCAAGTCACTTAACTGCCCAGTGCTCCCAGGTTGCCCCTGAAAACATGCACCTGTGCCTAGTGGGCCTTACCCCAGTTACCAAAGACTCAAATAAATAAAAAAATGAAATACAGGTGCCTTGTATTCTACAGGTCCCCCTAGAAACCCTTCTTGGCTCCCAATTGTAGATAGGAGGGGTAAGGGGGGCAGCTCCTTATTCATACCTGGGTATCCAACATGGCTTTATTGTAGCTTTGGGGCTTTGCCCTGCAAGATGATTGTAGAGGAACCATTCTCCCTTTCTCTGTCCCCTTTGCTATGGGTACCCCTTCCTCTTCCAGTTTTCTTTGTGGTGGTATATGGTATTTGACTTCTGTCCAGGGATGCCATTGATTGCCCTAGACTGGCTGAGTCCTCACAGAGATTACATAGCCTGCTGGTGTGGTCTACTCGAGGCATAGCTATACTCGATTTGGTGCTAGCCTTTCTGACATTTTGCTAGCAAGCAAGAGATCACCTGTGGCATAGGACCAAAGCCACTGGGAATCTAGCTGACTCCCAAGCATGTAAGGCAGCTAGAAATACCTGCACAAAACTCATACATCTTGTGAAAGCAGCTTACTAAAATACCTCCTAGGAAAGACCTGGGGCAGAGGGAGGGAGTTCTGGGACTCTGTAAAATCTCTCATGGGTAGAGCCTCAAGGGCCCCACTAGACCTTATAGTTACCACCTCTGACACATTGCAAGACCCAAAGGAAATCGCTGATGCTTTTAATGTTGCGTTCACAGACCTCAGCATGTGTTACCACCTGAATACCTAAATCTAACCCTTGCAGGCCAGCAGCACAACCTCAACACTCCATCACCATGGGATAATGTTACCCCACCATTCTACTTCAGGCAAATTTCCACAGGTGAGACTGTCAAATATATCAAACGGGTCCTTGGTTAGACCAGGATGGGAAGTGATATGATCGATATGAAGATTGTAGCACTCACATTAAATGAACTTGTGGCTCCGCTCACCAAGGTATTCAATGCGTCTCTGAGATCTGGCATCTTCCCCGACACATGGAAAGAGGTTCTAGTCACACCTGTTTTTAAATCAGGAGACAGAGCTAATCTAGCAAACTTCCATCCCATCTCAATTTTACCCCCCCTCTTCAAAGCACTTGAAAGGGAGGTCTCAGAACAACTAACTGAGTACCTAGAAAAGCATAGCCTTCTCTGCTTGCAACAACATGGACTCCGACAAACCCACTCCACCGTCACCGCACTAGTAGAGTACACAATTCAGCTTTATGGCACCCTGGATAAAGGGATGGTGGTGGGGTCTATTTTCCTAGACCTCACCATGGCCTTTGACACAGTCAATCACCAATTGCTACTGAAATGTCTCCTCTCTACAGGATTGTCAATGGAATCTCTGGCCTGGTTCCATAGATACCTCACCTTTAGATCTCAATGGGTCAGGATTGGCAGTACAATCTCTAAACCCAGGGAAGTAAACTTAGGGGTCACGTAAGGTTCTGTCCTTGGTCCTTTCTTATTCAGCCTCTTCATAAATGACATGCCTTCTACCTGCCCTGCATACTCCATACTCTATGCAGATGATGCTGTTATCTCCATCCCAGGGAAAGACCTGGGATCAATTAGCTCTGAACTTCAGCTCAATTTTTATGCATTGGAATCCTGGTTCACCAGAAATAAACTGCTACTCAACTACAAAAAGACAAAGAGATGCTCTTCAGCACCCCACAGAGCAAGATTCGAGTGTCCTCACTACATATATTTAGTAGCGAAGGAGAAGTACTAGACCAAGTCAACACATTCAAGTACTTAGGAATTCACCTTGATGACACCCTCACCTTCACTGTCCATGCTGAGCAACTGGTAAAGTCCACCAACATGAAGCTTGGCATTCTGTACACACACCGCACCTCAATGACTCCGGCTGCCCTGAAGCTTGTTATGTGCAGTTCAGTTCTCTCATCTGTGGATTATGGCCTTGTCATATACGGGGAAGGCACAGACACAGCACTTAAAAGGGTCAAAACCATCCTTAACAAAGCCTGCCGCCTGGTCCTGGGAGTACACAAAATGACTCACTCTTGTGACCTATACAAGGAAACTGGCTGGCTCCCACTCCACCACAGACTCAATACCAGGCCTGCCTCCTTACAAAAGAGCCCCTGTTGGGGTCCATGCTTAGTGCTACTTCAGCCCTCTTTGAGCCTGCACAACCATCTAAATGCACAAGGAGTGCCTCCAGGGCTGTCCTAACTGTTCCCTTCAAATGAACCACTCTTGGCCAAAGATCCCTCTCCTACTGTGGGCCTAAATGGTTCAATGATCTGCCTGCAGACCTTGCCGACTCCCCAGACTTGGCCACTTTAGAAATGGTCTTTAATCTCTTCTTGCCAGCAAATCTGACTGCCAGTGTTTCTGTTAACTCATGGCCTCGGACAGTGGTTCTCGCACTCGTCAAACACTACCCTCTCTCACTCCCACCCTCCTGTTCCACAGCTGCCCACTTCCCCCCCACCTCCCACCACCTACTACCTCCCCATGACAAAGTCTCACCTTGGCTGATAAAACTGCATTTCTGCAGACTGGGAGCACCTCGTCTGAACTGTAACATGATTGTTAAATACTGTACTGCTCTTAATTAATGCTGCATTAATATGTTTCTCTGCAAGTGTGGTCCTGTTTCTCCTTACTTCTTGTACCCTGCTTAATGTTGTAATTGCACTCTAATACCACTTGTTAGTTGATGTCTTTCTATTCTACAATGTTTCATCACCTGTAAATGTCTTGTATTCCTTGTAGACTTGAAGCCTTTGTAAACGGGCCCCCAGCTCCAAGGTATTAATCCGAATTTGAAATAAATAAATAAATAAATGAAAAAGCTTTGTATCTTTCCCACGGCACCATTAAATTGTATTTGTCTGGTATCCAATTTTTTCTGTTCCAATACTCTCCATCTTCACTATCATTGTTCTCCATTCAATCAATCAAGCTACTTTTATTGGGCTTTTAACAATCTTCCATTCCTAATAATCTTCACCACCTTCTAATAGAAGGACCTCTATTTCATAGTTTGCTGGACTTATTGGATCCAAATCCATTCAATCCTAATTCCAATCTCATGGTGTCTTCAGCAATTACCCTTGCCTTCAATGGATATCTTCGCCCCGGAGAATTCACCACATCATCAACTCACTAATCTGCTTTTCTCAGAGTATCCAACCTTAAAAAGCATAACAACAGTTATATATTAACTCTACCTTCTTCAAAAACTGATAGACTATATTCTTGAATTTCCATAACCTATTATTCCACATCAAACAATTGGTGTCCAGTTGCAAGACTAGCAAAGCTCATGCTGTTCCACGCCAGGTCTAATCCTTCTTCTCCCCTATTAACTTCCAACTTCAACGTACCGTTGACATCCAAATGGTTCCTAGACCACACAAGAACCCTTATCCAGAGACTCAGACTAGATCCATTGTCCTATTCTGGCCATTCATTTAGAATAGGAGCAGCCAACTTGGCATCTCATCTTAACATTTCCCTTCACATCAAAAGACTAGGAAGATGGAAATCATCTACATTCAAAGTATATATCCCTAATCTGACTTCCAAACTTAAAAATACTTTTTCCATTATCTTCTCTTAGTTTGCTCAGAAGACAAGCAGGTCAGTAGACATGGGTCCTCAAAGATTTCCCCCTAAGGAGTGTTTCCCTCTCCTGAGGGCTCCTGATCACACTCTCCAGAGTTGGAGGAGGTAATTCTTTTTGGGCATCTATTCCTTACAGCTACCCAGATATTCTACCAAGGGTGGGAATAGAGGAAAGCCACATAATAAATCATCAGAATTCATCAGACTTCACAGTATCACCAAGCACTACATATTTCACCAATACTGAATGGAAGGGCTTTAAGCCAAAGGTTTAATGTGGGAGAATAGCTCCTCCCATATCTCGTTCAAAATCCTACCTCTCACAGCACTTCATGCTTAGAATCAGGAACTCACCCACCCATCCTCCCCATCAACTTCCTTCTTCTCTGGCACTTTATCTACCCTTGTGTAGGGCCTCTATTCTCTATAGCTACCCAGCTATTCTACCAAGGGTGGGAATAGAGGAAAGCCACATAATAAATCATCAAAATTCATCAGACTTCACAGTATCACCAATCACTACATATTTCATCAACACTGAACTGTATTTTAAGGCAAAATTATATATAAAAATCTATTATAATGGTCACAGAATATAGAATGTATAAATAGTTAGTATTTGGTTTTGTATACTGAAATATTTTACACATTGAATTCAATGTTGTGCAATCATATTTATATTGCAAATCACCACAGAATGTTATGCTGGTTCAACTTTAAGCAGAATTGCATAACATTCTGTGGTGATTTGCATATGCAGTCCATGATGCTTTGCATTGTGTGGGCATGTGTGATTTTGTATTTTCTTGAAACTTGGCTTCCCAGCCAAACGCCCTTTGGGGTAACCCTTGTCTCAGTGTTTGCGTACAGAAGTTCTTCATATTTGTATTACAATGAGAAATTAAATTTTATTCGCTGTCAAGGCAGAGAACCCTACAAAATGTAGGGGAATTAATTTCCTTCACTCCACTGCAGGTTTACATACTGTATGCATGTACAGTCAGTTGTTAGGGTCTTTGTGTTCAGCAAAATTTTTTATTGACAATCCTTTTTTAAGTTAAGTGAATTATGCAAAGTACACTGGAGGAATAGACAAGGGAAGGGTAAATGAAGGGGTTGAAAAAGAGGGAGGGAAGAAAAGAAGAAGAAGAAGAAGAATGAAGGTAAGAGGAGGGGAAGAGAGAAGGAGAGAGAGAGGGGATGAGGGGAAAAATCATCCCCACAGAAGTTTACTAAGCTTATCCTGGTGGACCAAAAAGGGGACCCTAACTTAAGTCTCATCTCCATTTTTTGTTAGGAGTGTGGAGACAAGCAAGCTATGCTGAGAGAGCTCAAGATTCAAGAAAAATCAAGTCTGCCATATACCTGGTCAGGCACTAACATCCATCAGGATGCCAAGACCATTTCAGACAAGGTGCAACCCTCAAGATCTGCCAGATAAGAAGGGCTATTTGCATGCAAACTCCCTCCCTCCCCTTAAAACAATAGATGGGGACAGGACCCACCTTGGGACAAAGTCTCCTCGAAGGAGATACTTAAGGAAGGGAGGAACTGGGATTTAGGAAAAATTATTGAACCTTATGTCCAGCACCATAAGGATGGTGAGTGAGAGAATGACAACCTCTAGTAGAGGCCAAGGACCTCAGGGTGAATATGAGGGGACCCTGTCCCATGGTGACCCAGGAGTGAGTTACCTGTGGGGGATGAATGTAAGCTGGTTATAACTCCTTGAAAAAGTAGAGGATCCCTGAAGCCCCTATGATGGTGACAGGAACTCAACTAGGGATCCTGGGCCTACTTTTTAGAGAAGAGGCAACCCTGAGAGGGGCAATGTCCCCTTGGTCCAAGTGTCCCTAAGAGAGTCCCCCATCATGGCCAAGAGGGGCCCTTAGGAGCCCCTAGGAAAAAAAAGGGAAAGAGTTCCTGCTTGCCCTCCTCTCAGAAATGGATCCCCAGTGCTTAGGATGAAGTATCAGGGGGCCCGGAGGTGCCATCAGGATTGTACCTGCAATTGGCCTCACTTGGGAGAAAGGCAAGCAGGGTGGTTGCACTGCCCAGGAGACTGGGTCCCAAGAGGGGATGGTTGGCAGGAAGCAGTCATGATTGGTGACGATACACAGGAAGATCAAGAATTAATGTAGGTACATCATTTTCATATCTTACCTGTATCAATCTTCATCATTTATCACTGGTGGGTGAGTAACATGCACTATGACTGTGGTGTTGGCACCTCCCTGAGGGCTAAGACTTTCCCTCAGCCTCTTGTGGGGGACTCACAAAAGGAGAGGGTCCATTATGGGTTTGGTCAGACCTGTTACTGGTCAGGGTCAGGTCGAGACTCTTGGCCTGCAAGAGAAGGAGGATACCATATGCTGAGGCCACGCCCACCCTAGCCTACTAGGGCACCACCAATGCAGGCCCCATGTATAGCCGAGTCTTTGACACTGGTATTGCCTGGCTCCCCAAAGGGAATGAAGCCACAATGGGTCCATGACTGGCACCCTGGAGGAAACTGGCTGCCCACCCGACCCCTCATCCAGGCCTCTGGTCTCAGCAAATCCTGAGACAACGGAAGCTTGTTGTTGCCCAGTGTGTATAGCAGTGGGAGGAAGCCTGGGAGGAAGGCCCAGGGAACTAACCTTGGTGGCCCTCGTGTGATGCTGACCACTGAAGTTTGGGTGGTCACAGCCCAACCTCGCTACATGGGTAACTAATGTGCGGAAATCCATTGAGAAGCAGGCATCACATCATTTGGTCTCAGGCAGGTGAAACATCAGTCATGAGGGTTCGTTACAGAGAAATTACTACCACAGGAGTACTGACTCATCGGGGTAGTCCCCACCTTAGAATGCTTTTGCCCCAAGCCCAACATGATCGGCTACACTCAAAATAACAAAAATGAAAGATAAAGTTTCAATGCCAGAATTTTATAAGAGAAGAGACAACCGTGATGGTACATGATGAGGAAACAGCATCAAATAAACTTGACCAAGCAGAACCGAGAGTCACTGGAAGAACGAAGAAGGGCACTTTCCCACAGAGTTGTGCTTTCCTCACTGGTGGGAGAAACAGAACTGAGGTAATGGAGGGGTGAGGTAATGGAGGGCAAGCGTCTGTTACTGGCCAACTGGCGAGCACCACATAGTACGTCAGCCCCTTCCTCAGATAGGGAAAAAAGCTTTTTAAAGCTAAAAAGCTTCCTGCAGCATCCTAGCACCTCCGGCTTGAACCAACAGTGATGAATGGTGAAGACTGATACAGGTAATATTGTCTGTTTTTTCTTAGCTGCTAATTTACTATGCAGTCTGCATGACATTTTATGACATTATAATGATGTAGCAGTATTTTAGGACTTTGAGGTACAAAAATGTTTAATCGGAGAATATTTCCAGTTGTTACACAGTGTTCCTTAATGACTAATGTACATAGTTTTCTACTCAAAACTAGACTGCATAACTTTACTAATGAATTTTTTTATAACTCAAATCTTAATTTAATACTTTTTATATTAAATTTACATAGACATGACCCATTTTAAAAACCTTTAAACATTGTTCAAATAAAGAATTGACACATCATAGATTTTGTTTCTTGTTCTTTTTGTTCCAATAAGACATATTAATTTATGGGACTTGAAATCTACACTTTAGATAGTATAGGCCTAACATGTAACTACAAAAGCACATCACCATGTGGGCTGAAAACAAAACAAATATGAACTTACTTTACATATTATATAACTGATGGTTCTCAGAGTCTACAGAATCTCTATAACAATGCATTTCATCTTTTACTGTGATCTTAAATTATAAAATGCAATGCCTGTACAGTGGTACAAATGGATAAGGCGCTGGATGCCTTACCTACTGCCATGCTGGTGACCAGGGTTCAGATGCAAACTCTGATTGTCAGGAATTGGACAGAGTGGAGAGGATCAAATGTCTAAAGAATTGCTCTTCCACCCTGGGAAGGGAGGCTAGCTTACCCATCCTCTGACTGCCAACTGCTGGTGGCCAGGTAGTGGTGCAACCACAGGCAGCACGTAGGGAGGAGCCATGGTTTTGTACTACATATATTCACGTTAAGCCATGGCAGTGGAGGGAGCAAACAGAAACAACATGGGCTGGGGCTTAATGAAGTCCAGCATATCCAACCTCGGAGAAGCATTGTCAACCAGGACATCCTGGAATATGTATGGAAGGGAAGACAACCCTCCCTCCTCTGGCCAAGCCATGGGGGGAATCATTGGAAGTACTTCAGACCAGGTAGGTCTCTAGGGGAGATAGGCAGTAGCTCAGGTGATGTACGACAGGGCTGATAAGCTGCCCCAGCTGCACAAAGGGCAGACAAACCTATATGAAAAAAGAGTTATAAAATAAAATTCAATGACTGATGAAATCTGTTTGAGCGCACTAATTTCACCAGTAATGTTAGCACATCATAATGAAATAGCGAAACTAGTGCACACAAAGTGGCCAGCCTACAACTGCACGCACATAAATGGCTCCATTTTATAATTGCAATAAGTCACTTCAGGATATGTATAACTGGGAAAACATCCATTCTCATGTGTTTGGAGGGAATCACCTAGTGGTATTGTACTCCACCACATGTGAGGTATAATATTATCTTAGCACAACACATGCCCTAGTGTGCCTTATTGATTAATTTACAAGGGGGTACCTACAACAGCAAATAAGGTATATGGGGCAGATATAAAAGGAAGTCAGGAAGCACTAACTCATAGAACAAGTTTCCAAGGGATATTGTATGCACTAAATGAAGAGGACAGGGTTAAAAAATTGGGTACGACAAACATGTGGAAAGCATACGGGAAATAAAATGGGTATACTGTATATAAAATTACTGATGTGAGCAATTTTAATGAATATGTTATAGATAGACTGGATGGTCCACATAACCTTTATCTGATGTCAGTAGCTATGTTAGCATGTTTCTATCCTTTAGGTCACTTCATATTTACAGTATTACTGTGCATTATGTAGTGCCCTGAGTCAGCAGAATTTTGAAAGAAAATGCACAGCTGTAGTTCAGCTGTTGAACTCAAATTGCAGGGCAAGTGCTGCAAATATACTACTCTTAATGGCTGACTCACATGTTATTTAATTTTCATTTTTGCAGGTTAGATTCATTCCCCGACCCCCCCAGGTGGACCCAGCCACATCCCCAACTGTCCATGCCTTTTACCTGCAAAGGTCATCAAACCTCACAAGCTTGCACCCTCATGGTGTGGACCAGGCAAGCTTGTACCAACCCTCCACCTCCTCAGGGGCCACATAGTTGGAGGTTACCTGCATGTCCTTGTGGAAGACAGTGACTGGGGTTGGGGCCCCTACTTCACCTGTGGTTCATGGTGCATGAGCCCTTTTCTCCAGTACAGGGCCACTGGTAAATTGCACCCGCAATTTTTTTACGGAATCTGCAATTTTCATCATTCTCTGCAAAATCGGACATGTTCCACAATTTCTTGCAATTTTTGAGCTTTTATTTTGAACTGTGTAAAACGTGTTAACAGTTTTAATAAAATACTCTCAAATATATTGACAACTTTGCAAGCAGACTTGGGTTTGGCTGAAACAATGCAATGCAAGGAAGGACAAGGGTTTTATGTGACACTGATTTCTTTTAAATCCTTGCCTTATTTGGTTTCAAAATCCACTGGCCAAGCATAAGTACATTTAAACATTTAACATTTGTTTTGTGTTGAAGCAGTCTATCAGAAAACCTTCTGTTGCCACACAGACAAAAGATGGGAGAAAAAGTGCAAATTATCACATTCACCTAAATGGGGTGCTATGAAGCCTTTTTGTAAGTGGCTGGATAAGTTTTTTCTTGTGAGCATACTTTCATTCAGACTACTTTTGTTTCAAACAGCTGATGATTTTTGGATGGCCCTGCTGATTTTAATCTTGAATAAGCTAGTTGCTAACAGTGATCTCACTCTTAGCAACTACCCCCTAGATGCTCACATGCAAAGACTACAATAAAAGCCTGACTGAAGTCTAAAAACAAGCTTATAAAACACAAAATTTATCTGAACAATTATCTTTAACCAAACAAAATCATTGCAGCCAGAGTAAAACAAATGTAAATTACAGGGTACACTGACTACTGTATAATACAGTAAAAATATATTGGTATTTTTTTACATTTTTTGTAACCACATAAGGCCCACGAGGCACAAGTGCCTGTTTTCAGGTACAACCTAGGAGCACGGAGGAGGTTAAGTGACTTGCTCAGAATCACACAGTATGCAAGTGGAGGTCGTGGGAATCAAACCCAGGTCTGCTAGATGTAGTCAGCTAATTCACAGTTTGTTATTCTAACCTCTAGATTATACTGCCAGCCCTAATAACCCCCATATTTAATGTTTAAATAAGTGATTTCAAAAATAGTGTTCAGTACCTACAGTACAAATTATGACTATTAAACACTTTAACAACATTTTACTAAAACTCAATTATTCGCCACTCTATCTGCTATTTTTTCTTATTCCAAAGTGGGTGAATAACTGGCAGAGCACTGTAAACAACTGTTGATTACGCTTCATTATTCTACAGCCAGAAACAAAAAAATATATATTTCTTCTGGCTTTATTTAATATTAATTTTCTGTGGCTCACTTTATAGAATTTATTTAGCACTGTACGAGGTGCTTTTAAATTTTGGAAGATAGGCAAAGCTTATGATAGCTTATCAGTTTACTATTCTTTTTTAGGAACATAAACTTTCCTTTATGTTTTAAACATATTCAGGTGTCAGCGTATTCATTTAGCAATTTGTACTGACTAATATATGCTGCAGAAAACATTAAAAGATTTATTGTGAAGCACTCCGGATCTATAGTAGAACCCCCTCAATTTCCCACAATTTTTGCAAAATGCTCCGCAATTTTTGGTAACCTTTTCTGCAATTTTCCAGTGGCCCTGCTCATGAGACATCGGCTTGCTAGGAGGTACTAGCATATGTGCACAGTGCTTGCCTTTATGAGCCTCAGGCAATGTACTCCCTCTCAAGTCCACTGTCAGACTCCATGGGGTCACCCAACTGATAGTCTCGCAGTGACAGTACCAGCAGTCCACTCCCCAGAGGAAGACATAATCCTCTTGGAATCTCAAACCCTCCCTTTCAGCCACCTATGAGGGAAAGAGGAAATTGTTTAACCAGAAGAGGCACACTAAGCCAAAGCTTGTTTCCAGGTGCAACCTGGGAGCACAAGGAAGTTAAGTGACTTGCTCAGGGTCACACAGTATGCAAGTGGGGGCTGCGGGATTCAAATCAAGGTCTCCAGATTTATAGCTCAGAGCCTTAAACCACTGCACTATACTGCCTACTATGACTCAAGCTCATTCCTGAACTAGGGTCACCAGCATGCAAGTGGTACCAGTACTGCTGCGCCAACAGGCCTGACTCATTTTCTAAACAGTAGTGACTGAAAAAAAAATCTAGTGAGCACCATGGGATTCAATCAGTGGTTGAAAAACTGGCGCAAAGCTCAGGGATTTGGCTTCATTGGGGACTGGGGGTCCACCTGGAGTGATACAAGCCTATACTGGCATGATGGGCTGCATGATGGGCTACATCTGTCCAGGAGGGGAACCAGGATCCTAGGTGATAGGTTTAAATGCTTCATTGGCAAGCATTTAAACTAGCCAAGGAGGAGGCACTGGAAAGGAGCAGGGAAATCCTAGACCCCCCAATAAAATCACGGTAGTAAGTACGGTAAACACCAACATAGAGGTGGCGATAGGGAGAAGAGCAGGGGTAAATGGGGAAGTGACAAAGGCAAGAAGGACAGGGATGGGGCAAAAAGGAGTAAGGCCATCAGGAAATGGAGGGTAATGAGTACCAATGCCCGTAGTCTGGGCAACAAGCTCCCTGAGCTGGTGGCCTTGATGGAAGAGGGATGCCTGGATATCGTAGAGTCACAGAAACATGGTACACAGAGAACCATGACTGGGATGTTAACATACCAGGGTACCTGTACCTACAGAGAGACAGGCAGGAAAGAGAGGGGAGGATAGCTCTAAGTAGGGAGGATAAAATCAACTGAACAAAAGAGTAAACAGGAGGGAGAGGAGGCACTGTGGGTAACCTTGGAGACTGGAAAGGGCACCACAATCTGCACAGGGGTTGTGTACAGACCCCCATGTCAGGGGGAGGGAATGGACAAGGATATGATAGAAGGCATTCTTAGGATGGCAGAAAAAGGGGAGATACTGTTGATGGGAGACCTGAATATGCCAGATGTTAACTGGAGCACATTTGCTGCAGCCACATCCAAGAGCAGGGCCATTCTCAATGCCCTACAGGTGGCAGACCTCAGACAGCTAGTTTCAGAACCCACTCGTGAGGGAGCAATCTTAGACCTCATACTCTCAAATGGGGGCAGTGAGAGGATCTCAGATCTAGAAGTGGGTTGCCATCTGGGAACAAGTGACCATCAAACAGTATGGTTCACGTTAAACTCAGCTACAGAGTCAAGCCATACAAAAGTGAGGGTACTGGACTTCAGGAGGGCTGACTTTGGCAAGATGGGAGAGTGCCTCAGAAAAGCACTAGCAAACAGGCTAGAAGGAGGGGTGGAGCAACAATGGAGAATCATCAAAACTGCCATCACAGAGGCAACAAGCCTTTGTGTGAAGCAAATAAACAAATCAAAATGAAAGAAAAAGCCACTATGGTTCTCAAAAGAGGTGACTGAGAAAGTCAGGAAGAAAAAGATAGCATTCAGGAAGTATAAGGAAACACAGAAGGAGCAGGACTGAGAGTTGTACCAGTTAAGGCAGAAGGAAGCAGGGAGGGAAGTCAGAATAGCAAAGGCCCAAACTGAGGAAAAGATAGCCAACTCGGTTAAGAAGTGGGATAAAACCTTTTATAGGTACATCAGAGAGTGTAGAAAGACAAAGGGAGGGATGGTGAGGTTGAATAGAATGATTGGTGGGTGGGCAGAGGGGGACAGTGAAAAAGCAGGGATACTGAACGAATATTTCTGCTCAGTATTCACAAAAGAGGAGGGGGAAGTGCCTAATCCAATTAACAGAAGCACTCTTGATATGGGGGTTGATCCCTGCCCTTTCACAGAAACATAGAAACATAGACTTTGATGGCAGATAAGGCCCACTTGGCCCACCCAGTCTGCCCATTTCCCTGCCTATTGGATAAGCTGCAGATTCTAGTTAACCAACAGCCTACTTCCTGCAACCCTCCACTACAATTGCCTTATGTCTGTCCCATGCACGTTTGAATTCCCCCACTGTTTTAGACCCAACAACCTCCCCAGGAAGGCGGTTCCATGCATCCACCACTCTTTCCGTGAAAAAAAATTTCCTCACATTACCCCTGAGCCATCCCTCCTCTATCTTTAAATTGTGGCCCCTTGTTCTTACACATCTCTTTTTCTGAAAGATGCTACCTTCCTGGACTTTGTTGATTCTCTTGAGGAACTTAAAAGTTTCTATCATGTCCCCCCGTCCCTCCTTTCATCAAGGGTATATATTTTAAGCTCTCTCAGTCTCTCTTCATGTAGTTTCTAATGCAGACCCTGCTCCATTTTAGTTGCCCTCCTCTGGACTGCTTCCATCCTGTCTATGTCCTTGCATAGATGGGGTCTCCAAAACTGCACACAGTATTCCAGATGGGGTCTCACCAGCTGCCTGTACAGAGGGATAACCACTTCCCTTTTTCTACTTGTGATGCCCCATCCTATGCATCCCAGTATCCCCCTGGCTCTCCTTACTGACTTCTCACATTGCTTACCACCTTTAGGTCATGTGATATGACTACCCCAAGTCCCTTACCATTTTGTTGTTGTTAGTACCTCCCTGCTATTGTACTCTTCTCCCGGGTTTTTGTTTCCCAGGTGCATTACTTTGCACTTCTTTGCATTGAATCTAAGTTGCTATATGTCTGACCATTCCTCTAACATTGCCAAGTCCCTTCTCATCCTTTCTACCCTCCCTTGTGTATCAACTCTGTTACAGATCTTTGTGTCATCTGCAAAGAGGCATACCTTTCCCTCCAGGCCCTCTGTAATGTCACCTATAAAGATGTTAAAGAGGACTGGACCCAGTACTGAGCCCTGAGGTACTCCACTAGTAACCCCCCTTTCTTTGGAATGTGTTCCATTCACTATTACCTTCTGTGTCCTGTTGTGCAGCCAGTTTGCTACCCAGGCTACCACCCTGGAACCCACTGTAGGCTGGCTAACTTGATTATTAGTCTTTGTGCGGGACTGTGTCAAATGCCTTGCTAAAGTCTAGGTAGGCCATATCGACAGCCCCTCCCTGGTCTATTACTTTGGTCACCCAGTCAAAGAAATCAATTAGATTCATCTGACATGACCTTCCTGCTGTAAATCCATGCTGCTTTGGGTCCTGTGTCCCACTGGCCTCAAGGTACTCAACAATTCTTTCTTTCAGAAGTGATTCCATCATTTTCCCTACCACTGAGGTCAAACTTACAGGTCTGTAGTTTCCTGCTTCTGCCTTGCTCCCACTTTTGTGAAGGAGAATCACATCTGCCCTCCTCCAGTCCTCAGGTACCACCCCATCCTCCCATGATTTGTTAAAAAGTGTAGTCAGTGGTGTCATTAGGTTCTCCCTTAGTTCTTTTAGGATTCTGGGGTGAATCCCATCAGGCCCCATTGCTTTGTCCACCTTGAGTTTTAGGAGTTATTTCAGGACTCTTTCTTCTGTAAATGGACTGGTGTCAACCCCCCTACTCAGAGTGCTTCTATTGTCTGGTTTGGGTAACTCCTCCTCATCTTCTTTTGTGAATACTGAGCAAAAGTATTCATTCAGTTTCTCTGCCTTTTCACTGTCTCCCTCTGCCCACCTCCCCTCTCCTTTATTAATCTTCACTATTCCTCCTCTAACCTTTCTATGCTCCCTAATGTACCTATAGAAGGTTTTATCCCCCTTCTTAACTGAGTTGGCAATTTTTTCCTCAGTTTTGGCCTTTGCTATTCTGACTGCCTTCCCCACTTCTTTCTGCTTTAATTGATACAGTTTCCTGTTGTGCTCCTTCAGTGATTCCTTATACTTTTTTGAATGCTGCCTTTTTCTCCTTAACCTTCCTACCACTCTTTGAGAACCATAGTGGTTTCACTCTGCTTTGTTTTCTTTATTTGTTTCATGCAAAGACTTGTTGCCTCTATGATAGCAGTTTTGATTTTTCTCCATTGTTCTTCCACCCCTCTTTTTTGGCCATTTGCTAGTGCATTCATCAGGTATTCACCCATTTTGCCAAAGTCGGCCCTTCTTAAGTCCAGTATCCTTGTTTTTGTATGGCTTGTCTCCATGGTTGTGCTTATTGTGAAGCACACTGTGCAGTGGTCACTTGTTCCCAGATGTCTACTGACTTCTAAATTTGTGATCCTCTCTCCATTTCAGAGTACCAGGTCTAGTATTGCTCCCTCCTGAGTGGGTTCCAACACTAGCTGTCTAAGGCCTGCCTCCTGCAGGGCATCGAGAATGACCCTGCTCTTGGATGTGGCTGCAGTACATGTCATCCAGTTAACGTCTGGCATATTCAGGTCCCCCATCAACAGTATCTCCCCCTTTTCAGCCATTATGAGAATGTCCTCCATCATTTTCTTGTCCATTTTCTCCCCTTGAGATGGGGGTCTGTATACAACCCCTGTGCGGATTGTGATGCCATTCTCTGTCTCCAAGGTGACCCAGAGTGCCTCTTGTTCTCCCCTTTACTTTTTAGTTCTGTAGCTTTGATCCCTTCCTTTACGTATAGAGCTACTCCACCTCCTCTTTTACCCTCCCTGTCCCTTGTGTAGACTGTGTACCGCGGTATGTTGACATCCCAGTCATGGTTCTCCATGTACCATGTTTCCATGACTGCCACAATATCCAATTGTTCATCTTCCATCAGGGCTACTAGATCAGGAAGCTTGTTTCCCAGACTATGGGCACTGGTACTCATTGCCCTCCATTTAATGTTGGCTTTATCCTTTTTTCCCCCATCCCTGCTCTTATTGCCCTTGTATATATTTCCATTTACCCCATCCTGCCTTCTGTTGAGCTCTGTACCTCAGTGTTTACCTTAGTACCTGCCATGTTTTGTGGGGGGAGGCTTGAAATTTCCTGCCTCTTATCATCATCTCCCCCCCTTGGCTAGTTTAAAAGCTTGCCAAGGAAGCATTTAAACCTGTCACTTAGGAGCTTGGTTCCCTTCGTGGACAGATGCAGACCATCGTGCCAGTATAGACCTTCATCTCTCCAGGTCAGGTGTACCCCCAGTCCCCAATGAAGCCAAAGCCCTGTGCTCTGCACCAGTTTTGCAACCATTCATTAAACTGCATGGTGTGCAGTACCCTAGCCTCACCACTGCCATGGACTGACAGCACCTCTGAGAAGGTAACCGTGCTTGCTACCTGTCTGAGGCCCCTCCCCAACTCCACAAATTCATCCTGCACTGAACTGATTCCATGCCTAGCTAGGTCATTTGTCCCAAGGTGGACAATGATATCTAGTTCCCTCTCCTGTGATGCTGCTTCTGCAATTGTGAGGATTCGCTTCTTGTCCCTCCAAGCCATGGCACCAGGCAGGCATCTTACTTCCCTCTCCTCTCCCTTCCCTAGTTCTACCCCCCTAACAATTGAGTCCCCTATCAGAAGCTGTTTCCTTCCCCTCTGGTATCCCTTGCCACCCTTATGTGGGTCTCCCTTGTGGATGTTCTCAGCATTCTTCTTGGTCTCCACTGAGGATGCCATCATAGAGGAACCTTGCTCTGCCAGACTGGCATATGATTTGTGTATAGGTACAACTAGGGGGCTTCCACTCTGTTTCACCACCTGCACCCTCCCAGAACCCACTGTGGTCCAACTGCTCTTCATACATGGCAACTTCTGAGGCAGTGGTTGTGGCGGTGGTGCTCTTTGAGTGGGGGAGGCCTCCTTAGTCCTTGCCAGAAGAAAGGGTTCTGCAAGAACTCCTAAAACTGAAGGTGGACAAAGCAATGGGGCCTGATGGAATTCACCCCAGAATTCTAAAAGAATTAAGGGGGGAACTAGTGAAAACACTGACTACTCTTTTTAATAAATCATGGGAGGATGGTGTGGTACCTGAGGACTGGAGGAAGGTGGATGTGATTCCCCTTCACAAACGTGGGACCAAGACAGAGGCAGGAAACTACAGACCTGTCAGTTTGACCTCTGTGGTAGGGAAAGTGATGGACTCACTTCTAAAGGAAAGAATTGTTGAGTACCTTGAGGCCAGTGGGGCACAGGATCCAAGGCAGCATGGGTTCACAGCGGGAAGGTCATGTCAGATGAATCTAATAGATTTCTTTGACTGGGTGACCAAAGTAGTAGACCAGGGAGGGGCTGTGGACATGGCCTACCTAGACTTTAGCAAGGCATTTGACACAGTCCCACACAAAAGATTAATAGTCAAATTAACCAGCCTTGGAGAGGGTCCCAGGATGGTAGCCTGGGTAAAACATTGGCTGGACAACAGGACACAGAAGGTAATTGTAAATGGAGTCCACTCTGAAGAAAGAGGGGTTACTAATGGGGTACTGCAGGGTTCAGTATTGGGTCCAGTCCTTTTTAATGTCTTTATAAGTGACATTGCAGAGGGACTGGAAGGAAAAGTATGCCTCTTTGCAGATGACACAAAGATCTGCAACAGGGTTGATACACAAGGAGGCATGGAAAAGATGAGAAGGGACTTGGCAAGGTTGGAGGAATGGTTAGAACTATGGCAGCTAAGATTCAATGCAAAGAAGTGCAAAATGATGCACCTGGGAAACAAGAACCAAGGGGAAGATTACACAATGGGAGGGGAGGTAGTAACAAAACCAAAAAAGGAAAGGGAACTGGGGGTAATCATATCAGATGACCTTAAGGTTAGCAAGCAATGTGAGAAGGCAGTAGGGAGGGCTGGGGGTATACTGGGATGCATAGGAAAAGGCATCACCAGCAGAAAACAGGAAGTTGTTATCCCTCTGTACAGACAGTTTGTGAGACCCCATCTGGAGTACTGTGTCCAGTTCTGGAGACCCCATCTCTGCAAAGACATAGACAGGATAGAGGCAGTCAGAGGAGGCAACTAAAATGGTGCAGGGTCTGCAAGAGAAGCCGTATGAGGAGAGACTAAAGGAGCTTAATATGTATACCCTTGAGGAAAGAAGGGGGCATGATAGAAACTTTAAGTACCTCAGTGGAATCAACAAAGTCCAAGAGGACAGCATCTTTCAGAAAAGAGATGTGCAAGAACAAGGGGACACAATTTAATGATAGAGAGGGTTCGGGGCAATGTGCGAAGTATTTTCTTCACAGAGGGTAGTGGATGCATGGAACAGCCTTCCTGAGGAGGCTGTGGGGTCTAAAACTGTGGGAGAATTCAAGAATGCATGGGACAGACATAAGGCAGTTCTTGTGGGGGTAGGAAGAAATAGGCTGTTGGTTAACTAGGATCTGCGGCCTATCCTGTAGGTAGGGAAATGAGCAGACTGGGTGGGCCAAGCGGTCCTTATCTGCCATCTAAGTCTATGTTTCTAAGTATGACAGTTAGAAATTCAAGAGTAAAAATATCTTTGAAAATATGCAAGTGCTTTAATTCAAATCATTATAACACTCCAGGGTTGTGTTTCAGGTAAGTAATAACACATGACAGGGTGTGGTTATAATGCATTATGAAATAAGTAGAAACAATCCTGGCACTGACTGTCCAAGAGGTACTTTTAACCAGGGCCATTACATCCAATTTACATCCATTTCTTAATCGTAATAAGGCACTCAAAGGGGTGCATTATGGTGGATTAATGGTCCTTCTCATGTGGTGGACAAACACTAGGTTTCACCTCGTGCTTCGATCCACCTGAGGCAGGCTGTTATCCCATCATAGTGCACCCCCCTGGTCATGCCTTATAACTTCAATAATGCAAGCCTCAAGTGGTTGTTGGGCATGAAACATAATATGTTATCCAGCACATAAAATACGCTTTTATTTGTTAAACAAATATGTAGTTCAGGTGAGGTGCGTGGTTGTCAGAAAATAATCCATGGTCATGTGATGTGTCTCAACATATCAGGTTACAGGATTTTCATGGTCCATTTGCTGCAACATACTGCATAGTGTTAAAACATCCATTATTTATGGCATAATATTTAATAAAACTTGCTAAACCTACACACATACTACATATATAACAGTCTTAACCTTTACTCAGATGTATAACTAAACAAAAAATACTACATATTACAATAAAACCCATGATTTTTTATGGGGATAAAAACAAAAAAACAGTGAATTTTGTTCTTAATTTGTACGATAAAAACTACTTAAATACTACCATAAAAAGCCGGCCCTGTGGCGTAGAGGGTTGGGGTGCTGGATGCCACATCCCACGCCACGCCAGCGACCCAAGTTCAGGAGCAAGCTCAAGCCACCAGGGGTTGGTCAGGGGGAGTGCGAGAAGTCAGGATTGAGCAACCATGAGGCAGCTCTACTCTCCAGGGAGGGAAGAGAGGTTTCCCTGACTCATGACTTCCACCCGGTGGAGGCAAGGTGGCAGTGCCAGGCCCTGGGGAACCTAGGCAGTAGGACGGGAGGAAGGATGGGGCCATCGCCAGAGCCTTGGGATGCATGTGCGCCTGCATGAGTAACTGCATACCAGGGTCCCGAGAACAGGGGGAGAAACATACAAAAGCCCTTTCTCTCTTTATGCCATAAGGCAGGAGGGGTACCGGGGGAGCACCAGGCTAATTAAAAGAAAAAATATTACCATAAAAAACATATTTATTTTACAGGTATGTCCATAAATGATACGGTAAAAATGAATTATATACTACAGCAACCGTGATTCATTTATGGTTATGACTGTAAATTTTATGGAAAAACTACTTAAATGCTACAGTAATATTTATGGTTATGGCTGTAAATTTTACTGTAAAAATTAATTAAATACTACAGTGATCACCATAATTCATTTACAGTTATGACCTTAAATGTTACGGAAAAAGGCTGGCAGCACAGCTGCCAGTACTTTAACCATAAATTTTATGTTTTTTTTTTTTACAGTGTAGTATTAAAATATCCGCATAGTATGGATTTTTAATAATATCTAACATTTGGTCAGATAGGGAAGATGAAGAAACAATCTTTACAGAAGCAGGAGTGTCATCTCAAGTATTAGGGACATATAATTCCTTGGGAGGATCATTATTGTTTAGTGACTGAAGTGGCGTAATAGCCATTTTACCTGTTGATGTAGCTTTGGGAGGAAAATTAGTAGCAGCTAATTTTTTAAGACTTGTTATTGTTTTACTAAGGTCTTGTATAACTAAAAATGTCACCAGTTCTGTGATTAGAGAGTTGTTTCTCAGTGTCCAAAGCTGCTGTTGTGCAAGAATGCACTGTCTTATAATCATAAAAGGAATTATATAAGGTAATACCCTCAGGTGAAAATACAGGGGAATATGTTTTAGACAGGTCACTAAAATGAGAACAAGAGTCAATAGGAATACAATCAGAATCATAATCTGCATCAGAGTCTGCAATTGCTGTTGCTTAAGGGCAGACGCCCATTTGAATTCAGCACTCACTGTCTGCTTGAGTCTTCCTGCCACCACTGCATGGCAGCTCCCGACCTTCCCCTCACCACTCTCACTTTTTCCCTGTCTTGTTTATACAGCCGGAGAAATCTTAACGCTTGTGCAAATTGTAAGCATTGTTTTTTCTATCTCTCAACTTCACCATCTGCACGGTATACTCTTCTGCCATTCGGTGGAGGTGTTACACCTTCAATTCTACACATATACTGCTGATCTTTGCAAAATAATCCACAACACACAGCCCTTATTATAATGTATTTTACTGCCTGGCTTCTACCTTGACCTGTTTACATTACATTCTCTGGGGCAACTGATGGACCTCTGCACCAGGCTGTTCCTTTCTCCTGTGCCACCCTACACAATCTCTATTATTATCTACAATGTTCCTCCACCTGGCTAAATGTTTTCTCATTATTTGCTCCCTCCTATCCTGCCTCCATCATGATGAATCTGTCCTGGGCAGGGCAGTTACTATAACCATCACCCATAAATTCTCCTTGCCACTACCCTCACACCATATGCTATGTACATTTAAGGTATCTACCTACTATCACAGACTCCTTGCCTTTATCCAATGTGATAAGACTATTATGTCAGTATCACGGGTTAAGAACATTTCCAAGTCTTTATTTCTCTGCCTACCTATTATCAGGTCATGTATGAGCCTTCTTCTTCTATCAGGAGATATCAAGCTGAATCCTACTTCTCCCAAGAGAATAAAGCCCTGTCTCCTAACCTCATGTCCTGATTGGTCTGACACTAAAGGGCTTATGATAGCCCACATGAACATACAGAGTGTTAGGTGAAAAATGGCAGAACTTGAAGCATGGACCCAGCATTATGAACCAGATATTCTATGCAAAATGGAGTTGTGGCTAATGCCTAACATCCAATCCCATAAATCTGCTCTCCCAAGTTTCTCCTCCTATCAATGTGACAGACCTAACAAAAGAGGAGGGAGAGTTCTGATATACACCAGGGAAGATTTGACTGCCAGTGAGCTCCCTGTCCCAGGCATGAACCCTAACATTGAACAGTTGTTTATCACTGTTACCCCTGGCAAAGTTAAACACCTAACCATAGGACATGTCTATCTGCCCCTAAAACTAGCTTCCTCCACCTTTGTTGAACTCTTCTCAAGTCTTGACATCCTCCTCCACACATATACCATCCTCTGCGGCGACTTCAATCTTGATTGGATTGGGCCCAATAGATCTCAGTACCAATCAGCCCTAACTAATGCCAAACTTGAGCAATTACTTGACCAATCAACAAGACTTAACATGAAGTTGGGCAACTACAGCCTTTTGGACTGGATGCTTACCAACAACAAACGCCGCATCAAGGCGGAGGGTATCCTTCCAGATGCACTAAGTGATCATTTCCCCACTTTTTGCATCTGGAAAAATAGCTGTCCTCACCTCCAACCAAAAATCATCAAATCCAAAGACCTAACCAACTTTAATGTCATAGCTTTTTTGCAGTCTTACTTCCACCAATTGGTCCCCCATAACCTCTCTTCTTGACATAAACCAGGCTCTAGAATATTTCATCAACACCTTCACATCCATCCTTGACTACCATGACCCATTCAAGCTACAAAGAGCCAAAGGACTCCATTATCCCTGGCTCTCCTAGGAGTTACGGCACCTGATGTGCTGCCTGGAAAACCTTCAAAAGAACTGGGCTCCAATCTGACTGGCAGTCTTATCGCCAACTGTGAAACTGCTGCAAAGCCAAAACCAATAAATCAAAGTGGGACTACCTGAAATCTCTGCAGGGAATACATCTCACCAATCCCAAAAGTTTCTGGACTCAAATCAACACTCTACTTAAGGGTAAAGTGTGGACCATACCCAGAGTTTGATTTCCAAGGGTGTCTTACATTCCTCTCCCTCTGAAATAGCCTCAGGTTTAAATCTATTCTTCACTGACCTTAACGTGTACAAGAGAGATCTACCTGCTATCTACCCTGCTCCACAAGTTCTTCACCGAGAAGCCCCCCACACCCTCTTTCACATAAAAAAACACCACATGGAAAGAAGTACTTAAGCTCTTGTTGGGTCTTAACCCGAATAGCTCACCAGGATTTGACTCCCTACCACCCAAATTCCTAAAGGTAGGAGCACCAGCACTAGCTCACCCGACTGCACAGTTGATCAATCGATCCTGCCTTACCCAATCCATTCTGGACAAATGGAAGACTACCATAGTTGTCCCAGTTCACAAAAGTGGTCCGACTAATCTCATCGAGAACTAAAGACCCATATCCATATTATGCCCTATTGCAAAAATTTAGGAATGGATCCAATATAATCAGTTATATTCCTTTTTAGAACAAACTGATGCCCTCGCCATCCACCAGCATGGATTCACACACACAACATAGAATCTGCTCTTCTGAGAGTCGCCTTGTACATATTTCATGCTATGGATCAAGACTGGGCCATGGGGGCCATATTCATTGACCTCACAAAGGCCTTTGATCTTGTGAACCACTCACTCCTCATCACCAAGCTATGTCGTCTGGGCCTCAATCTCTACTCTCTTTCATGGATCTCAAACTACTTAGCTAACCAATTTCAATGCGTCAAATGGGCTAATGCCCATTCCTCCTTATCTCCCATCATTGATGGGGCCCCCCATGGCTCAATTCTTGGGCCACTATTATTCTCCATCTTCATAAATGAACTGCCATTGAACTGTGGGGGGGGGGCATCGGTGCAGCTCTATGCAGATGGTGTCATAATATATAGATCCAGCAGCAATGTCTCCTCCATCAGGTCTGAACTGGAGAATGACTTCCAGATGCTGGAAACCTGGTTCAAGGAGAACATGTTGGTATTGAATACAAAGAAGACAAAAGCTATGTTGTTCCATCATACCTCCGATGATGTAACCTCCCAGCCTCCCCTGGTGATCACTACCTCTACTGGCATGTCCTTAGAAATGGTGTGCTCTTTCAAATATCTGGGTATGAGTGTTGACGGGCATCTATCCTTTGAATTGCACGCAACTAATGTTATTAAGGCAACAAATCAAAAACTCAGCCTCTTATATCACACTGTTCCATACCTCACACTTCATGCAAGAAAGACTATTGCCTCAGCTACCCTTCTCCCTGGCTTATTCTATGGGGCACACATAGCTCAATCTATTAATGTTTCAATTCTGGCCAACTCAAACAGGCCTATCACAGAGTCGCACACTTTGCTGCCAAGATTCCTGTGTGGAGCCATGACTTCAGCGTGCTTAATACCCTAGGCTGGCCTGCCTTTGAGGCCAAATTGGACTTCCCTGCACTATGCACCATACTCAAACCCATCAATCATCCTTCTGGCCCCATCCTCTCCTATCTCCTCAAGCTGAAACCCTCCCCTTGGACCCTCAGATCCTGCCACCTCCATATCCTAACTATACCCAAATCCCGACTAGCCATTAGATACGGATCTTTCACTTCAGCAGCTCCTCAAAAATGGAACAACCTCCCTCATTTTCATTTTTTTCATTGGTAACCGGGTAAGATCCACTAGGCACAGGTACCTGTTTTCAGGGGCAATCTGGGAGCATTGGGTGGTTAAGTGACTTGCTCAGAGTCACACAGTATGCAAGTGGAGATTGTGAGAATCAAACCAAGGTCTGGTCTGCTGGATGTACCAAGTTCATTCACAGCTCGTTACTCTAACCTCTAGGCTATATTGCCAGTGCAACATAATCTTCTCTCATCTCTATCTCTTTCCAAGTTCAAGAAGTACTTCAAAGAAATCTTCTTTCCTCCTCCCATCTGTCACTGCTCTTAACCCACCTGTTTCAAGTGGCATCTCCTGTCACTCCCCCCTCTCCTTTAGCCCTTCCTTATCTGATACTCGATCCTAAACACTCTTCCCCTACTCTATCCTCACCTCCTCTTCTCCTCCACTGACTCTCATCTTTTTGCTCCTCTCTGTCATACCGATGTAATATACAGTATTGTATTATATGGCATTTATGTAAATACATTGTATTATTTTGAACTACACTGTACAACAATGTATATTGTGTTTCTGAAATGCTGATTTGTTTCCATATCCTCACCGGACTATCACTATTGTATTTCACAGATCTGTTCATGTTTTCCGTTTGTAATGTGCTATTTTACTCTGTATACCTGGAGTGCCTCTATTCCCTGGGTCACCCAAAAGGGACATATCTATTGGTGACTGATGTCAAATTCAAATAAAATAAATAAATAGAGTTAGGAGTCCTGCATTTAGAGTCACTGATATTAGAGACCTGCTTAAAAAAGAATAAATTAAGCTAACATCACCACTGAGGCTTGGTGTTAAAGATAGTCTCTCACAGTATCTCATCACATCCTCAGTCTCATGGTTGCTACAAGAAGCAATCTTGTTCTGCTTTGTATCACCGTTTATGTTCCCCTTAAATTCTACATGGTTAACAGAAATGGTGGGAGTCGAGGTGGTCCACTGAAACAATTTGGTAATTTGAGTTTGTGCCTGATCAGTTGTTATGATTTCCATGGGCAGAAAGCCCTTATTGGAAGGTAGTAATGCCCCCCACCTTTATATTTTGTTTACCTTTGCTTTTAGTATTTAATGCAATGGGGGGGAGAAAGCAGGATATGTTTACTGCTTCTTGTAGTAACCATCTTAATTGTTGGGTGGCTATAAAATAGAGGATATCAAAAATCATAAAAAAACAGACTTCAAATATTGTTTAACCATCTCCTATCAGTATAAATGGTGATCAGACAATTTACCCAGAGAAGTCTCACCAATTAACCAAAACCACTGTTGTGTCTTTTAAAATCCACCTTCTTCTAAAATGAAAGCACTAATATATCACCAAGAAATGTTGAAAACATTTCAATACAGCATAAATATAGTTATTAAAGTCAGATGTTGCACTCATTCGAAGAAAGCTTCAAAATACCACAGGACCAATATAATAAATCAAATCCAAAAAGCTGTAGATGACGTTGGAAATTCCTAACTTAGGGTTTTCAGCTGCCTAATATCAAGCTATGAAAAGCTAAAGCTTAAACTGTGCCAGAGTCAGTCTATTAAGATTTGAATACAAAAGCAGCCTTATCTGTAAGGTGCAGATGGCTTCCTCCCTTTTGGTTGTGTCCTCTTTGTTGAGGTCTTTAAAAAATTCCTGATAAAAACGTTTTAAGTTCCACTGATCAGTTCCGTTATTATCTATAATTACAATGGTCTCATAAAATTCAAGGTCAACAAATGTTAATTTAAACAACTGAGCTTAGATCTCTCCTGGTGCTGAACAATCTCAGGGAGCTTGCTGGTTAAGTAGAAGTCATGCACTTTAAAAATATAATAAAATAAATAAGATACAGTGATTGAATAATCCTAGATTTTTCTCATACTTAAAAATTGTTTAAATAATTGTAACTGGGACTCTAATGAACTTAGATTAGCCAACTAAAAGTGTTTTAGTTATTTCAAGTATAAATACAATTTGATGAATTGCTCATAATTTAGATGCTAGTTACCAATTTTTAATGATTTCATCACAAGTGCCATCCCAACTGTGGTCTCAGACACTATCACCATAACTTAACCGGTGCAAAGTGCAAATGCAAGTACCATGATATAAAAGTTACTGAAGAAGAAAAGAAAATAAATATCAGACACCACTAGACACCGGGGGTTTAATTCATGAATCTTAAAGTAAATGTCATATGGCAGAAGTGGGGTAAACTAATTATACTGGTTATACAAGTTGTATAAATGAAAAAAATTAAAACATAAAAGTAAAGTAGCTAAAATGGAGTGCAACCGCCTTTTATTTGTTGCGCAGAGAAGTTTGTTTCAGGTTTATGGTTAGTGGTTAGTGGTCCAGTGAAAAGAAGCTGATACAATAAAAGCGACTGCATACAGAGATCACCTTGTACTACTTGCTCGGCTCAGCACTGCATCGACACCTCAAAAAATGCCAAGAGCACCACTCTGGAAAAGAAACAGCTCCAACAGTCTTCACCATTAAAGTGCAGATAAAGAAAATAATTTAGGCAAAGTGCCCACAGCACTGAAGTTGAACTTACAGCATGACTCCAGAGCAAGGTGAGTCTTGCTTTGGAATGCCATGCATGCACTTATATACCTGTATGGTAAGGTAACTTTACCTGAATGGGGAGTGGCGTGAAAATTAAATGTTTTTAAAAGTTTTTAAAAGGGGACTGCTGTGCCTTTATGGGTCTACTCATCTCACGCAAACCGCATTTGCGGTTTAAAAACCTGCCTAAGGCGAAGCTGCATGAAGCTGCCCTTACAAGCAAGGGGACTGCTGAGCCCTTTCGGGCTACTCCTCTCAAGCAAACTGCATCTGTGGTTTGAAAACCTACCTAAGGCAAACCCGCCCGAAGCTCCTTCTACAAGCAAGGGAATTGCTGTGCCCTTTCAGGCTACTCCTCCCAAGCAAACCACATCTGCTGTTTGAAAACCTACCTAAGGTGAAGCCACCCAAGACTCCCTTTACAAGCAAGGTACAGGTTGGAACGTTCTGAATGTTGACACCCACCACAGAAGAAATCTCACTTGCTTCTGTCTGCGAGCAGAGTTTTCCCTTGCACTAAATGCAACAAACTAGAAATCACCTAGGAACTGCTGGCAAGAAATTGATGCAAGGACTGCTCTCCTTGCTCCAGTTTTCCATTAGCAGATTATACAGATCCACCACTAGAGGGACCTTGTTCTTTCATTTAAAGGAAGTCTGCCCTCTTAAAGTCACAACAACTTTACTAGATACATGCCTTCTAAAGTTACAGCAACAATACTGGCTGTCTGCCTTCTAAGTTGCCCCTGATTTTAGAGCTGTTGTAAGTTTGTGGGCAGGGATCTTGTGGCAGCTAACATGCTGATCACCTAAGGCTCCTCCACTAAGGCTCCTTGCAACTTTGCCATCTATTTTACGGGCCCAGGCTGCATCTAAGGAGCATTGCTTCATTTTAACTCACCACTACTGTACAACTTTAATCCTGCACTTCACTTTCCCCTGTGTCTCTTGGACCGCCATTCTTTGGTGCCCTTCTCTGCTGTCTCTCTATACTGCTCCTTGGTGTAGTTATGATGGCCTGGGCTTCTTATATTTCATGCACATTTGCAATTATCCTCATCCAACTAGTGGGTCAGAACTTGCTACTGGGTAGGCCAGTGGAATCTGGACATAGTGCCCCCTTCCTCTTCCCAGATAAGCTGTATCATGGCACCAGTGCCCACATACACTGGGTTGTACAGCTGACCTCCCATCCACCTCTTGAGGTCTTGTTCTCAATCAGCAGCAGCATTCTTGTACTGGTACCGCTGGTTGCTCCTCTTAGCAGGCGTAGGATGAACCCTTCTAAGTATAGCCTGGACAGCAAAAGGTGTAAGGTGAAGCTGTTACTATGTTCAGTGGCTAGGATTTCCCTCCTCCTATTGCTGGTACTCTGAGGGGACAACCATCCTAACCCTGGGCCTCCTGCTTCCAACCCACCTAAGGATAAGATCGGCTGTGGCATAAAAATAGTTGCTATGAATATCTGCAACTTACTCCCAAAGATGGCACAGTTTCAAGTCTGGACTCGGTTACACAACCCTGATGTCATCTGCTTGACTGAGTCCTGGCTTAAACCATCAGTTAAGGATAACTCTGTTGTGCTACAGGGGTTCAAACATTTTAGGCTAAATAAACCTGGGAAATGAGGTGGGGATGCCATTTTTATGCTAAGGAAGGACTAAAAGGGAGCATGTTGCTGATCTCTGAGATTACCAGTAAGTATGAAATACTTGCTGTGAAACTACTCATAGGAAGGCAGAACAAGGCACTTACCATTGCCTCTGTGTATCTGCCACCGAGCAAGGCTAAGCTGGGTCTCCATTCTATCCTGGAGGCTATCTCCAAGTTAAAGAAGAACTCTGAGCTCATTATCACTGGGGACTTTAACCTAAATTGGACATGTAATGAAACTAACCCCCATAAGGACCAGGTGGCTGATCTGTATCTCATACAGATGGTCACTGAGCTTACCAGACTCAATTGCAGCACCAGCATGGGATCTCTGATAGATTGGATACTTATCAACTGCCTCTCTAGGGTCAAAAATGTCTCTGTGCTACTAGATTGCCTCAGCGATCATTCGCCTGTCTCCTGCACTTGGATCAATAAGGAAAAAAAAGATCCCCCCATCTCCATACTTAGTTGGACCCTCAAACAAGGTGCCACATGAGCCTTTAAAACTGCCTTGGCCAATGTTGACTGGTCCCCCTTCATTGCTTCCCTGATGCTGATCAAGAGCTGCAATTTTTCTCGAAAACATTTAATGGTATTTGTGATATTTTTGCCCCTCTGAGGAAAAGAAAGATCAGGGCTGCCAAAAATGGTTGGATCACCAATGACCTTCTGAACCAGATGAGGGAGCAGGACAATCTATGTAGTTTGGCCAGAAAATCTGGTGACCCTGCAGACCTTGAAAAGTACCGGGCTGCTAGGAACAAATGCACCAAACTCACAAGGTTAGCCAAAGCGAAATTTTAAAAAGAGCAACTTGAGAATAGCTGGGGCAATGGGAAGCACATATGGGATAATATTAAGAATGTGCTTGGCAAGAAGGAACAAAGGCACTCAACTACGCTTAGCTTCAATGGCTCTCCTACACTTGATCCTCTCTCAATTGCTGAATCCTTTAAACTGGCATTTTCTGACCTCAGCTCCATACTCCCTCCTGACTATCTTAACTCTCCAGGACCTCCCCAACCAAGACCTCATGTCAACCCCTCCCACCCAAACTTCTATTTTAAGCATGTCATGACCAAGGAAGCCAGAATCTATATAAATAAGGTGTTCGGAAAAACTAGGCTTGGTAGTGACATCATCGATATGAAGTTGGTGGCAGTTGCACTGGATGAGCTTGTGGTTCCTATTACTAAACTCTTTAATAAATCACTCATTCTTGCAAAGTTCCCAGCTGTTTGGAAGTTGCCACTTGTCACTCCTGAGCTAAAAAGTGGGGACAAATCCATCATATCGAACTACCGACTGATCTCAATCATCCCCACCAAGGAACTTGAGAGGATTGTGGCCAACCAGCTATCTGAGTACCTCTTGAAGTATGGTCTCCAGTGCCCACAGCACCATGGTTTCCATAATTGCCACAGCACTACGACAGCCCTAGTTGAATTCACGGACTTTGTCCACAAGACCTTGGATAGTGGTAATTTAGTGTGGTCTGTTTACATAGATCTCATTAAAGCCTTTGATACAGTCAACCACCCCATCTTGCTGGATCAGCTTCTTGATGTGGGTATTGCCCCCAGATCTATCCTCTTGTTTAAAAACTATCTATCCAGTAGAGTCCAGAGAGTAAAAATCAGGACAGCAATTTCTTCATCTAGGGAAATTAAGCTTGGGGTCCCACAAGGGTCCATATTGGGCCCTCTCCTTTTCAGTCTGTTTATTAACCATCTCCCTGAAGCTTGCAACAGCAAAGAAATCCTTTTGCTGATGATGCTGTTATCCTTAGTAGTAGTACCCGGCTGCATCTACTGCAAGGTGAGCTACAGTGCTCCTTCTATTACTTGGAGGACTGGTTCAGCTCCCAGAAACTGTTACTTAATTACAAAAAGTTGAAGACGATGCTGTTATCCAGTCGTCAGCTAAAGAAATCTATCCCGGCCTTGACTATCACCAATAAAATGGGTGACACGCTAGAGCAGGTTCAATCATTCAAGTACCTTGGGGTCATTATTGATGACACTCTCTTTTGTGCAGCATACTGACCTGGTCATAAAGGCAGTTCACACTAAGCTGGGAGTCCTCTATAAGCATAGGAATTATCTCACACCTGCTGCCCTACGACTCTCTGTTTCCTCCTTCGTCTTGTTAGTTATACACTATGGTCCTGTAGTGTACGGAGCGGCCTCAGGCATGGTGCTCAAACGTGTGGTCACAGTTCTCAATAAGGCCTGCAGGCTGACTCTTGGAGCTGACCGACTCACCCCCTCCTGCTCCCTTTACTAGCAAACCAACTGGCTCATGCTAGCCAATAGGATTAAATTCCAGACAAGCCCGTTAGCCAAGAAATCACTAATCGGCAAAGCTCCTCTGTGTTTCAGCAAATTTCTCCATACCTGTTACCATACCACACAGATACCAGACCAAGGGCCAGGCTCGGGGCTCATTGGCTGTCCCATTTAGGAAAAAGTCTCTTGGACAGTGGTCCTTGGCCTACAGGGCTCCCATGTGGCTAAATGAGATCCCTATTCACCTATTATTTTCTGACAGCCTCCCCACATTTAGGTCAGAGTTGAAACAGCACCTTAATGCATCCAGGGCCTGTTGTTGAAGATAGATGGTGTACTACCAGTCCCTCTGTACCCATCTCCTAACATGTGTGAGTGTTGATATCCGGCCCCCCCTCACCTGCCCCACATTGTAACTGCCACAGCTGGCCTTAGCAGTGGACAGTTTCCTCACCTGCCCTCCACACTAACTGCCCCTGCAATTAGGTGGGCCTGGCTTAGATCTCTCCTCTACAGGTATGCACTCTCCTCTGTTTTAGCATTTACTGTCCTACTGAAGGACATGCCTGGTACTAGCTGACTCCCCCTCTTTATAGCCATCCCCCAAGTCAGCTATTTTCAGTCCCCATCCATGTTATCTGGATAAAGCCTGTACTATGGGTTGCTGAGGTCCTTGTCTCTGTGTTCCCCCATAAGCTCATAGTCATACTCTGTTTAAGGGTTTTGGCATTAGTTTCAGTAACTGGTTACTTGTTATTCTGTACTTATATTCCGCATTGTGTCTCTCTGTTTGCCTTAATATTGCACTGTTTGTTTAAATGTTCCCTGAGTTGTTCTTATTGTGTATACTCCTTTACATGAAGTGTGAACCACAGAGGGAGCAATTCCCCTTCTGTTGTACTGTATATGCCATGTACTTGACATGGAACCTCTGCAAAAGAGCTTTGGCTCAAAGGTTTTTTTTCCAAACAATGAAATAAATAATAATAAACAAATTAATAAAATGTTTTTAATAAAAACACTGAAACTCTTAATAAACCTTTAAAGAAATATCAGTAATAACATCTGCTATAAAAAAAAGGCAACACACAGCATGCACTCGCAGCAGCAGATGTGCATAGAAGAATAAAAAGCTGAAGGAATCAGGAAAAATAGATTAAAGGAAAATAAAATAAAGTTTTCTGAGGGGGCTGCATTTAAAGCCTCAGTACTTTCCAAATCCAAGGGTGCAATCTTAATATAACCTTGTAGGTTGCAATAAACAGAGACAATTTTTTAGGTGATTTTATATCTTCACTACTGGGCTGTATTTCCTGCTGTCAACTGTCTGCAGAGTCCCCTGCAAAACTTACACAGGGCAGGATCATCTGCCACCATTTAGGACTCCGAGCATTTGTGGGAGACAGGCAGCGGCAGGAAAAGCAGCCACACAAGATAGACAGGAAAGAGAACTAGAGTTTTAGTATTTGTAAATATTTGTTAAAGCAATGGTGACGTACCTTTTAAAATTCAACTAAATGCTTTCTAGTTCCCCTGCTTGATATACTCACTCCATAGTGCAACAGCGTGTGGTAGCTTTGTGACCTCTCAATCTGGGTTCCTCCTTCATAAATTATCATTATGCTTGTATCTCCCTACTGTCTCTCTCACTTGTTCTCTTTTCCAGATTTTATATATATTTTCTGTGATTTCCATATATCACAGTGTCTGTTTTGAGTAAGAGACTGCATTACATTATTGTTTCAATAGGCATGCATTACAGATAACTACAGTAATTGCAGGTTGACCAGTCTCAATAAATGTTGTCTAGAGTACATGTTACAGTATTTACTGTAGCTAGGAAAAAACAAATGAGATAAAACATTATATTTTAAATGGAATCATGCTTCTACTTAAGATTATAACTGGAGCAACTGAGTCACAGTGGGGGCTGAGGTGCAAGTGACGTACTGAAGTTCATCTAGTTGGCCATGAGAGGATTGGAACTTGGGATATCCTACTTTAAAATTCATAGCTTGAGCAGTAGACAACACTTCATTTAAAGTCAGCTCCCCAGGTAGTAGTAAATCTAGTATTAATGCTGCCTGATCAATGTGACTTATGAACTCCCCTCACACACATGTACACACACCTTAGTGGTTACTTATACAGTTAGTTAAATTAATGAATGATGTTGTTCAGGCACCTTAATCTTGGATACATCTCAAGTTATATCAGAAGACTACACTTGATGTGGATGTGCACTCTTTTTTTGTTTAATTTTAAATGCCATATGTATATTAAAGTACACATATGTTTCCCCAATTCAGTATATATAGGTAAATCACAGTTATTGCTTTAAAATTGTATCTTTAATCTTTTATCTGTAGTTCAATGATTTCTTCTGACTTAAAACAGCAGCTCTAATTAATTTGTGTGGATTTCACTGTACACTCCTTTGCAGCTCAAAATGTTACGTCCTGTTACTAAATTTAGTTTCCAATACATGTTTATAGTTAAGCCGTAAGTTATGGTGGGGTGAGAGTTACTGTGGGATAGAAACATAGAAACATAGAAGTTGTTGGCAGATAAAGACTCCTTTGGACCATCCAGTCTGCCCATTTTCCCTGCCTACAGTGCCACCACAGCACCTACACAATCTCCGGTCCTCCCCACCCCTTGTGTTACTTCCAAGATCCCCTTGTATCTGTCCCATGCATACTTGAATCCTGCAACTGTTTTGGCACCGACCACCTCCACTGGGAGGTCATTCCAGGCCTCCATCACCCTCTCTGTGAAGAAATATTTCCTCACATCCCTTCTTTGCCTCCCCCTCTCCAGCTCCATAGTGTACCTCCTTGTCCTTGAGTCTGTATTTCTGTGGAAAATGCTACCTTCTTGTACCTTTTTAATACCTGTTATGTACTTGAATGTACTTCTTTTAATGTTTAAAATCATAAGAAACCCTACACTATTTGCTGAATTGGGTTTTATTCGAATCCAAAGATGCTTTTCATTAAGAAGCCACAGTGATCAATTAAGACTTACCTACCCAAAAACTCAGTTAAGAAGAAACTTTTTTACACAACGTGTTATTCCTATGTGGAATACCCTACCAAGGGATATCGTAGAAATAGACTCCTATGACTCTTTTATATTTACACTTGATAGATTTCTACTGAATGTGGGTGAAGGGGACTGACACCTGCTATGGCCGGAGATATACATAAATGGGCTGTTAGCCTTCTGTACATCTACTCCTCCTAGTATGACTCCTAGTATATCCTATCATATCCTCCATTTCCCTTGTTTCCTCCACTGAGTACATATTCAGCTCTCTTAGTTTCTCCTTGTAGGGCTTTTGATGCAGTTCCTGCACCATCTTGGTGGCCCTCCTCATGTACTGCATCCACCCCATCTATGTTCTTCTGGTGGTAGGCCTGCAAAACTGGATAAAGGGACTCCTTGATAATGGAGGAAAAAAGGCTAAGCTGAGTGCCTTACATATCTGAAGTGTTGTTATCCCACAGTAACCCACACCCTTGAGTACATTATTATGTTTATACAATGTAATAAATGAGTTTAATTCTAAAATTGAGCTATTAGGTACAGAAAATGAAGTGTTTCTGACCAGTGTTCTTATTCCTGGGAATAGTGCATGAACATGTGATCCACCAATCATAGTACACGATTATTGTTACCTATTTTATAATGTGCCACATTTATTTTATGTTCATCATGTTCAAGTTAATGTTTTGTGACTTTGAGTTAGCACTGATGTCCTCCATGTCACATATGGTCAAGGAGTTGAGTCTGTTTTATACTAGTCCATCTAAGGCACAAGAAAACTGATGTTAACATATGGGTGTTTAAATGCATTACAGAATTTTGATAAAACCCTTTTGTCAGCCATGTTTAAACATGCTCACAGGTAGTTAGTTCTAATATAAAAATGCCTAATCAGAATCCAAATGGGAAAAGTGGCACCTTACAAGGCAGGAGAAAAATGGTGATAACAACTGAAATAGTAAGGAATAGATATAAAATTTCCACAGTAATATGATCAGCGGCTTTAGTATCTCATATATTTGATCACAACTTGAAATTAGGAGGCAGTGCTGGTAACCAAGATTATGTAGAAGAATTGCAGGTATGTTTTCAAAATCATTTATGTAGCCGGGGGGGCCACACTTTTCCTTTCCCATTTCCATCCTTGATTTAAATTATGCCTTGCAGGGGCTAAACTGCACTGAGAGAAGTGGTATTTCTGATATGTTCCTAGTTGCAGGATTATGCAACACATTTGAGAAAGCAATGTGTGGATTTAAGGAAGTTCCTCAGGCACTCTGACCATGTGAGCCTGTAGCTTAATGGTTAGAGTGCTAGAACCACATACCAGAGGTCTAAGATTCAACTCCCAGTGGGGCACACTTATCCTTTCTCATTTCCATCCTTGATTTTTTATGTACCCTTGGAAATATAATGATTTCCTATCCATATGTTTAGACCCTATGCGATGTCTCATAGAAAAAAAGAGTTTGTCAGCAGGAAAAGACCACTTGGCCCACCCAGTCTACTCAGATGGTTCCTACATAGTCTGTCTCTTCAAGCCATAACTGGTCTCCCGTGACTCTTCCTCCCTCCTCAGTGCCCATTTCCTAACAATCCCCTAAACCTGTTCTATGGATGCTTGAAGACCCCTACTATGTTCACCTCCCTGATGCCTGCTTGTAGTCTAGTCCAGGAATTCACCCCTCTTTCAGTGAAGTAGTATTTCATCACATACCTTCAAACCCCCACCCCCCCCTCCTGACTTCACTGCCTGCTGCCTGATTCTGGTGCTCTTCCTCATTTGAAAGAGACTCTTTTCCTGCACCTTGTTAACCCCCATGAGGTACTTGTAGGTTTCTATCATGTCCCTGCTCAGTCTCCTGTCCTGTCTGCCAGGGTGTACATGTTGAGATACTACAGTCTCTCCTAGTAGGGCTTTTGGTGCAATCTCTTCACTATTTTAATTGCCCTCCTCTGAACTGCCTCCATCTTGTGTATCTCCTTCCTGAGGTACGGTCTCAAGAATATGACACAATACCCCATGCAGAATCTCACAATCGAGCGATATAATAGCAACACCTCCTCACTCCTCCTGCTGGAGATACCTCTCCCAGTGTATCCCAGTGTCCTACTGGCCCTACCCACTGCTTTGTCACACTGTCCTGCCACTCCGAGGTCATCAGATATGATAACCCCAAAGTTCCTTTCCTGCTGCTTGACTAACAATGTCCCCCCAATCCTAAAATCAGTTTTGGATTCCTATGCCCTAGGTGCATGATTTTGCACTTTTTTGCATTGAACAACAGCTGCCATGCTCTTGACCACTCTTCAAATTTCCAAAAATCCCTAGGCATTATTTCCACCCCTTCTTTATTGTCCTCCCTATTACAGATTTTGGTATAATCTGCAAGAAGCCATACCTTCTGTTTTGGTGTATCTACAATGTCCCTTACGAAAACATTGAAGGAAAAGAAGATGGATTCCAGTATTGACCCCTGCGGCACCCTGCTTGTCCCTCTCCGACCATCATTAGAGAGAGAGAGTGCCGTTAACCACCACCCTCTATTGTCCTATCAGTTAACCAGTTTCTAACCCACTTTACCACTTTGGAGCTCACCCCTTGGCTGTTAAATTTCTTAATCAGTCTCCTGTGCAACACAGTGTTGAAGGCCTTACTAAAGTCCAGATTGGCCACATCCACTAACCTCCCCTGATGTAAGTCTCTTCAAACAACATGAAGTTTTGCAGTATTCTGACAATATGCAGTTAGCCCCAGCATTTGAACTGCCCCAGGAGAGGAAAAAAGTTAACTATATGCAGAAGCATAGAATGTTGAGCTTGAGCTTGATTTTCAAACCTCTGTCTCTGGTATTTACCAGTGTAACTGTCAGATTCTTTACTCCGCCTAAGAGTGAAGTCACTATGGAGATTTCTCCTCTGCTCAGTTTGGTAGAGTTTGAATCAGCGGTCGTTTCATCTAACCGTTTTGTTATTTTTGGATTTCCAGACCCTGTCTATGGTACAGGTAGTGTGGTAGATAAGTAGTGACTTGTGTTTTATTTAAATTCTGAAGAAATTGTTTTGTCTTGGTTTCTCATCGATCGATCCAGTTAGGAACCTACCTTTTTGCTTGTTTTTATTTTTCTCTGGGATTTAGTGTGGTGTTCCAGTGCCGATCGGTTTCAAAAGAACCAAACTTATTCTGGTCCTTTCACAGAACCCATAACATGGTTTGTAACTGATTGGTTGGTTATTACCACCCTTAAAAGCTTTAAGAGTAATTGTTTAGGTTGGTGATGTCTGAGAAACCCTCCAAAAAACTGGTCCCACTGAGTTTCAACACTGTACTGAGTGTGGAGAGGCCTTTGCCAAGGCTGACCTCCACCTCATCTGTGTTTATTGTCTGGGGTTTGACCACCTCAAAACAGACTGCCAGATTTGTAAAAACCTCCCTAAACCCACTCTGGAATAAAGGTTGAGTAGGTTGAAGGAAAGGGAGGCTGAGAAGTCCATAGATCTGGATGGCCAGCCTGGTTTGGTTGCGGCTGAACCTGAGAAGGTGCCTACTGACCTAGACGATACCTCCTCTGGCAAAAGGAGGTCCGACTCTGAGGGGTCGGCTCCATCAAAAAGGAAGCTTAAGTAAGCTGGTTCAGATCCAGCACTGCATACTCCAACTGCTGACAAGATAGCCAAAGCGATTAGTATAGTTCAATTGCTTCATCCAGTTCCATCCGAACCAGTACCATGGGTTAGGCAGTTGGTTTGGTTGGATCTGAATCCATTGGATTATGATCCAGATGCTTTTTATGAGGAGTGGAAGGGAGATGAAGAATATCCCAATGAGGAAGATGGAGATACGACTTTGAAGGTCTGGATGTGCCCACTGAACATGATGTCTCCCCAGACAGGCCCTCCAATGTCTCCCCTCTCAGGCTTTCTGAGCCCCCTTCAGACTTCTTGTTTTACAAGAAGGTGGCTGAAACCTTCCAGCTCCCAATGGTTGAAGCTGCTGAAGAGGGGGAAGAGCCTGACTTTGTAGAGATGAGACACATCCCAGAGTCCAAATGATTGTCTATCCCACTTCACAAGTCCTTGGGGAAACAAACAAGAAATATCTTACAGACACCTAACTCCTAACCTCCTGTGAATGAGAGAATGGACTGGAGGTATATGCTATCAGGCTCAGGTATGGAGTTTTTATACAGTCTTTGCAGTCATGTTGGGGTAGTGCAGGCTGCAGCCTGTCACATGGCTAACATTCCTTTGGCTTCACATCCCCCAGACAAAGACTCCAGGAAGGTCGATGCCATGGCCAAAAAACAGTATTTGGCATCTTCTTTGTGACTAAGGCAGGCTAACTATATGGCCTACACAGACAGGTACCAGAAGTCCAGGTGGGATACAGTTCTGGAACCAGCTAAACAGGTCTCCCTCCATCTATTTGGTTCCAAAAACTTAGAATAATCTGCCTGTTGACCTAAGATGTTACGGTGTTAAAATAAGGTGGACTAAGATTAGGCATTGATACCATAAGCAAAGTGAGGAACCCCGTGAATGCTGCATGGCATTGGGAAATGGATAAATGTTTAATAGACGGATAATTGGTGTTTAGTGGGATGTGATTTAATAAGTGAAAATGTATTTATTAAGTATATGTATATTTGTATTTTTTGTATTTTTGTATGTCTTGTAACATTTTCTCCTTATACTGTAACCAAGTTATGCACTTTAGAAGGTGTCCTTTGAAAATGAGTGTACTTGTGTTCTCAATGGGATTGTTTTACCTTGTTCATTATAAATGAATAAAATCATTACTACTACTACTAGTCAAAGAGCTGGAGGAGGTGGTTGCTGATGGAACTGAGGCATCCAGAGTGCAATTTCATGCTGCTGTGGATTCCAATGATGTGGCATCAAGAGTCATGGCTACATCTGTGTCTCTCAGGAGACATGCTTGGCTCAGATGTACTAGCCTTTTGCAGGATACCCAGGCCAAGGCTATGGATTTCCCTGTAGTGGGTAACTCTGTGTTTGGGAAGCAGACAGACTTACATGAAGAAAATGGATGAGTACAGGACTACCTACATGACTGCACAGGCCAAAGAGAGGCAAGCCACTCCTCAGAAGCAGCAGTCTAGGGGCTGGGGCAGGTCTTTCCACAGGCCTTTCTACCAAGCTCAAGCTTCCTCTTCCTTCCCACAGAGGGGGTTCTTTCAAGGGAGGTGCAGGAATGGGGTATGAGCAGGGCTGCATCCTCTTTCCAGTCCAAGGCTCCTGCCAAGCAGACACCCTGATGTGTCAGCCCGGGTCGACTGCCCCATTTTAATAGGAGGCAGGCTGGCTTACTACTTCTAGGCCTGGAAGTCTGTTACCTCAGACAAGTGGGTCCTGGAGGTAGTAAGCCAGGGACTGGCCCTCGGCTTCAAAAAGTTTCCAAAACTGAGGGCCAGGTCTTTCCCACCTGCATCCATCTCAGAGACCCTTGCCCTCGAGGCAGAGGTTTCATCTCTTCTGGCTCTCAGAGCCATGGAGGAAGTTCCTACTCAGCACAGGGACAAAGGACTGTACTCCAGGTATTTTGTTATCCCAAAAAAGACAGAGGAGTGGTGATCCATCCTAGACCTAAGGTATTTAAAAAAACACATCTCAAAACCAAAATTCAAAATGGTGACTGGGAATAATTCTTCCCTTTCTAAGGCCAGGGGATCGGCTTGCATCCCTGGACCTCAAGGATGCCTATTTCCATATTCCTATCAGGTGCTGCCACAGAAAGTACCTCAGATTCGAGTTGCCTTTAGGCCACTATCAGTTCAGAGCCATGCCATTTGGCCTAACATCAGCTTCAAGAGTGTTCACAAAGTGCCTTGCAGTAGTAGTTGCCTTCCTCAGAAGGCAGAGTATTTCCATTTTCCCATATCTGGATGACTGGCTAATTATAGGTCAGCCATCAGACCAGGTCAAGTCAGCTCTACAAATTGCTCAAGACTTGGTCAGTTCTCTGGGGTTTCTTCTCAATCTCCCAAAGTCTGTTCTCTAACCAATACAATTTCTTACTTTCATAGGGATAGAATTGGATACTATCCAAGCAAAGGACCTCCTCCCTCTGACAGGGGTAAAGGCCCTAACTGAACTTGCTTCCTCTTTTTGACCTCTGGTCTCTCGTCCAGCAAGGCAGTTTCTTCAGCTCCTGGGCCACATGGCAGCTTCCACTGTAGTGGTGCAAGGAGCCAGATTTCAGATGAGGGACATTCAGTTCCACCTAAAGTCCTTTTGGTCTCAGAAAAGATCCTGTCTCTTGAAATTGATTCCAGTGACTCAGACTCTGGTCCAAGCTCTCCAGTGGTGGCTGGACCAGGACAACCTCAGACAAGGAGTTCTATTTCTCTCTCAAGTTCCCTCAGTAGTCCTAACTATGGATGCTTCTCTCCTAGGTTGGGGAGCCCATTTGGGAGCCTTTACTGCTCAAGGGGTCTGGTCTCCACAAGAGTCACGCCTTCATATCAATATCCTGGAACTCAGGGCAGTTTTTCTGGCCCTTCAGGTCTTCTTGTTGTCAGTCAGGGACAAGGTGGTCCAAGTCAGGATAGACAACACCACCACAATGTGGTACATCAAAAAAAGGGGGGGCACCCATTTCATGGCCTTGTGCACAGAAGCCATGAAACTGTGGTCTCTAGCCTATTCTCTTCAGACTTCCCTGATAGCAGTTCACCTTCCAGGAAAGGACAATGTACCAGCAGATGCTCTGAGCAGAATCTCCCAGGGGCATCGCGAATGGTCCCTGGACCCTCCCATACTACAGGTCATCTTCTCCAGATTGGGCACTCCAGAGATAGATCTCTTTGCAGCCCCAGACAATCACCAACTTCCTCTGTTTTGTTGCAGACCTCCAGTCCTGGGGACTGTTTCTCTGGATGCTCTCATTCTGGATTGCAAGGGCAGGTTTCTGTATACCTTTCCTCCCTTCCCTCTCTTTCCTCTGTTGTTCAGAATCTTGATCAAAATCAGGTCTCAACCCTGCTCAGTGATATTGGTGGCTCCAGATTGGGCCATACAGCCTTGTTATCCTCTGCTGCTGTCTCTGGTAGTGTCACATCCCCTGTCTCCCCCCAAGAGATACAATCTTCTAACATCCTCTCAGGGGAGGATTTGGTACCCCAATCTCCAGACTCTCAGCCTCAAGGCCTGGCTCTTGAAGAGTTAGAATATGCAGGCCTACATCTTTCTCATGGAGTTCTGGATGTTTTGAAGGTTTCCAAGAAACCTTCCACTAGAAAAATGTATAATTCCAAATGGAAAAGGTTCAGCATTTGGTGTTCTCAGAAGGGCATTGTGCCTGATTCTGCAGACATTGCTACAGTCTTAGATTATCTGGTTCATCTTAATGGTCTAGGCCTTAGGCCTGCAACTCTGAAGATTCACCTAGCAGCTGTCTCTGCATCCCTTTCAGCAGGGAAGGCCTCTTCCCTGGCATATCATCCTGTTTTCAGTAAGTTTTTCAAAGGTCTGGTTCATAGTAACCCTCCTTTTCAAGAGCCTACTCCAGCTTGGGATCTTAATTTCTGCATTGCCCAGCTTATGCAACCACCCTTTGAACCTCTGGCTTCAGCCGAACTGAAGTACTTGACCTGGAAACTGTGTTCCTGGTAGCTATTACTTCTGCCAGGTGAATTAGTGAATTACAGGCTCTGTCAGTCGAACTTGACTTTAACTCCTTCCATAGAGATAAGGTGGTCCTAAGAACCAATAGGGTGTTCTTACCCAATGTGGTATCAGATTTTCATCTGAACCAGTCTATGTCTCTTCCTGTGTGTTTCACTGAACATTCTTCTTCAGGAGAAAGAAGATTACACAGTTTGGATGTTAAAAGGGCTCTTAGCTACTAAATAGAGCATTCTAAGGCACACAGACATGACTGTCTTCAATTGTTTCTCACTTATGGTGATGTGGGGAAAGGTAAGCCTGCTACTAAAAGGACTATTACCAGGTGAATTGTCTCTTGTATAGAATTATGCTACTCTGGCTGCTGCCAGAGATATACCCTTGCTAGAAATCTGTAAAGCAGCCACCTGGAAAACAGTCCATACATTCACCAAGCATTACTCTCTGGATATCCAGGCTAGGAGTGATGCTAGGTTTGCTACAACAGTACTGCAAAGACTGTTCCCAAAGTAGGTTCTGCATTCCCTCCTCCTGGGGAAGCTGCTTGGTAGTCTGCATGTTGTCAGAATACATCAAGACTTCATGGTGTTTGAAGAAACATTTACCCACCATAGTAATGTTGTTTCTTTTAATGGAGTCTTGTGTATTCTGACCTCTCTCCCTGCCTCTCCTCTCAGAACCTAGTTTTTGGGAAGTGGGCTGGCAGGTACAATGTTGCACCTCAGGGGTGTAACTTGTACCCTCCCTCTTAGGGGTGGGGTAGTTGTTTTATTGTTACTATTGTTGTGTTTTACATATATTTAAATACTGTCACTACCTTTTTTCTTAGTTTCTCGACTTGAGTCTTTTTGGACCCAAATTGTTGCCTTTTGGCAACATATATTAAACAATTTCCATAGTGTAGTACTCAGTTAGTTTGCTCGTAAGAATCTGATGGTTACACTGGTAAGTACCGGAGACAGAGGTTTGAAAACTGAGCTCAAGCTCAACGTTCTATGCTTCTGCATAGAGTTAACTCTTTCATCTCTGGGACAGTTCAAGTGCTGGGGCTAGCTGCACATTGTCAGAAAACAAGTCTCCATTAGAAGAAACAATATTACTATGATGGGTCATTTTATTCTTGCCACTCATTTAAAGAACTCCTTAGAATTCATCTGGCATGACCTGTCCACATGAATCCATCCTGTCTTTGGTCTTGTAGTTCACTGGATTCAAGATACTCTACCAATTTTTCCTTTACCAGTGTTTCCAATAATGTCTCCACCACTAAGGTGAGGCACACCAACCTATTGTTACTAGCATCTTCACTGCTGCTGCTGCCCTTATGTAGAGAGACCACATCTGCTCTCCTCGAGTCTTCCAGAATCTCACCTGATTCCAGTGAGTTGTTGAATAATACCACAAGTGGGGCAACCAGAAACTCCCTGAGTTCTGTCAGTACCCTTGGGTGTTTAGCATCTGGTCTCATAGCCTTTTCAATTCTGAAGGCTGCAAGTCCCTTCAGGTCTCTTTCCTCTGAAAATGGACTTGTTTCCATATCCCTGTTCCCTTTGTTCCAGCTGATCACTGGTGGTTCATTCCCCCTCCTCCTCTGTGAAGACTGAGCAGAAGAACCTGTTCAGGATGTCTGCTTTTTCTTTGTCCTGATCTGCGCAGTCTCCCTCTGCTGACCTCCTTATTCTCATTATCCCTCACCTTGCTTTCCTCTTCTCACTTCTGCACCTGAAGAAAATCTTATCCCCATTTGCTACACCTTTGGCTGCTATTTCAATCAATCAATCTTTATTTAACCATGTGAGCATCATTGAGAAGAACTCATTTACAAGATGAGCCTGGGCATTCACCTATATTTTTATTTATTTATTTAGTTTTTGTTGACCGGGTAAGTGCACTAGACAAATCCTGCCTATTTTCAGGCACGACCCGGGGGGAGGGGGATACAGATGAATGCCAACTGACCTTGAGCCAGATTAAGCTGTTGGTGGTATTTTTAGTGAATAAGGGAAATTTGGCCAGGACACCGGGGAAATTCCCCTACTCTTTTCAATAAGTGCCACGGGATCTTTAACATGCACCTGAACTACCACCAATCCAGGCAGATGGGACCTCGGTTTAACGTCTCATCCGAAAGATGGCACATCAGAAGTGCAGCACCCCTCTCATGCTGCACTACAGTGTCAGTATTTGGATATTAACCCAAGTGCCAGATATAAGTACAGGCAGCAGTATATACAATGATACAACAATTGGGAGTCTAACAACACAGTAATTCAAAAAAAGAAAAGAAAAAAGAAAGTAAATAAATGATAGGTACAGGGAAGGGATATATGCAGTGTTACAACAAATGAGTGTTCATACAATGCAGTAATGCTAGCGTAAACAAGAAAAAAGTGCACATATCTTACATGAAAGTAGCACACATATTATGGTACAAAAACCTATGTACATTAGCTGCGACAGGAACCTATGCAGTAAGAAAGGATAAGGAGAAATGGGAGTAAAAAGAGGAAGGGGCAAAGCCAGAGAGGGAGGAAGAGTAATATGTTTGGGGAGGGCATTACATAGTTTAGGGAATTGGTCAGGGTAAAGCTACAATGTGAAAAGAGGCAGGGCAAGGAAAAGAAATAGGAGAGAGGAGCTTAGAATAGACAGTAGGATAGGTACGGTAAGAGTGCCATTAATGGAAGCAAGTACAGGTTTCTGAAAAAGAATATTGGTAAAGGGATTTGAAGAAGCTCAGTTTTACAGGGATTGACAACTTTAGAGTTTTCTGTATTGTGTTCCAAATGACAAGAAGAGCATGACTTATTGCAGATTTTCCATATATGGTTCTCACCTTAGAGATGAATAGTGAGATGTAAGAGAGGCTTCTCAAGGTGTAGTTTCCAACCATACAGGTGCTCAGGCAACTCACAATATAATGCGGGATCATATTAGTGATTGCTCTGTGGGTCCAGAGCACTAGCGTTCTTTTGTTGTCTGAATGTTAGTGAGCTCCACTCTACCTTGGCATAGAGCTCAAAGTGGTGTGTGGCATAAGGGAGACCAGTTATGAAATGAATAGTTCGATTGTAGAGTATATCCAGGTTAGAGAGGGAGAGCTTTAGGACTTGGCCATACAGGAAATCAGCATAATCTAAAAGAGGCAAGAATGTAGTCTGGACCTAGTTTTAGCTTCTGGTGTAAGTAGATTTCTAATACAGAAGAAAAGACCAAGTCTCTGTGTCAGCTTGTTTGAGAGTTCATCGAAATGATGGACAAAGGACAATTTGTGGTCTATCCAAAATCCAATATACATAAATTTCTCAACGAACTCCAGCAGCTCACCCAGTAATGTGTATACAAAGGGAGCAGAATGAAGGAGACTGTGTTTATTTGCAAAGGTAGAGGAGCAAGTATGATAACCTTGGTCTTTTTTGCATTTAGGATGAGCTTTCATTGAAGTAGGTTTCTCTGTAAATGATCAAAGTCTTGTTGGAGGTCACTGCAGGCAAGATCCATAGTAGGTCTGGCAACGTACAAGGCAGTATCATTCGCAAACAGTTGGATGTTTACTGTGGAGATACCAGTATTAATCCAGTTAATATAGACACCAAATAGTAGAGGGCCTAAAATGGACCCTTGAGGGACACCTCTTAACAGGGTTTTTTGAGGAGAGAGGCCCCCTCAACCTTAAGCAGCTGTTTACGCTCAGTAAGGAAGTTAGTAAACCAGTTCAAGGCTGGTTGGTCTGCTCCAATATTACTTAGAACACACAGGAGTAAGTCATGGTCCACAGTATCACAAGCTTTGCTTAGGTCAAGAAACAAAGCACATACATCATTTTTTGTGTCCAAGACATTCTGCCAATCATTAGTGACCTTAGCCAATGCTGACACAGTGCTGTGGTGAGGTCTAAAGCCTGACTGAACTGGATTCAACAGGTTGTAGGTCTCCAGATAGGACCTAAGTTGCTCATTGACCAACTTTTCTAATAATTTGGATAGGATGGGCAACAGCGATATCGGTCGGTAGTTATTTAGGTCACTGGTGTCCCCGGATTTAAATAGAGGAACTACATGAGCTATCTTCCAGACTGAGGGGAGTGCTCCCTGTGCAAGGGACATATTAAAGAGGTGAGTTATAGTGGGTGGCAGAATGTAATATCCCAGCTTTAGGTAATAAGGTTCAATATTGTCAGCGCCTGCTGACTTTCTGGTGTTCAGGCTCAGTAATAGATCCTCTATTTGTTTTACGGTAATTGGAGTGAAGCAGAATATTCCTTCATGGGAGGGGATAGCTGAGGCATGGCATGCCAGGTCATGGCTGCTCAGCTGTGAATGAAGTTTAGATGCTGGAGAGGTGTCAAATGCCAGGCCAGTTGTCGCAAAGTGGTTATTGATAAGCTCAAGGATCTCATTTTTGTCTGTGGTGGAAATACCACCTGATGTGATTTTCTGGGGTAACGAGTTGGCTGGGTAAAATCCTTCAATGTCCCTGAGTGTTTCCAAAATTTGGTTTAGCAATTAGATGTGGATTCGAGTTCAGCAGGGAAATAATTAGCTTTCTCAGTCCTGATTAGCTTAGTGCACGTTTGTTGCAGTTCTAAATGCTGCCAGTCCCCATGTTGCTTAGATTTTCTCACCCTTTTCCATAGGTAATCCCTGTTTAGCAATGCAGTTTTTAGGGTAGCCATGAACCATGGACAGGACTTTACGGAGAGGTGCACGTCTGTTTATAGCAACAATGACTATGGATTGGAAAAACTCATATGCTTCAGATACCGTGCTAGTCAGAAAGAAATTTTGCCAGTTAGAGTGATGGAGTTCAGAAAGGAAGACATAAGGATCAAAGTTCCGTCGACTTCTTTTAAAGACAAACCTAGACATAAAGATCACTTTTGGGGCAGACCTCACCCAAGCAATGGTGCAGTGATTGCTAAGGTCATTAAAAAGTGTGCCAGAATGAGAAATAATGTGAGGTTTGTTCACTAAGATTAGATCCAAAAGTCTACTGTTCTGAGGATTTTCCAGTTTGGCCGGGTAAGTTCCTGGATAAGCTGGGTGAGTCCAAACATATCACAGACATCCTTCAGAGACTTAGAGGTAGCAGATAGCCAGTTCATGTTGAAGACGCCCATGATAATTAATTCCGAGGCTATTGTAGGTAAAGTCTCACTCAAGAAGTTCAGAATTTTTGGCCCCGCTGAAGGAGGCCTGTAGAATCCAAGGATGTGAAGAGAGGTTGACTGGTGTCATTCAACCTTTACAATAACACACTCATATTTTTTAGACAGCAAGGTGGACTTGACTAGAGAAGATGTATATTTGTCAGCAACATAGACAACTAGTCCCCCCTCTTAGTTGGTCTCTCTGCCCTGAATACGTTATAGAACTCTGTCTGCACCTTTTGTGCTCTCACTGCTTTTCCTTCTTTCCTCTGTTTTACTTTGTACACCTTTCTGTCTTCTTCCCTCTGTATTTCCTTATACTTCCTAAGTGCCACCCTTTTTTCCTTCACCACTGTGACCACTCCCCTAGAGTGCCATAATGATCTTTCTCCTTTTGCTTTTACTCATATCCTTCACACAGAGGCTGGTTGACTTAATTATACCCCCCTGTATTTCTCTCTACTGTTCCTCTACCCCTGTAGCATTCCCTCCCTAATTGGCAGTCTCTGCTGCAGTCTCCCATTTCCTTAAAATCCACCCACCTTAAGTCAAGGACTCTCCTCCTAATGTGGTTTGCCTGTGCTCCTGTCTATGGGGATCACTAGTACCTAGGGGTCTGCCCACTGTAATGATTGCAATGCTATTCCTGTTTGTAAGCACCAAGTCCAGCATTGCCCTGTCCTAAGTGGGTTCATTGACTAGCTGCCTGAGAAAGGCCCTTAGTAGAGATTTGAAGGTGGCCCTGCTCATTGATTAAGAGACATCACATTCTTTCAAGAAGTAAACCAAGAAAAAAATGACATATTCCTTTATGTGAATACATTGGTAAGGTTGCTTTTAGAAAGTCAAGGCTGAGTAACAATGGACATCAATATATGTTTTTGAAATGAGCAGAATAAGACGCAGTTACAAAACATGAGTTACAATTGCAAAATCATTTTCAAATAATTGTTACTGTCAAGTAGTGTTTCTCCACAATTTTCATGGTGCTCCATATACTAAGTTATAATTATAGAAACTGGGTAGCAATTTCAGAGATGTAATCATGTAAATTACCCCTCTGCTTTTCATCTTTGCAGAAATGTAAGAAGAATAAACTACAAATCTTTTCTTTCCTACAGCATTTTATTGGAATCATTATGGAATTTTCTCACAGTAATCTTCACAGATTACCAGCAAATAACTACTCTATGATGAAATGCTAGAAAGTATAATAATAAAGCTTAAAAGTCCTCATATATATTTTAACTTTAAATAACTTTTTCCATTTTCACATATTTCCAGTATATATAATGTGAAGTAGTAACATGACAACTCATCCTTTAAAAAGGGGCATATACAAGTGGAACTGCTGATTGAAATGTAGAGTGTACAGTTTTCCCATTTTTGAATGGTTTTAAGAATTTTACCTCTGATAATTTACCTAGTGTTTATGATACATAGAAGTATAGACAATGTTGGCAGAAAAAGACCATCAGTCCATCCATTCTGCCCATAGCACACTATCATACCTTGAGACCATTTGATTATATACTGTTTAAGCCCACACTATCCACCCCATGTTCCCTGTTTTTCTGCTGCTGTCTAGAGTAACTACTAAGCCCATAATTCTGTCACAACTGTGCTTGAAATCATTAATGGATTTGGTGCATGACTCAAGCTGACAGTCTGTTCCGTGCTCAACCATCATCTATTTAAAACAAAACACTTTTGTAACATGGCATGAACTGTGCACCTCTGAGGGAGCAAGCCGATAGGGCTAGGGCGGTCACGAGATGGCAGCCGAAGTGGGTATTAATGCAGCATATGTGCCGTGCCCACTTCGGCAGTACCACTCGCAGCCAGACCCCCTGCCTAGCAGCACTGGCTCATGTGGGGAAATGAAAGGAGGAGGGCGATGAGCAGCACTTCTGGAGCCCTACTAGGAATCCGACGTGGCAGTAGATCTGGTGGGGGGGGACAAGAAGCATTGACCCTCCACGATCGCATTGCCACACGGTCACCGTGCATGGCACAGTGAACTTCAACGGGACCACCCCGCCGGCAATGGGAACCACAAGTGCCCGGTCAGATGAGCACAGCGCAGACCACCCCGGGCAGCATCATCCACACAACAGGTGCATGGCAATGCAGCCGGATGAGTATCCAGGGGAGCAGGAAGTCAGAGCGACCGAGATGCACAGCGCTAGGCCAGCGCCTCGTGCCGGGCGAATCCTGCATGGCAGACTCCCACCGCGATGACCACAATACCCACGGAAATCTGCACAAGATGCACAGGACTCTTAGCTGGCCCCCTCCGTGCCACTGCATGGACACTGTCTGTGGACCACATTAGTACGTATGTCATGTGTTGTAGCCTTTTCTCAAAGTGCATTCAAATTGTCAAATGTTCTCACCGCCTCCGCCAGTTATTCCGTAGCTGTCACAGTGGGCCCCCTTGACATCCCTCCACCAGTCGCCGGCCCATGTTACAAGCGCATTAAGCCACTCCGTCGGTGTGCTCTAATGCGATTGATGCATGGGGGGCGGGTGGCAGCCCTCGGCCCTGGGCCTCGGGCGCACCCCCATGCATCAATCCAGCATTAGAGCACACCGACGGAGTGGCTTAATGCCTACTTGTGTGCCTCCTGACCCTCCCCCCACCAGTTTCTGCTCATGTCCCTGCATTGTAGTGATAACAGATACAATGTGTAACTTACTAAAACCAGAATAAAGAACAAGGTGTACTCTTAAATCACCCCAATACAGATTAAATTACAATACCCAGCAGACCAAATTAAAATCAACATGCATTGTACTAATTCCTCCCTGTACAAGCTAGGAAAATACAATTATTGTTTAGTCTTGATTTTCTAAAGCAGTTGTTTTCAACCTCCTAATCCTTGTGTCTTCACATTGCCTAAGAGTGTGGCTACCAGTTCTCACTGGTGGTCTCATTCTTTATATTTTGCCCCAAATCTGCTAACCTACATCAAATCTCACATGAAACATGTTTCTTCTCACACAGTGCTAGGTAAATCAAATCACTGATGTATGTTCACTTGAAATGTATCGACAATGTATTTAGAGGCAATATTGTCCATTCAATTACATTTTTAATTAGGGTTTGAAAGCTCTGCAACCACACAAAATTGTGCTGGTGGACACATGCAGCCATTGTGGCCTCATATTAGGAACACTGTTCAAAAAATTCTTCTTGATAGTGTCACAGTCTTTGGTTTTAGCCCAAAAAGTATAAAAACACCAAGGGCCCTATATTTGGACTACATGAAAAGTGGCCCACAAATGTCTTTGTAGTATGCCTTGGAGAACAAAACCAAGTTTTTACTATACCTTCTGTGAGAAAAAAGCAAAGGAACGTCTTCACCATGTGTAAGCACATGCCTCAGGATTGACAATCTGTGATAAGCATCTACCCATAGTCAGCAAGCAAAGTAATTTGTGAGTCACAACCACCTTAATGCTTATGGACTGAACAGCAATATCCATACAGACAAGTTCTGCTCAGAGCCAATATGGCTGCGAAAAGCTTTTAGGAGTGGCAAGAGTGGTGAAAAGAATATGCGGTGCTGTCGCTGCACTGTAGTCAACCACAATACTGCAACAATTACAATACTGTATGTAACCCCACTGTTACCCGGGGTTACTAGAATCCCAGTAAGACCTAATGGTAGGCAGGGAAGGCAGCTTGTGAAACCCCAGTTAAATGGATTTCATACTGTCTGACTCTGTTCTCAGTCTCAGCTGAGACTGAGGGATGACATCGTCATAGAACCTTCGCAGCTGCATGAGCCACATTGGAATCTGCAGTTGGGAGTTAGGTTAGAATGTTGGGAGTTTTGAAGGGAGTTGTGTGTGAGCAGTCTTGAAGAGAGGAGCACAGCAGTCTGTGCACAGGCTCTTGGAGCCTAAAGCTCTGATACAGAGCTATTTTAAGGGAGAGGTGTGTGTTTCCACCCAAAGAGGAACACAGTAAGCTGTTCATGAAGTGGTGGAGATTGCTGTTACTGGTCTCAGTGCCTCATCCCTGAGGGGATGGGGGTGAAAAGGTTCACCTGTTATGCCAGGGGCAACCCTCCTGGTTCCAGCTAGGGAAGAAGCTGCCTTATTTTTCAAGTTGTGCAGCGGCACCAGAAGCTGTCAAGAATCGCCTGTGGGGCACCAGCAACCAAAGGGTGAGTCTGCTCTTACATAGGGCCTATGTTTCACCTGAACTGTTGTAAAGTGGGGACTGGACTGCTAAATCAGTGGGAGGCCTAGAGGAATAGGCTAAGCCAAGTAAAAGCATGTTCAAGTCTAGCACAAGGGGAAAGCCAAGACATGTAGAGGAAATGTGCTATGCATTTACCCTTTAATCTACATTGTCAAGCTTTTCAGAAAGAGATGTTTAATGTCCAGAGAAATGACAGGGTATGAATTGTGAAAGCTAGAGGTGGGAGACCCCCCCATCAGTAGTAACCAAATTCACATCTACAGATTTGCTCTGTGGCCCTTTTACTTTCCCTCAGGCACTTGACCAGTGCTGAGGAAAGTACCCAGACGTGGGATTGAAAGGAAATTTCCCTTATGGAGTCAAAGGCTCTAAGGTGGTTTAGGGAGCCACCAGAAAATGTGTCCATGTCAAATGGAAGGTGTTTGAGTGGCCAGCAGGGGAGCCGAGCCAGGGAAATCCTCAAATAGTGTACAAGTCGGGCTGTGTACCCAAAGTAGCGTGCAAGTCCGGGCTGTGTGCCTGGTGAGTCAAGAGCCTGAGGGCTGAAGTGTTGAGGAAGTGTTCTGTTTTTTTTAATCTGCATTACCAGAAGTGTAGCCCTGTGGGGGTCCATCTATGCTTTGTTTTGTTCTGCTTGGATGTGAATAAGGCCACACTTTAGAATCCCATTCCTGGTATTGGACATTACAGTCATTGCTTCCTGTGTTTGGATTTATTTGGGTGCCCCTGTGCATATTAGCCAAACCTAGCCCTTGTGCCAAGTAACCTAGTCCTCCCTGAACCCAGTCCCCACCTGGTACTGCTGTCAGCTTCAACAGCATACCACCTGTCATTTGCAAAAAGGCACGGGTGAGGGTATTAGAAGTGCATGTGTGATACTCGCACAAGTGCAGTTTGCCCCAGAGTCAGCCTTGTGCAACATGGGAGTGCTGACATAATTACGTGTAACAACCCAGACCCCTCAAGTTACTAGAATCCCATTAGTACTAGTCTTAGGCAGGTAGGAAAAGGCAGCTGGTGGGGAGCTCATTAGAGACTTTCTACATAATGACATCACTGTTTACTCAGCTAGTCTGAGAGAAGGATGATTGTCATTTAGAACTCACATAGCAGCATAACCATTTTAGAGTCAGCTGCTCTCAGGGAGCTTAGAATGTTCATCAGTAAGTTCAAGTGTGGCAGTCAGAGTGGCAGGAGGTCTGCCATTGGGGCTCTGTTAAAGGAAGCCCTGTTATTTCTCACCCTACTTTGATAAAATCTTCAGTTTGCCTGCATGACTCTTTAGTTTCACTCCAGGGGGAGTGAGAGGAAATGCAATTCTTGTGGATCCAAGGGGCAATCCCCTGAAGTTCACAGCTGCCTTAAGGAAGAGCAATGAGTAGAATCTGTCAGCTACCAGAGAGAGAGAAAGGTGCCATTTGTTATTTCCATGACTGGGAGAAAAGAACAACTAATCTGTGAGTACAGAATATGAGGCTGATCTCTGAGGGAGTTGTCTGATGTGTGTGTGCCCTAGATAAGGCTAGATCACAACAGTCATGATTCACCACAACTGTGCTGAATTTAAAGTTAAAGTTGGAAATCTTTAGAATTCATTGGGGACTGAAGACTCATTTGGTGTAACTCTGAAAGAATGGCAGAAGTTGTTTGGGGCAAAGGGTGGGAGGAATGCCATCTGGAGTTTTAGGCAGGGCTAATTGGTTCATGGATGGCCACCACTGTTCCCTGGGAAAAGTCCATGCACCAGGAGGATTTTAAAGTGATTGGCACATCTAAACTGATATGCACTCTGGAAATGGAAATGTGTGGAAAATGTTTAAAGTGTGTGGCACATCCCACAGATATACACTTTGGAAGAGAAAGAGAGATATGTTTTTGTGGAAAACAGTACTGCCTAGCAAAGTGTCATGCAAAAGAGAGTGTGCCTGTACTGCAGTGACAAATCTTTGGGGGACCACACTTGCTTTAAGTAGCATCTGTAAATAAAGCCATACTGCAAAATCCCAGTTACTGCTTTGCGAATTCTGCTTGTTGCTTCTAGTGTGAACATTATTGGGGTCCCTCAGCAGTTAGGTCTAGCATATGCCTAGCATCCTGTTCCCTGGACCTGGTTGTAAATAAAAAGATTAATTTTAGTATGTATCCCCACCTCCATCCTCTAGATAATAAGCCTGGTATACACTCCAAGGCTAGGGGTGGTTCCATGAGTGTAGTTCTGCCAAAAGAAAACTGTATGCCATGTAGTTGACAGTAGTTCTTTTAAGGGTGGTGCCAGCTAGCCAAAGGTGGTGTGGGGGTTACATATGTATGCATGATACTTGTGCATGCACATTTTAAGTCAGTGCCACCATGTTGCACACAGCAGCCATCACTTCCGCAGATGTGAAAGGGAAAGTAGTGCACCAGGAAGTGAGCTTGCCTATGCGGCCTGCAGAGAAAAAGGGCTGCATAAACAGAAACACTGGAAACTATGCTGGAGCACTGTGGCAGAACATCAAACAGTGGTCCAGTTATGTGCTTCCACAGTGCTCTTATACAGCTCTGATGATGGCATAACATCTGTGGAGCTTGGCCCACACAGCTGTAAAAATCCGACTTGGGAGGAGGCTATTAACAAACTAGAGATCTGGTCTGTGATTTGCTCATCATCACAGTCACTTTCTCATTCTTTTCTAAGCAGTAATTTCTGGAAAATGTAATTTAATCATATTGATCTCAGTGCTGGTAGACTACTTCTGATTTTCTCCTGATTGTATTAGGTAGGGGTAGTAGCAGTCTTGAAGTGGTAGCTGTCAGTGGTGGCATGCTCTGAAAAAAAGTGGTTCCCATGCTTGTCTGCACATTTTAGAAATGATCCCTTTCCTTGTTTTTGCTGTTTATAAACTGACCCCTTTAACACAAAAAACAAGGATTCAGTTATGGCCTCCACCCCCACCCTTTTCACTTCAAGTGAGGAATGTGATTATGGGTTTGCATTAGATGTACAGTGGCAGCCATAGATGAATAATATTGTTAAATAGTAATAAACTGTATGTAAAAGTAGTTTGTTTTTTTTGAATGTGTGCTTTCTTAATGTTGTCAATACCACGCCACCCATTTTGTTCTCTGCCTCTGGATTTCTGTGCCTCAAGTACATTATTTTACATGTTTTGTGTTCAGGACAAAACGGCTTTTCAAATGAGGGTAGTCACTAATCTAAATTCTTTATAGTTTTTTTAATTGCCATCAGAAATGTGAATTTTGTAAAAACAAAGATGGAAATACAGGAAAGAAGATGACTGTATTTTGCAAAATATAAGGAAACTAGGGGTGTTGGCCGCACACTCAAGCAGACTTAGATAGACTGGGTGGTCTGTTTCTGCTGGCACATTCGTATATTCGTATGAATTCAGATTAGTGACTACCCTCATTTGAAAGGTCTTTTCGTCCTGAACAACTTTCAGAATGGTTGTTTTTGTGCACCTGGAATAGTTTTAAAGATATTTAGATTTGTTTGGAATGTGTTCACATTTGCTAAGAATTCTGCACAGTGCCTTAGGAAGATTCTCAACATAAAGCAGTTTGGAGTTCTGTCTCCAACATTCTAAACACACAATGGGTCTGAATGAGTTAAAGGGGACAGGAATTAATTACTTATGTGCAGGTGTTTGAAACGTCTCTGTTTTCATAAATTATATTTATACCTCTAAAGTATCCCCATTTAACAGTGCCTGAATAAAAGCTGAAGCTGTCAGTTGTGTTTTGTTTTGGTTTTAGATTTATAGAACTGTTATTTAATACAACAGCAGATTAGGCAGATATGGACACGTGTTGATACATGGGCATATTAGGATAACAGTATCTCAGTTACAGGGGGGTCTGTGTTAAGGTTTGGATTTTAAATATACACATACACTAGTCACTTGTTACAGAACTGCAAATATATCAGGCAGGATTCACAAAAGAGATGCGCTGAAAGAAACTGAGGTGTGCCAATGCAAACAGGATGCGCCAACCAGAAACTGAGTGATCCACAAAGGCATGCACCACAGGATGTGCCATGCACAACCCCACTGTGAATTGCACAGAAATGGCAGGGTGAAAATGGGGATTTACCAGCACAAGATGGATGCACTGAGCCACACAGGGGAGCAACATAGTGCAATTAGACCCCGGAGCAGTTGTTGGCAGTTGAAATAGTCAGTTGCAATTAGTTGCAATTGCATTGGATTGTAGTCATAAAATAGTGGAGTTGAAATCCACTGCAGTTAACGATTCCATGACCCATCCAGGTTTGTTTTTGTGGTGCACTGCAGTTTGTTTTCTCTTTTTTCTTTCCTGGGGAATGAGGGGGGCTGGGGCGTGAATATCTAACAGTCCTCAGATGCTGGCACCGAGCCTTACAGCCAATAAAATGCACCCCTTGCTCCTGGGCACAAAGCATCCACCAATTAGGAGACACAGAAGGAGGAGCAAGGAGCTTGAGAGTGTCTGTGACTGGCTGCATGAGGTGGCAGGGAGAGCATGCCTAGGTAGGAGATGAGACTGTCAGAAGAGGAGGCAGCTGTGTTGGTGTGTGAGCAACGGAGCAAGCAGCATTTTTCTGCAGTGACAAAGTTTGGTAGTTCGGCCTATAATTTAAAAATAAGTTAAAATTGTGTCCACTGTCCTGAAGTGTCTGGTGCCCAGAGACAGACTAGTGTGTGGCTATGCAGGTCCCAGTCAGTCCTCCAGCAAAGCCAGGCAGCAATCGTGTGAAGTCAGCAAGTTAGTGGTCTGGTCGTGGTCAGGATCAGCCCATGACCCCGTCGTCCGGGCCCATCGGGCAACTCTCACTCAGTCTCAGTCAGGTCTTCAGAGTCACCAAGGAGGAGGAGTGGAAGGTGCACATGTTCCACTGCGCAGAGTGATGGAGTAGGGACATGAGTCTGGGTTGGGAGAAGGGAGCACACAACACCAAAAAGCACAAAAACACCGGCACCACCACCAAGTAGAGCAGCATCAGCAGCCTGAACCATGGAGCCATCCAACGCCGCTTACTGAATCATCACCCGACTCCTGATCGAACTAGCAACAGGCTACTACAGTGAGCAAGGTACTGCGTGGGATGTGTATGTGAGGCCTGCCAGGGCTGGGCAGTGAGCAGAAGAAAGGAGGAGGATGGTCTCTCACAGACTACTCAGTCTGTCCATGTGTCTTCTGTGTGCCTGGCTGGCTTGTCTGACTGGTTGAGGGCTTGGGGGCTGTGGGGTCCAGGGGGCTGAACTTGAAAAGCCAAGGTGATTGATCATCATTGATCTACTGTTGGCGGCCTGGCTGGGCTGTCTCTGACTGTGATGGCATTGTGAGTAAGTCAGACTCTCCACGAGGTTGAGAAGCAGGCAAGGCACAAGTGGTCAGTTGGTGAGTTCCTGGACCCATAGGATGCCGGAGCACGGAGCATGGTCAGTCAGGTCCAATGGACAAATAGTTTGTTGTTTGCCACTGTAGGAATCAGATAGACTAAATATTAAAGTCCTCACAGCAAGATGAATTACATTTTACAAAACACAATAGTGTACATGCTGAAAGCCAAAGTAAGTTCAGAAACTGCCAGAAAATGTTTTTTAATATGCATAAGGTTTTTTTTAGCTTTAAATTTAAACTATGGCTACATCTCAGTTCTGGTATACCATACAGGAGGTATTTTTAGTGGTCCTCCCTTAAACTGTTTTTAGTCTCACAGATTCTATGACTACTAGTAAACTAACACATATTGATGGTTAGCTGTGTTTGCAAAAGGGTACCTTCTAGTTACTGTGGGGTGTTTAAGAGGCCCTACCAATACTGTATTTTAGACTCACATTTCTTTTTTAAAGTAACAAGTATTACTGCTGCTTATTTTTCTATATTGTAGACTGTTTTACTACCCTGCTTCAACTTGCTACTCTCTGGGGCTTAATATATTTTGTTGTTGTTTTGACTAGTTATTGTGCTTTAGTGGGTCCCTGCTGTGTGTAGATTTGTTTCACTGCACTTTGTATTTGCATTTTAAAGAACAGCCAGCTTCTTAACTGCTGCTTCCTAATTGCTGCTCCCTCCAACATATGCAATCCCTCAACTGCCTCAAAGTTGAGGGGCATAAATAATTCCTTTTGTTTCTCCCATTTATGAAATTATAATGCTGCTAAATCCCATATGCTAAAAACAGAGCTGCTTCTTGACCTTAACCCACCAACACACCCCCACGTAGGCACATGCAGCCCCATTTTGTGATGTCAGCAGGCAAAGGCTGTGTGTGCACGTGACCCAAAGATGTCAAGTGGGGGGGACTTTTCCATAAATTTTATTAACTTTTATAGTTGAAATGTTGATAAAGAAAATATATGAAGTTAAAAAAGTATGAGAAACTACTGTATAATAAAAGTCAGCGATGGTGAAAGTTGAAAAAATTGGTTGGATTTTCTTTAGTTAGTTGAAGTCAGAAATTTCAAACTAGTTGAAAAACCCAGTCATAATGTGTGGTAGGTCAGTCATAATTGGTTTTTCAACTGACTCGGAGCAAGTCAGCAAGACAAGAAGGAGCAATAGGGTCAAAGTGCCCATACACAGGAGTGAGGTACAGAAGTTCAATGGGACAGACACACACCAGTGAGGCAAGGGCACAACAGTGCCAACAACAGACACAGAACTGGGACAGGGACATAAGAACAACTGAGCCCATGGCCACATCCCAAAGGGGCTGGGGCACACACACAGAAGGGGCACACAGCAGCAGACAGTGTGGCACGTAACAGTGCAGAGATACATATGGTATGGTGGAGAGCAGTGGACAGGGCCAACTCCACAGGTGGCCAGCACCATGGCAGTGCAGGAGGGGGAACACACAGGGCAGCAGCATGCCAAACAGCAACCAAGACACTAAGGCATCACAGTATCAGACAGCCAGGCCACAACCCCAAGCACAGGAACTGCACACAGCAAATGTGCAGCAGTGCAATGAAGGCATGCCATATGTATAGCATACACAGGGGCCAGGGGCAGTGACATGAGCAGTGGGATGGTGAGCCACGCACACAGCACAGGCAACTGCAGCACCGCAAGGAGAGGGTGGGCCTGGCAGGGGGGGCGGGAGACCAAACAACACTGTGGGAACACACCCCATTGGAGGAAGGGGACATGGAACACACCCCTGACAGCACACACACACAGGAAGGTGGAACAGTGAACAACATGGACACAAGAGCAGATTGTATAAAGATTTATAAAATTTCAAATGAAACAAAGTAAACATCAGCAGTAACAAACGGTGCAACTATATACAAGGGGAGGATAAAACATGGGAGTAGAAGGGGGGGAATGAGTGGGACCAACAAGGGAGGAATGGAGGGCGCAGGAACAGGGGGCTATATACAATACTGCCCTAAAACAACAGGGCTGGGGTCCACTACCATGGCCGTGCACCTCTGTGTGCCATCCCCACATGGCCGCATGCAGGCAGTCGGCATAGGAGGCTCCAGAAGGATGCACTGAACCACCCTATAGTGCATTGTAATGGCCGCAGTGCCACCTGTATGGACTGGCTGATCCTCTGGTCCAGGTCCCCCACGTGGACAAAGACACCTCCTGCTCTGGCCGCAGCATGACAATCCTGGGGACCTACAGCAATGACAGACAGAACGCATACTAAGGACCATAGTGGAGACACCACCCTCACCAAGCAAGGACCAACACCACCAGAAAGTCAAAGACAACAGAGTGTGGCACCTACCTGCTCCTGCATGTGCACCATGCCTGACTCCCACAATACCCAGACGATGCTCCTCAGCAGCCTCTGTAGCCCGCCACCTGGCCTTCAGCCCTGCAAGACACAACAGACAGAGAGCACCATGAGTCAACACAGCAGTGTACAAACCACACCCCAACACCAGTGAGCACATGCAGTGCAGGGGTACCCAGCTGGTGCAACAGCAGTGGCCGCAATTGCAGGCCACAGTGGTGCACAGCTGCTGTGCCCGAACTCCCAGTGTGCCATCCCATGTGCATGCACCACACACGGTGGCATGCACCCGTGCAATACACAATGCGCCGGACACACAAACAGCACCACAAAGTGCCCACCCCATGTGGCATGCAGGACAGGGCACCACGGGTCATGTGCAGCCACAGCCATGTGTGCGTAATGTGTGTGACCCATGTGTGCATCCCCATGCATGTAGGGCCATGCACAGCCTGCATGAGCCAGTGAAGACTACGAACAAGCAACACCTACCTGGCCATGGCAGTGCACCCCTGCATGCATGATGATGCAAACGCATCAGTCTGTCCCTGTTCTGATGCTGGAGGTCACTGTATCAGTGCCTGCACTGTTCCCCAGTGCATGGCACCCCCATGCGCCTCACCAGCTGATGGGCAATGGCAGCCCACACATGTTACTTGGGCACCTGCAGGTCCTCACGGCCGAACAGCTGCCTCTCCACAGACATAACCTGTGCCAACAGGTGTAGCAGCTTTATCTGTGTCCAATTCATGGCCCTAGGCCCAATTCTCCCTGCCCTATGCATAGCAGATTGTTACAGCTCAGTGGATCATGCCCTGTATGCGCAGCATGAAACACAGAATGCGTCACGTGCAACACAAGGACACATGCAGCACACCATGCACAGTGTCATGAAGCGTGATTGGCCCGACAACACACAGTGGTGCATGTGCATTGTGGACCGCCAAGACATGGCAGAGGTCATGTCCAGGACATGCATGAGTGATGTGCACTATACTGCCATGTTACATATGGCAAGCAGTCTAACATGTTTAAATATAAGAAAAATAGCAGGACAAGAGGACACAGCATGAGATTAGAGGGAGGCCGATTAAGGGGGAATGTGAGGAAGTTCTTTTTCACAGAAAGGGTGGTGGATGCATGGAATGGCTTACCACAAGAAGTGGTGGCTATGAATACAGTGCAGGGCTTCAAACAGGCATGGGATAGGCATAAGGGAGCAATACAAATGACTATGAATAGATAGGCCACTGACAGAGCAAAGGCCGATGGCACATTTATAAGGTAGAAAAAGAAATGGGCAGACTGGATGGGCCTTGCGGTCCTTGTCTGCCATCGACTTCTATGTTTCTATGTTTCTATGTAAGCACAATCATGCAGAGAGGCCATGATGCACATCGGCGCACACCACCGCTCACACCTCTCCAATGTGTGATCAGGATACAATACCATCCATCAGCACAATGATCATCACTCAGGTGGTTGTGCAATGTACAGTAGGCTACACCGCGTGATGGTCGGCAGCTGAACAGCCACGATGTCAATGACAGGGCAGCCATGCACATGTGGGTATGCACCATTGGTAGTGATGGCAGCACATGCACAGGGTGTGTGCTATGAAGGATGTGCTCGATCCAGGCACATGCGTCGAACACTACACGCATGCATGAGATATGCGCCATACACGGATGAGTCCAAACCAACAGATGTGTCGTGCTGATTGAGTTAAGCTGGGGGCAATTATACAGTTCACAGACAATGCTCCTAGATCAGCTTCATCCTGCATGCATGGGCAACTCAGCTGTTTAGCATCTCATTAACACAGACCCAGGCCTCATTTGCATGCCCTGAGCCATGAATGCTACCAATTCAGCAAACACTGAGACTGGGTGACTAAGAGGATACACAGCCTTGAGGGTGAGTACACATCTCTTCCTACATGTACAACTGCAGGTATTGTGGCATGTCTCTATGATTATGCCAGTCTCTGTCTACACCACGGCACATCCCAGGTGTGTGGGAACCAGCAGTGTGCAACAGTCAGATGCATGCAGCAGTGTGTGTACAGGCACAGTGGCACTGTTGCAATGCCACAGGCTGGGGTCAGCTGGGCAATACACACAGTTAGCATGCCATGTGCAGGTACCCTTGGTGGCCATACTGCCATCCCACAATGCCTCCCAAAGGCAGTACCATGGGGGGAAGGCAGGCTGATGTGGATGCACCGACAGTGTGGTGTGCAAGGTGTGTGTGCAGGGCAGACAGCTGTGCATGTGTCCATGGGCATGTAGCAGTGGTGGTACAACTGTGGCTCTGCTGCCATCTGTGGCATGTCCACTGTACACACTGGACACAGTCACAACCGGCACAACACACTGTTCATGGCAACGCACATATACACCCTACTGTCCCTGGCTGACAGGTGCTGGTGTGGCAGACACCATTGGCTGCCTGTCGGAATGGGCCACAAGGGACCCCCACAAGCATGGCTAATGTCTGCATGTACTTTCCCACAGGAACCACAATGTCAGAAGGCAATAGTGTCACCAGTAGGTGGCACCCTAACTTTATGAAGGATGAGGAGCAGGCCCTCATCAAGGCATGCAACCTGTGGCTGGATGTCCTGACTGGCAGGGGTGGCAGCCAGACAGCACAGGCAGAGGGCTGGGAGGAGGAGGCCCACCATGTCAGTGCAGTGGGGTCATACAGTCCACCACACAGGAGTGCCACAAGCACTGGAATGATGGGCACAGGAGAGTGACAGAGAAGGTGGCCCACATTGAGGTATCCCTCCAGCGGACCAAGGCTAGGCCACCCACGGAGGTCCGCCTGAGCCTCAATGAGGAGCTACTAGCCTCTACCATCACTAGGTCCAGTGTGCTGGGTGTCCCAGAAGGTGGCATCCAGACCAGTGGTAGTCCATCGCAGCACTGTAAGCAGCTGTGTAGCCCTGGTGTGTCTGGACCCATGTGTGCCATGGCTGCCATGCCTGTCACTGTGTGCCATGCAGTGCTACTGTGTACCCACGGGCTGTGCCAAGTGTCCTGGGTGCATATGGCCGGTCCATGATGTGCATCATGGGGACACAACTCCCATGCCTGTGTGGTGCATGGGAGTTGCAACTAGCAGCATCACCACTGGGTGGCATGAATAGTTGTGCATCCCTGTGCTGCCATCACCACACATTGTGCCATGTGGCCACTGCCTGTCACTGTACAGTGCTGGTCACAGCATGTGCATGGCAGGTGTGGTATTTTGGGCACAGCACAGCCCTGCAGCAGATAGGTATGTGCACCCATGGTGCTGTGGCACACCTCTTTGTGCATTTGTGCATGTCTGATATCCACTAATTCATACAGTGCAATAACCATGTTCTTCCTTCATCTTTCCACATCTCCATCACACCTCATGGGTGCAGCCGTGGCCACGGCTGCACAGGAATCTCTATTGGGCAATAATGTGGGTCTGTCGGACAGGGCTGATGGCACTGAGGTAGATGGCACCATTCTTGGATCATTCACCACACCTGACACACTGGTCACAGTCCCAGTGGAGGCAGGCCCATCATGCGCCTTGACCAATGCTGGCACGGTGGCCAGTGAGGACACCACATGGCTGGGGTGCCTGATTGGATACTCTGATGATGACCATGATGATGCGATGCACCTCACAGACACCCTCCTTGTGCTCGCTAGCTGTGTGTGGGGAGGACAGTGCTGTCACTGTGGACATCAATGCCACACAGCTCGACAGAGACATAGCCGACAGTGGTACACATAGCATGCAGGTGCCTATGTGGGTGGCCCAGGGCTCCACTGATGTCCTTGCTTTACATGGTGCAGTTGCAGTGGCTGCACAGCCATCCACAGCAGTGGGTGCTGTGCACCCTGCACATGTGCCATGTGCATTGGCAGGGTCATCAGGGGTGTCCAATCAGGATGCTGCGGTGCACACACCTGTGCCATTGGAACACGATGACACCAGCCATGGACATACAGTGGCTGAGCATGACCAAGCCCCACCCATGCCACAGCCTGCTGTGGTGCAACCCCACCCATGGATGTACCAGGACCTGCTGTCTCACCCCCCGGTCGTCGGCGATGCCACTGTGACCCTTCACCCACTGATGACATGGAGGGCCATCTCCACTTCCAAAGTGCCACAGTGGAAGGGCAGCCTGCCCTCTGTGTGAAGTTCCAGAGCCACAGGACAGTGATGGTCCAGGAGCATGAGTCCATGGCTGCTTGGCGTGAACAGATGTTTTTTTTTTTTAAACCATCTTTATTCATTTTCCATAGAAAAATAAACAGACAGACATACACTTACCTGGAAAAACCAGGGTACACAGCCTCAAACTGACCGTGCGAACTATGTACAGCCCACCTATATACATCCACAGCAGGTAGCCACCCCCAAAACTACCCTGGCCTCTCATATCTTCCATACTCTGTCGCAGTGGGCCTGCGTATAAGCTTACTCTACCTGTCATGCCTTAGATCCTCATCCAGCAGTAACCCTTTATCAGTGTCAAAACTCCGTCTGGAATCCAAGATCCTCCCCTCAAGGGTGGCACCCATCTGTGTCCCCCAGAAAGAAAGAGAGTCCCCCATACCCCCTCTGAAGCCAACAGACCCTTACCAACCTAAAACTACCCACGAATATATATCCTCGTCATCTCCACACTACTCCAATTGAAACCAGAAATAACAATTTCACAATCTAAGATAATTACCATCTGCTATTGCCCATCCGACAGACAGCCTGTGTTTACCCATTTGTGATCTGCAGAGTATAGACTGCATCTAACACCGCCCATCATTTAGCATATAATCCCCCTCTCCCCCCATATAAAGGTATCTCTTTATTTTAACCAACATCCCCATTAAGTCATTTACCCATTGATCATAAGCGTATACATGATCATCTTTCCAGTGTTTTAATAAAAAAGCTTTAACTACCGCTGTCATCAAGGAGAGGTGATATCTAGGCATAACACCCGGAATTTGGGAAAAATCACCCAAAACACATATCTCTGATGTTATAAATTCTGAATAATCCAACATTGGGTCCATATGCCTTTTAATTTCCCCCCAAAGTGGCGATATTCTACTACATCCCCAGATCACATGTAATAGATCCCCTACTCCCCCCTCACATCTAAAACATAGGTCTGTCTGTCTCAGATTTCTGTCACATAGTTTCACAGGGGTAAAATACAAATTGGAAACAATAAAAAATTGCATACTTTTATATTTGGGTATAATATTGTGCTTGCTGCTTTCCCAGATATTATCCCAATCTAAATTCCGAGGAACCATCACTTTATCCCAATATGCAACTCTCCTAGTAAAACTTGGGCTAAGAAAATCCAGCACTACTTTATATATTTGTGAAAGAGGGTGAGCTCTTGGATCAACCTCCTTAGGCATCCCCCAGGAGACAAAAATGTCCATGACACCCCCCAACTTCCTCAATGCTCCCTCTACCATATGCTTAATTTGTAGCCTTTGAAAGAAAGGCATTCCGTCACATTGTGCCGGTAGGACCATTCTACTTCCCTGAACAATTTCCCTTAATTTCAAACCCAGCATCTGGTTAGCCCACCGTAAGTTAACTACCCGATTCCCAATTACAAAATTAGGGTTACCCAACACAGGCTGGTCTCCAGCCCTCTTTTGGCCCTTTCTCTGCACAGGGGTAAGGAAAGACCACCAAGCATCTGCCGTTTTAGCAATTGGGTTCCCATACCCTTTTTTGAAAATTTTCCCAATATTAGCATACAACATTGTTTTGAAGGCGAAGCCTGAGTCTCTTAACATTTGCTTCTCCATTTGGAGCCAGGTTGGGTTATAACTCTCCCCTTCAAGCTCTTTAACCCATCGACTCATCAAATCCAGCTGGCCCTCCACGTAATATATATGAAGGTAGGGTAGTAGGATCCCTCCCCTTCTGTGCAGTAAACGCAAAATGTTGTGCTTTAGCCTAGGAGGTCTGTCCTTCCATAGAAATCCCGAGATTAGTTTCCTAATTGTATTGAACCATTTTTGGGGAATACTGTATGGGGCCAAGTATACCGGGTATAACAAGCGGGGTAATATATTCATCTTGATAAGACCCAGTCAAGCCGTAAAGTTTAAGGGCAATTTGTTCCACCTTATTATATCCCCTTTAAGTGCTGATATAATTCCCCCCATATTAGTTTCCGCCCCTCCTTCCAAATCCGCCATAATCCAGATACCTAAATACTTAATTTTATCTGTCCTCCATTGTATTTGTAGCGGCATAAAATCAGTCCTAGTAACATGCAGCGTCAGAGGGAGGATTTGAGTCTTATTCAAATTTAATTTGTAATTAGAGACCCTAGAAAAACGCTCTATTACCTCTGTTGCTCTCTTAAAACTAGATGCTGGCTCCTCCAGATGCAGCAATATATCATCTGCAAAAACTGAGAGTTTCAATTCCCTCCCCTCTAGCTTAATTCCTTAAACATGCACATCCCTATTGATAGCTGTCAAAAGGGGCTCCAGGTAAATATTGAAAAGTATCGGCGAGAGAGGACATCCCTGCCGAGTCCCATCCTCCAGCTGTATTTCACGCGAGAGATACCCATTGCATAATACCCTGGCCATTGGCGCAGCATACAAATTCCTAATACCCCTAAGTAGACCCGTCAGGAATCCCATCCTCTCCATAGTAGCAAAGAGGAAAGGATGGGAGTCCCTGTCGAAAGCCTTCTCCGCGTCTAATGATATCAACACTAAGGGTAACTGGGAGTTGGGCGCGAAGTTTAATATGTGATGCAAACTTCCTAAGAGCATCATGTGTCCCCCTCCCCGGCATAAATACCACCTGCTCCTGACTAATTAAACTAGGGGAAATGTGCAAAATTCTATTTGCTATAATTCTTGTAAGGATCTTAATGTCCTGATTCATTAGGGCTATGGGTCTATAGTTTCCGGGGACATCCCTGGGCTTATCTGGTTTAGGAATCAATGTAATGTATGCCTGGTACAATGGAGGGTGAGGTACCCCTTCCTGCATTATAGCACTGAACAACATCTGAAGCATAGGAAGTATAGTTTGTATATGTACCTGATAGAATTTGGCGGTGAGACCATCCAGCCCAGGGGTTTTACCCGCAGGTAGTGATTGCACCACCCCAATAATCTCCGATGCCCTTATTGGAGCCGCCAACTTCTTGGCCTGTATTGGGTCTAGGGCTGGCAAGGGGATCCCCTCTAAAAAACTCTCAATTTCTCTCTCTCCCGCCAGGTCTTCAGCCTGGTATATTTCTTGGAAGTATGACACAAAGGCCTCCGCCATCTCTTGTGAGTCAGTTAGGAGTTTTCCCCCATATTGAATGGAAGTAATCGTTCTACTTTCTTCCCATTCCCTAACTCTAGCCGTCAACAGCCGCCTTGGGACATCTCCCTGCATCAGGTACCTGGCATTAATCTTTTCTAACCAGAATTCTATTTTACTGTTAACAATATCCCCCAGTTCCTCCAGTAAATATTTAAGTTCAGCATCAATCTCCCCAGAGGACCCTTCCAGTGGTGTCAATGAATCAATTGCCCCAAGCATAAACTCCTCTTTTGCTCTTCTCTCACTACTTCTCTGTGCTGCAATACCCTGGGCCACCTCCACATATAAGACCTTGCAGGTGGGCCACGCCAGCTTTTTATTTTGCAATGTAGGTATTTGTTGCTGCATGATTTCCAGCAATGCCTCTTCCAACCTGTCTCGCACCAGGGGCTCTGCCAACAGGAAATCATTCAGCCTCCACCTATGCGGCCTGGGAGGGGTGGGTCTAGGTTCCCACAACATTTGAATGGGAGACTGATCCGAGTAAATTCTACCTCCCGTTGTCGTTTCTTTAATCTCCCCAATCACCTCTCTATTTACCAGAAAAAAATTGATATGGGATTGGCTCTTGTGGGCTGCAGAATAAAAAGTCATAGTCATACCCCCCCTTTGAGTACATCTTAAATGGATCTACCAATGCCGTCGCCTCGAGGAATCTGTTCAATGCAATCTGGGCCTTGGACAAGGGTCCTTTAGATGGTGGAATTCTGTCTTCATGATTACTAAGGTAAGTATTCCAGTCCCCCGCCAATATTAATAAAGGCGATGGGAGATCCGCTATATCCCTTTTAATAGAGGCGAAGAACCCAGGATCCGGGCGTGTTGGGCCATAAATAGAGGCCACCGAGATTGCCTTACCCAGCAGTGTGCCTGAGACATATATCCCTCTACTATCCTCCCTTGCATTGACTTGCACCACCTCACATGGGCATGATTTCCTTATTAATATCACCACCCCTCCTGCAGCTCTTTCCCTACCTACCCCGTATACCTGCACCACCCATCGTCTCTTAAGCCCATTCAGTTCCTCCATCAGCATGTGTGTCTCCAGCAAAGCAGCAATATGAGCCCCCATTAGCTCAATATGCCTTAAGATCAGCATTCTCTTACATTTACCCCTGAGTTCCTTAACATTCCAAGAAATTATTTTAATACTTGACATTAAAATAACCTCACAATACTTTAATTAAGCCAGCTCTTTTCATCTGCTCCAGGTCTGCTTTCAGGTTACTCCACATGATGGACTCTTTCTCTTTCCCACCCCACCCACCAATCCCGATCCATAGATCGTCCACCTACCAAGTGTCGAGTCATGGATGAACCTGTTCCTGTGCTGCACCCCGCCCCACCCTTGTCCAGGTAACCCCAAGACCTTGCCCGTAATCCACAAAACCTTTAATGCCTAAGGGCATTCCTTTTCCCAATATCTTTATCGCCTCTTGTCCTATGCAGCCCCTCCCATACGACACGCCATGCTCCCAACTACCAAGAACTGTTTCCCTTCCCTAACTATTAAAGTAGATCAGGATCCTCCATCCCCCGCCTCCTAATAACCTAGTAAACCTAGGTGACTCTCCCTTTCCTATCTCCCAGTCTTCATAGATAGCCCTCGTGCCCAGTAGGGGGCCACTAATGGCTCCCAATCCCAGATTTCCCACTCTATATTTCCCCACAAATTTGCCCCAAGACCGACCACAGTACCAATTACTTTTGCTTTATATGAAGATGCAATAGTACATCTACCCACTAGAACTGATTTCCTCTAAAGGCCCTAAGATTGCTACTTACCCCATATATATTGGGTATTTTCTGTCCACCATTATTGATCCTAGGCCACCCCCTCTCCAAAAGACCGCATTCATTTAATAACAGCACTGGCCTAATAACTCCTGATCTCACTTCCTCCGATTCCCCAACTGCAAAAGTGTAACCATCCTTGTCCATCTCGCCTTCCTAAGCTCACGGCCCCCCCACCTGACATTCAAACTTTCCCTCCACCTTGCTACTCCCCCCACAGCATTCCCTCCTCTGTCTGTATAAGCTTTTCTTCCTAACCCCCCCTCCAATATCTGTGTTAATGTTTCCGATCTTAACATCCATGGGGTAGTTCCCTTTCAAGTACCCACCACTGATTGCCCCCTTCTAGTTTTCCCATCTCCATATCCTTTACACCCTACCCCAATTCTCTGAGCAGCTAATGAACCTTCTCTTAATAACGCAAAATCAGAACATCTATTTCCCCCAATCCCAAAAGGACTCTACCTCCACCCAAACCTTTATACACCCTTTATAACCAAAATTTGTAACAGTAATCCGATGGCCCGAGATAACACGCAAACTTCATAAACATTAAACTCATTTCTGCTTCCCCAGTCCCAGTCCTTTGAATTAACACAATCTCCTGCTCCTCAGGACACCTTCAAGTTGTTGACTTGAACAGTTCGGGGAGTTCCAATCGTAACCCCTCGAGAGCTTCTTTTGCAGTTAGGAACCTCTTCTTCCCTGATTGCAGCCGGACCGCCAGAGTTGCTGGATATTGCAGATGAAACTTTATTCCTGCCAAATAAAGCTTCTTCTTGATTTCCGCATATTCTTTCTGTTTCTCTCTAACCGCAGGCGTTTGATCCTGGAATAGTCATAGCGAAGCACCATTCCACTGTAGCATTTTCTTTTGCCTAGCAGTAAGCAACACATGTGATTTCTCCTTATAGTTAAGGAAATGCATGATTATCACTCGGGGTCTGGCTCCAGGAGGTGGCATCTCCCTTAATGCCCGATGGGATCTCTCTAGGTTGTACGTCACACCAAAGGGAGTAGGGCCCAGCAGCTTAAGCAAGAGATCCTGCATAAATGTAACACAGTCTTGCCCTTCAGCCCTCTCCGGTAATCCTGCGATGATCAAGTTATTCTGCCTGCTTCTTGACTCTTGATCCTCCATTCTTTCTTCCAGCTTCTTAACCTGCCTTCTGACCACCACCAATTCTTGCTCCATCACAGACGCTTTCCTTTCTTGCGAGGAGATCCGAGCCTCCACATCACCCATTCTTTGCGCAAGTGTATGTAGCACTGGTTTCATTGCTGCGAAATCTGTCACCAGCCCCTGTAACATTACTTTAATATCTTGGATATCCACATTGGTAGAGCATGAAGCCCCATTCTTCCCTGGCTCGTCCTCCTGATCATTCGGAGTAGGGGAATGGGGCTTTGGCCGCTTGGTAGTGGAAATTCTCGCCGCTAGAGGCTCACCAGCTTCAATATCCATCCCGATGCTTACAACCGGCCTACTATTTCAGCCAAACACCCGCTATCTGTGGGGCTGCCTCAGTTCCTTTTCACATAAACTTTCCACCGAATCCTTTTATAACAAGCCCGCAGGACTTCTCGAATCAGCTACAACTATTTCAGTTCAAAATAAGCCGGTCTTGAAGCTTTTAATGCCTATTATTTATGACAGGGCCTCGGACCAGCACAGGAGACATCTGAACGGATTCAGCTCATCACGTGATCCCCCTGGCATGCACAGATGTTGACCGAGGCACACCTCATGTGGGTGGGCATGACCACAGCATTGGAGCAGATTGCAGCTGCTGCAAAGGTGGCGGCTGCATCTGTTGCACACTGTGGACATCAGACATCCAGTTGGACACCCAGGAGCACATCCCACACACCTCAGCAGCAACGTCAGATGAACCCTCAGCTGCTGATGCCATCGTTATATGCCTCTACACCCAGCGTCCATGGCATGAATGTTGCCCGTGGGACAGCAATACCACTGACCACATGTTCATGGTCTCAGTGCAGTACCCCTGCAGGGTTGGTGGCTACACCCCTGTGGCTGGTGGTGGTGCAATAGCAACCATCAATCATGGCAGAGGCTGCCTAGGTGTCCGTGGTGGCTGGGGTGCTGCTGTGTAATGTTCTGGTCCCTGTTCCATCGGCGGAGGCACATACCACCAGTGTGCACCGCACGCCTGGCCACTGGTGCCTGAGGCAGTGTGTGCAGCAGGCATCTGCCTTGGTTTACAACCACCACCAACACCTTGGGCTCCCTGTGCAGTACCACCTGCGTGTATGTGTGTACCACTATTGTGCCATGTGTCATGGGCACGATGAGTGTGTTCCAGTGTCTGCCGTGCCTGTGTGCCTGATGCAGTGCACACTGACCCTTGACATTCCTGGCATGGTCCTGGTGGTATGGGTGTGTTGCTGGCTCTGTGTGTGTGCGTGCCACTGTCTGTGTCCCGTCCAGTGTCTGCTATGCACGGCATGGCCCATGTCTACACCATAGTGCACCTCCAGGATACATACCTCCTATACTCACCTGTGGTTCGCGAAGTACTCCTCCACCAGCCTGCTGTGATATTGCCTGGCCCGTGCTGCCAGCCTGGGTCCTGGCAGCCCTGTGCGGTGTCTCTGCCATGGCCCTGTGGTGGTGCGATATCCCCCCCACCCTCCTCCTCCTTCCCAGAACTGTCGCCCTCACTGGCTTCGACAGGTATTCCACGATCTAAGGCCATATAGTGTAGCATACAACAGGCCAGGAATATGCCACAGACCTTCTCAGGGCTATACTGTAGGGCACCACCAGACCTACACAGGCACCGGAACCAAGTCTTCAGCATGCTAAATACCCGCTCTATGATGGTGCATGTACTGTAGTGATGTGTGCCTTGTTGAACTGCTCCTTTGCCTCTGTTCCAGGTCATCAGAAGGGGGTGGGGAGCCAGGGCCTCAGCTGGTATGCCACATCTACTGTGGGGGAGAATAGGTGTCCGTTAGTACACTGGTAGCATGGGTGGCATGCACCCTGTCCCTGCTCGTGGCCTCACTGGTGTGTACGCATGGCATTCACTACTGCCTGTGCCTTCCCCTTCCCTGCAGTCCTGTATGCCTACACCAGCAGCTTTTGCATGAAACTGTCTGCTTGTGGTGTGCATGTCTCTGCCACACATGCACCACCATGGCAGTGCCCCACACCTTGCTTGCTTTGTTCATGTGCCACCTGATGCCGGACAGTGTCTGCCTGTGTCCCCTTGCACACCCCCACTGTTCTATGGCCCATGTGCCTACTGCGCATTGTGCATTTTATCCCCTGCCAACACCTCATTTCCTGATGGTGGGGCCTTGTTGTGCTTTTGTGTCCATGTCACATGCACCTAATAGATGGGTGCACGGTATTTCCCCTGTCTCAAACCTCCAGCAGAGGCAGATTAATGCCAGATGAAGGCATCATGTGTGCTCTCAGGGTGTGTGGTGCAGACATTGCTGATGCACGCTGTGGCATTGCACACCACCTGGCAGTTCACAGAGTGGTAGCCTTTCCAGTTCACATATGTTATGGCTTCCTAACCAGGTGGTGCGCGGATTGCCACATGGGTGCATTCTATGACCCCTATGACATCTAGCATGACTGCCACCCTGTAGAACCCCTGCATGGCTTCTGTTCACTCCATCTGTGTGCTGGGGAAATGGATGTATTAGGAAGTGTGCAGTAGCAGTACTGTGAGAAACTGTGTGAGGAGACGGGAAGTGGAGGCCTGTGAGATTCCAGTGGTGTCCCCAGTGGGCCTCTCGAAGGTTTCTGTGGTGAGCATACACATAACTGTCTCTCTGTCTCTCTCTCTCACTCAACCCCTCTCTCATTCAGTGTGCAGGCGCTGCTGTTCAGCTAATAACCTGCAGGTGGTTTGCATTTAAGCCTGCTTCTTTTACACTTATCTTTTCATGGCTCATTTGGTATTTGCACTGGGATTGCTCTGTCGTTGTGCCATCATTTGGCACTGTGCATCATATTGCGCTATGTATGCATGTGTCCATCCCCTGTTTTTTGCACTGCATGTCATTATGATGCACCTACAGCACTTTTTGTTCAGTGCAGCATATTTTGGATGCACCGGTGCATTCACCCTGTGTGTGAATCATTCCACGGCACATTTTCTGGATGCTCCAGAGCAACTCAACTGCGCACAGTGCATCTATTTTGTAAATCCTGCCCATCATGTTTAAGACAATATAAGTTTCACTATTCATGAGTAATATGGACTTAGAGGCCCAGATATTCAAAAGAGTTGCGCCATGCACAAAAGGGTTGTGCCAGCGCAAGTCTGAAAATGCGCCATTCTGCGATATTCAGCGGGAGGCAGTTGCGCCCCCCCCCAAATCATGCTGAGCAATAGCGCAATGATAAAGAATGTATGCGCAACTGAAGGGGAGGAACCATGCATAAATGGCGCAGTGCGATATTCAACAACATGCGCCATGAGCAATAGGAGAGCAAGCGGAAGTTGTGCGATAGCGGAAATGAGCCAAAATAAAAAGGAACAAGGGATAGGTGCAAGAACGCTACAGGGAAGGCACATGTTGTTGAACTATAGCCAGCCACACAGGCAACACACACACACACATAGGGCAGGACAGAGAAAGGGCACCTGGAACCCACAGGCTTAGGGAAGGTGTGGGGAGCCACAGCCACAGTGGAGAAGGGGGAAGTGCCACACAGCACTGAGGCCAGCACAGTTAGGTGTTCCTGGTGCAGGGGAAGTAGCAGCCAGGACAGCGGGGGGAACACAGAAACAGCTGCCGGGGGGGTGAACACAAGCCAGGGACATGGCCAGTGCTACCATCCAGATGGAGGCAGTAATGAGGGGGATGAGAAGGTGGGCAGCAGGGGAGTGCAGCTGTGGAAGGGCCCATCGGCGGTATGCCCCCAACAGGCAGTACCGAGACCACACCAGCTTCGAGCTGTACAGTGATACTGAGATCGTGGGCCGGTACCGCCTGAATCGGGCAATTCTGAGGCTGCTCTGTGAGCTGTGCAGTGATGTGATGCAGGCACCCACACGACAGAGCCATGCTCTGTCAGTGGAGATTAAAGCGACAGTTTGCATATGCTTGCTTGCCATGGGTACCTTCCAGAGACCAACAGGGGACACCATAGGCATAATCCAGTCGGCCGTGTCATGCCATCTCACCCAATTCCTCAGCGCACTGCTGCCACATGCTGCAGAGTACATCCATTTCCCCAGCACACTGGCGGAGCGCACAGCAAACATACAGAAGTTCCACAGGGTAGCACGTATGCCTGGTGTGCTAGGGGCAATAGACTGCACCCATGTGGCCATCCACACACCACCTGGCCCCGAGGGAGCCTCATACATTAATCGCAAGGGCTATGCTAGCATCAACTGCCAGGTGGTGTGCGATGTCAGGGGTCGCATAATCAGTGTCTGTGCCACGCACCCTGGGGGAGCACAGGATGCCTTCATCTGGCACCAGTCAGCACTGTGCCACAGATTCGAGAGTGGGGACATCCCCACTAGCCACTTAGTGGGTGAGTATGCAAACCACAAGGACAAACTTAGGGCTTGGGAGGGGTATGGTCAGAGATGACATGGGTAGTTGCCTACATGGCCCGGGGCAGGGAGATGCTGATCACCAAACTAACCTCCACCCTCTACACACAGGTGACAGTGGATACCCACTCCGTCCCTGGCTGGTCACACCATACCGGCAGCCCGCGACCCCATCGCAGCAATGCTACAATGAGGCACATGCCACCACATGTAATGTCATTGAGTGGGTGTTCGGTATGCTGAAGGCACATTTCCTTTGCCTGGACACCTCTGGCGGTGCCCTACAGTACAGCCCCTCAAAAGCATGTGGGCTATTCCTGGCCTGTTGCATACTGCACAACATGGCCAACGAATGTGGGATAGCCATACAGGTCAAAGAGGGGGACAGTGATGGGGACAATGAGGGACACGGTGACAATGGTGATGAGCAGACCCCCTTGGGTGACGGGACCTCCAACTGCTCCGGCTGGCACAGCTGCACTGGGACACCATCACGGAGGAGCACTTCAGCCAACCCAGGTAAGTCATGGGGCCATGTGCAACCACCAGTGGCAAAGGCACAACCCGCAAACACGCATGGACACACACCAGGGGTGCATGCCATCAAGGGAAGTGGCCAGGCATGGAACCACACACACCGCCAAGGATGGGTGAGGTCTAACATGGCACATGGACAGACGCACACACACAAACACACACACAAAACTCACCAGACATGCACAAAGGGTAGGAGGCCCGCTGACCCAGAACTTCACCCCTAGCCACCCACATGTCCACAGACCACCACGCCAACTGCCGGTCATTGTGCATGTGTCAGACGCTGGGCACCATTGCACATTGGCGTACAACACAATGCAGGCATCATCATGCACACGCAATTGCGGACAGCAGCCGGGAGGGTGTGCAGATGGACTGTGTGTGTGCGTGCAGGGCCGGGTACCCACCCATGCATTGCCCGCTGAATGACACAATGCACACAGGGCAGCATCAGACAGTAGCCATGCTGGGAGACAGGTCAGTCATGCGCCACAGTGCCCCGGCCACCACGGATGCATGGGCGGCCCCACCGAGACCCGCCAGCAATGACAGGCTGACCACTGACCTCATGGGATGGCACTGATGGTCCCACAGGGGTTCCACTGCATGAACACAACCATGCTCGCGCAGGGGTCTGCAGCACACCGAACATGCCTGTGCCAGGTGTGCTCGGGATGCCCACAGCTGAATCCAGTGTCAACAAGGATGGTGTCGCATGACGCCGGGAACAGGCGGTGGACATTGCAATGCGTGGTGTCTGTGACACATGGGCAAATAACTGTGTGCCCCCTGTGGCCATGGCAGCTGTGATTGTATGTGTCAGCCTGTCAATGGCAGTGGTCACATCCTCCCACATCCGGTCTGTCCCTGCCAGGAGCAGAGCGGTTTCTCTGCTGCGATGCTCCTCTGCCTGCTGCAGAGCCAAACTCAGTGCATCCACCACCGTCACAAGCCGCATCTGCTGATTGACTGATGCTTGCAGTACGCGGGTGTGCTCATCCAAGAGGTCATCTGCCTGATCGGCATGCTGTCCCTCAGGGTGTTCGCAGCTCTGATGCTCATCACCCCTTGAGGGTGGGTGCTGCACACCAGGGCCATTCCTAGGCATGTCCACAGGTGGTGCACTAATGCCGCCCCCTGGCACTGTACCCCCAAGCCCATTGGCTGACTGCTGATGCTGCCCCTCCAGCTGCCTCCCAAGGGTTCAATGGTGCCACCGCAGTGGCCACAACAGTCCCACTGTCCTGTACACACACCAGTGCTGCCCCACTGGTGCTGAAAGGCACAGGCTGGGACTGTGATGACACGCAAGCCTCCACGGCGGCACCACCCACAGCCATGGTCATGATGTTACCTGCTGTGTGGCCATCCTGTGGAAACACACGTGTCATTGCCCATGACATTAGCGACATCATCATCGGTGATGGACCTGGCACCAGCCCGAGTCCCAGCATGCTGGCATCCATGGACTCTGGCATGCTGGGACACAGGCAGGGCCTCCTCCGTACCTGCTCCAACAACATCAGTCTAGAAGTCCAGGCAGGCCCAGTGTCACCCTGAGCCACGTATTCCTATGGAGGTGGATGGGCCCTCCTCCATCTCCCTGTGACCGGCCACAGTGGAGAAGCCCACCACCGCTGACCCATGTAGATGCTCAGGAGCTGTAAGGGAAAACAAAGTCGCGTTACTGCATGTGACCTACCCTTTCCCCCCCAATAGATAGACCATGACCTACCATGCAGTGACGGGCTACCACCCATCTGGAATCCACCACCTGGAACACCCTCAATGGTGCAACGCTGCATGCTGCCAGCAATCCTCTCCTCCTGTGGGGTCAGGTGTAGCACCTCCGGCTGTCCCCCACCTGTCGCAGACCATGCTGCCCTGATGGCAGCCACCTTCTCCTTAATCCTCCTCCTGTCTGTGCTCATCTTCTTCTTGCACTCCTGCACGGAGCACTGGTGGCTGCCATGCAGGTTTACAGCACGCGCCACCTCCTCCCATTCAGCAGCACAGGCCTGTGGTGTTCCCTGGTGTCCGCTTAGAAGCGGCTCCTGGTCTAGGTAGGCCTCGAACAGGGCATCCGTCTTGGCCTTCGTGAAATTTGGCCTCCTCCTCCTCCCACAACTCTGTTCCTCTTCCTCCACAACTCGATCTGTCATGATTCAGCCTGTGAGAATGACAGGTGTTACCTGTGACTGTGCAGTCCCATGCATGTCCCAAAATCCACAGTCCACACTCCCAAACAGTATGCAACTCACCAATAGACTGCAGTAACTGACTATGGCCAATGCAGCCCAATGTCGCACTTTTATAGCGCAACCCATGCAAATGAGGCGAGGCGCATCTTTAAGTGGATGCAAATGTAGTGACTGCGCCATTGAATGGCTGATTAGCTGATCTGCATATGATGGCTGAATATCATGCTGTTGCACTTTGCGCAATTGTGCTGAATGTGCTGAGTCAAGGGTGCAGTTCTGTGACATGTGCAGTACACACCTAACTGCGCATGCCCGGGTTGATGACGCAGGCTCCTGCCACACTGCTGACGTGCTGTGCACAGGAGGCAATGTAGGGCACGGCCACCATTGTGCCAGTGGCACTACAGCTCTGTTCACCTATATGGTGCTGTGGCACTGGGGCATCGTAGGCGCACTGGGGCAACAGCGTGGTAGGCCGCTACAGGAGGTGGCACACAGGCACCCAATCACGCTAGATGCATTGGGTTCCAAATGCACTGTGGCTGTCCGTGTGCCAGAGACTCTTGACTCTGTGCCTGACCTTTGCCCCCTAGGCGCCATGCGTCAGGCATGAGTGCACCACTATCGCGCTGTTTGGTGACAGCGCAGTAGGGAATGGCAGTGCTGTACTGCACAGCATCTGCACTTGACAGAACCAAGCTGCAGAATGCCATTTTGATTTAACTGAGCAGTAGAGATGGCACGGAGGAGAGCTGTACAGTGGAGCCAGGTTGAGCTGGCAAACCTGGTTGCGATTGTGGAGCCACATGTTGGCCCACTATTTGGTGAGGCACCCCTGGACAAGGCCAGGAGTCAGGTGTGGCAGGAGGTGGCCGACACCCTGGAGGAGGCCACCGGTATGGGGTGGATGGTGGAGCAGTGCCACCACAGATATGGGGACCAGAGGCAGAGGGACCCAGACCTGCTTGCCAGCCTGCGGGCATGTGCCAGGAGGGTCACGGTGCCACGGCCAGGTAGGTGCAACATCCATACACTTTTATCTTCCATACAGGTATCACAGTTGCATGTGTCTGGCACATGGGGGGGCCATCCGCTGTTGGCCAAGGTGGTGTTATCAGGGTGTGGGGTGGGTGGGTCTGGCTGTGTGGGATTGCACACACATGGAGGCGGGGAGACTTTGCTACAGGATTGTACTGATGTTCCTCTCTCCATGTTTGCACCTTAGGCCCAGACGAGGGCAGGCTGGTGAGGGAGAGGAGGCACCAGCAGGAGGACCATCAGTCCGGGAGTGGCAAAAGTCCGCAGAGGTGCAGGGACCAGCCTGATGATGGTGAGTGCCTTACATCCATGATTACTATTGCATGCTGTGTAACAGGGCAGGCAGCGGGGCATGGCCACCATCCATTGACACCACTGCCATGCACGCAACTTGTTACAGTCAGCACTGTCCAGTGGCACTGCATGTCTGGGAGTGTGTCAATGGTGGTCCATGCATGCACCGGGCACATGGCTGTGCCACTGCCTTCACACTGCATAGCCAAGTCACTGTACGGCCACGGTGGTACTGTGCAGGACATGGGCAGTGGGTGTGTGCAGAGGTCCACATGGCTGTGGCTGCCTGAGTAGGCAGGTCTTGTGGACACGGTCACTGTGGGTGGTCACACACCATCACAGGGGCGTGGCACATGGCTGTATGCCATGCACAATGGGTTTGCTGCAGGGGACTGGACTGTCACATGTATTGACTCTGCTCCCTTGTCCTAGGTGGACAACGCTGGATGGCCCTGGAACGGACAATTCAGGAAATCCTGCAGCTGGCACGGGCATCCCTAGCAGCCTTGGAGAGGTTGGAGAGACATGGGGTCTGGAGGAGGAGAACCTGGAGGCACCACAGGAGTGCAAAGCAGGGTAGGGAATAGGCCCTCCATGACCCCCTGACAACCATACCCCCTGGACCCACGCTCACACCCTTTCTTCCCTCTCCCATTTCTACACCCCTGTCCCATGCCCGCCCCCACCTGGTTTGTGTCCCTTCCCCCCTTGTATACATTTGTAAATATGTTACATAGTTGTTATATTTTAATACATACATTTTTTTATAACAACTGTGGTGGTCTCTGATTTGCAGTGGGCTACAGGTGCTCAGCTGCAGTGGTGTGCATGGCGTCAGAGAGTGGTACACGCATGGGCGTGTGTGTGTGCGTGTGTGTGTGCAGAAGTGAATCGCCTATGGTGTGGGCAAGGGGGATCAGTCACTGTCTGTGGTTTGTGTGTTGTACTCTGTGCACTGGATGCCTGTGTGCAGTGGTCCATGGGGCCTGCACTGTGTCCATGGCACCCCTGTCAGACCATCCATGGCCTGTGCAGCTGACACCCTTGCATGTCTGTGATATGCACGGCCTGCTGGCATGTCAGTGGTGGCTGCTGTGGCCAGTGCTGGGACAGGATGTGTCCTTGGGAGGGTGTACAGGGTGTTGTACTGCTGGAGGTGGGGTCCAGGGCATGCCCTGTCGCATGTGGGGTGCCTCATGTGCTGACACATGGTCGGTCTCTCAGCTGTACCTGGGGGGGGACTTGCAGGATGGCACTGTGTATGCATCTGTTGTATCACTGTCTGCTGCCACCCGCTGCAGGGTGTCCATGGTGGGGCTGCCTTGCATGACTTCATGGTGCACAGGGTTGCATTGTCACAGTGGGGGTGGTGGCATGCATGGGGTGTCCTGCACTGTTGGGTGCTACTCCTGGGCAGGGTGTATGGGATCATGGTGCAGGGTGTGCTCTGCATTTGTGGGATGGTGTAGTGCAGGGGTGGTCAGCCATCCTTGTGCTGTGCGGCTTGCAAGTGTGATGGGCACCATGGCCCGGCTGTGGGTTGGTTGCTGGTCTCCATGGGCCAGTGGTTATTCCAGCCCTCCTCCAGTTGTGCAGTGCATGGGGTGTGGGGGGACGATGTCTGTTCTGCTGTGTGTTCCTCTGCCCATCTGTGGCATGGGTGGTGGGCCCCTGCATCCCTGGTTGTGCTGTTGCATTGCTGCCCTGCTGCTGGGGGGCATCCCTGGTTGCGCTATGGCGCATCTGCACTGCTCAACTGAACATCCCTTGTTGCGCTATGGTGCATCAGATATGCTCAGCTTCACCTCCCTATTTGAGCTATGGTGCAGGTGGTGTGATATTCAGTCATCGGCCGTAGGCGCTTATTGGCCTGCACAGTTTTTGACTATCACACTTCTTGCACATGGGCACAATGGACTTACGCTTTCTTCTGCTGTTGCACACTTTTTGGGCCCAGTTTGAATATCTGGGCCATAGTGTATAGTGGAATGTTGTTCTGTATAGAATTCCATCCCTTTCAAAATGCTGTTCTACCACAGTTCCAAGGTCATGGAATGCTGTTCTACCCTACTATGATAGAACAGCATTCTAGAACCTCTAGAAACTGCATGAGTCAGTTTCATTTTGAAAGCAAAAAATTCACAAAACACATTTTTCACATAGTACTATACACTATAAAAAATACAGGATGAGCAACTGTATGCACAACCAGTGTGTTTTGCCACCTCGGTGTTCTGATTCCCATGGACCTCTTGAGCTTCTCTCTTGAGGTCAGAGGGAATCAGAATCCCTCTGTGGCAGAACACACTGGTTCTGCATAGTTGCCCATCCAGTATTCTCTATATTGTACACAGTTTAAGAAAATGTATATGAACAGTGCACTGTGTAAAATTTGGTTGACACCACTGTGTGAAACAGCTGGTGAATGAATTTACACTAGAGCAGATTGTCTTCTAACCTATTTTTTACTTAACACATAGATATTTTCATGTGTATAATACTTTTATGATTATTTACTATGTATTGCTGAAAGAGCTATTGACACCAGAAAGAAAACTTGGAAAAACATTATAAGCAGGTAAAATTCTGCTTGTATTCCACATATATATTCTAGATTTTTCCTCCCCATTATTTATTACTGAGGAAATGTGCATGAATACATGATTTTTATTCCTTACAGTTACTTTAATGTTAATCTGCCTCTATAGATTACTCCCTGCTTCAAGTCATAATGCTCTGCTGTGACATCACAATCTGTTGCCATGAGAGTAACTGTGATGTCACAAGTATCACATTATGACCTCAGGTAGGAAAACAGCAACGGAAATAGATGAACTCTTCAGGAGCAAAAATCCTGTTTTCATGCAATTTACATCAGTAATAAATAATATGGAGGGGGGCAATAAAGAACTAATGTGAAATACAAGCTGGATTTTATCTAAATGCTATGTTTTGTTAAAGTTCTCCTGAAGTTATCAGCTGCTCTTTAAGTTTATTTTTCCTTTTGGTTTTTAATCATTGTCATTTGCTTATTTAAAGGCGCATGCCTGTAGTTGTATGGGGAAGAGCTACCCCCCCATACCCTACTTAAACCAACATGCTAACTACAGCTCTGCTTAGAATGAGTCACACTCTCTGCGCTCGCTCTGTGCTGTGTGCTAGGGCTTGTTTCCCTCCTCCCCTTTCCCTGCCGTGCGCCGCTCCTTTCTTGTCTTGTTTTTTCCTTCTTTTGTTTTCTCCCCCTGCCCACCCTTCCTCCCGTGTTGCCCTTTGTTTTCTTTATTTTGGGGGGGTCCTACCTGCCTCTAGCTGCAGCACCGCAGTTCGTGCCATCCTTTGCCCTTTCAGCTCCCTCAGTGGATCTCCTCTACTTGCTGCTGGGTTGCTACTCTGCCTATATTTCCCTTTCACCGCCTCATGCTCATATCTCAGCTCTTTCAGCCTGACACCCATTTTATTCTTATTCGCTTGGACGCACTGAGGCTAACGCTGCAGGTGTCAGGGCCACAATGCACACTCCCGAAGTCAGTGAACCTTTTCCACTCCGCTCCTCCCATGCTCAGCCAGGAGGTTTGTGCTGTAACAATTAAGCGAGCAACCTAACCACGCTTCATTGAATAACTCCACATACAACTAATAGATAGTAATACTTCACCAAGCAATTGGGACTTTAAAACAATGACCAGAGCCAACGTGTATACTGCACGTTCTGCAGAATATAACCCGATAAATCACAGTTATTTCCTGGTACTGGGCTACAACAAACTTACAAGACTCTACCCAGCAAAGTTAAAAGCCATCTGAAGGACTGCAGAGTTGTTTAAACAAAGGTGTGCCGGCCCCGAGAAAATGCTCAACATACTCGTTCACTGATTACTTGCCGACCGCTCCGCATATCCTGGAAGTCACTGGAGCTGTAGCTCGGCTTCCTACAGACCGCAATTCAGGCTAGTCACCCTACGTTCCAATCACATTACGCTGCTTCAATACCCATCAATCTATGAAGGGACGCCTTACAGTACTTAAATATGCCCTCTAGAGGAGCCTTAACCTTTACTCTCCTTGCACTGCGAATGAATGATCAACAAACCTAAGCTACGATGCCTTTTCTATTTGCTGACTATAGCGAGTATGCTGTCACTGTAGCATAACTCCAACTTAGATACCCTGTTGTAGGAAGCAGCAACACATTAATGATTCCTTTCTGTCATGCACATTCTCTACATGTTACAGCTTACTATAATCATAGTGCAGGCCAACATCCTTTGCTTCTAGTACTCCAGCTCTATCTGCTTTTTACCACACAAAGTTATTTCTGCTTCCAGTTCCCTGACATCGTTAACGAATACTGGATCTTGCCATTGAACTCTGTATGTCGCAGCTAATTTTGCTTCCCTCCTTTCTTCTGTCCAGGACCGTCCATACTCCATTGTGGATTACCTATCAAACCATGACTTAGGATATTATTTTACTAGCCCTGGATACTTACCTTGATTCTTCGCTTTGTTCACTCCTTCCTCACTTTTCGGCTGACCTCCATGGTCCAACCATACTGGCTACCCTTTGGAGCTTATTTGCCTCTCTAGACTTATTTTACCAGCTGACCTATGTGTGGTTCAGCTGTGCATGCTAGCTTACGTGGGGCTATCTGCCACTGTTTACTTATGCTACCTTACCAGTGGATCTTGCGTGATCCAGATACATGCTAGCCTTCTTAGGCTTAGCTACTACTTTATTACTCACCAGCTGACACACGCTGCTAATGTACCTCCTACAATCCATTGGCTGACCCTCACGTGGTATAGCGCACTGCCTTATCTCATTGGGCTCGGCTCCCTCTCATTCCCTTGGATACTTCCTATGGAGCTGCTCATTCATCCAGTCAAAATTCCTGTGGATGCTTCTCACCAAGCTATTTCGCCTCCTTTGGAGTTACTACTATCTCTGCCAGAACTCCCTCTTAAGCTCTATTCCATATTGCCTTCCTTAGCTTAACTGATGCCTAAGACATCTATCTACAGTTTCGGGATGCTTATTGCCTCCGGTTGAGTTACCAATTCATCCTTCTAAGTATCTTCACTAAAATCCCTTCCAACCTCGATCTTCAGGATACGACAGTCTACAGCACCCTTCACAGCTCTCATAAGTCTGACCTAATCTACATTACTACTCAGCTCCAAACTGACTCAAGATATGCTACTATTTGCATATCTTTTATAATGTATTCCTTACTGCTTTACTGCTATTCTGCATTTCATGCAGCTCGACATTACTGTTACCTTATCTACCACTGCCTTAGAACCTGCCTTGCCCATCGGGCCGGAGGTTCACCGCATTGCATTTCAAAGACCTGCGCCCTACAGGCCCGGGGGTCCCTCAATCTTCTATTATCACTTCATAATCGCCTACTCTATGACCTACTTCGCCATCAGCCTGGGGGTTTAATTACTTCTACTCTACACTTGCCTCTCCCAGCTCGGGGCCTGGAAGTCCATTCTACTGCATCTACCTGCAGCCGTGTCTGCCAAACTTAGGAACTCCTTTACCACGGACTCACATCTGGATTTATTTAGTCATTCATCTTCTATTCTTTGGATGCCTCTGTCTTACCGCGTCAATCATATGAATTACTGCTACTACTACTCCTACCAGGACTTCATTGAAATTATCCAAAGACCTAAATACCATGATTTTCCCTACGGCTTATTGGACCTTGTGACAACGCTATGTCATTCGACTTCAGCCTCTTCAGTCATCACAATGTATGACTCTCAAGCTCGTCTATTTAGGACTTGTCAGACTATTCAGTTCTAGTTTTCGTACTATTCTGTTTTTTACACCGTGGTTATCTTCATTACACAACTATTTAGATCCCAGATGAAGCTCTTTGATTCCTGAGCTATTACCATTTCTTCATACCCTTGCTGTATACCGTACATAAGCTATGTAATATTACTCCCCAGCTACTATGTCTGCATCATGCAGCTTTACTTACTACTACAACTGACCTATGTACAGGTCCACTTATTTACATGATTTGCTCATATTACCTGCTTCATCCTTACAAGGCCTAGAGGTTCATCAAGACCAATTCCCTATTCTACAACCTACTTCCCCTATCAGGATCTGGAGGTACATTCAACTTCTGTTTACATATTTGCACTAAGATCTATACCTAATTCACTTACCTGATTCCACTCTGGATTAGAGATTCCTATTGCTCCGCCCTCTCCAGATCAGGCAGCATGTGCCCAGTTCTTGTGCTTCATCACCAAGGCCTTCATTTGCAAAGCTGACCAAGAGGAATACGAACTACCTTCCTCCTACTCTGGACAAGGACACTCAGCCTTTTGGTTACTGGTTCTCCTTGCATAAGCCTTCCTCACCTGCCAGAATATTTCACCAATGTAACTTCGAAGCTTTGAATTATTATTATCGACCATGGATTCCAGTCTACCACCATTCTGCTCTGGACATGGATTCTCGGACTAGGAATTGCTAAAAGGATGCTGCTACATTCATCAACCGGAATATTCAGTACTTATTCAGCTTTCTCCTCACTGGATCAGGATCTTGAACGTTGGAATTCGAATTAGCTTAATAATGTTATTTAGGATTATTCTCCCTTAGTACGCCCAGAAGGACGGGCAGGTCAGTAGCCATGGGTCTTCAGAGGTTTCCCCCAAAGGGGGGTTTTCCTCTCCTGCATGCTACTGGTCACACTCTTCGGAGCTGGAGGAGATAATCATTTGATATTATTATTATTCTTTTTGGGGGTCTCATACTACTGGACTAAGCATTCTTTTACGGTGGGATGCAGAGTAAGGCCAAACCAATACCAAATCATAACACGTTACTCATCAGCTCAAGCATCTAAGCACCTTGCATAAGACTATTCAGCTCACTTGTACTATAATCACTGACTGTATAACTATGTTGAAAGTACCGAAGCACTGATCAATTCAAACTGCTAAATATCTGATGAGCATTGTCCTTCTTACTGATCTGGCATCTGTATCCAAGCATAAACCTACATTATTCAGCTACAGTATGTAACATAAGTACGGAGCTCTGAACCATCATACAATGCTAGCAACAGACACACACACAGATGATTTTAAAATGAAGTTGATTTATAGCTTTTCTCATGGAGTGAATTTTCAAGTCAGTGTCATTTGACCTTGGGATAGCTTTCTTTTGATGGAACTTTTGCAGTCTTATATGGGTATGTTGTTTTTTTGAATGCTGTTTTAACCAATAGGGTCCTTAACAGCTTTTCATCCTTTTTTTTTGTGTGTATGATCTGGTTTTTGAGAAACTATGTTTTTCTAAAACAACTGCCAGTGTTTTCTGATGAAGGATTCTGTGTAATCCAAAAGCTAAAAGCACCCTTGTTCTTTTGTAACATCTCTATTGGTCAAATAAAAGGTATTAAATCATCTGTTTCTTTGGGTCTTGTGTTAAAAGGACCAATACACCAACAAGTTTTTCTGTGGCTTCACAGTTGCAGACATGTTAGCAGGAGCTTATCAGTACTGTGCCCACAGTTCTGAAACCATGAAGTGACATACAGTAGTCAAAACTCCAAATTCTTGGTTCCACAAAAGGAACCGCACAGAATGTTGCCCATACAAAGGAAACAATACAAAATGCAGCTGACGTCTTCAGCTTTTATTCAGGCACAGGGATCATTTAGAGGTATAAATGTAATTTAAGAAAATAGAGACATTTCAAACAGCTGCACATAATTAACCAATTCCTGTCCACTTTAAATTAGGCATAATAAGAGATGAAGAAGGTGGTCTGGTTTAGAATTTCACTTAACTGGCATAGTAGTTTGCAAAACTGAGGCTGTTTAGAAGTGCAAATAGGAGTCATGCTAAACAAATGTAAACATCTCTGAAAGTTTGCAAGTTACAGATAAATAACCATATGAAAAATTTCCAGGACAAAAAGACCTTTCAAATGAGCCTATTCTTGAAGCTGCACTAATTCTTTTTTTTAAACTATGGCCATCCGATTACCTCAATTTTCATTTTTCATAGGAGTTATACCAAACAAATGTAAATATCTCTAAAAGTATATGCTTTACACATAAATCAGTTTATGAACATTGTTCAGGACATACACAACTTTCAAATGAGACTATTCATTAAGCCGCACTAATTATATTTTTTAAACTATGACCATCTGATTACCTGAATATACATTTTTCTTCACAATTTTCACCTTTCATATGGCTATATTTAAAAAATCTAATAATTCAGATTAGTGACTGTCATACACACTCCAGGGGTCAGGTCCTCTGCTCCCACAATGCTAAACCTCAAAGTGCAGTATGTGAACAGAAGACAAACAGGGTAACCATCCTGTCTGTTTTGGGTCCGAACAACTACCAGTCTCAAGTCCTGGGGTCAAATATGAACCCTTTATTGCTAGCACACCAGGGAACAAGTCCAAATATCACACCCTTTTAAGGGAAATGCAGTGCAATACTTAACCATGTGGCACACAACCTGGTTCACAATCCCCCTTCTGTCTCAATCGAGACCTTGGTACCTTACCTTGGTGCATATAGTAACACATTAAGTGCATAACAGTTCTGTCAGAATTATTAGCACTGTTCCAGCATTCACACTCAAAATGGCATACAGCAACTTCAGCCAACCCTAAAGGAGAAACTGGACCAAGTGACTACTTCCCTTCATCACCAGATTCTCATTCCTGCTATTGTTTTTACTCACTGGTGATGGGCTCCCCAATCCTGGACTGTCAACTGGTGACAAAATGGAAGAACATAGGGGCTGTGATTTAAAAATAGCTGCCATGAACATCTGCAGTTTTCTGCCAAAAATAACTCAGTTCTAAGCATGGACTGGGCTCCACTCCCCCTGACATCATTTGTTTGACTGAGACTTGGCTCACCCCAAAGACAAAGTATAATGCAATTGCATTACAGAGATTTAGCAGACACAGACCTGACAAAATCAGGAAAAGGGGGCAGTGACTGCCTCATTTATGTTAGGGAAGGCATACAGTGGTATGTGCCACCTATCTCAAGTATGTCTGGTGACTTCTAGTTGCTAGCAGTAGACCTCCTAACAGGGAAGCATAACAAATTCCTTACTATTGCCTCAGTCTACCTACCATCAGGTAAGACAAAGTTGGGGCTTGGCCCCATCCTTGAAATGTTCTCTAAATTAAGAGGAACTCTGACCTCATCGTAATGGGTGACTTCAATAGTAATTGGCTCTCTAAGGATTCTGATACCTTTAAAGACCAGGTCACTGGTGTACATCTTACACAGGTGGTAACTCAGTGTACCAGGCTGAATTACAGGACTGGCAAAGGCTTGTTAATGGACTGGATTTTAACCAACTGTCCTTCTAGGATCAAACAAGTAGTGGTGCTCCCTGATTGCCTTAGCGACCATTCTCAAGTCATGTGCAAATAGGTGTAAAAAGAAGAAAAGTTTCCCTCCATCACTATTAGTAGCAAAGTAATTAACAGGGGTTACATGCACACCTTTAGGTCAGCCTTAGCTCAGGTGGAGTGGTCCCACATGGACAGACTCCATGACATATTCCAGGCTCTGAAATATTTTGTTGACAAATTTAACAAAATCTGTGATTCCTTTGCCCCTCTAAGGAAAAGAAGAATCAGGGGCTCATCCAATGGATGGATCACATGTGACCTCCTTGATCATTTCAGGACTCAGGATAACCTATGGAGTATTGCTAGGAACTCTGATAAACCACGCAATGTACAGAAATACAGGGCAGCCAGAAACAAGTGCACACATCTCATTTGGCTGGCAAAGGTGAAATACTACAAGGAGCAGCTAGACAGTACTTGGGGTAACAGTAAAAGGTTTTGGCTAGATATCAAGGAACTATTGGGAAAAGATGATAGGATGCCTCCTGCTATGTTAAATGTTAATGGAACTCCCACCTTAGATCATTGTTTAATTGTTGAATCATTAAATTCAGCATTCACTGACTTCAGTGCTGTTCTTCCTCCTGGCTACCTTGTGCCCATAGAACCAGACAAGTTGACCACAAGACAGGACACTAATACTCCCAACTTTTACTTTAGGTGTGTTACAATTAGGGAGACTAGAACCTATATTAGGATGGTCCTAGGAAAAACTAGATTTGGGAGCGATAATATTGACATGAAGATTATAGCAGTTGCACTTAAAGAGCTGCTGGTCCCAATCACCAAAATATTTAACAAATCGCTCTTCATGGCAAAATTCCCAGCTGCCTGGAAGATAGCGCTGGTGACCCCATGCTGAAAAGTGGTGATCGCTCTAGCACAGCCAATTATCATCCAATATCTATTCTTTCCCCCTTATCAAAAATGCTAGAGAGAATTTTGGCAGATCAAATCTCTGGTTATCTCCTGAAACATGATTTTCACTGTCTGCAGCAGCACGGCTTTCGAAAGAGCCACAGTACTACCATGGCACTTGTTGAATTCTCTGACTTTGTGCATAAGACCTTGGATGAAGGCAAACTAGTGGGTTCTATTTTTACAGATCTCACTAAGGCCTTTGATACCATAAATCATTGTTTACTTCTCCAACAGTTACTTCATTTGGGGTTCTCCTTTGAACTCACTTTTGTGTTTAATGATTATCTCTCTCTCTGATACCAGAGTGTTAAGATCGGGTCCATGATCTCCACCCCTAAGGAAATTAGACTTGGTGTCCCCCAGGGGTCTATTTTAGGTCCCCTCCTCTTTAGCCTGTTTCAAAAAAGACTCCCTGTAGCCTGTAAGTGTAAGATCATTCTGTACGCTGATGATGCCGTCATCCTGAGTAACAGCACTCATCTGGCCCAGTTACAGAATGAGCTACAGTCCACTTTCCACTCCTTGGAAGACTGGTTCTGCACAAAGAAGATGCTTCCTAATTAAAAGAAAACTAAACCAATGCTGATCTTTAGTTCCCAGCACAAGAAATCTTCCCCTAACTTGACAATTGTCAATAACCAGGCCACCCCCTTAGAACAGGTACTCACCTTCAAGTACCTTGTGGTCCACATTGACAATACCTTTACTTTTGTGCAGCACATTGATCAGGTCATCAAAGCATTCAATGTTAAACTGGGTATCTTGCATAGGCATAAACAACACCTCACGCACACTGCCCTTCGACTCATGGTCTCCAGCTCCATACTGTCAATTATTGACTATAGGTTGGTGGTCTATGGGTCTAACTCAGACACTGCACTTAAATGAGTCATAACTGCCCTCAATAAGGCATGCAGATTAACCCTGGGTGCAGATAACCAGGCACACACCTGTACACTCTATGAACTTACTAGTTGGCTGAATCTCAATAGCAGAATAAAGTACCAGACATGCCTTCTGGGCAACAAAATCCTCATAGGGAAGACCCCCCAAACCACTGATACAGGCTGACCACTATTCTTACTACACCAGGGGTATAACCTACTGCTCATTAGCTATTCCATTCAGGCAAACTTCTCTTGGCCAAAGGTCCTTTACTTATAAGGCACCCCTAAGGCTAAATGAGATCCCCACACACATAACTAACACTTCCAGCCTCTGAGCCTTTAAAACTGAACTGAAGGCACCGCTGGTACCTGTGCTTGCAGGTAATATGGGCCAATCTCTCCTACAAGTGCAAAGGTGGTGGGGATGGTTGTATCCCCCCATTTCTACACCCCATCCCAGTTCCTTGTCCTCTGCACTTAATTTATCAATGGTCCCTTTGGTCCTACTGTGTTACTTGTTCTTGCCTTCACCCCTTTTGCATCCTTTTCCTCCTCCTACCCAGTTAAAAACCAATCTGTACTTCCCCACACCACTAATTCTTGATGATGCCTGATCAGGCAGCTCTGGCTGTTGTTTTGCTATTTCCCAATTATACCATTGGTGTTCCAGTAATGAATGCATGGTTTCAACTGTAGCTGATGCTTCCCAGTCATTGCAAATGTTGTCTCAGTGCTTCTGCACTTGTATTTTTGTATCACAACCCTAGCTGCATTATGAGTTGTCCTCACTGTATCTTTTACTATGCAATTGTAAATTATTGTAATTTGTCAATTTTCCTGTTGTGTTAATCATGCTCCTAATTATGTTCATTGTTCCTGTTGTATTATTTATGTTCCTAATTTTTGATGTGGAAACTTTGAAAAGAGCATTTTGCTCAAAGGTTATTTCCAAAGAATGAAATAAATACAAAATAATTAAACAAAAATGAAGAAAAGGCTCAGGTAGGATTTCAAGGAAAACAAAGTTTACTAGAATTAAAAATAGCAAATAAAATATGAAACACAGAATATATAGGATTAATAGTACAGTCACAAAAATAAATGGACAATTATAAACAAACTGCCTTATACTGAGTATCTAATCCTACCCTAGTTTCAATTAGTAAATGGTGGTTGAATTACCTAACTTTGTTAGAAGTGCTTCTTGAGAGTGTGTTCTTTCAGGAGTCCAGAAAAACAAAGCACAGTGTTCCCTCAGCCTTGACAATATCTATCAGGGGGGAAGGGGCCCACACAGCTTGTGAGGTCACTGCTCAGTGATGATGCTGGCTGTGATGTCACTCACATTCCTGTATACCAAATTAATCTCATGCATCTGCATGTTGCTAAGCATCCCACTTTTTTTTAATTAGTGAGCCTGCTTTATGGCAGGTCAGAATTACCCCTTTGATCTTCAGAGGAACTTCTTGACAGCTATTTCTCCTATATGTGTGAAGATTCTCACAGGTATCTGTCAGAAGTTGCTTTCTACCTAATAGGTCATAAAATGCAATATTTTATACAAGTGGCTAGTTTACAACCTCTACAGCCTGGTTTTATTATAGTCCCAGGAAGCCAGCTTCCACAAGCTAGAGGTGACAACAAGCAAGGCCAGCACATTTTTTTTCTTTTAAAAATCTGATATCCCATGAGGCTGTTCTGCTTGGCCTGTGTTTCTAAGCAGAAGTCTAAACATATATTTGTATCGCAAATATAATACAAATAATAACATGCAGATTGGCTATATGTCACAGTGACTACCCTCATCTGAAAGGTCATTTTGTCCTGAACAACTTTCATGTTGGCTGTATATTGGTAACTTGTATAATTGCTAAGATATTTTCATTTGTTTGGTATGACTCCTACTGTGTTCACTCAGAGAGAAGAAAAATGAGGTTGTTTGGAAGACCATATTTTACAGAATATAAAGAATTCAGATTAGTGACTACCCTCATGTGAAAGGTCTTTTTGCCCTGAACAACATTCACACTGGTTGTTTTTGTGCACCTTGAATAGTTTTAAATATATTTAGATTTGTTTGGAAAGTGTGCACATTTGCTCTCAGAGCAAAGCAGCTTGGAGTTCTGTACCCATCATTCTAAAAAGAAAGAAGGGAGTATTTTTTAACTGCCATAGGGATTTGCAGTGTTATGGAAGGATACATTGAAAACTGCTAAAAAATGTGTTCCAGAGAAACCCCTTTTCAAACTAAAGCTATATAGCTGTAGGCTCCTCCCACAGCCATACAAAGGGGGTAATTACCATACTCAAAATGCAAGGCTACAAGATCCATTCACCAGTCAATCTACATGCCTTTTTCATGGCACATTGCACCTTGCATTAAATGTAGGCTGTGAGCTGCCCCCTCCCTCTCTGTCTCCATTGATGAATTCCCAGATGATTAGTGTTCTCCCTACCCCTGGAGCACCCAAGTTCTCATCATGTGATTGGAGCTGGCACAACCGCTCTGCTTGCCATGTCAGCTGGTTGCTGTCTGACTTACACATCCTCTGTATTAATATTACAGAGGTATTGTGATATACTTCTGTAGTTGTGAGACATCTCTGAAAAATCACTATACTTCTGTAGTTTTTTTGAACTGTCCAACTATTACTACTACTATATCAGTATATTAACTGGTTAAGTAGTTACTTGCTTCATGCCTAGCATCAGATCTGGACTAAAGGTAATAAAAATGTGGATATTCCTATTTAATAACAATATAGGACATACAACAGGTAAAGCGTTATATGTGGGGCATTTTTCAGAAAAGTTGCTTTAAATATATTGAAAGATGAATATCACCAATGGCTTTGTTATGCACTGTGATTAGAATCAATGAAATAGAAGTGATAGAAACATACTGAGAATAAATATGGTACAAGTGAAAAGTGTAAACAACACATACAATAAAATGACTAGGTCATTTGAATGTATGGTGATAAGGGGTGGTCAAGGTGCAGGTTGCTGGAATGTTCTTGTCTGCCAGACTCTGGGGTATGTAAAAGAATTTCTACAGGAACTGACTGACTTTGTCAATAATGTGCTATTGGAGTCTGCAAGACTGCTTGTTCTCAGGGACATCAGTGCCTGGATTGATGATGAACCATTGCTTCTTGGTCAACAGTTCCTTCAGCAGATAAATCAGTTGTGCCTAGCACACAGGCTGTTGCCACTGGAATCCATCAAAATTACTCTGTCTTGTACCTGATTTTCTCATTGGGTCTTGACATAAGCCAAGTCAAGGTTGATCTGGTTCTTTGGTTAGCTCATCATGCCATGTTGTTCCTTTGTGGGGTCCTTCCCTTTGACCCCCCCCCCATAGAGATGGTCTGATACCATCCTAGGAATAATCTGGAGCCTCACTAACCCTTTGCAGTATTTCTCCAATCAAGTATGATGCCAGCTTTCATGAATGAGGTCACAGAGGCAGAGGAAAGGAGGAAAGCTATAAAATGGCCCTTATTTCCACCCTCAACTTCATTGCACACTACCATGTACTTTCCATGATTTCCCTTCACAGCTTCCATTAGTTCTGTGAGGAGCTAAGGCAGTGAAAGACTAAGGGATGCAGGTTGGAGTGTTCTTGGAAGAGGTCCCACTCACTGGAGGACAAACTGGTGCTGAAAACTCACTATGGTGAGTATCATCAAACAATCGTGCCTTTAAGCCTAAGGTACCCTTAAGCCTCCTTTCTGGTGTACTCAGCTGGGCAAGAGGTCATTTGGTTGTCAGGGCCACTAACTGGTTAAATGAACTGCCTCATACACTGCTATATCTCCCCAAGTTTAATTATTTTGAGAGATCTTTGTGGTCTGCCTATGCAGTCCAATGCAATTGTAACCATTAAACTGTTTTTTTGGTGTCTCTATGCACATAATCTGTGACTTTTTATAGAGCGATCTCTATGGACTTTTTCAAAACTGTATGTAACTGTCACATCTTGAATGCTTTGAGTCTGATTGACAGCATTTCCTCTGGAACTGTGTATTTGTACTTGTAATGTTTTTTTGTGACTGTGTATTTCACGTTGAACCTTTGTAAACAAGCACTTGAGCTGAAAGGTAATCTCTGAAGTTTTAAGTAAATAAATAAATAATTTAGACTGAAAAGATAGATTTCCTGTCAAGGGTGATTGCTCAGTGGAAGAACTAACCAGCTCAACTCTTTTGAACCATAAAAAGGTTTCTTAACACCCTCCCCCGTGTGCAGCTCAAAGAAGTTTTTTTCAACTGAAAAATGCATTAAGTTTAATTGGTTCGTTCCTACTGAGGTGTCCTTTATTATGATAGGATCACTTCAGTTGTGGGTAATGAGTGCCAGTTCTGAGATAGGGCCCAGGCAGTCAGCCATCTTGGGTTGAGTTCTGTCCAGTTGCAGATAAAGAGATGTTCCAGGTGACCTCAGTACTGCATCCCACCTACTGTTTATGGGTCCCAGGGACCACCAATTTATCAGCTGCAGGGGGCACTCTGATCCTTATTAATTAAGACATTTCAGGTCATCTCAGGGAAGGGGATCTTCTCCACCAGTCTAAAAAGACCAGAGGTGAAGCCTTTCCTAAATAAATCTCCTTTGGATCCTGACATTTTTCCGAATTACGAGCCTGTCTCAAACCTTCCTTTTATGAATAGACAAATTTGTCAGAAGAAACAGACCACATGGTCTATCAAGTCTGCTCCAGTGTGCATCTAGCACCCTTACCTTGCAGCTTCCCAACCCCCCTTCACAATTATCCCTCCTTTCACCCTGTCACATCCCCTTTTGAAACTAATCACTGTCTTAAAGGATACCACCTCCTCCGGCAGACTGTTCCATTCTGCCACAACCCTCTCCATGAAAAAGTCTCTCTTCATTTCTCTCTTATATCTTCCCCCTCCAATCTAAGACCATGTCCCCTTGTGTCCCTCCTCCTTAGCTTAAATATCTCTTCAGTACATGTCTTGTTTCAGCTTTCAACTTTCAACTTTATTGGATAACAAATTGAGATAACACTATCTCCTTTTCAATTGCATCCAAACATATTAAAAAACAGTACATATAAAACAAATCATAACTCAACAGGTCAAACATTACAAAAAAAACATATTATTTAACAAATGCCTGGAAAGCTCTTCAGTTATTCGTAACATTTACAATGTTTATTATAAAGCCCAGCTAAATACTTTTTAAAATGAGCCAAGGATATTAACTCACATATCTTTAATTTTTTTGCTGTACAATTCCATGTCTTAGAGACTGATGATGTCAATGTTTTTTCACCATATCCAGAATTACATCTAGGAACACAAAAAGTGATCCCAGATGTAGTCCTAAGTGGGTGTTTTAAATCTGTTCTAAGTTTTAACAAGTACAAGAGAAATACTGGCAATAGGCATAAAACAAATTTATAAACAAAAAGATTCCAGTGAATGTCACGTCGATCCTGCAAAGATGTAAGGCTTGTTTTTTCATAAAGGATACAACTATGTGTTTTATAAGGTAGATTTGTAATTAACCTTAGTGCACTTTTATAAAGAGGTTCTAAGGCTACTAATACTGATTTTTTAGCATTTTTATATATACAATCCCCATAATCCAAAACCGGCAAAAATAGTGAGGCAACCATTAATTTTCCTTACTTTACTCATAAACATTGTTTTATTCCTTTAGAAAATTCCAAGCAATCTTTTCAACTTATTCGAGATGTTATTTATATGTAAATCAAAAGATAAATGACAATCAAGCATCAATCCTAGGTACCTATAAGAGGTTGTTTATCCCTTTTAAATACTTAAAGGTATCAATAATATCTCCCCGATCCCTTTTCTCCTCCAGGGAGTACATATTCAGCTCACTCAGCCTCTCCTCATATGGCCTGTCCTCCAGTCCCTGGATCATCTTCATCGCTCTGCGTTGTATCCCTTCCAGTAATCTTACATCCTTCTTCAGATATGAGCACCAGTAATGCAAGTAGTAATCCAGGTGTGGCCTGACCAATGACCTGTAGAGAGGCAAGATCACCTCCCTGCTCCTGGAGAAGATTTCTCTCACAATACATCCCAGCATCCTGCTGGCCTTTGCTGCTGCCACCTTCCTACACTGCTCTGTGCTGTACATTTTCCCTATTACAACCACCCCTAGATCCTTTTCCTCCTTGGTGGTACCTAGCTGCACTCCTCCCAGCTAATAACCCCTCCCTGGGTTCTTTGCTCCGAAGTGCAGTACTTTGCACTTTTTAGCATTGCACTCCAACTGCCACACTTCCAGTCACTCCTCAAGTTTTGTCAGGTCATCCTGCAGCCCCTGCCATCCTGCTATGTTGTCCACCGTCACCCCCAACTTGGTGTCATCAGTGAACAGAATGATTTATTCCTGATGCTATGTAAGATGTCTGCTATGAATATTCCAAACAGCACCGGCCCCAGTACTGATCCCTGTGACACCTCACTCGTCACAGCCCTTGGAGATAAGAGCTCCCCCACACCATCATTACCCTCTCCTGTCTCCCCTTCAGCCAATTCTCGATCCATTTAATTAACTTATTTCCCACTCCCACATATGTCAACTTTCCACCCAACCTCCCATGTTGCACTAAATCAAAGGCCTTGCTGAAGTCCAAATACATGACATCCACAGCATGGTGCTTGTCCAATTCCTTTGTTACACAGTCATAATATTCAACCAGATTAGTCTGACAGGATCTTCCCAAGACAAACTCATGTTGATGACTGCCCTGGAGCCCATTGCCTTCCAGAAAGGACACCAGCCTCTCCTTCAGGATTGTCTCCATCAGCTTCCCCACAATGGATGTTAGGTTTATTGGTCTATAATTGCCCGGTTTATTGTTTGGGTCACTTTTTTGGAGGGGTACTACTTGGGCCATCTTCCAGTCATATGGTACACACCCAGTGTCCAAGGAGGTATTGAATATGTCTTGCAGTGGTCCAGCCAGGACCTCTACCATTTCCTGCAGCACCTTGGGATGTATGCCATCTGGTTCTGGTGCCTTATCCACCATCAGAGCCCTTAGACCTTCCAATATCCTGCCCTCAAAGATCACCCCATCCATTCCCCATCCCCCCACCTGCCTACCCTCTCCATTCCCTGCAGTAGTTTTTCACCCTTCTCCCTCATGAATACAGAACAGAAGTACTCATTTAATGCTTCCGCCTGTTCCACCCCTTTCTCTGCATATCCCCATCCTTCTTGATCGTCACTATCTGGTCCGTGCAGCTCCTTCTTTCCCATATGTATCTGAAGAAGTCCTTTTCCCCTTCCTTGATGCTCCTTGCCAGCTTCAACTCCCTGGAAGCCTTAGCTGCCCTGACTCCCCTGGTAACTTCTTTGAACTTCTTCACTTCCTCCTCCCTATCCTCCCCTTCCCTTCCCTGATGTTCTGTATTTCCTGAATGCTGCTTTTTTTGCCCTCACCTTTTTCTAAGACTTCTCTACTCATACAGCTTGGTTTCTTATACCTTCCCTTTTGCTCTGCGATTTATTACAGGTTTCAGTAGCCTCCACAAGCCCCATTTTGATTTTTTCCTATTTCCAGTTCACGTCCCAGTGTGGCTGAATTCCTGTCAGGTGCCTCTTTAAGATTTCACCCATCCTTCCAAACTCAGCCTGTCTAAAGTCAACCACCCTAGTCCCTGTACCCATAGCTTCCCTGTTCTTTTTGAGCATGAAACACACCTAGTGGTGGTCATTCCCAGCCAGCAGGTCCTCCACCCCCACCTCCCTTACAGCCTCCCCATTGGACAATTCTAGATGCAGTGTATTTCCCAACCTAGTTGGCTTGCTAACCATCTGTGCCAAGAAGCCATCCTGAAAGGCTTCCAGGAGTATCTATTCCCTTGCACTCGAGGTGGCTGGGATACCTCAATCCATTCCTGGTAGGTTGAATTCCCCCACGACCACTGTGTTACCTTTCCTACACACCTTCCTAATTTGCCCAGCTAGCTCTCTGTCCAGGTCTTCCCCTTGAGCCAGTGGCCTGTATATCACCCCCATCTTGAGAGTCTTAGTTTTTGTGTCATGGAATTGCATCCACAAGGCCTCTGTTATACCCTTCTCTCCCTTTTCCATTGCACACTTTATCCCTTCCCTCATGTAAATCGCCACCCCTCCCCTTTTTCTTTGCCTCTATCCCTCCTGTAAATCCTATACCCTGGGATCATCAGGTCCCAGTCCTGGTATTAACTGGCCCATGTTTCTGTGATGGCCGCTATGTCCACCCTCCCCTTTGCCAATAGAGCCTGTAGTTCAGCGGTTTTGTTCCCCAGGCTTCTTGCATTCAGGAAGACAACCCTCCAAGATGTTCCCTTTCTGTTCTTATCCCATTTCCCACCCATCTTAACTCCACTCTTTTATCCTTCCCTGATTCCATCCCTGTTTGTATGGGGGGTAAGCTTGTTTGTCTCCCCTCTCTGGAGAACCCACATCCCAGCTTCCCATTTGCCACCCCCTACTAGTTTAAATTTACCTTTGTTGCTATGTCCTCCTCTATCCTCTGTTTTAACACCCCCTGCCCTTCCCTGCTCCAGTGTAATCTATCAACTGTGATCAGATCACTTTTGTCTTAGATCCTGCCCCAGCCTACCACTATCCTGTACCCCTTGGATTGACACCATTCCTCCAGCCAAGTGTTGAAGTCCTCTATCCTTCCCTTCCTCACTGTACTTGCACAGGGCACTGGGATTACCTCAGAGAAGTCCACCGATTCTCCTACCTCCTCACACAACTTTTCCAGTTCCTCAAATCTCTCCCTTACCACTTCTGCCATTTCACCCGGAAGTCATTTACATTGCCCATATGCCATGACATGCAGTTTCTGCCTTTCCTCATACGCACTTGAGAATAGATTGCCCTGCCCTATCCATCATCAACCCAGGTATGGACTCTACTCATATGCGACTATGTCTTTTCCCTTTACTTCCCCATCTGACCCCTTTTAGTATGGAGTCTCCCAGCACAAGTACGCTCCCCTCTTCATTTTGCTTCCCTCCCCCAATTCATGTTCCCTTGTACCTGCTTTGAGAGTCTACCCTGCCCTGCACATTTGTATCTCTATCCTTACCCTAGGTGTCATCCCCAACCTCTGCACCTGTCTTGCCCCTTCCCCTAATGTTTCCTGTGTCTGACTTGCCCCTTCCCCCTCAAAGCTCTCTCACTATCATCATCTTCCTTCCCCTTCATGTTGAGCACCCTCCTCTCATCTCTCTCCACTGCTGTGTCTCCCTTGTCCACCCTTTTAGCCAAACCCCTCTTCCCCTTAACCTAGCCCTCATCTGCTGGCTGAATGTTGCCCCCTGGGCATTCACTACTACCCCCTCCTCCTCCTCCTACTGGCCCTTCTTGGAGATACCTTCCCTCCTCATCCACCATTATAGCCAGCACTTCAAACCTATTTCCTGTCACTGCTGTACTTCTGATCATTGGTTCATTCCTACTGTCCCAAGACTTCCTTTTGCTGCTGACCCCTCTGTATTCTTTAGCCCCATGTCCAACCTATTCCCTTCCCTGATTCAGAGCTCATGCTACTCCTTGGTCCTGAACGCTTGTTACTTCATGGAGGTGGCAATCCTGCTCCTGTTTTCTCACCCCTCACCCTACCTTCTCTAACTCCATATCAAGCCACTGCACCTCTGCCTCCAGTCTTCTCAGCACTGACAAATTGGACACCCCCCCAGCTTCCATAGTATGTTCATCCAAACAGCCACCCCACATCCATTACAGTCCACTATTCTCCCCAACTTTGTCCCCCTAGCATCCTGCTACCCTCTGTACCATTCTCCCTTCCTCTGCCACCAACCTCCCCTATGTTAGCTAACCCCCTCCGTATTGCAACCTTCACTAAAATGCACCATTTTTCCTAAGACACAGTAAGATACATATCAACTACTATCCCAGAGCTACATATCACTCTATAACATTACAAAGAATAAGCCCCTCCATTAGGACACATCAGTGGATGCACTTGGTTGTGCTGTCCACCAATCCCAATGCAGCACCACTCCAATAAGTGTGGATGAGTTAAGGGCCGGAGGGATGGGGTGGGTGGGTTTGGGGGCCTACCTCAGCTCCTGTGAGAGTCAATCAGTCTCTCACACAACAGCACATCTCAGCCCCTTTCCTCAGACAGGAACAAACACATCCCAGTAGTTCATGCCTCTTCAGCCTCTAGCTCCAAATTGAAGCACTTAGCTAAAGTGGCTCTTGGCTAATTGCTCCCCCTCCCCCAAGTCTAAATCTGTTTGCAATTTCCTAACTGCCACAGACAAAATTGAAATCCAAATACAGCTCCAATCCAAAACAGCACAGATTAAACACACAAATCTGTATCACCCTCCCAGTACATGATATTTGAACAACAAAAGCAAACTTAGGAATAAATACTTCCCTTTAGCTCAGCATCCCACAAACCCAGGAAACACACACTGCAGTTCATGCCTCTTCAGCATCCAGCTCCAAAGGGGAAGGCAATTGAGAAAGTAGCGGTGATGCAGTTGAAGGTTTACCTCAAAAGGTATGACATCTACGAGCTCATCCAGTCATGATTTTGACCTCTCACAGTACTTAGACAGAACTCATCAAAATGTTTAGTGATCTCGTCATGGCAATAGACAGAGTGCACCTTTCCACTCTTGTCCTTTCAATAACATTTAACATAGCTGACCATAGGGTGCTCATGGAATGCCTGAAGCAAGCTCACTGGTACTGTTTTGTTTCCGTTTGAGTCCTACCTATCCAGATAATGATGCAGATAGCCTTCAGTAATTCTTCCTCTGGGACAGCTGAACTCAACTGTGGTGTGCCTCAGTGCTCAATCCTGGCCCCCATGTTGTTTGCCATCTTTATGTTGTCTTTGAGTGAGATATTAAACAGCATGGTCTGGAGTTTCACTGCAATGCAGATGATGCTCAGCTATACTTGTTGTGTGCAGCTGATGGGGTTGATGCAGTTCCAGTGCTGTTTCAATGTCTGAAAGAGATTGAATGGATGGCATCCCACTGTCTTAGCCTCAAGACTGAGGTGATGATCATCAAACTAGGTCCCTATGGATCAGCCATGACAAGGAGTGACATCTAGTTGCCATCTTTACATTGTGCTGCCCTTAGAGCTGTGGATATGTTTAGAAATCTGGGAGTCACTTTGGACTCCTGGCTAATTCTAGAGTATCAGGTTTCAGTGGTTGTCTGTAGTGACTTTTATCATCTTCAAAACATTGCCAGGTGACCTGGTTACAGTAGTCCATGCCTTCATCACATCCAGGGAAGATTACAGTAATGTTCTCTACCTAGGATTATCTGTGAGTTTGATGCACTGCCTGCAGCTGGTCCAGAATGTGGCAGCAACTTAATCTCCAGGACATCATGTAGAGATCATTTAACATCAGTGCAGCATGAACTCCACTGGCTGTCCATTCACTGGTGCATTACCTTCAAGATATGCTTGTTGGTATACAAAGCCCTACATGGTTTGGGTCCTGGCTATCTGACTGATCTCTTGTCTCCACATGCCTCTAGATGACCTCTCCACTACAGCAATTCAAGTCTATTGTCTGTACCAAGGTACCAGGTTAAAGATTTCCAGGGACATGTTTTTATGGTGACTATGCCAGGACTGTGGAATTGCAGAATGTGGGTTCACCTGGCATGCTGGTGACCTGGTTTTGCACCCAAGCAGGGGATGACAGGAGCAGAGGCTGGTAGGGAGGGCTCAAGAGTGTCCCTTGGACACTCTCCTCTTGGAGGGAAGGATCAAGGAGGCATCACCCTTTAGCAGCTCCTGGCAGCTGAGTTCAGCATCATGCTTTGTGGTGTGGGTGACCAAGTGGCACATATGCAATCTGCCAGGATGCCATGGCATGTATGCCTCCAAGTGGGTAGTGTGAACAATACTTAAAAAGTGGCCATCTAAGCTGTCCAGATAATGGTGGCACATCCTCCCATCACTTCAATAGCCTGGGAATGCCTGTGCTGCATCCTTGCTACCCCCGAGGAGGTTTGAGGAAGGGGCAGTGGCCCTGGAACATACCCTCCCTTTTGTGGCCAGGGAAGGGTGTCCCTCTGACAAAGGGATACATTGGGTTGGTCGGGGGGGGTAGCAACCCAAGGGGCAGAAGACAGCTGATGTGAGGACCATGGCAGCAGAGGCTTGGCTGCATGAAGGAGAGGTTGGCTTGGGCAGACAGGGGGATAAAAAGATAATACAAAAAAAGAGTTTTCTCTGCTACGCATTCTTTCTTTTGTTTTTTTAATAATTATTTGTGAGCCCATGTATTGACTGCACTGGCACCAATTTAAAATGCAGTAGTAACCAGGTTCAATTTGCATCTGGCACCAGCCAGCCACTAATATAGCACAAAGGAAAACAGTATTACTTTCATAGATCTATCTACAAACTTCAGCCAGTCTGCTAATTGCTAGCATCTATGTCAGCATCACTTTTAGCAAGTAGAAACACTGCAACATGTTAAAATCCAAATTTTTTGGTAAACAATTTCTTTTTCACCATTTTACCAATTTATTTGCAGCAGTTCTGCATCACCCATACCTCTTTCAACCACAGAGCCCCCCTTCCATTCTCATACTTGGTCACAGAACCATAAAAAAGAAAAATAAAGCCCCTTCAAAAACCCTTTTGGTGGCAATACAAACTACAAGCGAAAGTGAAAGCTTCTGCTGTCTCACTGCCACCACTCATCCACCACTCATAAAACAGCAAGTCCCTACTGCATATTTCTTTAAACAGTGAACTATTTTGAAAAAACAACACAAAATATTTTGTAACACAAAAGAAAATCCTTAAAAAAAACTGTTTCACAATAATCAAGTGCACTGAAAGCAAACATACATAGTAAGTGAAAGCCTTCAGCTCTGCTCTTGCTGAGATGAAATCCCATTTCCAAATGTATTCATTAGTTATAAAAATAACAAAAACATTTTTTTGTACAAATGTAATTTCATTATACATTTTGCACATGTCCAGGTGGATTTATGTGCACAATGGGGCCTATTCACCAAGGCACGCAAGATACACGCAGATCACATGTAACTCATGGGTGCACCTATACAGCTGTGGACTGGTACAGGATGTGAGGATTAAGGACCACAAGAACCAGCAGGGCACTTGTCTATGGCTATGACCCCCTGGTGCACAGCAAGATCGGGACTGCCTGGGGGCAGTTTGTGGGAGGCAGGAGGGCATCCAATGGGATGCCCGCCCTGGGTCCCTGAACAAATCCTTTGTGCCTCATGTACTGGGGGGGGTGTTGGACGGCACCAGTTTGGGTGCAGAAATGCATGGAACACTCACCCAAGTGACCACCCCCAGTCCACCCTTCAACCTGGTAGGCTGGAGCAACTGTATGCAGGGGGACCCAATTGCCTCTGTGCCCCACTGGTTACCATTGGTGGGGTGTGTACAGTCATGGCTGAGACCCCAGGGTATAGTTCCTGTGGCCCCCTCCTGGTGCTCAGCACCAATGTGAATGGAGCCGATGTGTGCACAATTCCCTCGGCACACCCCAGCCCTGCCCAGGTGTGGAGCTGGACACAGAGCATGGGGATACAGTGAGCAACTGATAGGCACACATTTGATGCATGCCTCCGGATCCCCACTGCATGAGTCTGTTATGTAGGGTTGTCTACCCACCACAGATGCTTGGAGCATAGGCACTACACTACATGGAAAATAGGCACCAGTATGTTTTACCAGGTAAAACAATTTGCAGTTCTCTACATGCATTTTTAAATTTTCATGCCATGCATCAATGTCCTCTGACTCTTAATTGTAGTTTTAACAGTTTTACATAAGCAATTAAATCAAATAAAGTATGGGGTGTAATATTATTCATTTTTTTACACACCCTGGATTCATAATAATAACAACTCATGCTTTGCATTCAGAGTTTTTGTGGTATAACACACTTCAGGTGTGTAAAAAAACTCATAATCTACTACACCTCATACATTATTTTATATATAATTACTGGTTAAAAGAGCAGCATTTAGGATCTGACTAGCACAATTAAAGAAGATTTTGCCTCAGCTTCTGGTTGCAGCTGTTGTTTCTTGAGCTTGATGTAGTGTAAGATAATATGGCAATACTCCAGTTACCAATACTCCTGTGTAACACAATGTGTATAACAGAGAATTTTAGGTACTAGTTTGGAGTTGTAATTGAACCTAACCAGTAATTATATTCCAGTTCAGGGGACTGAGGATTGAGTAGGTGGGTCTCATTGGAGTTGCTTTGCTACTGTACAGGATTATAATTTATTTACAAGAAACACTCTTATGTTCTAACAGGTTATCACCTCCAAAGAACCCATGCATTAGTCAAATGTAGAAAAGTAATTCATCATCTCCATCCCAAAGAAAGTTAGAGTAGGGTGGCCTTATTAAATAGAGAGGAATACAAAGACCTTGTTAAGGAATGTCTGGGAGAATACACTGCCCTCAACTCCTCAGAGGACATGAGCAAGGCGACCTGGTGGGGTGGTCTCAAAGCCATTCTGATGGGTAAAATGATCAACTACGCTGCAGGAGTCAGAAGGGCCAGGCAACAGGAGCAGACTAGGTTAGAAAGGAGAATCTCTGACCTAGAGATGGAACACAAAATAGATATTAATGAAGAGGTAAAGGAAAAGGTAGAGGAAACCAGGGCCAAATTAAATAAGTTGTTGGACGGGAAGAAAGAAGGCCAAATCAGATATTCATGGCAGTGATACTGTGAGGCAGGAAACAGAGTGGGGAAATTGCTAGTGTGGCAGCTACTCAAAGAGGCAGCAGGGAGGATCATACTTAGACTTAAGAGGAGGAGGAGGGCAGGCACAACAGATTATTGACCCCCAGGATATCATAAGGGAATTTCATCACTTTTATAGCAACCTTCATAATCAGGAACTGATAGACGATCATGTGGGTAAGATGGACCTTTTTTTAGTAGAATAAAAGTAAGTAAACTTTCCAGGGCAGTGATGGAGTCTTTTGATGCCCCTCTCATGGTGGGGGAGATCCTCACCGCAATGGCAGACCTCAAAACAGGAAAGGTGCCAGGCTCAGATAGCCTGCTGGGGGAGTTCTACAAGATGTTTAAAGAAGAACGAGCCCCAAACCTGACACCAGTCTGTGGAGAAGTGCTAAAGGGGGAGGGAGCCCTGCCACCTGGCAATATGCTCAGATATAGGTGAATCATAAAGCTGGGAAGAACCAAACAGCATGTGACGCCTATCAACCCATCTCCCTCCTCAGTGTGGTCCAGAAGATTTTTACTTTGGTCTTGGCCAAGCGCCTGCAGGGATGTGTGGGGGGGCCTAGTCCACCCGGAACAAACTGGCTTTCTAACCCAGAGGCTGATCCATGACAATGTCAGGTACATTATCAACCTAACTTCTTACTAGAAAATGAAAAATACTCTATCTCTAACCATTGCTATTGAAGCTGAGAAGGCATTTGACCAGGTGGACTGGCGCTACCTACATACAACGCAGGAGGAGATGGGATTTGGGCCAAGATTCAAAGCCAGTGTTGGTTCACTCTATGCCTCCCCCAGGCTATGGTGAGAGTGAATGGCATCTGCTCAGAAAGATTCTACCTAAGCAGGGGGACCAGAAAAGGGTGCTCACTGTCTCCCCCTATTATTTGCCCTTATAGAAACATAGAAACATAGACTTTGACATCAGATAAGTTCCACTTGGCCCACCCAGTCTGCCCATTTCCCTACCTATTGTATAAGCTGCAGATCCTAGTTAACCAACAGCATACTTCTTCCTAACCACCAAAAGAATTGCCTAATGTCTGTCCCATGCATTCTTGAATTCCCCCACTGTTTTTGACCCCACGGCATCCTCAGGAAGGCCATTCCATGGGTCCACCACCCTATCCATGAAAAAATACTTCCTCGCATTGCCTCTGAGCCATCCCCCCTCTATCTTCAAATTGTGCCCCTTTGTTCTTGCATATCTCTTTTTCTGAAAGATGCTACCCTCTTGGACTTTGTTGTCTCCCTTGAGGTACTTAAAAGTCTCTATCATACCCCCCCTTTCCTCGAGGGTATACGTATTAAGCTCCTTTAGCCTCTCTTCAAATGGCTTCTGGTGCAGACCTTGCACCATTTTAGTTGCCCTCCTCTGGACTGCCTCCATCCTGTCTATGTCATTGCGGAGATGGTGTCTTCAGAACTGCACACTGTATTCCAGATGGGGTCTCACCAACTGTCTGTACAGAGGGATGACAACTTCCAGTTTTCTACTGGTGATGCCTCTCCCTATACACCCCAATATCCCCCCAACCCTCCTTATTGCCTTCTCACATGTCTTGCTTACCTTTACTTTAGGTCATCTGATATGACTAACTCCAGGTCCCTTTCCATTTTTGTTGTTGCTATTACCTCACCCCCCATTGTGTACTCTTCCCCTTGGTTTTTCTTTCCCAGGTGTATTACTTTGCACTTCTTTGCATTGAATTTAAGCTGCCATACTTTTGACCATTCCTCCAACCTTGCCAAGTCCCTTCTCATCCTTTCCACCCCCCTTGTGTATCAACCCTGTAACAGATCTTTGTGTCATCTGCAAAGAGGCTTAATTTTCCTTCCAGTCTCTCTGCAATGTCACTTATAAAGACATTAAAAAGGACCACTCCCAGTACTGAACCCTGTGGTACTCCACTAGTAACCCCCCTTTCTTTGGAGTGGACTCCATTTACTATTACCCTCTGTGTACTGTTGTCTAGCCAATTTATTACCCAGGCTATGACCCTGGGACACACTCCCAGGCTGGCTAACTTGTTTATTAATCTTTTGTGTAGGACTGGTCAGATGCCTTGCTAAAATCTAGGTAGGCCATGTCCACAGCCCCTCCTTGGTCTACTACTTTGGTCACCCAATCAAAGAAATCTATTAGGTTTGTCTGACATGACCTTTCCACTGTGAATCCATGCTACCTTGGGTCTTGTGCCCCACTGGCCTCTAGGTTTTCAACAATTCTTTTTTTCAGAAGTGATTCCATCATTTTCCCTACCACTGAGGTCAAACTAACAGATCTGTAGTTTCCTGCCTCTGCTTTGCTCCAACTTTTGTGAAAGGGAATCACATCTGCCCTCCTCCAGTCCTCAGGTACCATACCATCCTCCCATGATTTTTTAAAAGCGTATTCATTGGTGTCACTAGTTCTCCCCTTAGTTCTTTTAGAATTCTGGGGTGAATCCCATCAGATCCCATTGGTTTGTTACCTTCAGTTTCAGGAGTTCTTTCAGAACCCTTTCTTCTTTGAATGGACTGGTATTTATTTATTTATTTGCTTTTGGTAACTGGGTGGGTGCACTAGACATAGAGATGCCTATTTTTAGGCATGACCCGGGAGTATACAAGTGAAAAATACATGGGCAGTACAATGTGATGCAGCACAAGGGAGAGGTAGACAATAAGATAATCTGTGATACAAACAATATTGACAACTGGATTGTTATACAGTGTTCAACAATATAGACAGAGCAGCTAGAAAAAGTAAAACTAAACAAAGCAAGTGTCAACAGGTCTGTGTTGGAGCTATCAGGAGGGTCCAGCCCAACAGTAAGTGCCATCATATGATGCAATGTTAAGAGAGAGGAAGGGGTGAGTCAGGGAGAAGAGAGCTGAGAGGGACAAAGGCAAGTGCAGGAAAGAACAGGGTAGAAGGTGCAAAGGAGTGAAATGGGCTAAGGTGGATGGAAGCATGTGCATGGATTTGAGTCCAGTAGATGTTCACGGTGGAGTTTCTTGAAACTAGCATGGGTGGGAGCTAGGTGAATAGTTTGTGGGATAGAATTCCAGTACTTAGGTGCTCAAAGGTATTTGTAATCTGAGAATTTAATAAAAAAAAATAAAAAAAAAAAAGAGTAAGAGAAAGCATGTGTATCCATGGTGGTTTTGCATCTAGGGATGAAAAGAGGGGCATAGTCATTGGATCGGAGGCCATAGGTGGGGGTTTGGGAGTATAACAGGGAGGTGAGAGATTTGGGGAGACCTGATCTGGTTATACCATGTAGTAGGGAGCCAAAGGCTAGTACCTGGTGGGCAGAAGGACTAGGCCATTTTAGGTCAGCGTAAAGCTGACAGTGATGTTTGAAACATGGTGATCCAGAAGCATAGAGGCAGCTGCTATTGTAGGTGATGTCCCATCTGAGGAGTGAGGTCTTAGAAGCTCCTAGGTATGTGACTGAGCCATAAGCCAGAGCTGGAAGCAGAAAACCTTGAGCCACAGCAAGTCTGGCAGATGACGTGAGGGTATAGCTTGTACGGTAGGTACCTCCAATTTTTGTGTTAATCGATTTGCAGGTGGTGGTGATGTGGAGGTCAAAGTCCAGGGATTCATCAAGGAGGACACCCAGGTATTTTAAAGAGCTGGTACTAACTACAGAGGAGCCATTTGCACACAAAATTTGAAAGGAGTTGCAAGTCAATTTGAGTCTGGCTGGAGAGCCAAAAAGCCTGGAGTGTGTTTTACTTGCATTAAGAACAAGATAGTTTTCACTTAGGCAGGTTTGAATACTGCGGAAGCCTTTGGTTAGGGGTTGATTTATATCCACGATATTACTTCCACTACGGTAGATAACAAGATTGTCTGCATACAGCAAGGATGAGCAGTCAGGAGCAGCTGATGGGAGGTGATTTATAAAAATAGAGAAAAGTAGTGGGCAGAGTATGGAGCCTTGGGGAACTCCCATTAGTATGGGATAAAGATTAGACATGGATGAGTTAAAAGCTACAGCCTGCATTCAGTTGGTTAGGTAGTTGTTGAACCAGGCAACTGTGTCAACAGAGAAACCAAGTGAGTAAAGTTTGGTAAAGACAAGGGAGTAGTTGATCAGGTCAAATGCCTTCATAAGGTCAATGAATATAGCCCCTGTCAGTAAGCCAGATTCCACTGTGCCATAAATGTCATTTTTAAATGTTAGGATGGCAGTGGTAGGGATGTGGCCTTTGCAGAAACCATGCTGGGAACCTGAGAGGAGGCTATGCTTCTGTAGATATGCTGTAGTTTGGGTCACCACTAGTTTTTCAAGGATTTTGCCAAGGACAGAAAGAATGGCAATAGGTCGATAGTTTGACATTTCTTTAGCATCACCTTTCTTAAGGATAGGAGTGATTCTGGCTATCGTCCAGATGTTGGGAACCATGCCATGACATATCAATAAGTTAAAGATTTTTGTTATGGGGGAGGCGATGAGAGGGGCAGCAATTTTCAGAAGCTTAGGTTGCAATCCATCAGCACCAGGGTTAGTGCTATCAGAGATGGAGAGTAACAGCTTTAGAACTTCTTTTCTGGTGATGGTCCGAAACCGGAATGGTGGGTGAGAGAGTGCCGGTTCTGTGTCCATGGAGCTGGAGGTGGGGGGACCGGGCTGAAGGAGGCTGAGTAGCTCGATAGATCGGTGAAATGGTAGTTTAGTGCATTGGCTATAGTCACAGGATTATTACAATGTATGTTATTTATCAGCATGTCATTTGTAGTGGATGTTTTGTTGGCACCAAGAAGGGTTTTTATAAAGGACCAGAATTTCTTAGTGTCACCAGCAGATTTCATTAGTAGGTCCTTACAGAAAGAGCTTTTTGCTAGTCGAATGTTTCTTTTGCAGGAGTTTCTCTGGACCCTATAGTGATAAAATCTGCTTGGAGCCCTGAGGCCTTGAAACACCACCAGCTTTTATCCCTTGCCCTAAGCTGGGTGAGGAGATCTTTGGTAAGCCACTTTGTTTGTGTTCCCTGTATGCAGCGAGTGACTCTGGGGGCATGGATGTCCTGTAGGCATTCAAACCTAGCCAGGAAGTAGTCAAGGGCTGATTGGACAGTAGGGGTGGCAAAGATAGGAGACCAGTCTATCATTGAGAGGTTAAGTAAAAAATGTGCCTCATTAAGATTAGCCAGATTACAGGAAGAATGAGCTTCAGCGGAGGAGACAGTGGTCTAGCAGAGCACCAGATGCAGTATATTGGGGAGTGATCAGTTATAGCATCAGGCAGGGTACTAGCAGAGACTATGCTATCAAGACAGTTTGTAAGAGCCCAGTCAATTAAAGTGCTAGAACGAGGGGGGACCATAACCCTTCTGGGGTCAGTGATTAGCTGGTGGAGGTTATGGCCATGAACCATTGTGTGGTAGGACTGATTTGATTTGCTCTTCCAGTTTAGATTTAGGTCACCCATAATAAGGACCTTGTTTCGACCAATGACCATGTCCACCTGTGATAATAGTTCCTTGAGCCCAGCAGTGCTACCCTTAGGAGGATTATAGGCACAAACTATATACAGTTTCTTACAGCCTAGTTGTAGGGTAGCATGAATAGCTTCACAATGAGAGAGGGCGAGAGAGACATTTTGGTGTAGGGATAGGTGAGTTTTAAAGAGGATTGCAACACAACCATGTCATTTAGATGTGGACCTATCTTGCCAGAGTATTTTATAGTTAGGTAACATTGACAGATTATCAGGGGTGGAGGGTTTTAGCCAGGTTTCAGAGAGACATAGAATGTCAGGGTTATGTTGGGTAGCCCAGGCCTCTAGTTCAGTTAGGTTGTGGGGTAGACTCCTGATATTCAGGTGTGCAATATGCAGCTCATTTAGGTCCTTCCAGGCTGTAGCAAGGTGGGCTCTGTTATCAGCAGGTCTGGGGTTAAGTTCAACATCTCCTGCTAACATTAATGACAGGAGGAGCAGGAACCATAGTTTACAATGAGGCAACTGGGTGGGCAGGGAGGTAACATGAGGAATGGAGTTATGAAGCATATAAGCAACATGGTAGGTGATTCTGTTGGAAGCCAAGAGAGGAAAGATCACGAGGGGCCATTGGGATAGAGTGAGCATGTTGGAAGCAACAGTGGGGTGAGAAGAGACACCCTCCCAAGAGAGTGGGTAGCGTAGCCTGAGCAACACTAAGAGTAGTGAAATAATAGAGACTAATAGGGCGGTTGCACAGGGATTTATGGCCCTGTTTTTACAAAAGGTGGATGCCATAGTAATGATAGAGAAAAGTGACAGATAAAATAGCTATATGAAGAGAGAAAAAAACCACAGGTATCTGAGGAATCTAGGTAGAAACAACTACTTGCGAACCAGCTTTCAGACCAGGAGTGAGATGCAGGTATTTTTAGCCGGTTTCTGAGAGCCCTCTAGTGGCAAGTAAGTATAGGCTGCAAATAAGAAGGTGAGGAGATAGTTAAAATCCTCACAAACTTCCACAGTAGGCGGGGATTAGGCGGGGCAGACGACCCTTATATAACAAATGCCAGCCAAGGGTGGGTGTGGTGGGGGGCGGGTGGGGAGCAGCCATGCAGCGGCTGTGGGACTGAGCGCTTAGCAGTAGGGAGTTTGAGCTTGGGGCCAAGAGATTGCAGTGCAGCTGCCATTTGGACCAGGCTGCCTGGGGACTGCGAGTACCTGAAAAGCCCTGCAGATTGCTTTAGAGAGCTGCTACACTGAGACATAAGCCCAATACCACACTAGCTCTCTGTACAGGGATATTTTCAACTGTAAGGTTAACGAGTGTCTAACCCGATTGCCGTTAACATTAATAAGCTATGTAGAATTTCAGTTCATCCACATTGTACTGACTAGCACCCAATTTCATACATAGTGGCAGTGGAGATGGAAGTTCCAAAAGGTGCCAAGATTCAAATTAGGACAAAGGTAGATGGCTTTTGGGCGGTGTTTTTGAAAATGGAGCACACAGCTGATGAAATTACCTCATTTTCTGCTCCGACGGTGGCATGGCTTGCTCCAGGGCAGGGAACCCTCCAGTTAGGGCTCGCTTTCTGCTCCAACGGCTGCATGGCTTGCTCCAGGGCAGGGACCCTCCAGTTAGGGCTCGCTTTCTGCTCCGACGGTGGCATGGCTTGCTACAGGGTAGGGAACCCTCCAGTTAGGGCTCGCTTTCTGCTCTGATGGTGGCACGGCTTGCTCCAGGTCAGGGAACCCTCCGGATAGGGCTCACTTTCTGCTCTGACAGTGGCACAGCTTGCTCCAGGGGAGGGAACCCTCTGGTTAGGGCTAGCTTTCAGCTCCGATGGTGGCACAGCTTGCTCCAGGGAAGGGAACCCTCTGGTTAGGGCTGAGGGAGGGAGAGAGAGGAAAAGGAGAGCCCACTGAGGAGGGAGCATTGTGATAACAAAAGAACAGTGTGTGTGGTGTGCCAGATAGGATAGGAGCTGCTACAAGAGATATAGCCCTCTAGTGGTGAGAGGCTATAATCTGCTAATGGAAAAGTCAACAGTTTGGGGGTTGGGGAAGAGACAGGTTGCAGGCCAGAGAGCAGAAGAAGGATTTACACAGTCAAGGCTCAAAATTCACTTCTAATATCAACTCAGAACTTAAAATGACTGTAAGGATTAAATACATTTTTAAACCCTGGCACATAAATTCAACTAGAGACACAGAGGGAGATACAGTAGTTAGAGATGTGTTCAGCAGGAGATAGTGTGGGCCACTTGGAAATCAGCTTGCACTGGTACCAAATCCAAAAGTCAGGGCTAGTACCTTACAGTATAGAGGATTTTTGAACAACTGTTTAGGTTCCAGAAATTGAGGGGTCTGTGGCCTGGTCAAGGCATGCTAGATCCCTGAAATAAAGTAGAAAAACAGGATTTTTAAAGGCTGGAAGAGGAGGCTTGTTACATCAGAACAAAGAGAATAATAGAAGTGGGCAGGGTCAGAGAGCACAGCAGACTGTTTGGGGGTTGGGAAGGAGACAGGTTGCAGGCCAGAGAGCAGAAGAAGGATTTACACAGTCAAGGCTCAAAATTCACTTCTAATATCAACTCAGAACTTAAAATGACTGTAAGGATTAAACAAATTATTAAACCCTGGAACATAAATTCAACTAGAGGCACAGAGGGAGATACAGTAGTTAGAGATGTGTTCAGCAGGACATAGTGTGGGCCACTTGGAAATCAACTTCCACTGGTACCAAATCCAAAAGTCAGGGCTAGTACTTTGCAGTATAGAGGATTTCTGAAAAACTGTTTTGGTTCCAGAAATTGAGGGGTCCGTGATTTGGTCAAGGCACGCTGAATCTCTGAAATAAAGTAGAAAAACAGGATTTTTAAAGGCTGGAAGAGGAGGCTTGTTACATCAGAACAAAGAGAATAATAGAAGTGGGCAGGGTCAGAGAGCACAGAGGGCTGTTTGGAGGTTGGGGAGGAGACAGGTTGCAGGCCAGAGACCAGAATAAGGATTTACACAGTCAAGGCTCAAAATACACTTCTAATATCAACTCAGAACTTAAAATGACTGTAAGGATTAAACAAATTATTAAATCCTGGCACATAAATTCAACAAGAGACACAGAGGGAGATACAGTAGTTAGAGATGTGTTCAGCAGGAGATCGTGTGGGTCACTTGGAAATTAGCTTCCACTGGTACCAAATCCAAAAGTCAGGGCTAGTACCTTGCAGTATAGAGGATTTCTGAAAAACTGTTTAGGTTCCAGAAATTAAGGGGTCCATGGCCTGGCCAAGGCACGCTGGATCTCTTGCAGTATAAAGGATTTCTGAAAAACTGTTTAGGTTCCAGAAATTGAGGGGTCCATGGCCTGATCAAGTCACGCTGGATCCCTTGCAGTATAGAGGATTTCTGAAAAACTGTTTAGGTTCCAGAAATTGAGGGGTCTGTGGCCTGGTCAAGGCATGCTGGATCCCATGCAGTAAAGAAGATTTCTGAAAAACTGATTAGGTTCCAAAAATTGAGGGGTCCGTGGCCTGGTCAAGGCATGCTCGGTCCCTTGCAGTATAGAATATTTCTGAAAAACTGTTTAGGTTCCAGAAATTGAGGGGGCTGTGGCCTGGTCAAGGCATGCTGGATCCCTTGCAGTATAGGGGATTTATAAAAAACTGTTTAGGTTCCAGAAATTGAGGGGTCCGTGGCCTGGCCAAGGCACACTGGATCCCTTGCAGTATAGAGGATTTCTGAAAAACTGATTAGGTTCCAGAAATTGAGGTGTCCGTGACCTGGTCAAGGCATGCTGGGTCCCTTGCAGTATAGAGGATTTCTGAAAAACTGTTTGAGTTCCAGAAATTGAGGGGTCTGTGGCCTGGTCAAGGCACACTGTATCCCTGAAATAAAGTAGAAAAACAGAATTTTTAAAGGCTGGAATAAGAAGAATCTTGTTACATCAGAACAAAGAGAATAATAGAAGTGGGCAGGGCCAGAGAGCACAGCAGACTGTTTGGGGGCTAGGGAGGAGACAGGTTGCAGGCCAGAGAGCAGAAGAAGGATTTACACAGTCAAGGCTCAAAATTAACTTCTAATATCAACTCAGAACTTAAAATGACTGTAAGGATTAAACAAATTATTAAACCCTGGCACATAAATTCAACTAGAGGCACAGAGAGAGATACAGTAGTTAGAGATGTGTTCAGCAGGACATAGTGTGGGCCACTTGGAAATCAACTTCCACTGGTACCAAATCCAAAAGTCAGGGCTAGTACCTTGCAGTATAGAGGATTTCTGAAAAAATGTTTAGGTTCCAGAAATTGAGGGGTCCGTGGCCTGGTCAAGGCATGCTGGATCCCTTACAGTGTAGAAGATTTCCGAAAAACTGTTTAGGTTCCAGAAATTAAGGGGTCCGTGGCCTGGCCAAGGCACGCTGGATCCCTTGCAGTATAGAGGATTTCTGAAAAACTGTTTAGGTTCCAGAAATTGAGGGTCTGTGGCCTGGTCAAGTCATGCTGGATCCCTTGCAGTAAAGAAGATTTCTAAAAAACTGTTTAGGTTCCAGAAATTGAGGGGTCAGTGGCCTGGTCAAGGCACACTGGATCCCTGAAATAAAGTAGAAAAACAGAATTTTTAAAGGCTGGAAGAAGAAGTTTGTTACATCAGAACAGAGAGAATAATAGAAGTGGGCAGGGTCAGAGAGCACAGCAGACTGTTTGGGGGTTGGGGAGGAGACAGGTTGCAGGCCAGAGAGCAGAAGAAGGATTTACACAGTCAAGGCTCAAAATTCACTTCTAATATCAACTCAGAACTTAAAATGGCTTTAAGGATTAAACAAATTATTAAACCCTGGCACATAAATTCAACTAGAGACACAGAGGGAGATACAGAACTTAGAGATGTGTTCAGCAGGAGATAGAGTGGGCCACTTGGAAATCAGCAAGCACTGGTACCAAATCCAAAAGTCAGGGCTAGTACCTTGCATTATAGAGGATTTCTGGAAAACTGTTTTTGTTCCAGAAATGTAGAGGTCCGTGACTTGTTCAAGGCACGCTGGATCTCTGAAATAAAGTAGAAAAACAGGATTTTTAAAGGCTGGAAGAAGAGGTTTGTTACATCAGAACAAAGAGAATATTAGAAGTGGGCATATTAGAAGACTGTTTGGAGGTTGGGGAGGAGACAGGTTGCAGGCCAGAGACCAGAATAAGGATTTACACAGTCAAGGCTCAAAATACACTTCTAATATCAACTCAGAACTTAAAATGACTGTTTAGGTTTCAGAAATTGAGGGGTCCGTGGCCTGGTCAAGGCACGCTGGATCCCTTGCAGTACAGAGGATTTCTGAAAAACTGTTTCGGTTCCAGAAATTGAGGGGTCTGTGGCTTGGTCAAGTCACGCTGGATCCCCTGCAATATAGACGATTTCTGAAAAACTGTTTAGGTTCCAGAAATTGAGGGGTCTGTGGCCTGGTCAAGGCACACTGGATCCCTTGCAGTATAGAGGATTTCTGAAAAACTGTTTAGGTTCCAAAAATTGAGGGGTCTGTGGCCTGGTCAAGGCACACTGGATCCCTTGCAGTATAGAGGATTTCTGAAAAACTGTTTAGGTTCCAGAAATTGAGGGGTCCGTGGCCTGGTCAACGCACACTCAAACCCCCCCCAATCCAGAGTGCTTCTATTCATTGGATTAGTTACATCCCCCTCCTCTTCTTTTGTGAATACCGAGCAGAAGTATTCATTCAGTATCCATGCTTTTTCACTGTCACCCTCTGCCCACCCATCCTTCCCTTTATTAAGCCTCACTATCCCTTCCTTGGTCTTTATTCACTCACTAATGTACATATGAAAGGTTTTATCACCCTTATTAACTGATTTGTCTATCTTTACCTTGGTTTGGGCCTTTGCTATTCTGATTGCATTTCCTGCTTCCTTCTGCTTTAACTGGGGCAGTTCTCTGTCCTGTTCCTTCTGTGTTTCCTTATACTTCCTGAATGCTGTCTTTTTCTCCATTACCTTCCCCAGCACTTCTTTTGAGAACCGTAATGTTATTTTCCTTTGATTTGCATTGTTTATTTGCTTCACACAAAGGCTTGTTGCCTCTGTGATGGCAGTTGTGATGTTTCCCCATTGTTCCTCCACCCCTCCTTCTTTCCCATTTGCTAGTGCTTTTCTGAGGCACTCTCCCATTTTGCCAAAGTCAGCCCTCCTAAAGTCCAGTACTCTCACATTTGTATGGCTTGGCTGTACAGCTGTGCTTATTGTGAACCACACTGTTTGGTGGTCACTTGTTCCCAGATGGCAACCCACTTCTAAATCTGAGATCCTCTCTCCATCCCTGTTTGAGAGTACCAGGTCTAAGATTGCTCCCTCCTGAATGGGTTCCAACACTAGCTGTCTGAGGCATGTCCCCTGTAGGGCATTAAGAATGACCCTGCTCTTGGATGTGGCTGCAGCAAAGATGCTCCAGTTAACATCTGGCATATTCAGGTCACCCATCAACAATATTTCCCCTTTTTCTGCCATCCTAAGGATGCCTTCTATAATTTCCTTGTCCATTTCCTCCCCCTGAGATAGGGGTCTGTATACAACCCCCATGTGGATTGTGGTGCCATTTCCTGTCTCCAGGGTGACCCATAGTGCCTCCTCTCCTCCCTGTTTACTCTTTAGTTCTGTTGCTTTGATCCCATCCCTCACAAAGAGAGCTACTCCTCCTCCTCCTCTTTTACCCTCCCTGTCCCTCCTGTAGATTGTGTACCTGGTATGTTGACATCCCAGTCATGGTTCTCTGTGAACCATGTTTCTGTGACTGCCATGATATCCAGGCTTCCCTCTCCCATCAAGGCCACTATTTCAGGAAGCTTGTTACCCAGACTACTGGCATTGGTACTCATTGTCCTCCATTTTTTGATGGCCTTACCCCTTTTATCCCCAACTCTTCCTTACTGCCTTTGCCTTTTTCTCCATTTACCTCTGCCCTTCTCCCTATCAACTTTTCTATTTTGGTGTTTACCTCATTAACTACCCTGTTTTGTGGGAGGGGCTTTGATTTTCCTGCTGCTTTTCAGTGCCTCCCCCTGTTGGCTAGTTTAAATGCTTTCCAATGAAGCATTTATACCTATCACCTAGGATCCTCATTCTCCTCCTAGACAGATGCAGACCATCATGCCAGTATATGCCTGTATCCCTCCAGGTGGGCCCCCAGTACCCAATGAAGCCAAAACCCTAAGTTCTGCACCAGTTTTTCAACCATTGACTGAATCCCATGGTGCAGAGCACCCTAGCCTCATCCATGCCATAGACAGGCAGCACCTCTGAGTATTGACCCATTTGCAGTTGCAATCCGGGTGAATGACCACATAGAGGATATTACAGTGGGTGACCATCCACACAAAATCTCATTGTGTGGGGACAACTCCCTCTTTTTTATAACATCCCCAAAAACTTCCCTCCCAGATCTTTTGTCAGAATTGAAACAGTATGTCCAGAAGTCAGGCTAAAAAATAAATCTGGAAAAATCAGAGACAATAAAGTTTGGGGGATCCTTCCAGTTGGGGTACCTAGAAGATTCTCCATTTAGATGGGCCCCCCAACAAATGGATCATTAATTTGGGGTCAAAATCTCTCCTGAACCATATAATCTATTCAGATTGAATTATGACAAGTTCTGGATGGAGATCAAGGCAGACATTGCAAGGTGGGAGATGCTACCTCTCACCTTGGGAGGGAAAATTGACCCAGTACAAATGAATATTTTAGCCATATTTTAATTTCGTTTCCATTCCTTCCCTATTAACATCCCAGAAATCTTTTGGAAATGGATAAATAAGACCCTTTTAGCATTCCTGTAGGGTGGGGGGGTGGAAGAGGGTGCAACAGAAGAACCTTTTCCCAAACCAGAGAAAGAGGAGGGGCTGGCCCTGCCTGACCTGAAAGCTTATTACCTAGCTGCACAGATTGCCCCTCTAGTGACTTGGGTAAGCCAGAAGGGTGACACTGGTTGGCAGGAGACAGAAGCAAGTCAGGTGAAGCTCTTCCCCCTGTTTACCACCCCACATACACCTCTGATGCCACAGATTTGGAAGGGTCTGATGAACCCCTGGTTCAGACACACCCTTAGAATGTGGAATGAGGCCTATAGACTCATGAGGACATCAGAGGATATCAGCCCCCTGATGGTCATAGTGGGAGACATTAACTTCCCACCAGCAAGAACAGACCTGGGCTACACCAGGTGGAACCAACAATCCCTTACATTGTATAGATCCCTCATTGCAAAGCATACCATACTCTCCTTCATAGAGCTCCAAAAAAAATATGCACTCCACAAAAATGACTTCCATCACTTTCTTTAAGTGAGACATTATCTAATCTCTAACCAGCTAATTCCTGAAGTCAATAGAGAACTGTTATCCCTAGAGACGTTCATTTTCTGGGAGGTAAGATTGAAGGATAGAGGTAAACTAATAGCAGGGGTGTCTGAAGCCATAAGAGGTGCCCAGAACTCAGCACAGGAACAACTCAGGATAGCTAGGGAAGAAGGCTCGGGGAACCCCATACCACAGGAACTTTGGAGGGGAACCTGGCTCTATGGGTGGAGGACCATAACCACAGCCGGATGGAGAGAGTTCATTTGGAAGTGCTTAACCAGGTTCTTCCACACCCCATCCATTACTAAACACTTTAAAGCAGGGAACTCAGATACTTGTTGGAGGGGCTGTGGTGGAGCAAGAATGCACTTTTACATATTTTGGACAATCCCAGGTGTCTTGGACTTTTGGTCTAAGATCCTACCAGAGCATTATTCTCTCTGGCTCCTGCATTCCTGCGTAACCCCTTTCCTTCTCCCTCCTTCCCTCCTCCTTCCCCTTCCCCTCACACCTCTATGCCACTTCTCAAACCTCACTGCCAAATTTTCCTGTACTATATCTTGTCACCCCTCCCTCCTTTCCTCTAACAGGGGCCCCCTCAATCTGCCTACTTTTTTCTGTCCCCCTCCTACCCAATCTCACACTTATAGTCCATTGCTTCTTAATCTCTTACTCTGTTACTTCATCTAGCTGCTTATTAAGTTGCTCTCTAGTAATGTCTTTTATTTCTAAAGTGTGCTATGACTGTAAAACATTGCCAGCCTTTGTATGTGTTATGATTGTAAACCACTGCCAGCCTTTGTATGTATGCTTCCCCCCATCCTTCGACATGGAACCTTTGTAAATGACCAGTTCCTGCTCAAAGGTACTTGTAATCCTAGCGTTTAATAAATAAAAGAAATAAATAAAAATAAAAAAAGATCCACAAATATCTAAAGGGGGTCTGGGGGGATAGACTCCCACTCACTTTTAATACCATGGTCATGGGGTTCAGAACACCAACCTTTAGAGATAAAAAACAAATAGCTCTCTTGAGGATCCTCACTCTGGCCACCCTTAAAGAAATAACAGTAAACTGGTTGTGGGAGGATCCTCCTACCTTTTATTCCTGAATAATAAGAGTGGGGAACATTTTCAAATAATGGAGGAGCTCACTGCAACCCTTCGACTTACAAAAGACAAGCACCAAGAACTCTGGCAACCCTGGGACAGACTTGAAGGCCCAGATTCAGAGCCATATGGAGGGAAGGAGCCACTAAAGGGAAGAGGACAGGGCAAGAGGGCCTTACAGGGTTACCCAGAAACTTGAGAGGGACAAGAAGGGTAACTGCAGCCATCCGGCACTTGTTCTATATATGAATGACAATACTTACATGGACATGCGTGTAGAATGGTTACCCAATTTTATGATCCAAGGTAAAAAAGTAGACAGCCCATATGAGAAAAAGTTTCCTCTTTGTTGGAAAACCATGACCAGTTTAGAAAGTTAGATTTTAGATTTTATTTCCTTCCCACCCTGTGTTTAAATGATCAAAAAGACTGAAAATACTCTTGTAATGTCACATACAATACACAACCTGTATGAAACTGATGCATTTTAAATTGATGATTATGTAATGTATGTTGCTGTTTCCTTTACACAATAAACAGAAGTTTAAAAAAAGAGTAGAGTGGCCCAAAACAATAACAGTCCCAGAAGTAGTTTCATTCTGAAGCACCACTGCCTCTAGGAGAAAACATTTTGGAAATACTGCTTTGGAAATGTAGACCATAATCTACCCCAGGTTATGTCCTTGCATATTTCCGCTATAAAGTCTCCATTTTATGAAAGTACTTAATGCTCAAATAGAATAGATTCTGATTGGGTCCTCTGACTGCTTTTCTGTCAAAACATAACAATGGTGAGCTGATGGAAAAACAGGCACTTACACAGTAGTCTTTATCAGTCCATACATGTGTGGACCCATGACTAACTGACAGGGAAAATAGGGCCTGCTTAGAGGGGATTATCAAGCTGAACAACTGTGAGGACTGGGGTTTCACAGGGATAAGTAGGGTCTCACAGGGATAAGTGTTATCCATAACACTATTAAAGTTTTCATTTATTTATTGACTTATTAAAAAAAATCAGCAGGAGGGCACATTAAGCTAATAGCTCATTCCCAGCTGTGTCCGTGGAAGGGCAATAATCAATACGAGTGTGTAGAATAGTACAGCAACAGCTATGTACAGTGTAATCAAACACAATGCTGACATTAGTATATGAAACAATATAATGGCAGAAAGATGCATCACAAAACACAATTAGTGCATGGCTACAGCATCAGAGCAATGGACATACAGAGGATATACTGTAAGGAGCCACAAAAAAATGGTATGAGTACTAGTTACAGCCATAGTACAGTGAGTATTGTTGAACACACAAAGCTGTGCACTCAGCCCTCAACCCAAAATAGTGCAGAATCGAGGGTGGTTTTTCCACAGATTTTGGAATTCTGCATGAAAACATTTGCCAAACAGCTGTTTTGCATCTGGGAGTGGAGGATTTTAATAGATCAGCTTTCTAAGGCATAGGAGGACTACAGAGGTAGCCATAAATATTTTCCACTAAATTGTTAGCTATAACATTATATACCACAGGGAATCCATATGAAATTAATGGAGATTCCCAATGAAATATCTAGCTACTCTACATATGTAGTGGGGCGTCTATGGCTGCTACTGTAGAATCAGAGGAAATATACTGTAGTTTAGCAATTTATTAGTCCAGTATCGGAAGATGAGCTAAGTGTGGAAACTTTTCCCCCTGATGATGGTCATCCCAACCTGTTTTATATATATATATATTAAGAAGCAATGGGTCTGGCAGTGGGGAAGCAAATCAAGAAAAACTAGACTACATTCCTAAATTCACAGACAGGATGACTTATGGTGTGTAATTGGTCAGTAGGTGGTAGATAGTCTTGTTCCAATAGATAGAACCAAATTTAGGGACCAGTTTAGCATGTACAGGGTACACATGAAGAGAGTCACTAGGATGCTGGCCAAATTAAGATCCTACTCCTTGGTACGTAATGGCAAGATCATGATGGAAATGGGAGTTGCTTAGGGTGCATAAGTGGTGGAGCAGAATAAAAAAAACTTCAAATGGTTGATGCTGTTTATTTTAAATAGTGTGTCAATAACTTGTAGTAGAAATAGAAGTATTACATTTATTTGCCATAAAGACATCCTTCAGTTTCTCAGTGTACCAAGTTTATTGATTGATAATTTTTTTCCTGAGAATGTTTTCACATACAGTACACATGTTACTGTTACAAGTAATTACAGTATGAATATTTTGCATAGAAATTCTGATGGAATAGTCCTGTAACTGTGCTCTACTTATGTGGAACACCACTGAAGATCTGCTTTAACGCAATGGTTCTGTTATTTCCCATTGATACAGCCTCTGATGGTAGCAATTAGGGCAATATATCTAGCCCAAATTACACATGGAGCTGAGATATAGGATTTGAACAAAAAAGAGAAACTTATGGTTCCTATACAAAAGACTTTAAGGAAAATGTTATCAGTACCAGGACCATTATCTGCTCCACACATTAGGGAAGAACTGGAATTAGATAATATAGAAGCTGTCTTGGATACCAACAAAATTATCTATTGGCTTAGGTTAATAAGACAGCCTCCTGGTAGAATTTCCAAATTATGTTTATTGGAGAAGGAAAACATGTTTAACAGGAATTGTTACAAATCACCATGGCTTGATGCAGTATATAAAATGCTTGAAAGATATAAATGAAATGCCTTGAAAAAAGATGTTGCATCTAATATCTCCTTAAGTGTACAATATAAGAAATATATTCATAAAAAAGCCAAAGAATATTGGATCAGCATGGATAGAGAGAAAAAAACAAAGTATCTAGATTGTCCCATGGTTTGCAAATAATAATGAAAACAACTTCAAACTACAGTTTTATATGGATATTTTGACTGATCCTAAATTAAGAGCTGGTTTTATAACCTACACATTTTTTTCTTGTTATTCTTATTTATCCACCTGCTACTGTGACTACCGGTGGGGGCATCCAGCCGCCGGCTCTGCCCTCTGGGAGAGCACCAGGCTCACTCACAAGATGAGGGAACCTGGCATGGCTGTCGCTGATCCGCTGGAGGGTCTCCCCATACCCTATCCAACCAGACTGGCTCCAGGCCCCCCAGTACGATTCCACGCAAGTCCTCCCAGCGATGTAGGGCACAGCCACCAGGCTACATGGTCGTGCCCAGCCATTTCCACTTTTTCTCCCATTGGGAGTGCAGACATGCAATGATGTCTGTGCATGTGCATGCAGACATCTGCTGCGCTCCCCCCCCCAGTCACACCAGCACAAGTGGGACCCCTGGATGTCCCCAGGGGTTGCCACAGCATGGTGTGGATTCCCCAGACCTCCTCAGGACTAGGAGAGCTGTCTCCTGATCCTCAATCCTAGTCCTCTCCTGCCGACTCCCAATGACCCGGGCTCATTCCCGAACCCAGGTCACCTGCATAGCATGAGGTGTGGCATCCAGCGCCTCAACCCTCAGCTCCACCGGGCTGGCTAGTATAACCTACACATTTGAAACTTTTGGTAGTAACGTTCAGCAGATAAGATATAATAACGACAGAAATATATCAAGTGATTGTGATTGTAAAGTGGGTGGTCCTGAAAATCTTATGCATGTATGTTCTTGGTATAGCAGACCAAGGTAAAATCTTATTAAAAGTTTTTTTTTATGCAGATACAGTAGAGCAACTGGAAATTGGTAACTCCTCACTTCTGTGAATCTTGATTTATAATGAGGACTCTTTGTCAGTGAAGGTTCTAGCTGTTTCTTTTCAATACTGTTACCCAGATTAAAAAGAAGATGGTAGCTGGTATAAAGGTGTGACAGACTATCTTATGAAACTTTAGTATCACAGTATTTTGAATAAATGTGCAATTTAAATTGAAATGAATTCTATATTAACTATTTATCAAATAATATTTATGTCTAGTGTCTTTAAATAAGGTGGCTGTAAGTGCAATATATTTCTATTAAATATTGAAAGTTGTGTGTAACCCTGTCCAAATATTTAAACTTGTGATTTTTAAAACTCTATTTGTATTTGTAATGACTGTATTGTAGAACAATAAACTAAAAAAAATGAATACACATAAAATACAAATTAGACAATTTTCAAATTACATAAAATAAACAAGTGATTTGCCATTTTTTGCTAAAGCTAACAAAACACTACACAGTGTTATATTATGAAAGGTATAAATTAAAGGGACACTGTCAACCACCTTAGGCCTCAAAGTGCATCGTGTTTAAAAAACAAATTGTATGCTTAATAACGTTCTGTAGAGACTGCTGAAGTAGCTAGAAGTTTGATTCTGATTCTTTTTTTCTTCTAAAAAGTGAAAAACAGACTGCCCACTATACTGGTGTTACCACACCAAAACAGTTTTTTTACATTACTTGATCAACTCTCACTGCATTTTTCTTGGACTTGGGAACACCTCCAAAACAGTCTAGCCCCTCATGATGCAATGGGAGTTTAGGTGACTACTGCCTCATGAGTGACTGCACTGTTTGGGAGTGCTTCAGATGTTCAAGAAGTATTCAAGAAGAATCGATTCATGATTTTAAACAAAACTGAGTTGTTTATAATTATACAAATGTGAATGAGTCCGCTAGGACTGTGTATGTCTGCCAAGAAGGGGGTTCCCTTATGTGTCTATTCCCCTTTTTCTGTGTGTTATTCTTGTATGTGCACTGTTGTTTGTCCTACATGGATTGGCCATCAATGAATTTATTGTATGGTGTTGTGTCTGCCCCCCCCTTTCATCTTGGCACACCTGTCAGGTTAGAAGGTATTATGGAAATCCCCTTATAAAACTGGGGGCCAAAGAAACATATGCTGCCCAAAGGTGGTTAAATTTAGTCTGCATTGTGATAGGGTGACTTCCTTGTAGAAGAGAATCTATTAAGCAGCTACATTCGTTTACAAGCTGCTTCAAATAAAGTATGTGGTGGTTAAAACACCCTCAGTACTTGTGAAAAACAAATTGCTGTGCTTCTGGTTGAAAGCTAGCTGTTTTAAAATGCTCCTGTTCAACTGTGGCATTTTTCTTCATGAATGTGCGCACATACATGATAGCAGGAGCTGCTCGACAGTGCGCACATTCACAAAGGCTTTAAAAATGCCGGCTTTTCAATGCTGAGCTCCTGAGTTAAAAAGGAGCTTGTTAAGCCTACTGAAACCCTCCTACATACATTTCTTAAGTCTCAAACCCAAATAGCCACTGTGTACACTGTTAAATAAAAGTATATTGAAGGACTTTTGGAACAGAAAGAATTAAAAGCTTACCTTAAACAGGCTACAAGTGCCTTTGTGTAATATCATCTGCAACTAGAGCTCTTTTAGAGCTGGCCGGCCATAGAAGAGCCAAATTTATGCTCAGCCTGTTGGTGGGAGGGATGATTAGAGTGTTTACCCCTAGAATTAACTAAAATAACAAATTAAAATGAGATTTGCTGCACTCCAAAGAAGAATTTGAATGAGATTGAACTAATACAATGAAACTGAACAAATTATAAAGTTGTTAAATAAAGTTTAAATTATGTTATGTAACCCCAGTTGATTGACAGATGACTTGAACCAATCCAGGGCATTTCTCAAGGTATATCTGTGGATGTTTAACTCTATGTAGTCAGATGCAGTTGGAGTGCTGAAGCAGCAGCATCCAGAGGAACTAATGCTTACTAGTTGTTTTGTTTTCCTAGAGTGTGTTAACACTGAAACTAAGCTACTTAAGTCCTTACTTGATTTATTTATTTTATTTTATTATTTTGATGAAACAAGTCCGCTTATTTTTGTTCCTGTGTAATAAAAGAAGTTATTTTTGCAAGACTACAATTTGGCTTATGCATCCATCTGTACCCACTTGGAGATTTTGACATATGGTGTTTGAAGTGGGATACAGTGGTTTAAGCGATTTCCACTGGAAGGATGTGGAGAAGACCTTGATGGACAGCTAATGTCACAGGGCAAAATGGAAGACAGCAGGTTCCCAGGGGCAACTACCACAAGGGCAGCAGCAGCAGCATATGGAATACCCTTGTTATCAGGGCTTCCCCTGGCAGTAAGAAGACAGGAGAAGCAACAGCCCATAATGGCAGAATGCAAAGAAGATGAGAAAGCGGAACAGGCTACTGGAGGAGAGCTCATGGAAATAGGAGAGCCCCCTCAGGAGTCTCAGGACTTGCTTAGATGGTTATGTATATGGCAAGTGGAGTTAGAGAAGCAAAGGGAGAGGGACAAGAGAGAAATTGAGGCCCGATGGACAGATACTTTACGGGCCATACCAGCCATGAGCACCCATCAGCCCCCTGTTTCCCCTGGTAATGTACATAAAGACATCAAATTAGTAAAATTATCAGAGACAGATGACATTGAAGCATATATAATGACCTTCAAAAGGGTAGCCCTTGCGTGTGCCTGACCCCAAGATCAGTGGGTAATATGACTGGCTCCTTATTTGACTGGAAAGACACAATTGGCCTACAGCCATGTGGACATAAATCATGCCAACAATTATGACCGGGTAAAGTCTGCCATATTAAAGAGATATGATATTAATACAGAGACATATAGACAAAGGTTTCACACATATAAGTTTCAAGCCACAGATACCCCCCAGAATGCTTACACATGCCTTAAGGATTTATGTCTCAAATGGTTATAGCTCACTACTAAAACAAAAGACCAGATAATCGAAGCTGTCATTTTGGAACAATTTATCCAGATATTGAACCCTGACGTACAATTATGGGTAAAGGAACACCACCCAGAAACATCTGAAGTGGCCATACGACTAGCAGAAGACTATCTGGCTGCGAGACCAAATAGACAAAGAGGGACAGCACCCACCACTACACATCCAACTCCGATAAGTCCAAATACAGGGGGAACTGCTTTTGGGGTCAGACAGCCTTTGAAAACAGGAAAGGGGTATAATGCCGAGATCATTTATCATGAGTGTAAAGAAAAAGGGCACATTGCAAGGTTCTGTCCTAAAAAGAAAACTGAACCAACTCATTTGGCTAATTGGGGACAGTATATAGTTCCAGTCATAATAGAAGGGAAAACCGTGCAAGAGTTACTGGACTCGGGAAGTAGACAGACACTGGTACAAAAAGATGTTATAAATTGTATGCCTAAAATAGGAGGGCCAAAGACAGGCGTGACCTGCATACATGGGGACATTCATCATTATCCATTGCAGGACATTACAATAACTATACAAGGCCATACCCAGCAGTTACCAGTGGGAGTAATGCCACATTTACCTGTGTCAATATTATTGGGACGTGATCATCTGGATTTTGAGACTTTATTGACTGCCAGCTTATGTGCTATGGTAACTCAGTCCCAAGCCCTTAAAGAGACTTTGGATCAAGTGTTCCCCTTTTCAGATGAACTGATGGAGAACCCTGGTAAAGATAGGAAAACCAGGAAACAGAAGAGGAACAAAAAAGGAAAATGGACTATCAAACATTATAGTATTGATGTACTAGACTCGTTTACACAAATTCAGAAACAAGAGTTCAGAGATGTACAGCGTAGTGATGTCACTTTACAACCTTTTTTCCCACAGGGTCAATTCCTTGACATTACTATTGCAGGTCATAAATATGTATTAGTAAATGAACTGCTATATAGAAACTGTATAAATCCAAGGACTGGGAAAGAGGTGAAACAATTAATGGTCCCCAAGTATATAGGCAACATTTGTAAGAGGTGGCACACACGATATTCCATTAGCTGAACATCTAGGCAGAGAGAAAACTCTGAAGTGATTATTATATTGTTTCTTTTGGCCTGGGATTCATGAGCAAGTAGCCACGTACTGTAATACTTGCACGGAATGTCAGAAGGTGATTAAACTGGGTAAATGGGAAAAGGTACTTCTACAACCCCTCTCCCTAATAACGACACCTTTTGAGCATATTGCAATGGATATTGTGGGTCCTTTGATAAAAAGCAAAAAGGGAAATAAGTATATTTTAGTGATCAGTGACTATGCCACTAAGTACCCAGAGGCTGTTCCCCTTATGTAATGTAACTGCCCAAAAATAGCTGAAGAACTAAGCAAGTTACTCAGTCAAGTAAGCATACCATGAGAAATCTTAACATATCGTGGTAGCAATTTCTGTTCAGTGTTGTTAAAAAGCCTATACCAAAGCCTGGGGATAACAGCTATACATACAACCCCTTACCATCCCAAGACCGAGGGTTTGGTCGAGTGTTTTAATCAAATGCTTAAAAAAATGTTACAGAAATATGTACAAGAGGAAGGAAGGGACTGGGATATGTACTTACCCTACCTAATGTTTGCCTACCGAGAGGTGCCACAATCATCCACCAGGTTTTCACCTTTTGAATTATTATATGGCCTTTATCTATCCAGAAGAACCAGGTAGTGCCCTAACACAGGCATACCAGAGGTTGGAAAAGCCAGGGGGTTTAGATGAGATCACCATAAATCCAGATCTGACTTCCCAACAGTTAGCTGAGGTACAGACCATGCCTCATATATATGAAGACAGCTTTTCAGGGATTCCAGGAGGGCCACAGAGGTAACCTAATGATATCACTGTAACCACGGAAAGCCAATTAGACAAAGACCCTATCATCTCCCTGAAAAGATGAGGCCTGAAGTGATAAAAGAATTGAGGAAAATGCAAGACCTAGGCATCATTGAACCATCTAAAAGTGAATGAAACTTACCTATGGTGATAGCAGAAAAAAAGAAGGAGTCAGACTGTGTCTAGACTTTAGACATCTTAACAATATCTCACAATTTGACAGCTATCCTATGCCTAGGACTGATGATATTCTGGATCATCTAGGCAATGCCCGGAACATTAGTACGCTAGATTTATCGAAAGGATACAGGCAGATATCTTTGGACGACAAGGCGAAAGAAAAAAACACTTTTAGCACCCCTTTGAGGTTGTTTCAATTTATGGTAATGCCTTTCAGCCTACGTGGTGCCCCTGCCACCTTTCAAAGGGCAATGGATAAGATTTTAGCTCCCCATGTCGCTTATAGCGCTGCTTACCTAGATGACATCATAGTATTTATTCCCACCTGGGATGATCATATACAACACCTTGCCCAGATATTATCAGCCATTTCAAAAGCAGGGCTTACTATCAACCCCGATAAATGTTCTGTAGCTATGCAACACACAAAATATTTGGGTTTTCAAATAGGACAGGGACAGGTGGAACCTGAGAAAAGTAAAGTGGAGGCAGTAGCCGAGAGTCCTCGACCTGCAGGAAAGAAAGGTGTCAGGTCTTTCTTAGGATTAGCCGGCTACTATCGCCACTTTATACCTGACTTTTCTACCATGGCTACCCCCCTTACAGAGTTAACCCACAAATATAGGCCTGAAAAAATACAATGGACCCCTGAATGTGAAGAGGCATTTCAGACTATAAAAGCAAGATTATGCTCTTCACCTGTGTTAAAAATGCCTGATTTCACCCAACCTTTCCTTTTACAAACCGATGCATCCAATAGCTGATTAGGAGCCGTACTTACACAAGTAATCCATGGCGAAGAACACCCCATAATATACAGTATATTAGTCACAAACTACATGATAGAGAGACTAGATAGTCTACAATTGAAAAAGAGTGCTTGGCGATCAAGTGGGCAGTAGAAGCCCTTCAATTTTATTTATGGAGTACCAAGTTTGAAATCTGGACAGACCATAATCCCTTGTGTTGGCTCCAGGTAATGAAAGATAAGAACACTAGAATAATGCGCTGGTATCTTACATTGCAACCCTATCAGTTTACAATTAAGCATCGAAAGGGAAAAAGCCATGGGAATGCCGATTACCTATCCAGGTATAGTAAATAGTAAAAACTGAAACATCAAACCTCGGGGTAATGACAAGATGAGGAGCTTCCCATTTTAGAGAAAAAGGAAGCTTTATTGTTGTTATTTTGAATACAAGTAATAAGGGATCCCAAGGTGGAGTCTAAAGAGATGGGTGGGATATGGCTCCATCTCTCTGTTAGAGAGATTTGTTGTTTCTGTAAGTGTAAGGGGACAAAATCTAAGTAGGTTTTATCTTAGGTAGGGAGGAATGTGAATGAGCCCACTAGGACTGTATATGTCTGCCAAGAAAGGGGTTCCCTTATGTGTCTGTTCCCCTTTTTCTGTATGTTATTCTTGTATGTGCACTGTTGTTTGTCCTACATGGATTGGCCACCCATGTATTTATTGAATGGTGTTGTGTCTGTCTCTCTCCCCTTTCATCTTGGCACATCTGACAGGTTAGAAGGTATTAGGGAAATCCCCTTATACGACTGGGGCCCTAAGAAACATATGCTGTCCTAAGGTGGTTAAATATAGTTTGCATTGTGATAGGGAGACTTCCTTGAAGAAGAGAATCTATTAAGCAGCTACATTCGTTTACAAGCTGCTTCAAATAAAGTATGTGGTGGTTAAAACACCTTCAGTATCTGTGAAAAACAAATTGCTGTGCTTCTGGTTAAAAGCTAGCTGTTTTAAAATGCTCCCATTCAACTGTCGCATTTTTCTTCATGAATGTGCTCACATACGAGATAGCAGGAGCTGCTTGACAGTGTGCACGTCCGCGAAGGCTTTCAAAACGCTGGCTTTTCAATGCTGAACTCCTGAGTTAAAAAAGAGCTTGTTAAGCCTACTGAAACCCTCCTACATACATTTCTTAAGTCTCAAACCCAAATAGCCACTGTATACACTGTTAAATAAAAGTATATTGAAGGACTTTTGGAACAGAAAGAATTAAAAGCTTACCTTAAACAGGCTACAAGTGCCGTTGTGTAATACCCTCTGCAACTAGAGCTCTTTTAGAGCTGGCCGGCCATAGAAGAGCCATACTTATGCTCAGTCTATTGGTGGAGGGGCGATTAGAGTGTTTACCCCTAGAATTATCTAAAATAATGAATTAAAATGAGATTTGCTGCACTCCAAAGAAAAATTTGAATGAGATTGAATTAATACAATGAAACTGAACAAATTATAAAGTTGTTAAACAAAGTTTAAATTATGTTATGTAACCCCAGTTGATTGACAGATGACTTGAACCAATCCAGGGCATTTCTCAAGGTATATCTGTGGATGTTTAACTCTGTGTAGTCTGATGCAGTTGGAGTGCTGAAGCAGCAGCATCCAGAGGAACTAGTGCTTACTAGTTGTTTTGTTTTCCTAGAGTGTGTTAATGCTGAAACTAAGCTACTTAAGTTCTTACTTGATTTGTTTGTTTTATTTTATTATTTTGATGAAACAAGTCCACTTATTTTTGTTCCTGTGTAATAAAAGAAGTTATTTTTGCAAGACTACAACTTGGCTTATGCATCCATTTGTACCCACTTGGGGATTTTGACAACAATGGCAAAATAATTTCTTGTATCCTGATTGGTCAGTGTGTGCCTAGGACAGTGATATTATTGAACAACAACATCACCGTACTAAGTCCAGGCACACAAGTGACCAGATAACGCTTAAAGAAATCCCTCCCTCATGATGCAAGTCACCGTGAAGCCAACAATACCCTGAAGCTGGCATGGCTTAGCCACCCCCCTACACACACACACAAAGTTCACTGCCTGTGTGTCTCGTTCCTACAGCCAGTTCACAGAAAAGCTCCTTAATTCAGATAAAAGCCATCAGATTTGGCTTCACTCAAAATACCGAGCCGTATCTCTTTCCCTTCACAGACAATGCTGCCTTAGTCTTGTAAAACACGCGCACTCATCTGTTTCCACAATAAACACAAATGAAATACCCATGTCTTCTGAAAACTATAGCGGTTTCTCAACAAACTCACACACACTGGCCATTTAAGGAAAGCAGTTTAGCACAATAAACAAACACAACAGCTCTGTACTGTACCTTATACATTCCGATGATGCCCAGTTACCATCTGAGTGAACACGGGAAACCGGAAGTGTCTGCTCATCTCTGCTATCATCATGTTTACTGGCAATAGTTTTCACAGGGGAGACTTAATAAAATAAAATCTTCACTGGGTCTGAGGACAAGCAGCGGAACCGCACTGATTAAATGTCATGGTAGACCAAAGGTCACCACAAAACAATGAATGTATTGGGGGGGTGACCATGTACATGAAACCCACAGTATAAGCAGCAGCACCACCTACTGGACTACTTTTTCTTATATTAACAAAATATGGCTCCCATACAAAAAGAATAAAAATAAAAATGTTATAATTTTTTTTAAGCTTTTTATTATAATTTTTAAAATGAGCCACTGTATAATAGCAATAAGTCACTCCAGGGTGTGTGTTATTGTCTAATAATGTCATTCCTGGGGTGGTGGAAGCACTTGGCTATGCCTCATGCTTCAACCCACCTAAGGAGTGACGTTATTAGACAATAACACTCACCCTGTCATGCCATATTGCTTAAATATACGTTACCATGCATTTCAGTTCTACTAAACAAGGAGACAGACAAAACAAACAGCAAAATTAATTAATTTTAAAGAAGATAGGCAACCATAAATTGTGAGTTTTTGACTAGAAATAATATGATGCAAAACAGGCTGACAGTGTCCCTTTAATTAGGGTTTGAAAGAAAAAAGTGCCTCTAAGGTTTTAAAATGACATTTTATTTTGCATTAAAGTTATTTAGGTTTTAAAGTTCATGTGATTGTGGACTTTTTTCAATTTAAAAAAGAACTGAAAAAATATGAAGGTTTTTTGATTCAACTTGGTCACGCTGAAAAGCTTTAAATGCAATAAACATAAAACTATTTAACTTAAAATGTTAACAGCTATGGGAATTGTCAGAAAAACCCTGGCCCCATCTCCTGGCCATCCACATGCACCATGCCTCAGCCCAACTGGGGATCCTATGCATAAAGGGCCTTGCCACTTTCTGTGAATGCTGCTTAGATCCAGCATGATACATGATATGTGGTATGTTACCATACAGAAACCTATGCACTGTGTATATGCAGCATGTGGGCTTCATGCATTCTCTGTAGAGGAATGTGAGTCAGGTCATGTGATGACATCATATACTACATGTATCACATTGGTGACTGTGGCTGAAACTGCACTTAGGCAGTGCTCAGACATGCATGATAGTGCTGCTGAATTTCTCAGCTACAACATTGCTTTTAAATATTAATTTTGCAAGCATTTATTCACTGATTGAAGGCAATGGCATTCTAAAAGTTTAACAAATAATTTCTGGCTCAGTAAAAATAAATAATAAATATGATAAGAAGAGGGTTGGAGTCAGAATCTCATTATACCTGTATATGTTCAGCCCAGTCTACTTTCTTATTTGTCCCATATTTTAGATCATTTGTTCTGTACTGTTTCATTGACATCATCTGCAATCTAATTGGCATTCCTCTACAAAAAGGAAGGTAGAAACAAAGGCAGTGCTTCACCAGCAATGGTAAAACATAGCCAGACTGGCCCAGCATAACTCAAGTGTATTTATTTCATTAAATAAGGTTGACAACCAAAGTTTTGGGGAGCAAGATAATCAGTTCATTTTTAAGTTGTCTTGTGCGCACAGTGCAAACAACATATTGTGGTAGCTTGGTGTGGAGTAGCAGGTTTTGAAGGTGCAGTTGAATTGTAGCCAATGGTGCCACTGTTTTTTTGAGCTGGGCTCTGTGGCATGAATGAAATAGCACACTGTCTATGACAGCACTGCAAAAACATGCCACCAACTTGAAACAATTTTGCTGCTGCAATGAGGGAGTGATCTGTCATTGCAGGGCGTGCCTTGCCTGGTGTAAAATTTCAATAAACATGGAGGTGGCTGTCAGCCATCCACCTCTCACAATCCCCAGCAAGCTGAGCTCGGGGGTGCCCGATCCACCTGTCAGCATGCTCCCTCCCTAGTTTGTTTGCCGATGGGGGAGCCCAATCCCCATTGGCATAAAGTCTCCCAAGGTTTATTTGTTTGCAGAGGGGATACCCAATGCCCTTTGGCATCATGCCCCCCCAAACACAGAGACGCTTTCTTAGCTGATAGGATGCCCGACCCCCATTGGCTTCAGTCCCCAGAAAAACAGAGGTGGCACACTGGGGCCCACCCCAGTGTGCAAAAATGTCCTTCCCGCGATGTTCCTTATTTTTTAACCTGTAAAACAGAAAATGGTCCTTCTTTGTCTGCAGTGCTCCCTCCCCAACCCGCACCTATCTCTGCACACCCCACCTCCCAAACCCCTCACCCCATAGTTACCTCCAGAGCCTGGCACGGTAATCTTCAGTAGAGCGGGGACACGTCTGCACTCACGAGCTGAAGAAAATCATGGTAAGCTGTATAATGGCATCAATGGGGGGGTTCAATTTAGGTGGATATCTTGACCATATTTGTGACTTCTGGCTCCAAAGTTTCAACATGGGGGTCTTAGGACCCCAACTCATGGACTCAGTCACTGTCATTTTGTTATTCGGACCTGAAAGGTGATTTTGCAGTCACTGCATGGAATCACCTTTTGGGACCAAGTAACGAAATGGCAATGTCACTGTTCATGAGGTGGGCTCCCAAAAAGCCTATGTTGCAAATTTGGTGAAGAAATTCCAAAAAATGACTGTGTTACGAACATGCATTGCACAGTTTCCATACATACTCGTAACTTCAAGAATTTTTTATATTTTCACTACAGATTTTCATCATTCCATTTTTTCACACCTCCTTATGAACAGTATAGCTGTCATTTTTCACATCCTGCCCAAAATGTGTTTTCGCACACCTGGTGCACAACAGCACGGTTAGTGTGGGAAATCAACGTTCAGGACAGATTAAGAAAATCATAGTGACACTTTTCATGAGTGGAGGTGCCAAAATGCCTATGTTGAACATTTGGTGGCAAAATTCCACAAAATGACTGTGTTATGAGCGTGCATTGCACAGTTTCCACGCACGCTCGTAACTTCGAGAATTTTTCAGATTTTCACTTCAGATTTTCAACATTGCCCTTTCTTCAATCCTCCTTATGAATGGTACAGCTGTCATTTTTCACATCCTGCCTGAAATATGTTTTCACACATCTGGTGCAGAATGACATGGTCAGTGTGGGAAATCAACATTTGGGACAGATTAACAAAATCACAGTGTCACTTTTCATGAGCAGAGGTCCCAAATGCTTTCATGAGGTTGGGTCACAAAACGCCCATGCTGAAAATTTGGAGTGCAAATACCAACAAATGCCTGGGGCGTTAGGGTTTCTAACCATTATGTCTCACCCTGTAGAGTCTGACAGGTGTCAGGGGTGTGCCTTTGGATTGTTGGCTGTAATGCTCATGCCATTCCACCCCACCCCCACCCTGCAGCTAGTGAAAGGCATCAGTGTGTGCCTTGAACTCTTCGGCCCCAAAGTTCACCCCGTTCTCCTATACTGCAGTCAACTCAAAGCATTTCCTTATGGAATAAGGTGAGCGCAAGGCCCGACTACCCCAAGGCACAACGTGACACTTGTCAGAGTATACAGGGTAAGATGAGGTGAAATGGCATGATGTTATGGCTGACAACCCAAAGGCACACCTCAGTGCCTGTCAGTCTCTGCAGGGTGAGGTGGGGTTGATGTCAGTTCCATTCTTCACTGCCATTCCTATTATGCATCTCTCTAACTCCTGCACTGTCAATGCTAATGCCAGCAAGACAACATTCGGCATTAACAAATGGTTGTTAAGACATTGGTATACCTTCTAAGCTATGAGCTGACATTTATTACAAACTACAACATCTAGTGGAGCCTGCCAGGATGCAGCACAGTGTCTCAGGTTATTGCATGACAAATTGGATTAACTGCCAAAGAGCTTGCCTTTTTTCCTGAAGTAATGCAATGAATATCTGCACATGGATTTTTTCTGTGGGCATGCCCCCGGATGGAACCAGTACAGACATGGGGTAGTTTCTACTCATTGGGGCAGGGGTAGGGGCAGCTAGGTGGGTAGGGTTTTCACAGGGTGGGAGCTGCTACCTGATGGAATGAGGGGCTTGGGTTATTTTGGTGGCTGCAACAAAGACTCTGCCTTCTTTTGCACCCCATCATCTGCAGATAACAGCTCCAAGAGCTCCAGGCCCAGCACTGAAGCAACTTGCAGGACAAGATTCATTGGCAGCAAGGGTAAGCTATTCCAGGGAGTTGTTGGTTTGGCCAGAGGGAGGCCAGATTATATATGAAAAAAGAACTGGAGTTACAAATTCTTTCTCAGCAGGGGGCTCAGTTTTGGACCTAGGAAGGCAGAACACAAGTCCTATTTAGTTGATGTTTTCTACTGGAGAAATCATTTTCCTTTGCATTTGGTAAAGGCAGATTTAAGCTGTTCATTGTGGACTGTTGTAACAGAACAAAGGAAAGGTAGTGGGGCTCCTGCTGTGCAGCTCAGTTGGTGGTATAATACTAACCCCAATGTGGTGGGCCTGACTGCTGGGACAGACAGTCTGTGCACTGCTGTTGTCCAGATCTTAGTTTTCTCTAAAACATAGGGTATCCCATCAAAAGGGTGACTGAGACTGAGTGACTTAAATATGAGTGACTCAGTTTCAGTGCCTGTGTTGGGGGCTACCCTGAAAGGGTAGTAATGGGTGAAAAGCAAGCCGAGGAGAATGAACAGAACCACACTGTGAAGGATGGAAGAGGAGGGAAGGTATGTGGGAGGCAGTGCAGCGGAAGACTGCCAAGCTGGCTGTGTGATGTGGTGGTGAGGGTGGCTGGCTACAGTTGGGAGGGTGCAGAGTTTGGGTCTGGGAAGGTGTGAGTGTTTTTGTGGGCATAGCAGTTTTTATTTTTTATTTTTACAAGTCCTGGAGGGGGGGGGGCAAAGCGTACACAGAGATCCGTGTCACCGCCATTGTTTTTGCTGCAAGTGTACGTCACCATTTTTATTTTCACCATGTACACTTACCCTAGTGGCGATCACCGAATTATGTTATGACATAGAACCTATATATATATATATATATATATATATATATACATTGCAAAAAACTGCATTAATGCATCAACTATGGTTGATAGCACAGTGACAAAAGCTTAGAAATTCGATGTAGGGTTTCCAATCCTACCTCCCCACCCTCCACACACCAGCAGACGTCAGGGTTTGCCATGGGTCCATCAGACCCAACTCTCACCCCATTCCATGTGTAAACAAGCAGACATGCTAAAGCATATGAGAATGGGGTGAGAGTTAGGCCTGTTGGCCCCATGGCACACCCCAATGTCTGTTGGTATGTGGCAGGTGAAAGGGTGGTAGGGTTGGAAACCTTAACATCAAATTTCCAAATTTTGTCTGTGTGCTATCAACTCTAACTGATGAATTAACACAGCTTTTTGCAATGAATTTCCTTTCTTTTTGAGAAAGTGTAATTGAAGTGGTATGTGGTTCACGCTGTCCATTTTTGCATAATAGTATGCATATGTGGAAGTGCAGGCCCTCTGGGCTCTGCGCTCCCACTTACACATAACCATTGCAAATTTTTTCACAAAAGCATCAAAACACACTTCTAAGGGGGAAGGGCTTGCCACCCTGTAAACTGCTGCACAGAAGTCCTAACAATTTTGTGGCTGTAATGTGGTCAAATAACTGTTATATTGGGCCTGTGTACCAGCCTACTTTCGCGAATGTCCCCCCATGTTAACCAATGGTACTTTCACAAAAGTACACAGTTCTTTCTTGAAAGTACCATTGGTTGACACAATTTCACCTAAATCTGATACTTTCAGCGAGTTCCCATGTAAACCAATGGTACTTTTCCAAAATTTCCATTGGTTAACATGGGGGACTTTTGAGCAAGTATTCAGTACTTTTGCAAAATCCCCCACATAAACCAATAGTACTTTCATGGAAATGCCCAGTAGTTTTGCAGAAACTTTCATGCCCTACATATATTTTTTCCCCACAGCCTATAATGGGGGAACACTTGTTGGTGTATGAAAGTAAAGGGGGCTTGGGGGGTGCTACAGGTGGTAACCCTAATATTGAATTTTCAAAGTTTGGTGGCTGTGGCATCAAACCTAACTGATGCATTAACAGATATTTTGGCTATGAATTTTCCCTTATTTTTGAAACAGTGTAATGTAACTGGTATGTGGCTGTGGGAGAGTGAGCCCTCCTGGCCCTGCACTCCCTTCACACTGCCCATTTTGGCTGAACAATATGCTTATGAGGTAGTGTGGGACATCTGGGCCCTACGCTGCCACTTACACTTAAGTATGGAGACATACAGCAGCCCCATAGTACTGAAATGGAACCCTTGTAACACTTATTTGGCAATATCTCAGTAACCATAGCAACTATGAAAAAAATTCCAACGCAGTTGTAATCATGACTTTGAAACCTCCATGCAAGATTAGCAGGCCAAGCTGTCCAGAGTGAAAAATCCGTATCTTGAATAGTTTTTGGGATACTGGTGCCAAAACACGATACGGGTGCCACAGTGTTATCCTATGGGGAATTTATCAACTTCGGAATGCTGTAACTAAGAAAGTATTAAATGGTTTAGGACCAAACCAAGAAAAGGCACATCTGTGGCCCCAGGGCTTGCCACCCTACAAATTTCAGCCAAAAAGCCCTAACTATTTAGGTGCAGTGGGGTGACAAAGAATTCCTACTTTTGGATGTTGTAGTGTTGCGAATTATGGCACTTTTGCAAAAAAGATGTGAAAGAATGGGGGCACCGTTGTGATTTGCCAAAGTGTCGCATCTATTCTGTTACAATTTGCGACAAAAGGGGGGGACAATCTAAAAGTCATACAGTGTAGCTCAGGGCCTGACTAGGTAAACACAACTGTTAGTGTTTTACTAGGGCCAGCCAAATTTGAACTACAGCCATTTTTGTCCATCACTAACTGAAAATAAGATGGCAGCATGAAAACAAAGTCTATAGCTCAAAAACAAATTTTGCTTTCGCGAAAGCTTTCGTGATTCACATATCTTTTTTCTCATAGGCTATAATGGGAAACTTTAAAGTTTAATAACTTTTGAACGGATTACAATTTTTTCACCAAATCTTGAAATGTCACTTCCTTGATCCAGTTCCTATAGACCCTAAACATTTCAGACCAGTTGGACAAACCATTCAGACTGTAGAGATGAGCAAAGAATTCCAAAAAGTTGAGGATTTTTTACACTTTTCAATATTCTGGAGCTCCGCAAACAAAACTCCAACTGGAACAAAAATTTCCAGATCCAAACCCCTATGGCACCACACCGTGCATGCAAAACTTCAGGCAGCTCGGACAAACAGTTGCAAAGTTATTAAAGTGCAACATTTTGGATTTAACATAGAAGTGACTGCGCAACCTTATCAGGCAGTAGGAGGCAGTATAGCGTAATGGTTTAAGGCACTAAGCTGCAAACCTGGAAACCTGGGTTTGAATCCCATCAGTCCCCTACCTGCATACTGTGTGACTCTAAGCAAGTCACTTAACTTCCTTGTGCTCCCAGGCTGCACCTGGAAACACGCTCTGGCTTAGTGTGCCTTTCCTGGTTAAACAATTTCCCCTTTCCCTAACTGTACTGGACCAGTATTTTTATATATATATATGTGTATATATATATATATATATATATATATATATATATATATATATAAATAATATATTTCCTTTACTAGTAAGAATGGGAGTGTCTGCTCCACATGAGTTGCATTTTGAGGTATTGAGGGCTTCTGCCATGCAGTGTGGTCGACAGTAGAGTGGTGACAGCCATGGACCAGGCTTCTTGGCCAGGACAGAAATCATAGAATCATAGAAGCTTGATGGCAGAAAAGGACACTTCCAGCCCATTTATGCTGCCTACCACTTCCATTCCACACACCTCTCCCAGTCTACCACCTCCCTCCTCCCCCCAGTGGTCAGCCCCATATGCCTGTCCAATGCCCTCTTAAATTCCTCGACCGACCATTTCAGCCCCCACCACTCCATCTGGCAGTGTTTCAGGGCTCCACCACCATCTCTGTGAAGACGCGCCCCCCTCACATTCCCCCTGTATCTATTTCCTTGCAACCTGAGGTTGTGCCCTCTAGTTCTGGCTCCCTCCTTCCTCTTTAATAGACCCTCTCCTACTTTATTGATCCCTTTACATATTTAAAGGCCTCGATCATGTCCCCCTTTCAATCCTTGTTTCCAGCATGTACAGATTCAGCTCCTCACACCTCTGCTCATATATCTTCCCCTGCACACCTTGCACCATCCTTGTTGCAATCCTCTCTAATGCATTTATATCCTCGCAGAGGTGAGATCTCCAGAATTGAACCCCGTACTCCAGCAGCGGCCTCACCATGGCTGTGCAGAGGGGCATTATTACCTCCCTCCCTCCTTCTGCTAGTAATGCCCCTACCTATGCATGCCAACATTCCGTTGGCCTTACCCGCCACCCTACCACACTGGAACCCTACTATTAGGTTTGAGGAGACTATGATCCCCAGATCCCTTTCCTGTTCTGATTTTTTGATTTCCTTCCCACCCAGTGTATACTCTGCTCATGTGTTTTTACTCCCTAAGTGCATCACAGCACACTTCTTGGCATTAAATTTCAACTGCCACTTCCTGGCTCACTCCTTAAGTGTCTTTAGGTCCTTCCTCATGTCCTCCACCCCCTCCACACTATGGCAGATTTTTGTATTATTTACAAAAAGGCACACCCTCCCTCTCAAACCTTCTGCAATATAACCGATGTAGATGTTGAAGAGGAGCGGATCCAAAACTGACCCCTGTAGCACTCCATTCCTTACCCTTGCAGTCCCAGAGTGCACACTGTTTAGCACCACCCTCTGTGTTCTCCCTGCTAGCCAGGCCTCCACCCAGCTTGCTGTTTTCCCTCCCAACCACATGCTTTCCATCTTGCTCACCAACCTCCTATGGGAGACAGTGTTAATGCCTTGCTGAAGTCCAGATAGACCATGTCCACCGCCCCTCTTTGGTTTATTACCTGAGCCACCCAATCAAAAAACTCAATTAGGTTGGTCTGACGTGATTTCCCCTTGGTGAAGCCATGCTGTCTGCTGTCCTGCAATCCACTCTCCTCTAGGTAATCCACCACCCTCTCCTTGATTAACACCACCATTACCTTCCCCACCACGGACATGAGGCTGACACAGAAACATAGAAATTCGCCAGCAGAAAAGGACTCATCAGCCCATCCAGTCTGCCCACATACCCCCTGTCTTAGCATATTATATTTACCTCCCCATTCCATTGCATTTATACTTTTATTTAATCCTGTGTAGTTGTCCCAAGCCCTCTTGAATTTGTCCACTGAATCAATCCCCACCACCTATTCTGGCAGCCTATTTCAAGGACCCACCTCTCTCTCAGTGAAGAACTTCCCCCTCACATTTCCTTCAAATCTGCCCCCTCCAGCTTGAATACATGTCTCCTAGTTGATTTGTTGTCACTCATCCTGAATATGTTACCCTCCCTCACCCTATTTATTCCCTTCAGATATTTAAAGGTTTCAACCATATCCCCCCTCTCCCTCCTCATCTCGAGTGAGTATAGGTTTAGTTCCTGTAACCGCTCCTCATATTATCTCCTATGCAGACCCTGAGCCATCTTTCTTGCCCTTCTCTGGACCTTTTCCAACCTGTCTTTGTCACTCTGCAAGTGTGGCCGCCAGAACTGGACCCCATATTCCAGGTGTGGTCTGACCATAGCTTTGTATAGTGGCATGATCACCTCTTTCCTCCTGCTTTTAAAGCCCCCTCCCTATGCATGCAAACATTATGTTAGCCTTCCCTATCACGATTTTGCATTGGTTTCCCCACCTTCTGGTTATCCAAAATGATTTAGAAATAGAAACCCAAGGGCAAAATATTGTCTGGTGGGGAGGGACTTGAGGTAACAGAGCAGGAAAGGGACTCAGTGCCTTGTCCATAAGCAATTTTCCAAACTCCGCTAGCACCCTGCCCTCTGAAAATTGGCTTGTGTCCACCTCCCTACCCATCCTTCCCTTGTTGTTCAGCACTGGCCCCTTTCTTTCTTCCTCAATTGTAAAGACTGAGGAAAAGTATTCTTTCAGCAGATTTGCTTTCTTCTCATTTTCCTCTATCAGAGATCCTTTCCCTTTTAACCTCATAATCCCCTGCTTGTTTGTCCTACGTTCACTTACATACTGGAAACATTTCTTGTCTCCTCTTTTGGCCTGCCTTGCTATTTTCTCTTCTGTATCCTCTTTAGCTCTCCTGACTGTTTTACCTGCTTCCTTTAGCTTCTCCTTGTGAACTTCCTTATCCTCTATCCCCTGTGAAGCTTTGTAGGTCCTGAACAAATTATTTTTTCCCTGACTGCTCTTCTCACCTCTGCTGTAAACCAAATTGGTTTCCTCCCTGTCTTACATTTGCTTACTCTCTTGATGCATTGCTCTGTTGCCATCAGAAGTCCCCTCTTTATTGCTCCCTGTAATTCCTCAACTTCCTCTAGATTCTCTTTCCCGTCTGTTTCCCTTTTGAAAATCTCTTCCATTTTTTAAAATCTGCATTTCTGAAGTCTAGTGCCCCAGTGGAGAACCTGTTCTTATTTGTCCCAGTCTGAAGACTAAACCTTACCATCCTGTGGTCACTATCTCCCAGATTTTCTCTGACCTCCACATTCATGACACTATCGCCATTGGTCATTACCAGGTTGAGCATGGCCCCTCCCTTTGTAGGTTCCCTGATCAACTGTTGAATAAATGCCTCCTGTACTGACTCCAACAGCTTTCTGCATATTTTAGATGTTGCTGTTGGGCCCTCCCAGTTCACATCCGGAAGATTCAGATCCCCGACCACCAGAATTTCTCCTTTACCAGTTATTTTTTGCATTTCCCTAGTCAGCTCCCTATCACCCTCCTCCCCCTGGTTCGGAGGTCAGTATACCACCCCTATCCTTACTACCCCCGGTCCTCTTAGTTATCATGACTCAGAGGACCTCTGCTGAGCCCTGTCCCTCCCCACTTACCATTGCTCTTATCCAGTCTCTTAAATAAAGGGCTACCCCTCCCCCCTTCTCCCTCTCCTGTCCCTCCTCTAGAGATTATATCCTGGTATTTCCACTTCCCAACTGTGGTTATCAGTTCACCACATCTCAGTTACTGCTATTAGGTCTAGATCTTCCACCCCGCCACTGCCTCCAGGCCCACCATCTTATTCCCCAGATTCCTAGCGTTTGCTAGCAGACCCTTTCATTTATCCCTTCCTCTTTTGTTTTCTTTCTTTTTATCATCCCCTGCCCCTATTTGCGAGGGAGTGTGAGTTCGGCAAGTCCTACTAGCAACTTCCTCTAGTCTATCCCTAACTTCATATTCCCCCTCCCTAATTTAAATCCTTCCCCAGTTTTTCATCTATATACCCCTGCAGCTTCCCCATAGCAGTCTAGCTCCTTCATCATTTATATGTCTGTCTCTTGCATACAAGCGTACCTCTACCCACTTGTCTCCCCATTCCCCTTTGCATGTGTGACCCTCCTTTCTGCACCGCTGCCTTAGCCAGTGACTAAAATCTCTGATTCTTAGCTGCCTGACCATACTTGCACAGTGTACCAGCAGGATTTCAGAAAAGGCCAGGGAGCTGACTAAGCCCTTACACCCTTTGAATAACTCCCTGAATCTCCTTTATACCTCTTGCACCTCCTCCCCTGCCAGGTCATTAGTTCCGAGGTACAGGACTAGGTATGGTTTACCTCCTATTAGACTAATGCTTTTCCTGATTCTTGGTAATGCCCTGCTTGCCTCCATCCATGGGTCACAAAAAACTCTTCTTCAACCAGTGGATCCTCTTTATGATTGACTCCCCAGAAACTATAACTGATTTTGCTTTTTCTATCTCTGAGTATCCCTCCAAAACATAGAAACATAGACTTTGATGGCAGATAAGGACCGCTTGGCCCACCTAGTCTGCCCATTTCCCTACTTAGAGGATAAGCTACAGATCCTATTTAACCAACAGCCTAGTCGTTCCTACCCCCCACAAAAATTGCCTTATGTCTGTCCCATGCATTCTTGAATTCTCCCACAGTTTTAGACCCCACAACCTCCTCAGGAAGGCTGTTCCATGCTTCCACCACCCTCTCTGTGAAAAAATACTTCCTCACATTGTCCCTGAGCTGTCCCCCTCTATCTTCAAATTGTGTCCCCTTGTTCTTGCACATCTCTTTTTCTGAAAGATGCTACCCTCTTGGACTTTGTTGATTCCACTGAGGTACTTAAATGTTTCTGTCATGTCCCCCCTTTCCTCAAGGGTATACATATTAAGCTCCTTTAGTCTCTCCTTGTATGGCTTCTCTTGCAGACCCTGCACCATTTTAGTTGCCCTCCTCTGAACTGCCTCCATCCTGTCTATGTCCTTGCGGAGATGGGGTCTCCAGAACTGGAAGCAGTACTCCAGATGGGGTCTCACCAACTGTCTGTACAGGGGGATAACAACTTCCTGTTTTCTGCTGGTGATACATCTCCCTATACATCCCAGTATCCCCCCAGCCCTCCCTACCTCCTTCTCGCATTGCTTGTCAACCTTAAAGTCATCTGATATGATTACCCCTAGGTCTCTTTCCATTTTTGTTGTTGTTACTACTTCCCCCCCATTGTGTAATCTTCCCCTGGGTTTTTGTTTCCCAGGTGCATTACTTTGCACTTCTTTGCATTGAATTCAAGCTGCCATACTTCTGACCATTCCTCCAACCTTGCCAAGTCCCTTCTCATCCTTTCTACGCCTCCTTGTGTATCAACCCTGTTGCAGATCTTTGTGTCATCTGCAAAGAGGCATACTTTTCCTTCCAGTCCCTCTGCAATGTCCAGTCCCTCTGCAATGTCACTTATAAAGACATTAAAAAGGACTGGACCCAGTACTGAACCCTGTGGTACCCCACTAGTAACCCCTCTTTCTTCAGAGTGGACTCCATTTACAATTACCTTCTGTGTCCTGTTGTTTAGCCAATGTTTTACCCAGGCTACCACTTTGGGACCCACTCCCAGGCTGGTTAATTTGACTCTTTCTCTTGCTTTCTTTACCCTTCTGTACTGGTCTCCCTGATTTTTCACCTCTGCAGACTCCCTCCCTGTAACCCCCTGTCCTTCTTCTTGCTGTCCCATCATGTCACCCTTTCTTATTCACCCCCCCCACTATGATATTACCATCTCCCCTTCCTTCCCTCCTGTACTATCCTTACTTTCCCTAATGATGTTGACCCTGCTTCCCCTTCCCTCTGCAGCCTCCATTTCTGCCCTATTGCCTCTCTTCTTCCTGCCCTCATTAACTCCCCTCCCTCCTTCTTTATCTTTTCCCTCCACTCCTGTGTCTCCCTCTGCACTCTTCCCATGTACTCTCTCCATGGGCATTTCCTTTACCTAGGACATCTTATCATTCTGCATCTATTTTCACTTTTTACCTCTGCTCCTGTCTCTCCATTCACCTCCTGTTTTTGCAATTTGACTAAGGCTGGGCAGTAGTTCTCCTTCAGCTCCCTGCTACCTCCCTTGTACAAGGGCACCATGTCTGCCCTCCTCCAATCTTCCAGCACTCTCCCCGTATCCAGGGACAGTTTGAAAAACCTTGTCAAGGGTGCAGCCAGCTCCGCCCTCAGTTCCCTTATCACTCAGTAGTGAAACCTGTCAGGTCACATTGCCTTTAAGGAGGCAGTATAGTGCAGTGGGTTAAAGCTCTGAGCTGCAGATCTGGAGACCTGGGTTTGAATCCCACAGCCACCTAGGTGCATGTTGTGTGATCCTGAGCAAGTCATGTAACTTCCTTGTGCTCCCAGGTTGCATCTGGAAACAAGCTTTGGCTTAGTGTACTACTCCTGGTTAAACAATGTTCCCCCCTTGTCCACCCTTAGTCTATCTAGCTCTGCCCTCACCCTATCCACAGTGAATGGGCTCCGTTCCATCTATTTGCCCTCCTTCCCCTACGGCTTTAGCACAGGACCTCTACCTTCTTCCTACTCTGTGAATAGAGCTAAAGTACCTATTTAATGCCTCTGCTTTTTTTCGTAGCCCTCCTCCAAATTTATCCCACCCCCCTCAGTCTAGCAATCCCCTGCCCTGCTCTTCTCCTCTCCCTAACATATCTGAAAAATGTTTAATCCATCCTCTTGGTCACTTTGACTATTTTCTCCTCAGTGGCTGTCTTTGCCCTTCTGATTTCCTTCCCTGCCATACTCCTCTTCTTCCTATACTCCTCTCCATCTTCTTCCCTGAGTGTTTTCTTACATTTTCTGAAAGCCTTTCTACTTTCCCTGACTGCCCCAGCCACCTCACTAGTGAACCAGAGCAGTCTCCTCCCTGCTTGCTCTTTCTGACCTTTTTTTATGCACATTTCTGCTGCTTCTTGAAGCCTTCCCCTGATAGCCTCCCATAATTCTGCCACTGCCCCTGTATTCACTGTCCCCTCCATTTTTTCTCTAACTATCTTTCTCATCTTATCAAAGTCGATGTGTCTAAAGACCATGGACCCAATTCCAAGATGCATTACGCATGACACAAGGCAATTTACACCAAACCCCATGATGTAAATCACAACTTGCGCCATGAGTTATGCATGTTGCAATTCCAAATGGCGCCTTGTGCAAAATGTGGGTTTCACCACCCACTATGCTCGCAACCCACAATGACATGGCACAAGGGTGGGTTATGGCAGAAACTATGCCCTATTCCAAAAGGGCAGCTACCATAACCCACAAACTTAATTGCAGAAGCCGCACTGATGCAGCAGAGTTAGACCATCTGGGAGCTGGTCTAAGGGGCATCCATCCATGACAATCGACAGATGCCCACTCTGCAGTGCTGCAGCACACACATTGCTGGTCTCCCCATGCCCCCAACACACACATGCCCCTCGACTTTCGGGGACCCCTGGGCACCATTTCGGAAAGTGCCCCACCAAATGCCAGTGCCACCTGACTAGCCCCCCTAATGCCCCCTGGTGCATGCAGTGGTATTCAGAGACAGGGAGCTCTGGGGAGGGTAGTAGTATTCATGCCGTGATTTCAGCACCCAAACCCAGTGTGCCATTCATTTGGCGCTAGCCTGTGGCTGCCACAAGTCATGCGCTTAAGTGCCAGGGACCCTGCTTGTCCTGGAATATGGTACAGGACCCCCAGTGTAGCATCACATGGCACAACTCTCATATGCCTGTGAATTGCGCCATGCCTATTGGAATCGAGCCCCATGACTGTCACACTGGTTTTGCTTTTCTCCCTCCCTGCCCTGAGCCTGAACTGTACCATGCTGTGGCCTCTGGTGCACAAGGCTTCTCCCACCTGTACCTCCTCCACACTCTCCCCGTTAGTAAGCACCACTTCCAACAAGTTGTTGCCCCTCATTGGCTCCCTTACCATCTGCAAAGGAATACCCACTTCAGCATGGTTAATATCTCTCTGCTCTTTGACGATTCCACATCTGGTATTTCCCAGTTAGCATCTGGGAGGTTCTGGTCACCCAACAGTAGCAGTTCTCATTTTTGTGCCAGCCTCGTGATTGCCTGAGTTAGCCTTCTATCATCCTCCTCCTCCTTGTGCTAGTAGCCTGTATACTACCCACCAGCCACAGGGATTCACCCGTATCCCTACCTAGCATTACCAACAGCAACTCAGCCTCCCCATCCTCCTCCTGTACTTCAGTTACACTAATGCTTTTCCTGTTGTAAAAGGCAACCCCCCTCCTGCCCTCGTTATCCCTTCTGAACAGCCTATAACCCGGAATGGTTGTTTCCCAGGTGTGATGCTCTGTCCACTACATCTCACTTTTAGCAACTATATCTAGTCTGTCATCCCCCAAGATGGCATCCAGGTCCACCATCTTATTTTCCAAACTTCTGACATTTGCTGCTAATCCCGTCCACCAAGCTCCCCCTTTGTTTCATAGATACATTGATACTGTACATAGAGAGTGTCTGCAGATAAGGGCCTATGGCCCACCCAGTCTGCCCATTTGAGCCTATAAGTTCAGTTTATGTTTTCCAAGAAGTCTGTTGCCCCTTACCCATGACCTCCAGAATTCCTTTATGTCTATCCCATGCATTCTTAAATCCCGTGATTGTTTCAGCCCCCACCACTTCCTTTGGCAGGGTGTTCCACTTGTCCACTACCTGTTCTGTGAAGAAATTCTTCCTCACGTTTCCTCTGAATCATCCTCCCTCCAACTTCATCCCATGCCCTCTAGTCCTGGAACATCTTTTTTGCTTAAAAATAGTGTATTCCTGTACTCTGTTCCTCCCTGTAAGATACTTGTACGTCTCTATCATATCCCGTCTCTCCATCCTCTCCTCAAGGGAGTACCTATTCAGTTCCTTCAACCTGTCCTCATAGGACTTGTGATGCAATCCATGTACCATCTTTGTTGCCCTCCTCAGAACCTTCTCTACCTTGTCTATGTCCTTACGTAGGTAAGGTCTCCAGAACTGTACACTGTACTCCAGGTGGGGCCTCACTAGTGTCTTGCATAGTGGAATTATGACCTCCCTTTTCCTGCTGGTGATGCCCCTGCCTATGCATCCCAGCATCCTATTTGCTTTACCTGCTGCCTTGTCACACTGTTTCTCTTCCTTGAGGTCATCAGAGATGATAACTCCAAGATCCCTTTCCTGCTTGGTGCATGCTATATCCTCACCCCCCAACTGATATATTGTGCCAGGGTTTTTGTGCCCCATCTGCATTATCTTGCACTTCTTTGCATTGAATTTCAACTGCCAAACCCCTGACCATTCTTCAAGTTTCTGCAGATCCCTTCTCATTCTGTCTACACCCTCTGGTGTGTCTACTCTGTGACAGAGCTTTGTGTCATGGCATGTTTCCCCCTTCACCCGTTAAGATTGGGTTAATCATCCCACTGCTTAACTGGCATTTTCTATTTTCTTTCTGAAAGGGGACCATAATAGAGTGAAATTAGCTTTTAAGCATGAATAACCCTTCCTTTTAGCTGTTCATGGATAAAGCACAGAGAAAGGGCTTCTTCCGTACATAGGTGATCAGATTACCCTGGGGAGCTTGATTCCTGTGCTACCAGTGAGATGCAGCACCTATCCCAGCCACATCTGGGCAATGAGGCTATTTTAAAGCTGCTGCTGGAGCATTACCAAAGTATGCATCAGGAGAACTGAGGAAGAGCACTCTGGTATGCATACAGTTCTATTACAATTATTTAAAGGCTGCATATAGATTAAAAGGTGACTTCCTGGTCATCAGCTCTTGCAGGTATAAACATTTTTTTCTGAACTCCACTGTGAGATCATGGGCCCTGAAATTTGAGCCATGTTGAATGTTGCAGCATTTGGCAAACTGCTTTAATCAGCAGTAATATCACCAGGAGATACATTTACATGTTATTTGGTGATAATCTATAAATCAATTCAGTTTTCAGAAACCCCCAGATAGCCTGCTGCTTATTATAAATGTAGGGACACTTCATAGAAACATAGAAACATAGAATTTGACAGCAGATAAGGACCGCTTGGCCCACCCAGTCTGCCCATTTCCCTACCTACTGGATAAGCTGCAGATCCTAGTTAACCAGCAGCCTACTTCTTCCTACCCCAACCCCCTAGAATTGCCTTATGACTGTCCCATGCATGCTTGAATTCCACCACTGATTTTGACTCCACAACCTCCTCCGGAAGGCCGTTCCATGCATCCACAACCCTCTCTGTGAAAAAATACTTCCTTAAATTACCTCTGAGCCGCCCCCTTCCAGGCACATGGAGCTTGCTAGTCTATTGGGGGCCATGGTCAGGACTCGGAGTGCCACCACACCACGTGATGGGGGACAGATAATAACCCCTCCATGTTGACGGCATGCAGGGGATAAGAGGAGATTTGCTATGGTCAGGTACTTCAGCCTGGGTACTTTGAGATTTGATGCCAGCAAACAGATATTAAAAAAAAAACTAGTAAAGCATGAAGATGCAGCTCCAGATAGTTTTGCTAGGTTATCAGAGGGAGTATGCTGTTGATGGATGTGAGCTCATCAAAACCATTTAGTTCTTATTTAACTTTATCAAAAGGGATCTACAGTTTTTTTTAAAATAGCCATATGAAAAGATGAAAACATTACAGCTATCCTGGCATGGAAAATGCTAAAATAAAAACTGAAGAAACCATTCATCTAATTCAGCGTATTTAGTATTTCCAAACAAAGAAACGTAGAATGTTACAGTAGATAAGGACCGCTTAGTCCACCTAGTCTGCCCATTTTTATTGTATTACCACAGACCCTAAAATGATCTCCAGCTCTGCTCCCCTTGACTCACCACTAAGGTTCCCTTATGCCTATCCCATGCTTTTTTAAACCTGCTACAGTTTTTGCCACAAACAGCTCCATGATAAAATTGCAGCACAAACATGATTTGGTGCTGCAATTTTAGAAATAACCATGAGAAAGATGAACTCATTAAAGCTGTCATGCTATGTGAAACATTAGAACACAATTTAGAGAGAACCAGTCAGCTGATCCAGGAACCCAAGGAGTCCCAGCAGGGACCACTCCACATGGGTGGATTCTCACTGCATAGAGGACTCGTCAGAGTTGGTTGCAATTTAATTGGCAGAATTCTGCTTTTGGGAGCATCTGCTGAAATCCTGCTGGCAGAAGTCTGCATTCTGCACAACATCAACACTCACGGTATACAAGCATGGGTTAATTAAGAATAAAAAAAAGACACTGTGGTGAGCTATAACTGGGAAGCAGGAATGCTTCCTCCTGGTAATGTTAGAATGCTGATGTCAGCCCAGACATAGGAAGGACATAATTGTTCTTGCTGAAAGGGCTTTAAGTCAAAATTTCAAAAAATAAAAAGGAATGAAAACAAACTGCTGGCATCCAGGTGAAGCAAGCTAGTAATGATTTTTCCTGGGGCTGGTGACACAGTGGGTGGGGGACAAGGTGCCCATTCAAGAAGGGGGAGATCAGAAGAGGGTTAGTGAGAGGAAAAGGGAGGAGAAGCCAACCTGTAGCTTAGCAGCACACTGAATGTGTGTTTGTTTAGTAGCAAAGGACCAGTGGTGCAAATCATGACAGTGACTTATACACCGATGGGGTAGGTGATAGCTGTGTTGGTCTTGTGAGGTCTCTAGCTAATTTGTACTATATTACAGTTTACCTAGAGGTGCAGTTGAGGCGTAGACCTGAACAGCAAACAAGGTAGTCAAGTGCGTGGTAGTGTTTTGCCATTACAGCTCAAAATTCACCATGGTAGCAGCAAGGCCCGGAATGAGTGCAGAGTTCAAACAACAGCTTATGGTCCTTGCATGGGAGCAAGGAAAAGGATGGTGGGATGAACTCTTCGACAATCCGAGTAGACCTGGCTCGGCAGAGCCAGCAGGTCAGCCTTGGCTGGAGCCACCCATTCCCATTCAGGAACCAGCGGCAATGGTGCAGCCTTGGATGGGCAGAAAAGGTCAAGAAAGGACAAGAACAATCTGCTAATGCCTGCACCACCTCAGCTAGGTAGGCTTGACTTTGATCATATGTCAGATGATGCATTTCTGGATGTGTGTAGGCAACCTTGCCAGATGCCCATACCAGGGCCAGGACCACCTCCTCCCAAAAAGACAAGAAAACCACAGAGGGGGATGCCTCAGCTGGAGGGTCCCACAGGAGTGCTACAGCTAATGTTGCAGTCACTAGTAATCCTGGTACCCTTGCTGATACTTGCACTGTCCTCTGTCCCATTGTCCTATCAGCTGGAGCCACAGCCACCAGTCCTGGGACAAATGCCCTTGCCAACACTGGGTCTTGCTTGCATCCTGCTGTCCTCTCAACAGGGGCTGCAGCTTCCAGGCCTGCTCCATTGGGACCTGGGCCATAGCTGGGACTGGTGCCTCCACTGGGTCTCGTGCCATACTGATTCGGTCCTCTATGAGCCCCTCCTATGTCTTCATGGTTGGTGCCAATACTGACACTGGGGTCACTTCCAGGCCCATGGACTTTGCTGCCAGCTCCACCTTCCCCAGCTCCGATCCCTGTGGCCCCACTGCTGGAACCACAACCTATTCTTTCCATTCTGCCATTACCACCCCCTCATATCCCACAGCCCGACAATCCCCCCCCAGTTGGGGGGACCAAGTCCACTTCGACTGCTGGTGGACCTTCCTATTCCTCCATTGATGTTGGAGGAAAAGATGGACAAGTTGTTGGCTCTGATGGCAGAAAATGGAAAATAAATAGCTGGAAGCACCTGGGAATAGTATGGGACAGGGAAATGGACAGTTTGAAAGTGGGAAACTGGTGCAGCAGCAACTGGCACAGAAGGTGCAAAGGTCTTATATGTCCATTGATGAGTCTATGGGGTTCCACCTGTCTGAAAAAGTGCACCAGCAGGTTGTGAGTGGTGAATTTGTGGATGTTTTTGCATTTCTTAACATGCCCAAAGAGCCAGAGATGGCAAAGGAATTGATGAAGGACAAGGAGAAAGGAGACAAGGCAGAGTACAGGAGGGAGATATTTATTCAATGCACATGGGAAAACTGGCAGGCACGCTTTGCCATTTATGTGGTACTGTTAATGGAATTGTGCCCACAGAAAGCCCAGGGTTTGTGGAGCTACTACAGCCACATCATGATGATGCATGCTACAAATGGGTGATGGGGTGGTTAGAGTATGATGAGGTGTTTTGCAGGATGAAGCAGAATGGCCCCAGTTAGGTCTGGGAGGCTTTGGATATTCCCTTGTTGTGGTTTATTGAGGCTGAAGGGGTAGTACAGCATTCTGATAGTGGTTTCCTGGTGCACAATCTCAGTCCCCTATACAGGGCTCTATAATGGAAAGCAGTGACCTTTCAAAGTGGAACCCCAGAAAAAGGATTGGGGAAGGGGCAGTGCTACCATTATAATCATGGGACATGTAAGGCAGAGGCCTGCAAATACAGGCATGAGTGCATTGCTTATGGAGGAAATCACCCATTTGTACAGTGCATGAAATAGATCAATCCACAGCCCTTTCAGAAGGGACAGGGAAAACCTTTCAACCCCAATATGGGTGGAGCATGTTGAGTGCTGATTGGAGGGTTACCTGAACAGCCTGACTGCACAGTCACTGTCAGAGGGTTTGGCACAGGGCTTCAGGATCCCATACAGAGGCCCATGCAAGGCTCGTAAGTCAAAGAACCTAAAATCTGCCAGGGATCAGCCGGACATTGATAGGGCAAGACTTGGAAAGAATGTCACATTATGCAGGGTTAATGTGCTGTTTGTGTAACTCCATAGCCCCACCTCTGGGTATCTCTGAATGGCCTGGTGCCTAAGAAGGTGCCCAGGAGTTCAGATTGATAAACCACCTATCTTACCTGGAGGGTGACTCTGCCAATCATCACATCGATCCTGCATACACTGCAGTGTTGTACCCACTATTTGATGCAGCCATCAAGGTGGTGAAGGGGGTTGGGAAGGGAGCATTACTGGGCAAGACCGATATCAAATCAGCTTTTCACCTGTTGCCAGTACACCCTCAGGACAGTGAAATATTGAACATGAAGTTCGAGGGCCACTATTATGTGGATAACCGTATACTCATGGGCTGTGCCATGGCAAAGGTGGTGTTTGAATAATTCAGCACATTCTCACACTTTGCCACCACTAAGATGGTAGGTTGGTTGGAACTCATCCACTTTCTTGATGATTTCTTGTTTGTTGGCAAGGAGGGGACTGATCACTGGGCACAGCTTATGGGAGCATTCCAAACCATGTGCAAGGTGTTGAACGTGCCATTAGCCCATGACAAGATGGTGGGGTTGTACACAAGCTTGTTCTTTCTGGATATCAAAATCAATACTGTTATAACAGATTTCCATCTACTGCATGAGAGGGTCAGTGCCCTCAGTGCCTTGTTGAACAAGACAGTTCAGGCATACAAACTTTACCTGAGTGAGTGGCAACAGCCCCAGGGTCACCTGAATTTCACCTATAAAATAATTCTGATTGGAAGAACCTTTCTTTGTATTCTAACCAAGTGTGGAGCAGGCTGCAGCAAGCCCCATCATGGGCTCTGGTTCACCAATTCCATGCAAGATGACCTGAAGGTATGGTTGGCATTCCTATTATGTTTTAATGGTTTGACCATTTGGCCCACTGAGGTCACAAGCCAAGAATGGGAGCTTTAAATGGATGCTTTCAGCAGTGTGAGCTTTGGAGCTTTCCTTTGCAGGGTCTGGTGTACAAAGGCTTAGCCCCAGGCTTCGGTGGGGGCTGGATTTCCAAGTCAAGCCATGCTTCTCAAATTTTTCCCATTGTCTTGCTGTTAGTGATTTGGGGGGAACATTTTCACAACAAATGGGTAAAATTTAGGACAGATAATATGAGGGTAGTGTATAGCATTGACAAGCCATTAGGGAGATGGGTGCTGTGGGGACTGTATTGAGGTTGTTCATACTAAAGTGTTTGATCTTAAATATACAGTTCAAGGTGATGCATATACCTGGTGTAGATAATGAAGTGGCTGACACTCTTTCTCATTTACATTGGGAGAGATTTCAAGAGCTGATGCCAGAAGCAGAGACATGCCCCAGGGAAGTCCTTCGCCACCTCCAGGAGTTGGTGATCCTGAAGAATGGGTATTACTCAAGTGATCATTAGTGCACAGCATAAGGGTAGCACATCAGAAGGGGTGGACAACTTTTTGGGGGTGAGGGAGTAGCTGGGCTGGGAAAGTGCTTGTCTGGTACAGGAAGACCAGCTGCATGCATACTTACTCCACAAGAAGAGTCAAGGCTCCACACTGGCAATGGTGGGGTGGCACTTATCAGGGATTGCCTGGTTTGCTAAGTCAATGAAGGTGAGGGATACAATGTGGTCCTTTCAGGTGTGTAAGTGCTGGAAGGGTCGGGCTGTAGGGACCCCAAAAAGGAGAACACTGAACACCCAATTTGTCCAGTGTTTCTAGTTAATGCAGCCTGGTTTGAAATAATCATTGGCGCTATTAAAACCACCTCAAGCACAGAGGTGCTGTGCTTTCATAAGGCTAATATTGGTAGATTGAGGCAGATAGTGAGGGATAAGTTAACAAGCATCAGAAATGAGCCAGACATGGAGGAAATATGGAAAGATATTAGGGATACCATTTTAGAGGCAACAAGAATCTGAATTAGGACTACAACAAAGAACAATAGTTTTAAAAGACCAATGTGGTTCTCCCCTCCAGTAAGAGAGGCAATCAGGTCCAAACGGAATGCATACAAATGGTTCAGGCAACATAAAGGGGACAAGGAGTTGGAGGATTACACTCAGAAAAGAAAGAAGGCCAGGAAAACATTGAGGGAGGATAAGGTAGCAAAAGAACTGCAAATTGCTTGGTTGTGAATTCAAATCAGGAAGAAAACCTTTTTCTGTGTTATCAGTGAAAAAAGGAAGCAAGGAGGAGACATTGTAAGTTTAAAAGTGGGGGATGACACCTAGTCTAGGTGATGGTAGAGTCCATTCATTTCTTAAGGAGGATGGTACCTGGTTATCAGCTGAGGACATTGTGGTGAAATTTAGGCTTAAGAAAAGTGACTATTTTAAGGTACTTCAGCTTAGACATCTCCTCATTAAAAAATTTGGGGAGGGCACCCCCTTATCTTATAACTTCACCTTCCTTACTGAACTAGTCCCATTGGTTAATTCTCCCCTAAGTATCTCCAAATTGTACAATATTTTGTATGACTGGCATTTTCCGGTGTCGTTTGGCCCAACAGAATTCTGGTCTGCTCTCTTCCCACACTGGGATAGGGACTGGACGACTTTATAGAACAACTGACATCATTTTGTAATGCAAGATAGGTTACGGTTAATGCAGTTTCGCATTCTTCATAATCTCTACTACTATCCTCAGAAACTGGCTAAATGGGGAATATCTTCCTCTGATGTTTGCACTAGATGTATTCAGGCAGAAGGCTCCCTACTGCACATCTTCTGGGATTGTCCTAAAATATCACCCCTTTGGGAGACTGTAAGGGACAAAGTTGACCCACTCCTTGGGCTGAGGGACCTGTTTATCCCAGAGGTTTGCATCTTAGGGGATTACTTGCAGATTTCTGTTAATAAGCATAAATTTCATATTGCTTTGATCTCGATGTCCGTCAAGAAACTAGTGCTCAAGTATTGAAGGAGCTCTGAAGTTATCTCTTATTCTGAATGGCTAAACGAGTTATTATTCAATCTTCACGTGGAGAAGACTGTTTCGAGTATTAATAACAACAAGTCCAAATATGAACGGATTTGGGCCACTCTCCATACATTATGTACCATCTAATTTTAATACTTAACTCCTAATTTTTCAGATGTCATGGACTGTCATGCCTTTGGTACTGTGTGTGGGGTGGGTAGTGGGGGTGTCAAGGGGAGGGACGGGGTCAATTAATTTGTGTGGTCATAAGTTTTATGCTATGGATGTTTTGAACCTGTCCATTGTTTAATGTGAAAATTTCAATAAACTTTAAATTAAAAAAAAAGTGGGGGATAAGGCTCTGGACGACAGCGGACAAAAAGCAGAGGCCCTAAATGAATACTTTTGCCTGGTGTTCATGAGAGAGAATCAGGACCCACTACCAGACAGCGATATCAGAGCCAAGACCAGAGGGGTTCAGAGAATGTGCACCCAGTAGTTCACAAGAGACAGGGTCAGGAAGGGCCTTTCAGACATCAGGCCCAACAAGGCCCCTGGCCCCTGATGGTTTACACCCTAGAGTGCTCAGATAGCTTGCAGAAGAGCTGGTAGCACCTCACGTGCACTTATTCAACCAGGTCACTGGAGTCAGGGGCAGTTCCAGGTGACTAGAGCATGGCTGAAATGGTGCCACTGCACAAGAGTGGAGACAGTAAAGATACGGGTGACTATTGGCCAGTCAGCCTCACATCAGAAGTGGGTAAACTTATGGAGGCCCTTATCAAGCAAGATCTAGTGGAATACCTCAAAGCAAATCACCTCCAAAACTACAAATAAAAAGGGTTTGTGATGGACAGGTTATGTCAAATGAACCTTATTACATTATTTGATGAAGTGACCAAGGAGTTGGACAGGGGTCATGAAGTGGACTTGCTTTGCTTTGACTTTGGTAAGGCATTTGACACAGCCCGCATAGACGCCTCTTAAAAAAGCTAGAAGACCTTGAGTTAGCTGAACAGATAGTAAAATAGGTATGGAGTTGGCTGAGGGACAGAAAACAAAGGGTGGTAGTAAAGGGGTAAAATTTAATGAGAAGCAGGTCACTAATGGAGAGACTCAGGGATTGGTCCTTGGGCCAGTCCTCGTCAATGTATTCATTAGTGACATCAGCGAGGGCATAAATGACAACATCGCCCTGTTTGTTGATGACATGAAACTCAGTGGATGAGTGGATAATACAGAGGGAGTCAGACAACTGCAGGAGGACCTTAAGAAGTTGTAAAGGTGGTCACAACTATGGCAATTAAACTTCAGTGCTAAGAAGTGTAAGGTGATGCATCTGGGTAGGGCCACCCCCAAGGAAGAATACTGACTAAACAGAGTCCAGCTGAGCTCCTCTGCTGAGTAACATGATCTGTGGGTCATCATTAGGGATTACCTCAACCAGCAAATTCAGTACAATAAGGCTTACAGCAGGGCTAGCAGGGTGTTAGCCTGTATTGGCAGGGTGATAGACAGCAAGGAGAGGGATTTGATACTGCCACTTTACCGGTCATTAGTGAGGCCTCATCTGGAGTACTGTGTATAATTCTGGAGGCCTCACCAAAAAAGGACACTGATAGATCAGAAATGGTCCAGAGAAGGGCAACAAAAATGATACATGGCCTTCATAAAATCATCTATGGAGAGAGGCTTGGGGCTCTGAAATTGTACCCTCTAGAAACTAGGAGGGAGAGGGGGAATATGATTTCCATTTCTTTTGCAGCTGTAGAGCTCTGGCAGCCGGAGGAGAGGTTGTGGAGCAGTGAAGGAGGGCAGCGGGTGCCCCGTCGGGCTTGGCTTACCCAGTCTGCTTGAGTTTGTTTGGATTCTTGTGGTGACTTGGAATTACCTTGGATCCAATTCGAGTTACCTACTAGTAACCCTTGATTTTAGAGGGAAGTATTTTGAATTGCTTTTACTTATCTTTCAATATATTTTTTTTGTTTTTTAAGAACAGTTTAAAATACTGGGTCTGGTTAGTTAGTGTTTGTGTTAGCTGTTTAATAAGGATTATATTTGTTATTTTTTTATAGAGAAAGGAAAGGTTTTATTTAGTTTTGGTTTTTTTCACGGGGTTTTTTTAATAAAATGTAACATGACTGCAAGATTTGGTAAAAGTCGCATGCTCTAGCGTTCTTTAGATCTTCAACTGGTAGCTGCATCTTTAGTACATGCTGAGAGCACTTTTAGCTTAGAATTGTGGTATATATTAGCATCTGTGGTGGTAATAGATTACTTTTGATGTTTTGTTTGCTCTTTGAGTAAAGTGAGTAAAAAGTTTTAAGATTTGGAGCCTATACTTTATCACCTATTAGTCGCGGTACTTCAAGTGTTTCCACTTTCATTTTTGCCTTTCACATACAACATGAGGAGTAAGTAGAATTGCCTTTATTTTAACTTGGTATTATAAGAAGCAAGTTATATGGGTTCTGGTTTTCCTAGTTTATAGTCGATATGTTTAATACAGATGATAAAACCAATCTACTTAAGCTCTGATTAGGTAAATTAATAGTTATTATTTGTTTTTTGTATCATATCTTAAACAGTTTTTTTTCCTTTTTTTGTAGTAACTTATCAATCTTATTACTCTTTGGATTTGGAGGTTTTAAAAATACAAAGAAAGAAAAGTTATAACTATCGCTATAACTACTGCAGCTATACAGATTGGTTCCGTGCAGTGACAATTCAACCTCTAGAACCTCATGAGAATTATTTCAAAATTTTCATGAGAGGCCTTCTATTTCTACTGAACCATCTCAGAATCAATTTGTTCCAGTTAACTTTTAGCTAACCTCTGAACTTTTGAACTTGTGCAGAGGAAGAGTTGCAAGCAGCAAGTGCCTGGCATTTCACCTTTTGTGAGGGAGGAGTCAGTGAATAGCTGCTTGATTTGAACATCATTTCACTTGAAAGGAGCAAGAAGCCCTATGTGCAGGGAATCGTTAGAAGCGATCTGAAATCTTTGAAATCTCTGTGCTTCAAGTAATTCACTGTATCAGTTTTGTTGGTTTCTGTTTCTAAAGAGTGATACTCTGGAGTTTTATACTTCCTGGATTTGACTGATTTGTCTGAGAGAGAGAGGGGAAAAAAATAACTATTGAAGACTTTTGAGAATTTTTTTATGGACTGAGTTGACTAATGTTAAAAGGAATATTATTACCATCGATCTAGTTTTATGATTGTATTAAGACCTGGATCTTTGAGCATTGTTAGGATTACATGGAATTTTCTGTGTAGTGCGAATTTGAATTAAGCTTAATAAGGTCTGGGTTTTTTTTTCTTGTTGTTTGATTGAGGAAATTCAAGGGTGTATTAAAATGCCTGTGGAAACTAGAAGTAGGAAATCACCTACTTCTGAAGTAAATATGAAAATAAAAAGGGGTAAATCAATATGTAAAGAAAGAACATTTAAGGGTAATGAAGACTTTAAAGATATTAAGTATAGGCCCTGTAAAAATAAGATAAAAATCATTTCTGAGGGGAAGGAGGAGGGGAAGGTAAATACAAAGGAGATGAAGGAGAAAGATAAGATAGAAAATAGGGATAATGATGTAAAATTAATTATTGAAACAGGGAGAACTAAGTTTCAACCTTTAATTACCAATTTATGGAAATGTAATCAAAAACAGAGTGAGGAACAGGAAGGGGACAACAAAACAGCTGTCTCAACCTGAATTCAGATTTAATTGAGCTGGTAAACAGTGAAGTAACTAAAACAGTGGAAGATATTAGGGAGACTATAAGAACTAATTGTAGGATTGAAAAGAAAATTAGTGATATAAAAAAGAACTTCAGGCTGGATTTAGATGGGTCGTATAATTCAGCTATAAAAAGAGATGGAGGGGCTCCTCCGAATTATAAAAGGAAGAAGGAGTCTATGTACACTCCAAAGGATATTAATAGTGATAGCTGTTTACAGCAGAATACAGAGTATGGGGAAATGAATGAAACCCTGTATCCAGAGGAAGAGAAAATTCCCGAAATGGAGATATTAACTAGGGATTGTATCATTGCATTGAAAAATCCTTTGTTAGCAAACACAATGATTTATGAACAATTGATTATGTCAAAACAAGAATTGTCATTTATTAAGGGAATTTGTATGGAAAATAAAAAAAAGATAGATTGTATTTATGAAAGTGTTATTAGGGATGTTAAATTCCATATAGAAGATTCTGAAAAATAGGACAGTAATGTTGAAACTAGTCAATTGGTTTGTGATTTATCCCTTCTTTCTGAGAGTTCAAACCAAGTGTGAGTGATAAGACACACTTGGACTTTAGAATAAATGAAGACTTTTCTGAACAGAATATGGAATTAATTATGCTACCAGAGGGATATGCAAATCCGAATAGCATAATGGAAGAAATAAAGGCAGGAAATCCAGAATTATGGGGAAAAGGGATATTTCAAGAAAAGGAGGTGACTGGAAAAACAAAAAGGGGAGATCAGGATTTGAAGTCTGGAAGTAGGGTGATCACAGAACAAAGTAATATAAAGGTAGAGATAGTGGATGGAAATATGACGAAGGAGAATAAGGGGAAACAAATTAAGGTGGAGAAAAATGTTAATAGACAAAATAATAAAAAGTTCATACAGAATCTTGGGGTTAAAAATATGGGTAAGATACGTAATGTAAAAAGAACAAAGAAAAAGTTGATAAACAGAAATAAAAAAGAAAAGGTGGATAAGGCTCTAAGCACCAATAAGGAGCTAAATGGGAATACCATAATGGATTTGACAGATAATTTAGAAATTAGGAGCTCGATAGAAGAGGTTGTAAATAACAGAAAGGAAAATATTGAAGTGGAACAACATTTAAAAGAATTTTTGAAAAGGACATTGGAAACAGACTACATATTACCTATCTATAAAGTTTCAATTATGCCAGATGAAACAGAATGCAAATTAGTCATTCATTTGAAAAAACTTCTAGAGGTAATTTTACAGGGGAATGGAAAATATGAGGGTGTAATTAATAAGATTAGTGTTATCTGACCTTTATCTGATACAGAAATGTTTTTTCTTGTTTCAGATCAATATTTTGCACTTAAAGTCATAGAAAATCAGAAGAAAAGAATGAAAGATCTAGGTTTCGAATTAGATAGAGTGGTGACTATGGGGTCTATGTTTCCTGAGTTCTTTTCAGAGAATAAAGAATTGTTGAAAAAGGAATTTCCAATCTCAATTTATGGGATTGATAATTTCCTAAATGAATCTCCTGGTAATTTACAATTTAAGGTTACAGATTATTTACAAAATCTGTTAAAAGATAATAAATTATATGGAAAAATTGTTAAAGTTAAATGATAGGAAAATCAAGGGCAGATAACCATTTGGTTTAAGACCGAGCAAGACTACCAATCTTTCCTTTCCAATTCAGGAAGGCTGGATAAGATCGATATATATATATATGAAAGGTGAAAATGAGAATACGTGGGACAATAAAGAGAGAGAGGATAATCTACAATGGGTAAATTTAATCAAAATGACTAATAGGTTCCAGATATTACAGGATCTAGATGATGATTGACAGATGAAAAGGGATGATCTAGAAAATAACAGAAACACAGATTCTAATATTTTATCTTGGAATGTCACTGGATTAGGGGAAAGACTTGTAGATCCATCATTTATAAATTACTTAAAGCAGTTTGACATTATCTGTTTGCAAGAAACATGGATGAATAAAGAAATACATATTGATGGATATAAGATGTTCAACAATGGGGCAACTAGAATAAATAAATATGGTAGATTATTGTGTGGTCTTTTAACTTGGGGAAAGATTGCAAAACAAACAAAGTATGAAGAATATGCAGTAAACTCTAATGATATATTAGCAATTACCCTGGTTGTAAGGAATAAAAGAACCCTTATCCTCAATGTGTATTTCCCTCCAGTGGGATCCAAATATGAAGATAATAATATTGTTGAAAAACTTGGTTCTGTAATAGAAAAATAGAAATTAAGTGAGTCTGATGCGAGAATAATTATCCTGGGGGATTTTAATGCCAGGGTGGGACACAGCCTGGAGCTCACTAGTGAAATTCGAGAGGTTTGTGCAGCCCTGGGTTCACAGAAACTAAGAATGAGCAGGGTGACAAAGAAAAAGAAAAACTGTAAAAGAGGAAAACAAGTTGTACAAGGTCTGGAAGATAATAATATGCTTCTGATCAATGGATGGTCTAATGGAGACTCCCTTGGGGAATTTACTTATTTGGGGGTGAGAGGTGTTTCTATAATTGATCTTTGTTGAATAACTTTAACCTTACTGAAATATTTTGTGGATCTTTCCTTAGGTAAACAATCAGAGAGTGGACATATTCCATTAGAGATCAAAATCAAAATGAATCAAGGGGAAAAAGATAGAAAAAATCAAAAATGAATTATTTGTAGAGTTAAAAAAGGGATAAAATGGGACTTGATAGAAAATTATAAATCAATAGTATTATTAAAAAAATAGCGGGATAAGGAATGATATTATAGTAAATTTACAGTATGCATCGGGTGAACAATTTTTAGGTTTATATACTGTATAATGACTATGACAAAGATTTCTAAGATCACAATTAAAGTAACGACATTTAAGGAAAAAAATGGTAGTAAATGGTATGATGGGGAATGTAAGGCTCAAAAAAAGAAGATAAATCACAGTGTAAGGTATAGTGTTAAAAACCCAACCAAAATTAATACATTTACCTTAACTAGATTAAGAAGAGAATATAAAAAACTTATAGAAGAAAAGAAACAGTCTTTTAGAAAAAGATTATGGGAACAATTCGAGAAGGCTGCATGGGCAAAAGATAACAGAAAATACTGGCAAATGGTAACTTATGGTTGGGATAATATACCCTACACAATAGAGAATCATTTAGAGCCTTCTTTGTGGTATAGCCAATATAAAAACCTTTTTTATAATATGGATGTCTGGAATGAGTCAATTCATAAGAAAAACTGGAGATCACTGGAAGTTAATATATCTGAAGAAGAAATTTTTTTAGCTATTGATACAGCCAATAGACATAAAGCTCCAGGGCCAGATGGAATCCCTGTTGACATTATAAAAGATGACCCAGAACTTTAGATCCCAATTCTTAAAAGATTGTTCAATTTTATAATTGAAACAGGAAGAGTCCCATTAACATGGAGAGAAAATATTATTATACCAATTTATAAAAATGATGATAAATCTAATCCAAATAATTATAGACCCATAAGTCTCTTAGATACAACGCAAAAGTTATTTACTAAGATAATTAATACCCGAATAATGACATGGTTGGTTAAGAAAGAAATCCTGAATGAAGGACAAACAGGTGTTCTACCAGATCACTCTACTCTAGATCAATGTTTTGTATTATCACATCTGATTCACAAATATATTTATATTAAAAAACAAAAATGTTTTTGTGTATTCATTGACCTCAAATCAGCGTTTGATAAAGTCAATAGAGAAAAATTATGGGAAACACTGACAAAATATAAGTTAGATGAGTCAATTATCTGTTTGCTTAAACTGTTATACAGTAATAATTATACTATGGTGAGATATAATAAGATGGGTGATACCACCCCCAAATTTCCATCTAACACTGGCCTGAGACAAGGTTGTGTTTTGTCACCTGTGCTCTTTAATATATTCTTAAATGAAGTATTGGAGGTTTTGGATGACCCAGAGATGCACATGCCTAGGTTGGGCTCCAGGCAGTGTCCCTACCTGGCATGTGCTGATGATGTCATTTTAATGGCATCTAGCTTTTTGGGTATTAAAAGAAGTTTGAAGAAATTTTATGAAAAATCTTTTGAAGCTGACCTAACAATTAACTATGATAAAACAAAATGTATATTTAATAGAAATAATCTGAAACTGAATAATATACCAGATTTGTACTGTATAAATAATAAGATTGAACACGTAGAAAAGAATTGTTATTTGGATTTAGTATTTAAATATAATCTTGGGTGGCAAGAACATATATCTACTTTGAGTCAGAAAATTAAATGTTTAACCCTGACAATAGAGTCTTTTTCTTAGAAATATGGAGGTCAGTCTATTAAAGGCTCGTTAAGGGTCTTTAATGCAAAGAAAAAGACACAAATTCTTTATGGGTCTGAAATATGGGGACAATGTGATAGTGATAGACTTGAATCTTGTATGAGTAAATTTTATAAAAATCTATTAGGGTTACCAAATAGTGCAGCATCTGTACTAGTTAGACTTGAAATTGGACAGTTTCTGATAAGAAAAGAAATAGAACAAAGGTCATGTATATACTGGTTAAAAATACATAAAATGCCAAGTCAGAGATTACCTAGGGCATGCATGGAGGAGCTATTATATTATAATCAATTAGGATATAAGTGTCCTGGTTTGTATGCATTGCAGGAATTACTTAAACCATATGGGCTCCTTCAGAGCATAGCTGATAGCTTGGTAAAACCAGATATAGAAATTAAGCATGAAGTCAGAACCAGAATTATGGATATCTACACTCAGAGAGAAATGGCTTTAAGTAAGAATTATAAAGTAAGTGCTTGGCTCTCAATTATTAATATGAGAGTATATGGGATAAAGAAATATCTATATATAATAGAAAACCCTGTTTTAAGAAAGAAATTTACTAGACTTAGATTCGGATATATAGATAGTCAGACCCTAAGAAGATTATATGGAAAATCAGACTTGGATATGTGTGGTTGTCACAAAAGTAAAGATGATATACCTCATCTACTTTTATTCTGCCCTTTATATAATAGGGAAATGTCAAAAATGTTGGGGGATGTTCTTGCCACCCTGGAAATGGATCCATTTTATAAAATTAATTATTTATTGAAATCGGAAGAAAGGGTTATTGTAGAAAAAGTGGCAAGGCTTGCTAAACTGTTGGAAAACAGAAAAATACATATTCAAAAGGATGAAAAATCAGACCTGAGTGTAACATAGGATAAAGTATGTTCATGTATAATATTTAATTGTATTTATTGACAATATTTGAACAGTTGTGTGTTTTTTTCTTTTTCTCTTTTTCTTTTTATTGTTGTTTTTAATTGTGATGACAATTGTGTTTGTCAACAATAAATTTGTACTTGACTTGATTTGATAAAGAACTTGACAAAATTAAGAGAAATACCTGAATACACAAGGAAACAGGTAAAAGCAGCAATAAAGCATTGCATCTCAGTAGCCGACCTACAAAAAATAGATAGGAAAAGGTTATATGAGACCATACTACAGATAGAAAGGATAACATATTTAACCTTCCCCAACTGTCCCCCTTGAAAAACACAGAAAGTATTACAGATACTTTAAAATGATAAAATACTAGCTTTTGCATGGGACACGTTATGGCTTGGCAGCCACGGGAAACTGAAGGTTAACAATAACAAAAAACACAAGCAACCAGAGGACAGCTACTGCCCACAAGAATCTTGTACAACCACACTGGAAAAGCAAGAACATTTATATTTTTAATGTGGTTATGCCAAAGGCTTCTGGGCATACATAGCTCAAGAATGGAAAGAACCCTTATATAATAGTATCACATATCAAGAGCTGGTACTTGGGATTCTAGAAAGATGATGGGGGAATATACAGAATCTACAGTACAGGTAATAGTTAAGCAATAAGGCATGACAAGGTGTGTGTTATTGTGTAATAACGTCACTCCTGGGTGGGTTGAAGCATGAGGCAAAGCTGAGTGCTTCCACCATCCCAGGAGTGATGTTATTACACAATAACACACACCTTGGAGTGCCTTATTGCTATTATACAATTGCTTGTTTTACAAATAATATTAAAAAGTAAAAAAAAAATTAAAAATAAAGGAAATGTAGTATTTGTATTATTTTTTGTATAACAGGAATATTTTGCAGATAAAAGAAAAAGTAGTCCAGTAGGTGGTGCTGCTGCCAATGTTGTAGGTTTATTGTGCTTGGTTTGTGGGTTGGTAACCACACCCCATACACACACACACACGCACACACACACAGACCGTACTCATTGTTTCCCACTGCTTGTCCTGGAAGTATTTGAGGATTTTTCTTTTGTTTTCTTTCCCCATGAGAGAGAGAGATGGATAATAGAAAAATTGAGCGGGGAGTCAAGCGGCAACTTCCGGTTTCTCGCTATGCTCGGTAAGTGGACATCTGTTGGAACCTGTCAGTTATAGGTTTTAATTTTTATTTTGGGAAAGTGTATTTTAGGAAAAGGGAAACTGTGTGGGTTTTCTGAGAAGCAAAGGATTTTAAATGTCACTGGATGGAAACGGCCGTGTGCGCTCAGTTAGGTTGCTTGATGTGAGCGCTGTTTTTAATTGCGCGTGTGCTTCTCATGATTCCGCTACTGACAGTGCTGCTAGGAAACAATACAATTAGTGCAGAGACTGAATTTTGGTCAGAAAACTAACCAGTAAATGGAGACACAGCACTGCCCGTCATGCTTAGGTCAGTCATTAAAGCGGGTGTCACTTTCTGAGTGAATCAAGAATGGAGTGATTTCTGTTCTGGCTATTTGGTCATTTCTCTGCCTACCCTAGATACAGTGATGTTATTGTTCAATAACATCACTGTGTCTGAGAGTCATTATCCAATTAGATTTTTGGAAATGTTCTTGCCATTGTATAATTGCTTTTATGATATACTACATTTGGCAATCAAGGTGCCTATGAGCCACACAGAAAAGACAAATCACATACTGGGAAATGTACAGAAATATACAAATATCTTTACAACAGGTCCAGAAGAACTGACATGGGGAAGCTCCCTTTAAAGAAAGTAAAACAGCTTTGAGTTAATTGTAGTTCTGTGTAAACAAATTGTGATAGTACGGAAAGTGTGTATTTGAATTTGATGTGGAACTTGAATCTTCTAACGCTATTGCAAATGCACGATACGTGATTGAATGTAAATGTTTTGGAGGCCTCTCAATAAAATTTCCCTACTCTTACTGTAGGGGGAACCAGCTGTCATCTATTCAAGATGACTGACATCATGGATGTTGAAGGTGACGCTGTTCTGCTCCTTGTGGCTGGAGAATTTGCCTCTATCTCAGGTGCTGCTCCATCAGAGGCTTCAGTGCCATTCGACACCAGTGCTGTGCATGTGTTTGTTTTGAGAGGACCTGGAACTGTTGGTGTTCCACTGCCTGAAGAGGCTAACAGTCTGCAGGAAGCTGTGGAAGTGCTGTGTGTGCTGTTCACTCATCAAAAGGAGGCTTTGCTTCCTAAATTGAAAGAAGAGCTTAATTTTGCAAAAGAGGTAAATTCTCTGTGTTGTGATTAGCCTACTCAGTCTATTGAAGTATCACAGTCAGCAATTTTGTCTGTACCTCTTCGCTCTGGTAATTGAAGCTGCAGGAGTTGCTCTGTCAGCTGATTCTGGGCCAGGTGCTTGCACACCATGGAGAGACACTGGTGATTCACTGCCTGTGTGAACTGAGCCCTGGACCACACAGCATGCACTCTTGGATACAGGATGGCTGAAAAATGATGTTGAGACATGAGTTCTGAATGCTTCTGACCCATTGGTGCAAATGTACCATGGAATTACCTCAAGCCTGCTTGCTGCTCCTACATCAGACCAGCAGTATGCAGATATTTCTGCTTCATCTTCTTTTGCTGCAGTGACTCCATCTGCTCCTGTTTGGGAGTGTCTTTTTCTAGATTCTGCCATGGTGGCATAGTCCCTGACTACATCTCAACGTTGCTTGTCACCTCACCTCTCCTCCCTTTCTCCTGAACTATTGACTCCTGACCCCTCTGTTCTGGACTTGAATCCCACTGCCCCTGCTTCATTGGTGGATGTTGGTGCCTTAAAAGCAATTTCACTGAACTCTGTTCCCTTGGAAGGTCAACCTACCTCTATCCCATCAGCAACCTGCTCTGCTGCCCCATTGACCCAGGCAATTTACTGATCTCTTTCAGTCTCGTGGGTAACTGACTCCACACTGCAATGCTGTCTGCCTCATATACAAAGGGGGTTTGGATCTCCCCCCCAGAAAGAGTGTATATGGCCATGAAAGTGTTGAAAGAATCCTGCCTGTTTTTGGCAGCAGACATTTACGCTCTGATCACTGTGGATGATTCTAGCTATGATATCAGCTTTAAACTAGTCTCTGGCTTAGATAAATTCTGGTCTCATTACAACTTACATAAGGATTATGCTTTATAAACTCCCTTCCTAGTAGTTTCCATTACTCAACTGATAATCTAGACTATAACTATTTTTTTCTGAAATAAGGGGGTGAACATTGATGACATTTTTAGTTGCTTAAGGATGCAGTGTAAGGTCTTGGACTGCCCAGAACTATTGATTGACTCTGAAATAGTGATGCAGGGAATTTAAATTTCACCTGTGGAGTGCCAGCAAAGGGGTCAGATTCGCATTGAGGAGCACTTTGAAAAATTTTCATGCAGAAGGTGGAATTTCACCTAGGTGAAATTTCACCTTCTGTGGGCAAAATTTCACCTTCCACAGTGAAATTTCACCTTTCATCCATGGGAGAAATTTCACCTTATGTGGGAATAAGTAAATCCCTGGTGGTTAGCGACCCCTCCCCTCAACTGTCCCACATGTATAGAAAAATCCTTGGTGGCTGGCAGTCCCTACCCCCACATGTCCCACATGTAAATAATTATTCATGGTGGATAGTGGTCCCTCCCCTCCACCCAGTAATAACTCGCCCACAGCAGAAATGTACAGTAACCCCCCCACTCCACCCGCATCCCTCCATATCTCCTTCTCCTGTTAAAAAAAAAAAATCTCTGGTGGTCTAGTAGGTTTTTTGTATTTAAACCCCCTCCCAAACCCCAGTTCCAATAACTCCCTGGTGATCCAGTGCCCACCCCACCCAGCCACCCAAGCAGCCAGGTGTCCCTGCCACAACCCCGCTCCCACCCCCATCCTAAATCCCAGCAGTGTCAGAATGGCACGGCCCTCCTCTCTCCTCCACAGCCAGCCTGCTGACTGAGCTGTCAATGAATGAGCTTCATTGTCATGGGTTGGGGTCATTGGTCCTAAATCTTGACCCATTCTCTTATACTGCACCACCTCAGCTTATTTACATATGGAATGGGGTGAGAGTTAGGGCTGATGACCCCAATGCACACCCTGATGCCTATTGGTGGGGGGCGGGGTGGTCATGGGGTGCAAGGGGTGGTAACACTAACAGAAAATTTCCTCACTTTTGCCACTGTAAAAAAACTAACTGTTGCATTAACACAGTTGTTTGCAGAGAATAGATAGATAGCTAGATAGACAGATAGATAGACAGATATATTCACTGCAAAAAACTCTGTTAATGCATCAGTTAGAGTTGATGTCACAGTGACAAAAGTTTGGAAATTCGATGTTAGGGTTACCACCCCTACCACCACCCCACTCCCCACCCTACACACCCCATTCCATGTGTAAACATGCTAACACACTACAGTATAGAAGAAAGGGGAGAGAGTTAGGCCTGATGACCCCATGCTACACCCCAATGCCTGTTGGTGCATGTAGGGTGGGGTTCTGGTGATAGGGGTGGTAACCCTAACATTGAATTTCTAAACTTTTTTCACTGTGACATCAACCCTAACTGATGCATTAATGGAGTTTTTTGCAATGAATTTCCCTTCTTTCTGAGAAAGTGTAATGTAAGTGGTTAGTGGTATGTGTTTGTGGGAGCGTGGACCATCTGGGCCCTGTGTTCCCTTCACGCTGCTCAGTTTTGCATAATAGTATGCATATGTGGAAGTGAGGGCCCTCTGGGCCCTGCGTTCCTACTTACACATAACTATGGAGTCATTCAGCAGCCCTACAGTATTGAAAAGGAACCCTTGCAATACTAGTTTGCCAATATCTCAGTAACCATAGCAACTATGAAAAAATTCCACTGCAGTTGTAATCATGACTTTAAAACCTCCACACGGGCTTAGCTCACCTAAAGGTGGACTAAGCTGTGAGTATCGAAAAATCCATATCTCAAACTATTTTCGAGATAAGGGCACTGAAAGGTGTTATCATATGGGACATTTCCAAATTTCTAAATACTATAACTACGTAACCAATAAATATATTTTTTAACAAACAAGCACAAGGCAGACCAGTTACTCAAGCACTTGTTACCCTGAAAATCTGAGGCAAAAAGCACAATTCACCTTGGCACAATGAAGTGACAAAGAAAAAAACACATGGGACAATGTTTTCGAGCATCGTTTTTGCAAAAACATAACATTTTTGTGGCACCCCTATACCTTATAATTAAGTCTTTCCATGCAAAAAAAAAAATGCTTTGTGAATATTTTCTTTTTTGACCATGGTCCTTATCACCTACACAAAAAAGAAACATTTTAAAACACATATTTTCAGTCACCCTTCACAAAAACTGAGTTGGTGAGTTGCTCAGGCCCTGGTTAGGTAATCACAAGTGTTTGTGTTTAACAAGGAAAAGTATTTTTTGACTTACATCATTTTTTCTCTCTTGCTAACTGAAATCAAGATGACAGCAACACAAAAATAAAAATGCAGCGCATGAAAAGAAAAATATTTTTGAGAAAGTTTTTGTTTTACCCATATAAATTTTGCCATAGGCTAAAATGGGACATGAAAAACATGCATAACTTTTAAACGGATTAATATTTTTTCACCAGATCTTCAAAAGGCATGACCTTCACCCAGGCCACATATACAAATGCACATATGGAGCCAGACAGATGTACCGTTCAGTCTCTGTAGCCTGGCAAAGAATAGCACAAAAGTATAGAATTTTTCACATTTGTGACACTCCTCAGCTCAGCAACTGTACACTTAACTGGAATGAAACTTTCCAGATCCAGAAATCTACAGTTGGACACCACACATAGAAAATTACAGGCAAATCAGAGAAATGGCTGCAAAGTTATTAAAGTGCAAACATTTGGGTTTAACATGGAAGTGGCCAGGCAACCCTAACCATCAATCAATCAAATCTTTATCTATCCAGGTGAACACCATTGAGCAAGCTCATTTACAAGGTGGACCTGCATCGCACAAGGTCAGGAACATTGCATTTATGTACAGGCAAGAAAACATACAAACATACATAATAAAAACAAGCAAGGTAGCAATAACAAGTAATGGTGTAGTATACAAGTACAAGGTACACTATTTCTAAATAGGTTCATATCCTATTCAAGAAAAAAGAAGTAAGATGGGAAGGGGGCTACATAAAAAGAAGAATATGTAAAACCTAGCACAATGTGCAAGTAAACAAGGGTCAGAGAAGGTAAGGAGGGCATGGGTGGTGATGGTACAGGAATATACGCTTCAATGGGAGGTGGTTTTGCAAGCTAGGTTCTTGCAAGGAGAGGCGGGGGAAACAGATAATTTGGATATAGGGTTCCTAAGTGGTAATGTTCAGTGTGGGCAGAACAAAGGATAGAGGTTGATAAACAGGCAAAAGCAACCTACTGGTGGTTGTAGCAATGACATTCTTCTATGACAGTTTAGGCATGCAAGGCCCTGAACACAGCAAGGCTGGCAAGGGTCCTTAGTTTCAAGGAATTCTGAAGCTTGTTCCAGAGTGTTGGCAGTGTGAAGCCTATGGCCACTCTCCCAAAGTGCGTGCAGGCCCTGGGCACTTTCAGGGAAATTAGAGAGCAGCTTCTTAAGGCATAGTTTCACATCATGCTTAGAGGTAGGCAATCAATGATATAATGTGGTAATTTACCTGTGATAGCTCTGAATGTCCATTCAGCTGCATTTCTATTATGCCTATAATGTAGGGAGGTCCACCCCACTGCAACATATAGGGGGCAATGGTGGGTGGAGAAGGGGAGACCGGTAATGAAACGTAGGGCTCTGTGGTACAGTATATCCAGTTTCCCCAGATATGAGGCATTACATTGGCTATAAATGAAATCAGCATAGTCAATTAAGGAGATGAACGTGGACTGAACTAGTTGCCTCTTAGCCTCAATGGTTAGGAGGCGGTTTATCCTAAAGAAGAGACCAAGCCTCTGTCTCAGTTTTTTTTAGCAGTTCCTCCAAGTGATCTGCAAAGGAGAGTTTGTGGTCTAGCCAGACCGCCAGGTATTTAAACTTCATTACAAACACCAAGTTTTCTCCTAATATGGTGGTGATGTGGGGTAGGTTGTCAGCAATAGCAGGGTATGCCATATGGTTGACAGGTGAGAATATCATCGCTTTTGTTTTCTTGGCATTAAGTAACAGTTTTTTACTAAGGAGCTGGTGCTGTAGGACATTGAAATCAGTTTGCAAGTTTTCACAGGCAGCTTCAGGTGATGTACGGCTTAGGTAGAGCACTGTATCATCCGCAAACAGGTGGATCTTAGCCTCCTTGATGCCGATGTCTATGCTGTTAGTGTATATAGTGAATAAGAGTGGCCCCAAGATGGATCCACTTAAGAATGGTTTGAGAGTGGAAAGTTCTCCATCTGCCTTAACCTGCTGGTGTCGATTCATAAGATAATCATGAAACCAGTCCAGGGAGGTAGTGTCTAGACCTAACGTTTTTAATGAAGAAAGAAGTAGGCAATGGTTGACAGTGTTGAATGCCTTGCTGAGGTCTAGGAAAACAACACAGATAAACTTTTTGTTCTCCAAGTCACTTTGCCAGTCATTTGTTACCTTGGCCAGTGCCGTAATTGTACTATGGTTGGCTCTGAAACCAGACCGAATAGGGTTTAAAAAATTTGTGTTTTCTATAAAAAGGATCTCGGTTGGACATTCACAGTTTTTTGCAAGAGTGTTGACAGAATGGGGAGGAGTGAGATTGGTCTGTAATTTTTTAGATGACAGGGATCCCCAGATTGAAATAGTGGGATGATATGAGCAGTTTTCCATAGATGAGGGATGGTCCCTTGAGAGAAAGAGAGAGAGAGAGAGAGAGAGAGACAGATTAAATAGGTGAGTAATCGAGACAGCCAGAACATGCCAGGCAATCTTTAGGTAGCAGGGGATCTAGTGAGTCGACGCCACGGCTAGGTGTGATTTGCGAGCTTTTTTTCAAAGCGTGTCTCTATTTAATAATGCAACTTTAAGGTCTGTTGTGAACCAATGATATGCCCTGTTCTTTATACAGGTTTTGACCAGCACAGCATGAGTATTAAGGGCATTTGTTATAATTTCCTGGAAGATAGCATATGCTGCTATATACTTACACTACCGTACAGTTTTAAGATATATACTATATATATATATATATAGTAGAGGCAAAAAACTCCATTTAATGCATCAGTTAGGGTTGTTCCACAGTGACAGCAGAAAATTCCAATGTTAGGGTTGAAACCCTTTGCACCCAGCCCACTAGCTGGAATCGGGGCACATTGGGGTCATCAGCCCTAACTGTCACCCCATCACATGTGGAAAGAAGCTGAGGAATAGGAGAATGGGGTGACAGTTAGGACCGATGACCCCAATGCGCACCCCGATTCCAGTTGGGGGGGGGCTGGAGGGGTGCAAAGGGGGGTTCAACCCTAACATCGAATTTCCTCGCTTTTGTCACTGTGGAACAACCCTAACTGATGCATTAAACAGAGTTTTTTGCCTCTAATTTCCCTTCTTTTGAGAATGATAATGAGAAATAGTGAATGAATGTATGCGGGAGCATGGGGCCCCGCCATGTGATGTCTTGTCACATAGTAAAATTGTGCCCACAAACGCAAATCATAATGCACATGGTGATGCAAAGCAAAACATAAAGAGAAACAGTACTGTAGACAGAAATGTTAAAAACAACGGAAACGCAACCGCAAATGAAAATGCAAAGGGTAACGCACATGGTGTCGTAAACGTGAACGGTAAGTGAAACGGGTATGGAACTGCAAGCAGAAATGGTAGTGGTAACAGTAATGTAAGCGCACAGGCTGGTTTTCCCAAGAGCTGTATAGAGAAAGACAGTGAGAAGAAAGAATGTATGCAAAATAATGACTCTCAGAACACAAAAATCGGAGTTGAATAGTAAATTGCTTATATCTCAGTAAATCGTATAACATAGAAAAAAATTTAAAAGTCATATGTATTATCACTTTCCTGGCTAGTTTTGTACTTAGCCCCATGAGAGGGGATAAGAGTTTTTGACAAAAAACTGCCATCTCGCACCGCTTTTAGGATACGAGCCCTCAAAGGCCGCTAACGCCGTATGTTATCCTAAGGGGAAAAAACAGATGTTTGGAGTGCCATAACTTTGCCTCCCTGTAATATTTTTTCACCAAACCACTGAAAGGCACATCCATTGGATGCTGACTGTATCTCCTGCAAATTTCAGCCCAAAAGACCAAACCATTATGTTGCAGCAGGGCGCCAAACGATTGCTGCGACCGTAATGTTATCCTATTTGAAAAAGTGTCAAATTTGCAGTGCCGTAACTTTGCCGCCATATAATATTTTTTCAACACAACACTAAAATGCACACCTGTGAGATGTCGGCTGCGTTCCTTCTAAATTTCAGCCCAAAACTCCAAACCGTTCTTTTGCAGCGGGGTGCCAAAGAATTGCTGTCATTTCCCCACAGCCAAGAAAAGTACTGTCGCAATTTGCGAAAGCTTTCGCAAAAATTTGCAACACTTTCAGGAGCATGAAAGTACTTTGCAAAAGTACTTTTTCCAGAAATTTGACAAACATATTTCTGGGGTGTTTTACCCCAAAATAAAGACATGGCTAGCATCCTCAGGCTCCGACTAGGTGAATACAAAAATAATTAGGTTGCTAGAAGGTCTCAATTTTAAATGCCAAGAATTTTTCTGATCACTAACTGAAAACAAAATGGCGGATTTGAGAAAGTAAGACGGCCATTTGCGAAAGTAAAAATGCATTTACGACACCGTCTAACTTTTTGTTAACTTTTCTCATTGACTTATAATGGGAAATTGTTCTTTGAATAACTTTTGAACTGTTTAATATTTTTTCACCAAATCTTTGAAAGGCACATTGGGGACTCTGGCCGCACATTCCCTGAAGATTTCAGGCAGGTCACACAAACCGTGTGACCTGTAGGCGAGACAGTAGAATTCCAGAAAAAGCATAAACGCACGCGCAGATCATGCTTAATAACTCCACAGCCATATTTCCAACTGGTACAAAACTTGGCAGATCCCAAGGCCTTTGGTTCTTGATCTTGTATTCCAAATTTCAGGCAAATCTGTCAAATGGTTGCAAAGTTATTAATGTGCAAAGTTTTGGGTTTAACATGTAAATGGCTCCTCAACCCTAACTATGGTAGCACGGCAAAGAACTGTGTTTAATGCATCATTTAGGGTTAAAGTGAAAAAAGACAGGAAATGAAACATTAGGGTTGAGGGCTAGCCCCCCCACACACCCCGCACCCCCATCCTCCACAGATTGACAGATGCTGGGGTGTGCCATTGGGGTTCTGCGGCCAAACTTTCACCCCATTCCATGTGTAAGCAGGTTGACATGCTACAGTAAAGGAGAATGATTTGAGATTTAGGCCTCACAACTCCAATGGCACACCCTGGCATCTGTCAGTCTGTGGATGATGGGGTGTGGGGTGTGGGGTTAGGGGCTCAATCCTAATGTTTCATTTCCTGACTTTTTTTGCTTTGACCCTAAATGATGCATTAAATGCAGATTTTTTTCCCATGAATTTCCTTACTTTTTGAAAAAGTGTAATATAACTACTAAAAAATATGTATTGATGGGAGCGCGGAGCCTAATCAACTTGCCCATTTCTGCATAACAATATGCATCTGTGGGAGTGTGGGCCCTGCTTACCCATAGCTGCAGAGCCATACAGCAGTTCTACAGGCCATGGAACACTTGAAACAGTAATTTGTCCATATCTTTGGAACCGTAACAGCTAGAACAAAATTAAAGTGTCATTGTAACTGTGACAGTGAATAGTGCACACAACATCAATCAAACAAGCCTGTATCTCACATTGTTTCTTAGATATGGGCACCAAAATGCACTGCACAGGCACTCTTTAAACCCTTGTGACACTAATAGCAGGACAAGAGGACACAGCATGAGATTAGAGGGAGGCCGATTAAGGGTAATGTGAGGAAGTTCTTTTTCACAGAAAGGGTAGTGGATGCATGGAATGGCCTACCTCAGGAAGTGGTGGATATGAATACAGTGTAGTGCATCAAACAGGCATGGGATAGGCATAAGGGAGCAATAAAGATAAGTATGAATAGATAGGCTGATGGGCTGGCAGTATAACCTAGAGGTTTATTTTAGTTGTTTAACCAGGAGTAACACATTAAGCTGAAAGCTTTTTTAGAGGAGCAACCTGGAGATTAGAGGAATGAGGTGTGAATGAGCTTGGTACATCCAGGAAACCAGACCTGAGTTGATTCTCACAACCTCCACTTGCATACTGTGTTACTCTGAGCAAGTCACTTAACTGCCCAGTGCTTCCAGGTCGCCCCTGAAAACAGGCACTTGTGCCTTGTGGGCCTTACCCGGTTACCAAAGGCTACAGAAAAAAAATTGGTCATTGACAGAGCAAAGGCCAATGGCACATTCATAAGGTAGAAAAAGAAATGGGCAGAATGAATGGGCCTTGCAGTCCTTATCTGCCATCAACTTCTATGTTTCTATGTCATGAACCATACAACCTATGAAAAAAATTCCACTGCAGGCTTACTGAGCAGTTTAAAATCCTGTTCCAGTAGCATAGATCACTTAAAAGTAATCCAAGCTGCCAGTAGTGAGAAGTTTGTATCTCACTTCGTTTCCAAGATAACAGCACCAAAAGTCATGACACAAACCGCAATGTAATCCTATGGGAAAAACGTCTAATATGTCATTGAATATCTCTGCAACCCATTAATTTCCAACACCAAAACAGCATAATGCACATGTCTAGGACATCCCCTCAACACCCTGCAAAGTTCAAGTAAAAAGACCAAACCATTATTGAGATATACAATTTTAAAGTTTTACACCTTTTAAAAATTTTTCAGTTGTGAGACAGCAAATTTATTGGCCTCGAGAAAATCTTAGTTCATGAGCTAACAAAATCTTTGGCTGTGAATGGCCATCTGGTCACACCAATTTGGGCTATCTGGTCTTCCTCATGGACATCTGGTTGTGAAAATCTGGCTATCTGGTCATTCCCTCACCAAAGAAGCTCATGGTGGAAAAAATCTCACGACTGAAGATTCTGCAGGCTCATGAATGAAGAACCTTAGCGATTTTCGGACAAAGAATTTAAAATTGTAAAACTCAATTTTTTGACTAAACTGAACCAAAGCAAATGCATGGTTTAATAGAGGTGGTCCCCATGAGAAAAACTCATGCCTCATTTGCCCCAAAAGTCACCCGTGGAGTAAGCTACAACATTTAAACAAGATGGCTGCTCTCACGAATAAAAGATTTCTCATGGTGGAAGATTTTTCTGCCATGAGCATGCAAAATCTTCAGCTGTGAGGGGACAACCAGATAGCCAGATTGCCATTCTTCTTTCGCAAAATATACATATAAATTTTCCCACAGGATATAATGGGAACTTCAAACTTTAATAACTTTTGAACAGATTGATATTTTTTCACCAAACAAAAAGTGACATGTTCCTTGACCCAAGTGCTTTCTATTTTTGAAGTTTCTGATCAATTGACTGCATACTTGACTGCGCCTTTCACGGGCAAAACACACACAAAAGTGGGCAAAGTGTATTTTTGTCATTTTGCCAGTCAAAACGTATCTCTGACTGAAATGCAACTTTGGCAAATCAAGAGATCTACCATACAAGATGGTATATTCAAATGTCATGCAAATCTTTTAAATGGTTATAAAGTTATTAACATGCAAAATCAAGGTTTAAAATTAAAGTGCCTACTCAACCCTAAATATAGGGGCACAACCACACTCCTGTAATATATACAGTATATATATATATATATATATATATATATATATCTACAGATATGGGTAGTGTATATGGGTCTATCCACAGTAATGGGGCACATATGTAGGACATGACTGTGGAAAAATAAATGTTGTCATTTCTTTCTTCTTTTACTATCAGTACTTTACCCTTAATATCCTTTACTAAAAGTGTTAACAGGAAGATAATATAACTTGTGGTTTTCTGAGTACAGTCCCTAATGTTTGGAAATAGTAACCAGGTAACGTACGTAACAGGAACAGAGAATATGTTAACTAGAAAAAAAGTTATGTATAAATATTTTTGAATCTCTACATGAATTTGCAGTACTTTAACTCGTTTGGTTAATTCACTAAACAATGCCAAAATATTTTGCATGCAAAAGAATGTGATAACCATCAATCTAACACATGGAAGAAATTACAGGGCAAAGTAATTTCTAAGTTTTCCCTCACCAACATTTCTTGGGTAATCACAGATTAAAATGCATGTGTACATAACTGGGGATAAGAGTAGATGATATTTAAAATGTTTTTGATCACTTTAAAAATTTAACTCCAAAAATCTGTGAAAAAGTGTTTCATTAACGTATGTAACGGGACAGAGAAAATTTCAAAAACTTTAAGCAGTCTCAGAAAACATTGTGGAAAAAAGAAAATCAGGCAATAGGAGTCCTTTATTCTTTTCCACTTTATGTTTAATGTCTAAAGTTATGACTCAATCATCATAAAAGCTCTACGGTTGCATACCATCACCACAAAGGAAGCTCATAATACAACAAATTCGCTATACTAACTAGAAATACCAGACACACTAAGTAAAATTAACTAAAACCCTAACTATAACACCACAATATACACACTATATACATTGCTTATTACAGACCTAATACCTCCAACAAATGTACATATGTACATCTGGCAGACCCCATATGACAGCATAACTGAATCCACCAGACAGTTACTCACTCAAGCCGGTGTGCGCAGTACACCACTTGCAAACACACCAGCGCCCCATGAGAGATTGGGACCTGGCACACCCAGGTGGCAGTGTAACTGAATCCATCAGAGCAGAACATGGGTGCTTGCCTACAGTGACTCAGTCTAGCAGGTGAGTGCAGTACACAGACTGCACACCCACCAGGGTCCCATGAAGATTGATCAGGGACCTGGCAGACCCCAGGTGATTTCGTAACTAAATCCACCAGACGAGAACCCTGGCACTGGTCCATTAACTCAAGTCAAGCTGCTGTGTGCAGTACGCCACTTGCACACCCACCAGGGCCCCATGAAAGATTGACCAGGGGCTTGGCAAACCCCAGGTAATGGCATAACTGAATTCACCAGATGAGAACAGACGATAATGTGGGCAACCCACTAGATTGGAAACAAAATGGAGGTAGACACAGACACAATCACTGAATTGCAAACAAATTGTAGGCAGGCACGGACACAAGCACTGGATTGCAAACAAAATGGAGGCACGCATGGACACCCATCGGCTTGCAAACCAAATGGAGCCAGACATGACTGCAGCAACTGACTTGTAAACAAAATGGAGGTAAGCATGGACGCCCACAGAATTGCAAACAAAAGGGAGGCATGCCCGGACACCAACAGGATTGCAAGCAAAATGAAGGCACTATTCCCATCCCCACTCCAGATCCATGTCAGCAGTTTCTGGGGCTTGGTAGACCATTTTACAATTCTCCAACCCTGTCAGTATCCCCCTGACCCAAGATCAGTCCCACCCCCTCCCCATCAACCCTGTGGTATGTGAAGTCAGTCCTATTTACCTCCCCAGTCCCTGGAGCCTTGTGGCACACTCCTAAAATGCTCCAGCCATATAAGCAGTCCCATGGGACTCAAGGTCAGTAACACCCCTCTCCATCAGCCCTCTGGCATGTGAGGTCAGTCCCATCTATCTCCCCATGGCCTGGTGGCAGACTCCTAAAATTCTTCAGCCCTGTTCGCAGTCCTGTGGGATCCAAGGGCAGTCCCAAACCCTCCCCATCAACCCCCTGTCACATGAGGTAAGTCCCATCCACGTCCCCAGTCCATGGGGCCTGGTGCAACACTGCAAGAAATCTGCAGTCCCATGGAACCCAGAGTCAGTCCTGGCTTTTCCTTATTAGATCCCTGGCACATGAGTTCAGTCCCATTCCTCTCCTATATCCCTGGGGCCTTGCAACACACTCCAACAAATCCACAGTCCCATGGAACCCACGGTAAGTCCCAATCTCCTCCCCATTAGCCCCCTGGCATGTAAGGTCAGTACCACCCCCCTCCCCAGTCCCTGGGGTCTTTTTGGCACACTCCTAAAACTCTCTAGCCCTGTCAGCAGTCCCATAGTATCCAAGGTCAGTCCCACCCCCTCCCCATCAGTTGCCTTGGCACATGAGTTCAGTTCCACCCCCTTTGCAGTTCCTAGGGTCTGGTGGTGAACTCCTAAATTTTCCAGCTCTGTAAGCAGTCCCATGTGACCCATGTTCAGTCCCACCCCCATCCCCATGAGCCCCCTGGCACAGAGGTTAGTCCCATCCCCCTTCCCAGTCCCTTGGGCCCGGTGGCACATGCCAGCAAATCCTCAGTCCCATTGGACAAAGGGCAGTCCCACATCCTCATCATCCCCAGGCATGTGAGGTCTATCCCATCCCCCTCCCCAGTCTCAGGGGCCTAATGGCACACTCTGAGAAACCTACAGTCCCATGGAACTGAAGGTCAGTCCCACTCCTCCCCATCAGCCCCCTTGCACATGAGGTCAGTCCCATCCCACTCCCCAGTCCCTGGGGCCTGGTGGCACACTTCAACAAATCCACTACCATGGAGCCCAAGATAAGTCCCACCCTCCTCCAAATCATCCCCCTGGCATGTAAGGCCAGTCTCACCCCCTCCCCAGTCCCTGGGGCCTGGTGGCACACCTCAACAAATCCACTGTCCCAGAAGCCCAAGAGTAGTCCCACTCCTCCAAATCATCCCCTGGTATGAAAGATCAGTCTCACCCTCCCCAGTCCCTGGGGCCTGGTGGTTCATACCTAACACTCCGCCAGCCCTGTCAGCAGTCCCATGGTGCCTAAGGTCAGTTCCACCTCACCATCAGCCCCACAGTTGGAGTTAGTCCCATCCCCTCCCCAGTCCTGGAGTCTGCTGGTACACTCCTAAAACTCTCCAGCCCTGTCAGCAGTCCCATGGTACCCAAGGTCAGTTCCACCCCCTCTTCATCAGCCCCCTGGCATTAGAGGTTAGTCCCAACCCTCTCCCCAGTCCCTGGGGCCTGTTGGCATGCTCTATCAAATCTGCAGTCCCATGGGATCCAAGGACAATCCCACTGCCCTCCCTGTAGGCCCCATGGAATGTAAGGTCAATCCCATCTCTGTCAGCAGTCTCAAGGGTCCTAGTGGCACACTACTAAAATTCTCTAGCCCTGTCAGCTGTACCATGGCACTTATGGTCAGTCCCACCCCTGTCCATATCTTGTCAGCAGTCCCAAGGGTACCTGGTGGCAACTGTCTCCCTCCCCGCTGCCCTATTAGCCATACTTTGGCCAGAACCATTCTGTAAATTTAACTGGTGCCATTGTGCTTCCAAAGAGCAAATTACCACTGCAGTCTTTATTTTTTATAACATACAAGGGTCTTTAGTTGCAAAACTTTTTTGTTCTAAAATATTGTCATTGGCATTGGTCCATTTTAAATTTAGTAGGAAATTACTACAGCACCCAATATGTCTATTGTTTTTAATCTCAGACTTTGCAGGAAACATTCCATTTCTAATTTTTTTTCAGATCAGCTGCCAGCCCACCTCCCCCAAAGCATGTAGGTGATTATTTTAAAACAAAAGTCCTTTGTTGCATCCCCAAAACAAATGCTCCGTCAAAACAAACAAGTCTTATAGAATATCTTAATAATCACAATTAAAAAATAATGTACCAATAAAAGTCCCATCCATTTGTATCAGGGACCACTGGTTTCCTGAGATCCATGTTATAAACATGACTGAACGTGGTTGCGGGCTGTTAGGACAACTTTTGAAAATGCTAAAACAGATTCCAGGCTTTTTTCACTTTAAATGCATCACTAAATTACTACAGCACCCAGTACTTTTATAGTTTAATCTCAAACTTTGCAGCAAACATTCCATTTCTAATTTGGTTTTGGATGAGCTGGCAGCCACTGCCCCCCAAAGCATGTGAGTGGCTAATTTAAAATAAAAATTATTTTGTTATATCCCCAAGCAAATGCTCACTCAAATCAAACCAAAAAGCATGTAACATCTCTTAATAATGACAATGAAAAATAAGGCACCACCAGAAGTCTTGTTTATAACAGGGACCACTGATTTCCTGAGGTCCCTGTTACACACATGATTGAACTTGGTTGTGGGCTGTTAGGACAACTTTTGAAAATACTGTTTTGGATTCCATGATTTTTTTACTTAAAATGCATCAGTAAATGACTACAGCACCCAGTACTTTTCTATTTTAATCCCAACCTTTGCAGCAAACATTCCAGAAATAATTTACTTTCAGATGAGCTGGCAGCCCCCTCCCCCAAAGCATGTGAAATGCCATTTTAAAACAAAAAAAAATCATTTGTTACACCCCCCTAAACAAATGCACACTAAAAGCAAACAAAAATCTCATTAAATCTCTTAATAACAATTTCAAAATAAGATTCACCAAAAGTCTTGACTGTAACTGGGACAGAGATTTTTAGGAGGTCCCCATTACAAACATTAGCATGCTACCTCTGTCCCTGTTACAATCAGGACAGTACCATAAGACCATTAAAAAAAGATGTTTGGAAGCCTGCAAAAGTCAGAAATCCACAATGAATTACACAGCCTTACACACCTGTTTAGCACATTGCAAAACTATGAAATTCACAGCATGTCTGGCACACAGAAGGCAGTTATTAGAGCCACAAAACAGATAACCTTGAACAATATGTCAAATACTTGCCATTTTCAGACATGAATAGATATATTTAAACAGCAGTCATGAACCCCAGTAAAATACATTATCAATTCAAACTTTATTTAACATAATTGACCATGTCCACAAGCTGAATCATGTTGTAACAGGGACAAATGTATTATCTCTGTCCCTTGTTACAAACATGATTGACCTTTCTCTGTCCCAGAGACCTTACTGAATGCCAGTCTGTTGCACAGCTCCCATTTCAAATCCAGCAACAAAATGCAGTCAGATTTATAGCAGACAGTATAGAAAATCATTATTTCACTGCTATGTAGCCCCATTCATGTCTGCTTACATTTCTGACCAGTTTCCACATTCCTGTTTGTAACACAGTCACATGTTTGAGAGGCAGACAGAGAATGTTCTCATTTGGTGTTTGGGAAGAAAATTGACTGATCCACAGGCAAAGCAAAGTTTAAAGCACTTAATCTGGTGTTAGGATTGGCTAGAAATAAGCGATTGGCACTGTGAAAAAAAGTCACACTCCTCAGGCATGATAAACAGCTGTTACATACATAGATAGGGGTGGGAGAGAGACAGATAGCCCGGTTCTACTTTTAAAGGCAGCCAGAGCATCTCTGCAGTTTTGAAATGCTTTTTCAGCCAGAACAGCAAACTAACTGAGCCTCCTTCAGTTCCTGGCATCCAGTGCCCCGATTCTTGCATGGTTTCACGTTTATACCAGTCAATCCCGTATGTAACATAGGGGGACATAGAAGGTTACATACGAGATTGTCACTTTCTAACTCGTTCTGGAAAAAAATAAGAATATATAAAGGCACAGACACGTGGTGATGTTACAGGGCTCTTTACGTAAAATGCATAGGGAGACTTATTTTTTCAGCACAGCATTTTGGTAGGTAGAAGGAAAGCATACAACATGTGGTGTCTTGAAATGTCCCACCTAGCCAATGCAAAAACCAGGGGACAAATCTGTAAGTTTTTGGAAAAAACATTTTTTCATAAGTCACTTAACTTGCCTGTGCTCCCAGGTCACACCTGTAAAAAAGCTTTCAGCTTAGTGTGCTACTCCTGATTAAACAACTAAATTAAAACAAAAGAGGATAAAGAAATAGAACAAAAGTCAACAAAGTAATAAAGTATTTGGATAGAAGAAAGATTACTATAACATTCCTTCAAGAGACACATTTTGGGAGAAAAGAAGTAGATTGGTTCACAAACAGGTGGGTTTAAGTCACTCATCAGAATACTTAAATAACTCAAGAGGGGTATGAATATCATCCAATAAAACTAAATTAACTCTGAAAATTACTAGAATGGAAAAACGATATGCAAGGCAGATATATCATAATTTAAATACAAATACAAAATATTAAAACTAATTTAGCTACCATCTATGCACAAAATCAAAATAATCCAAACTTTTTTTACTAAATTCTTTTTACACTTAACATTCAAAGCTCCCTATATAAATGGTAGAGGTTTTCATTTAGTCTTAAGTCAACAAGAAAAAACAACAGAAATAGACTTCACACAAAATAATCTAGAACACTAATTAAAAAAATATATGCTAGAATTTGGTCTGATCCCTAGCTAGAATTTAAAAACAATAAAAATATGTACTCACATTTCTCAAATTTGCACCTTTCATTTATTTATTTATTTATTTGTAAAATCAGTTTACAACCTTTGAGCCAGAGGCTCGTTTCCAAAGGTACTTCATCACATAAAGACATACATTGTGTTTTTGGTTACATAGCGTAGGTTTGCAAAACAATAGGCGTTCAACAGAGGCGCCACATCACACTGTGGTCAGACAAATACATTTGGGTTACAGGGTACATGTAATGAGAACAGGTGCACACAAGTTGGTATCAATAGTGAGCAATCTAATAGGTAAACACACTGAAACAGCTGCACTGGCCAGGTTAAACATAGGCACAGTGTACTGGGAAGTGGTGGTGGGGATGGCTAGGTGGAGAGCCGCCTGGAGGGCGTTGTCAAGAGAAGTAGAGGTGGAGGCTACTTTCAGAGACAGGAGCAGTTACGAGTATTGATGATGTGGTTTCGAAGGGTGGTTTTGAACTTGGAGATGGTGGTATTCGTAAATCGATGATTTTCTAATTTCAGAAACTTTAAAATGCATGATAATGGATATAAAAACCCTGGGATCACTATTTCAGACCACTCACCATTCATAATAACTATAAAATTACATGAAGATAATAAAATTAACTATTTATGGTGATTGGATCAGTCCTTACTGTAATTACAAAATATATCAATAAAATTACATGCAAAATACAGCAATCTTTTCAAAATAACACTACAAAAGACTGCACAGTTATGACAATATGGGAGACCTTCAAAGTATGGCTTAGAGGGAAAATGATAAACACTGAAACAGAAAAAAAAAAAAGAAAATTATTGTGATACTAACTCAACTAGAAAATGAAATTAAGAATTTACAATATCTACATAGCACTACATTTGAAAAAACAATTTACAATACACGAATTCAAAAGAAAGAAACATATGACCAAATTATAACACAGAATACAGAAAAACAAATTCTTAGGACAAGATCAAACTATTATGTCAAGGCTGATTAACCACTTAAACTGCTGGCCTGGCAAACTTAAAAATAACAAAAGGAGAATTCAATAAATAATATAACAGATGGAAATGGCACAATCATAAATGAACCAAAAGAAATTAATAAGATTGTTGAACAATATTATAAAAATGTATATACTTCTTATCTAAAAGAAACTGACCAAGGTATAAAGGCACATTTACAACAGACTGAACTACCAACAATTCCACAAGATATACAACCTCTATTAGAAAAACCTATAGAGAAAAATGAGGTAGAAGAAACAATTTAAAAAAAAAAAACATCAGGCAAAGCACCAGACCCTGATGGCATTGTTATTCAATTTGACAAAACCTTTAAGGATATACTGATACCCAAATTAGTAGAATTATTTAAGAATTTTAACAATATTCAAAAAGTTCCAGACACATTTAAAGAAGCCATAATTTCAGTCTTTCATAAAAAAGGTAAGGATCCACCGAGTTGTGCATCCTACAGAGCCATATCACTACTAGCTATAAACTAAGATCTTTACAAAAATACTGTCAGAAAGAATAGAACTGATATTACCTGAAATTATTAAAGTTTCAAGATGAAGTCCACAAAATAAGTCCATATGCAGATGACACCCTTTTAAATATGACAAATCTAGAAACTATTTAATGGAATTTATAGAGTTAACTATTAACTTTGGAAAATATCAAGATACAAAATAAACTGGTACAAGTCAATAATACTTAAACTAGATCCCCAGTTTATGCTAAATATACCAGAAGAATATTATTGTCAACAAACCACTGAACAACTAAGGGTCAATATTACAGCTAATATAAATCAATTATTCCTGGCAAACTATGAAGAAATTATTGAACAGATACACCGTGAACTACATAGATGGGAACCAATACTTTTAACACATAATGGCAGAGTCAATATTATCTAAATGAAAATACTCCCTCAACTTAATTTGTTATTCAGGCACTAGCAATACCAATCCCAGACACTTTTTCAGTAGACTTTAAAAAATTATTACTCTATGGAAAAATAAAAAAAAACAGGGCAGCTTACACCACACTAACCTTATCAAAAACAAATGGAGGATTAGCTTTACCAGATTTTTACATACTGGCCCAGATATTCAAACTGCACCCAAAAAGTGTGCAACAGCAGGAGCAAGCTCAAGTCCATTGCGTCCATGCGCAAGAAGCGTGATATTCAAAAACTGTGAAGGCCAAGATGTGCCTACGGCTGATGACTGAATATCACACTACCTGCACCATAGCGCAACTAGGGAGGTGAAGCTGAGCATGTCTGATGTGCCATAGCGCAACAAGGGATGTTCAGCTGAGCAGTCCAGATGCACCATAGCGCAACCAGGGATGCCCCCCAGCAGCAGGGCAGCAATGCAACAGCACAACCAGGGATGCAGGGGCCGACCACCCCGTACCATACCATCCCACCAATGCAGAGCACACCCTGCACCATGATCCCCATACACCCTGCCCAGGAGTAGCACCCAACAGTGCAGTACACCCCATGCATGCCACCACCCCCACTGTGACAATGCAACCCTGTGCACCATGGAGCCATGAAAGGCAGCCCCACCATGGACACCCTGCAGCGGGTGCAGCAGACAGTGATGCAACAGATGCATACACAGTGCCACCCTACATGTCACCCCCGAGGTACAGCTGTGAGACTGACCATGTGTCAGCACACGAGGTACCCCACATGAGACAGTGCATGCCCCGGACCTCACCTCCAGCCATACAGCATGCTGCGCACCCTCCCAAGGACACATCCTGTCCCAGCACTGGCCACAGCAGCCACCACTGACACGCCAGCAGACCGTGCATATCACAGACATGCAAGGGTGTCAGCTGCACAGGCCATGGACGGTCTGACAGGGGTGCCATGGACACAGTGCAGGCCCCATGGACCACTGCACACAGGCATCCAGTGCACAGAGTACAACACAGAAACCACAGACAGTGACTGATCCCTCTGCCCACACCATAGGCGGTTCACCTCTGCACACACACACACATGCCCATGCGTGCACCACTCCAGACGCCATGCACGCCACTGCAGCTGAGCACCTGTAGCCCGCTGCAAATCAGAGACCACCACAGTTGTTATAACAAAATGTATGTATTAAAATATAACAACTATGTAACATATTTACAAATATATACCGGGGGGGAAGGGCCACAAAGCAGGTAGGGGCAGGTACGGGGCAGGGTTGTAGAAATGGGAGAGGGAAGAAGGGGTGTGAGGGTGGGTCCAGGGGGTATGGTTGCCAGGGGGTCATGAAGGGCCTATTCCCTGCCCTGCTCTGCACTCCTGTGGTGCCTCCAGGTTCTCCTCCTCCGGACTCCATGTCTCTCCAACCTCTCCAAGGCTGCCAGGGATGCCTGTGCCAGCTGCAGGATTTCCTGTATTGCCCATTCGAGGGCCATCCAGTGTTGTCCACCTAGGACAAGGGAGCAGAGTCAGTCCCCTGCAGCAAACCCATTGTGCATGGCATACAGCCATGTGCCACACCCCTGTGATGGTGTGAGACCACCCACAGTGACCGTGTCCACAAGACCTGCCTACTCAGGCAGCCACAGCCATGTGGATCACTGCACACACCCACCGCCCATGTCCTGCACAGCACCACCGTGGCTGTACAGTGACTTGGCTATGCAGTGTAAAGGCAGTGGCACAGCCATGTGCCCGGTGCATGCATGGACCACCATTGATGCACATCCAGACATGTAGTGCCACTGGACAGTGCTGACTGTAACAAGTTGCATGCATGGCAGTGGTGTCAATGGATGGTGGCCATGCCCGCTGCCCGCCCTGTTACACAGCATGCAATAGTAATCATGGATGTAAGGCACTCACCATCATCAGGCTGGTCCCTGTGCCTCTGTAGACCCTTTGCCCTCCGGACTGATGGACCTTCTGCTGGCTTCTCCTCCCTCAAGCAGCCTGCGCTCGTCTGGGCCTAAGTGCAAACATGGAGAGAGGAACATCAGTACAATCCTGTAGTAAGTCCCCACACCCCATGTGTGCAATCCCACATAGCCAGACCCACCCACCCCACACCCTTATAACACCACCACGGCCAACACGGGATGCCCCCCATGTGCCGGACACATGCAACTGTGATACCTGTATGGAAGATAAAAGTGTATGGATGTTGCACCTACCTGGCCATGGCACCGAGCCCCTCCTGGCACATGCCCGCAGGAGGGCAAGCAGGTCCGGGTCCCTCCGCCTCAGCTCCCCATATCTGTGGTGGCACTGCTCCACCATCCGCCCCATACCGGTGGCCTCCTCCAGGGCGTCGGCCACCTCCTGCCACACCTGACTCCTGGCCCTGTCCAGGGGTGCCTCACCAAATAGTGGGCCAACATGTGGCTCCACAATGGCAACCAGGTTTGCCAGCTCCACCTGGCTCCACTGTACAGCTCTCCTCTGTGCCATCTCTATTGCTCAGTTAAGTCAAAATGGCACTCTGCAGCTTGGTTCCACCACATGCAGATGCTGCACAGTATAGCGCTGCCATTCCCTATCGCGCTGTCACCGAACAGCATGATAGTGGTGCACCCATGCCTGATGCATGGCACCTAGGGGGCAAAGGTTGGGCACAGGGTCAAGGGTCTCTGGCACATGGACAGCCACAGCTCGATTGGAACCCAATGCATCTAGCGTGATTGGGTGCCTGTGTGCCACCTCCTGTAGCAGCTTACCGTGCTGTTGCTCCAGTGCACCTACGACACCCCAGTGCCACAGCACCATATAGGTGAACAGTGCTGTAGCGCCACTGGCACAATGGTGGCCATGCCCTGCATTGCCTCCCACACACAGCACATCAGCAGCGGGGCAGGTGCCTGTGCCATCAACCCGGGCATGCGCAGTTAGGTGTGTACTGCACATGTCACAGAACTGCACCCTTGGCTCAGCACGTTCAACACAATTGCGCAAAGGGCAACAGCATGATATTCAGCTGTCATATGCAAATCAGCTAATCAGCCATTCAATGGCGCAGTCACTGCATTTGCATCCATTTAAAGATGCGCCTCACCTCATTTGCATGGGTTGCGCTATAAAAGTGCGACATTGGGCTGCACTGGCCATAGTCGGTTACTGCAGTCTATTGGTGAGTTGCATGCTGTTTGGGAGTGTGGACTGTGGATTTTGGGACATGCATGGGACTGCAGAGTCACAGGTAACACCTGTCATTCTCACAGGCTGAATCATGACAGAGCGAGTTGTGGAAGAAGAGGAACAGAGTTGTGGGAGGAGGAGGAAGCCAAATTTCATGAAGGCCAAGACGGATGCCCTGTTAGAGGCCTACCTGGATCAGGAGCTGCTTCTCAGCGGACGCCAGGGAACACCACAGACCGGTGCTGCTGCATAGGAGGAGGTGGAGCGTGCTGTAAACCTGCATTGCAGCCACCAGTGCTCCCTGCAGGAGTGCAAGAAGAAGATGGGCATAGACTGGAGGAGGATTAAGGAGAAGGTGGCTGCCATCAGGGCAGCACGGTCTGCAACAGGTGGGGGACAGCTAGAGGTGCTACGTCTGACCCCACAGGAAGAGAGGGTTGCTGGCAGCATGCAGCATTGTGCCATTGAAGGTGTTCCAGGTGGTGGATTCCAGACGGATGGTAGCCCGTCACTGCATGTTAGGTCATGGTCTGTCTATTGGGGGGGGGCAGGGTAGGTCACATGCAGTAACGCGACTTTGTTTTCCCTTACAGCTCCTGAGCATCTGCATGGGTCAGCAGTGGTGGGCTTCTCCACTGAGGTCGGTCAGATGGAGATGGAGGAGGGCCCATCCACCTCCACAGGAATACGTGGCTCAGAGCGACAGTGGGCCTGCCTGGATGTCCAGACTGATGTTGTTGCAGCAGGTGCAGAGGAGGCCCTGCCTGTGTCCCAGCGTGCCAGTGTCCACGGATGCCAGCATGCTGGGACTCGGGCTGGTGCCGGGTCCATCACCGATGATGATGTTGCTAATGTCATGGGCAGTGACACATGTGTGCCACAGGATGGCCATACAGCAGGTAACATCGCGGCCATGGCTGTGGGTGGTGCCGCCATGGAGGCCTGCATGTCATCACAGTCCCAGCCTCTGCCTGTCAGCACTGGTGGGGCAGCACTGGTGTATGTACAGGATAGTGGGACTGTTGCAGCCACTGCGGTGGCACCATTGAGCCCTGGGGAGTGGCAGTCAGAGGGGCAGCATCAGCAGTCGGCCAATGGGCTTGGGGGTACAGTGTCAGGGGGGCAGCGTCAGTGCACCACCTGTGGACATGCCCAGGCCTGGCCCTGGTGTACAGCACCCACCCACAAGAGGTGATGAGCATCAGGGCCGTGAACACCCTGAGGAACAGCATGCCGATCAGGCAGATGACCTCTTGGATGAGCACACCCGCATACTGCAAGCATCAGTCAATCAGCAGATGTGGCTTGTGACGGCAGTGGATGCACTGAGTGTGGCTCTGCAGCAGGCAGAGAAGTTCACAGCAGAGAAACTGCTCTGCTCCTGGCAGGGATGGACCAGATGCGGGAAGATGTGACCGCTGCTATTGACAGGCTGACACATACAATCACAGCTGCCATGGGCACAGGGGACACACAGTTATTTGCCCATGCATTGCAGACACTGCACAGTGCAATGTCCACCCCCCATTCCTGGCGTCGTGCGACACCATCCCTGTCAACACCGGGTTCAGCTGGTGGGCATCCCGAGCACACCTGGTGCAGGCATGTTCGGTGTGCTGCAGACCCCTGCGCGAGCACGGTCATGTTCACGCAGTGGAACCCTTGGGGGAACATCGGTGTCACCCCATGAGGCCAGTGGTCAGCCTGTCACTGCTGGCAGGTCTCGGTGGGGCCGCCTACACATCCGTGGTGGCCGGGGCACTGTGGCGCATGACTGACCTGTCTCCCAATGTGGCTACTGTCTGATGCTGCCCTGTGTGCAATGTGTCTTTCAGCGGGCAATGCACGGGTGGGTACCCGGCCCTGCACACACACACAGTCCATCTGCACACCCTCCCAGCTGCTGTCCACAGTTGTGTGTGCATGATGATGCCTGCATTGCACTGTACGCAAATGTGCAATGATGCCCAGCATCTGACACATGCACAATGACAGGCAGTGGGCATGGTGGTCTGTGGACATGTGTGTGGCTAGGGGTGGCATTCTGGGTCGGTGTGCCTCCTACCCTTTGTGCATGTCTGGTGAGTTGTGTGTGTGTGTGTGTGTGTGTGTGTCTGTCCGCGTTCCATGTTAGACCTCACCCATCCCTGGTGGTGTGTGTGGTTCCATGCCTGGCCACTTCCCTTGATGGCATGCACCCCTGGTGTGTGTCCATGTGTGTTTGTGGGTTGTGCTTTTGCCACTGGTTGTTGCACATGGCCCCATGACTTACCTGGGTTGGTTGAAGTGCTTCTCCGTGATGGTGTCCTGGTGCAGCTGTGCCAGCCGGAGCAGTCGGGGGTCCCATTGCCCAATGGGGGCTGCCCATCACCATTGTTACTGGCATCCTCATCGTCCTCATTATTGTCCCCTTCGACCTGTATATCCCGACATCATTGGCCATGTTGTGCAGTATGCAACAGGCCAGGAATAGCCCACAGGCCTTTGAGGGGCTGTACTGAAGGGCACCACCGGAGGTGTCCAGGCAATGGAAACGTGCCTTCAGCATACCGAACACCCGCTCGATGACATTACGTGTGGTGGCATGTGCATCTTTGTAGCATTGCTGCGATGGGGTCACGGGCCACCGGTATGGTGTGAGCATCCAGGGACAGAGTGGGTATCCACTGTCACCTGTGTGTAGAGGGTGGAGGTTAGTTTGGTGATCAGCATCGCCCTACCCCAGGCCATGTATTCCACTACCCATGTCACCTCTGACCGTGCCCCTCCCAAGCCCTTAGTTTGTCCATGTGGTTTGCATACTCACCCTCTAAGTGGCCAGTGAGGATGTCCCCACTCTTGAATCTGTGGCACAGTGCTGACTGGTACCACATGAAGAAATTGTGTGCTCCCCCAGGGTGCATGGCACAGACATTGATTATGCACCCCCTGGCATCGCACACCACCTGGCAGTTGATGTTAGCATAGCCCTTGTGATTAATGTATGCAGTCCCCTCGGGGCCAGGTGGTGTGTGAATGGCCACATGGGTGCAGTCAATTGCCACTAGCATGCCAGGCATATGTGCTACCCTATGAAACTCATGTATGTTTGCTGTGCACTCCGTCAGTGTGCAGGGGAAATGGATGTACTCCGCAGCATGTGGCAGCAGTGCACTGTGGAATTGGGTGAGGTGACGTGACACGGCCGACTGGGTTATGCCTGTGGTGTCCCCTGTTGGTCTCTGGAAGGTACCTGTGGTGAGCAAGCACATGCAAGCTGTCACTTTAGTCTCCACTGACAGAGCATGGCTCCGTCATGTGGGTGCCTGCATCACATCACTGCACAGCTCACAGAGCCGCCTCAGAATTGCCTGATTCAGGTGGTACCGGCCCACGATCTCAGTATCACTGTACAGCTCGAAGCTGGTGCAGGCTCGGTACTGCCTGTTGGGGGCATACCGCTGACAGGCCCTTCCACGGCCATGCTCCCCTGCTGCCTGCCTTCTCACCCCCCTCATTACTGCCTCCATCTGGATGGTGGCACTGGCCATGTTCCTGGCTTGTGTTCACCCCCCCGGCAGCTGTTTCTGTGTCCCCCGCTATCCTGGCTGCTACTTCCCCTGCACCGAGAACACCTAACTGTGCTGGCCTCAGTGCTGTGTGGCACTTCCCCCTTCTGCACTGTGGCTGTGGCTCCCCACACCTTCCCTGAGCCTGTGGGTTCCAGGTGCCCTTTCTCTGTCCTGCCCTGTGTGTGTGTGCGTATTGCCTGTGTGGCTGGCTATAGTTCAGCAACATGTGCCTTCCCTGTAGCGTTCTTGCACCTCTCCCTTGTTCCTTTTTATTTTGTCTAATTTCCGCTATCACGCAACTTCCACTTGCTCCCCTATTGCGCATGGAGCATGTTGTTGAGCATCGCACTGCACCATTTATGCATGGTTCCTCCCACTTCAGTTGCACATACATTCATTATCATTGCGCTATTGCTCAGCGTGATTTGGGGAGGTGCAACTGCCTCCCACTGAATATTGCAGAATGGCACATTTTTGGACTTGCGCTGGTGCAACCCTATTGAGCATGGCGCAACCCTTTTGAATATCTGGGCCACTGTATATTATCTAGCAAGTCAAGGCACATTTTAATTAAAAGATACCCAATCCCTGAGGCTCTGGGCACTGTACACAGATCAATAAACAATAACAATTCACTAAACCAACAATACAATAAAACAATAATAATTAAGACTAATTTAGATCACACACTTATAGAATTTAAAAATAAGTCCAAAAAGCAAAACTAGGTATATAACTAAACAGGTAACCTCGGACAAAGCAGGAAAAACAGCAGTCAGACCAGGGAAGAATTATAAAACAACATCTGGGAAAGCTTGATTATACAAGCAGGGCTTGAGGAGGGCCTTGAAAACCTCTACTGAAGGGGCCTCCCTTACAGCTGGAGGTAGTGAATTCTGCAGCATGGGGCCGGTGACACTAAAAGCTCTGTCACCAGCCATTTTTAACCTAGTCCTGGGAATCGCAAGGAAACCCATAGAAGAGGAGCAGAAGGAGTGAAACAAGACAGTAGGTGTAAGAAGGTTCACCAGGTAACCAGGTCCAAGAATGTGTAGGGCCTTAAAGGTGAGCAATCCCACCTTAAAGAGGACCCTCCACCTGGCTGGCAGCCAGTGCAGTTTACGCAGCACCAGGGTGATATGGCAGTACTTAGACTGTCCTGTCAGCAACCTGGCAGCTGCATTCTGCACCAGCTGCAGCCGGCAGAGGAAACCTACCAAGACCTCCAGGTAGAGCGCATTACAATAATCAAGCCTGGACATCACAAAGGCATGCACCAAGGTGGGGAGATCCCGGGGCTGAACCAGGGGCTTTATCATGGTGATATTCCTCAGATGGTAGAAACTGGTACGGACAATGGATGACACCTGGGTTTCAAGCGTCAGTCCGCTGTCTAGAATAATTCCAAAGTTACACACCCTAGAGGAGGCCTTCAGTGGCACAGACCCAAGAAAAAGCCCTGTCTCTGCACTGGAGGCCATCCTATCATGCCTTCTGTTTGACTCCACCACATGTGCCTCCATTTTGTCAGGGCTCATTCTCAACTAGCTGGAGGCCATCCAGTCATTGATCTCAGCAAGGCAAGAATTTAGCATGTCCACTGCCTTGGCTGTCCCAGAGTTAAAGGAGAGGTACAATTGTATATCATCAGCATAGCAATGAAAGCCCAGACTGTACTTTCTAATGAGCTCTCCAAGGGGCAGCATATACATAGAGAAAAACATTGGTGAGAAGACCGAGCCCTGGGGTATGCTGCTCAACAGGAGGCTAGTGGAGGAGGAGCAATTCCCCATCACTACCCTTTGCCTCCTGTTGCTGAGAAAAGACTCAAACCAGCAGATGACAGTGCCAGCGGGTCCACAGAATTCCCTCAGGTGGTCAAGCAACACACACAATGGTCCATCATGTCAAATGCTAGGGAGAGAATGAGAATCGTCCCCTTTCCTCGATCTCTAGCCCTGAGGAGATCATTATGCATATGAATCAATGGAGTTTATGTGCTATGCCTCGCACAAAACTCAGACTGGAGAGGCTTGTATAGATCATAAGCCTTGAGGTGCTCCTCAAACTGAAGTGCCACAACCTTCTCTACAACCTTACCCAAAAATGGAAGGTTGGAGATCAGATGGTAATTTGCCTTGATGTCAGGGTCTAAAGTTGGTTTCTTTAAAAGAGGTCTCACCAATGTCTCCTTCAGGGCATCAGGAAAGACCCCCTCTGACAGAGAATTCTGGACAATCAAGGCAAACACTAGGCCAATGGTGTTGACACATCCCATCAAGAAACATGTTGGCACCAGGTCCAATTTACAAAATGTGTGCTTAGCTTGGAAGCAAACTCAATGACCTCAGCCTCCTCCACCGGTCTAATCTCACCCCAACTAGATGGAGTGCTCTCTGGACACCCAAGGAGACCACTGTTGGCCATGAAATGGCTCATTGGTGGATTTTCTTGCCAGATGGTGGACACCCTGTCCAAGAAGAATCGAGCAAACTCTTCACATAAAGCATCAGAAAAGGCTTTTTTTGGCTATAGGCAGGCTGGATGTGAGAGTCTGTCTACAGTCCAAAAAAGCATAGTTGGTTGATTCCTCCCGGTGACAATGTTCCTGGACAGGAACTTTGCCTTCTTATGGTTAATTTCCCCCTGGTACACATTGTAATATGTATGCAGGGCCAGTTTATCCACCTCCAGCCTGGTCTTCAGCCAGCAGTGCTCTAACCTCCTACCCATGATCTTCATCTTCTTGAGCTCCCTGTCAAACCATGAGGACCTCAAGTTAGAAGATTTGGGTCTTACACAGACCAGTGTGAGGGAGTTGATCATGTCAGACATCACCTTATTATAGGTGGCAACTGCCACACCCTTAACCCCAACGCATGCATTGCCCACACTGGATTGATCAGCCACCACCAAGAAACCCTCGGGAGTCAAACACCTCAAAGGGCAGCAGATTACCTTCTCAGCAGAAGGGAGAGCTCTCGGGGGGGGGGCAAACAGAAACTCCACTGTGCAATGATCGGGCCATACAACCTGATCAGTCTTCAGATTATTTATCTCAAGCCCCAGAGAGAAGACCATGTCCAACATGTGGTCGCCCTGGTGGGTCATGGAAGAAACTTCTTACGACAGGCCCAGAGGTTACATCATCTGGAGGAGGTTGTAACCAAGCCAAGAAGATTCATTGTCAGCCCAAACAATGAAGTCCCCCAGAACTAAACATCTGATGGCCTTCAATATTTCACTGATGATGAAGTCAGCTACCTCCTGCAGGTATTCTCCCACCAACCCGGGTGAGCGGTAGATCAGGAGAATCCTGCAACCTATGCCCTGACCCCCACGAATGGCCACACATTCAAATGAACCCAGTGTTCTCACTGGGTGCAGGGTGAAGCCCAGTTCAGTTCTAAAACAGATGGCAATGTCCCGCCCCTGCTTTCCACTCTGGGGAAGTGTACTACGTAGTACCCAGGTGGGATGGTGGCCTCTAGAACCAGGTCAACATTGTCACCCACCCAAGTCTCTGTGATGCAAGCCAAATTGACTGAGGAAATCAAGTCTACTATAATTGCAATCTTCTTTCTGATTGATTTGGCAATGCAAACACTGCCCTCATGGAATCAGTGGACACTGCAGCCCCTCTGATTACCTGCACACTCAGTCTGGTGGGAACCCAGGTGATGGGTACCAAACATGTCTGGCCTCTCCATTTGACCCGTTGGAACCCAGGGCATGTTCTGCACCTAAGTACCTCTATCCTGCCCCCTACCACTGTGCCCAAGGTGCCCCACCACAATCAATCAATGCAGCTCCTCCTGATCCTGACCTCCCGACAGCACCTGGCTGTAGTAGTGGAAACTGGGAGGTCATAAAAAGGCCACAGATCGAGCAGCTGGGATGCCCTGTACACTATTCTAGCCCACCCCAGGCCCTCGTACTTTCTCAGACACATCTTGTTGGTCTGAGAAGTCCCAAACACACCAAATCCTAATTAACCAGCCACACACAGCAGACATACACTGAAACACAAATACCTTAAGCCAATCACACATCACACTAACAAAGCTAAAACCCTCACCCAGAACCCCAACAACCCCCACCCACAAACAAAAGGAGCAGGAAGCCCGCAAATTAGTAGTCACATTCAGGAGAGATGTCCACAGTTCACATAGAAGTCCTACTAGACAGGACTAGAAATATTGCAGTTTAAGTAATAACAAAGTGTTTATAAAGTTTCACAACCCAGACCACTCTAAGGCTAAGAGCCCCTCACTGCCCCAGTCTCTTCATGGACAGATAATCCAGCTGAGAAAATAATGATTGCTACCACAGGATACACTCCCAGACATATCCCAGGGCTGCTCTCACCAGCTTCTGGGACCCTAGGGAATTTACCAGAGTCTAAAGATCTTCGGCCCCCTAAATAATGGATCCATGGAGGAAAAAGTCCTGAAACCTGGTCAAAGGTTTTTCCCCACATAGATAGACCGGTCACACAAGTTGAAATCCCAAAAAGTACTTGATGGAGACACCGAGCCAGTCAATTCAACAGCACATCCTTTGCCCCCAGGTTGATAATGCGGATGCACCCTCAGTGACTGCGCACCGTGGGAATGCAGTTCAGCAGGAAAACAAGACCCAGTCACATCGATGGCCCTCTTGTTTGGAGGTGAAAAGAAGCACCAGCAAGGTGCTTAGGTCAAGAAAGGCTGGCAGCGCAACAATGGGGAGCTGGAGCGAAGTCCAACTCTGATCCACTGAGGCATGGGGAGGTTTCCTCAGGAGCTGTCCCCTCTGTTACATCCAGAAAGCGCCTTCAAGTGAGGCGCAACACTCAGCTAGTGATGATGAAAGCCAGAACAAGAGTGGAATCCATGACAGATTACCAAGCACAGGCAACATGCAGTCCAGGGTAGCAATCCAAAGGTGAGTGAGCTGCGGTCCTGACTGAAAAACAAGAAAGCTAACTGCCTGGACTATCTCATTCCATTGACATGCCTCACACTTAAAACTCTAACTGTTTCCGTACACTAAAAAGTTTGCTAAAATACAATTTGGATCTCTAAGTCAAAATAAAGAAGACCTCGGACACATGCATCAAATTCTGTTATCGCTCTCCTTTTAAAAAATTTTTTAAAGCAGTCTGTGAAGAAAGGATTGTGCTTTCTCAGGGAGAGCCTGCCAAGCTGCAGCACAGCTCTGCCGCCATCTTGCCATCTTGCTCAAATCATCCACATATGGTTCTGGTTTAAAGAAAAAGACCAAGACATTTATCTCATCCTGGATAACACAAATTACATTATAAAACCTTGCCCAAAATTAAGAAATATGCTTTTTCTGGGGTATTACTTGAATAAAAAAAATAATAATAAAAAATGTATCACAATTAAAAACACAATAGGCTGATGGTTAAAGGCTTATCAATTAATTAAACAAGAAATAAAATGCCATTTGTATTCTCCAATATATAACAACTATTATTTCCAACCTACAACAGTAGAAATTAATTTAAATGTTGGCAAGAAAAAGGGATAACAAAAATAGAAAAGAAGTTCATAAACAACAAGCTGAAATAATTTGAACAATTACAGCAGTAGTATGGTTTACCAATTTCAATATTTACAAACTAAAAACTACATTAAACACACAAATGGCAGCCTAACGTTTAACATCAGATCCTCACTGATGTAGACCATAATGGATAAAACAGATAATAAAAAACTGATGTTAGAAATTTACTAAACAATAACTAACATAAACACAAATATGAATAAACTAAGAAGCAAATGAGAAATTGACCTAGGATGTAATATGACAGATGAACTGTGGCTAGGGATTATCGGTACCCACAGTAAGGCAAGGCAATTTTATTTCTAAGGTGCCAAATCCAGGAGACTCTGGGAGCAGAACACAACAAAAACAAAATGTAAAATACAGAAAACATTTGTGCAGTAGCATAATCTTTAAAATAATATTCTTAAAAACTGAAATATAAAATATGAAATATAAGATGGCTGAGGGTAGAATCGGGGAGATAGCTTAATCCCCAAAAGCCTGGCAGAAAGGATCTGTTTAAAGCTTAAGCCTCTGTTTAAAAACACCAATCGAGAGAGCCTCCCATACTGCAGCTGGAAGCGTGTTCCACAGGGTTGGCCCACAGACATTAAATGCTTGGTCACCAGAGGTCTTGAGCCGAACCCTGGGAACATCCAGGAGGCCCCTCGAAGAAGAGCAGAGGGAGCAGGCAGAGGTCACAGGCAACAGGAGCTCAGACAGGTAGCTTGGACCCAGCCCATATAGGGCCTTATAGGTGAGTAAATCCACCTTGAAAAGAACCCTCCACCTGACCTGCAGCCAGTGTGAGCATGCAGGCATGACCGGGATAGTCCCTCCAGTAACCGGGCTGCCGCATTCTGCAGCAGCTGCAGCCTATGGAGGGTCCCTCCCATGACCCCAAAGTAAAGAGCATTACAGTAGTCGAGTTTGGAGGTCACAAAAGCATGTGCTAGGGTCGGCAGATCTTCGAGCGGAACGAGGGGCTTGATCCTGGTGATGTTCCGTAAGTGGTAAAAAACACTCTTCACAACAGATGACACCTGATCTTCAAAGGTCAGTCTGCTGTCCAGAATCACACCTAAATTTTGCATCTTCAGGGAAGCAACCAATGAATCAGACCCTAGCAAAAGACTACTGTCCGCTCCAGGCAGCAACCCATCACGCCCATGATCTGGCTTGACCACCAGCACCTCTGTCTTGTCTGAGTTGAGTCACAGCTAGCTGGAAGCTTTCCAGTCATTGATTTTAGCCAGACAGATGTTAAGCACATCAACTGCACCAGATGTCCAGGGGGCAAATGTCACACATGGCTGAGTGTCATCTGCATAGCAGTGAAACTCCATGCTGTGCTGTCCAATGATCTTACCCAAGGGCAGCAAATACACTGTGAATAGCATTGGTGACAAGATTGAACCCTGTGGAACCCCACAGGACAGAGGCATTGGAGCGGAGGAGAAATTCCCCATCACTACCCACTGTACCCTGTCTGAGAGATAGGACTCAAATCATCTGATGGCAACACTGGCGAGTCCACAAAATTCACAGAGCCAATTGAGAAGCACAATGTGGTCCACGGTGTCAAAAGCTGAAGAGAGATCAAGGATCACAAGAACTGAACTGTCTCCTCTATCTCTAGCTCTGAGTAAGTCATTATGCAACCTGACTAGTGCGGTTTCTGTTCTGTGTCTAACCTGAAACCCCAACTGAAATGGATCATAGATGTCAAGGGACATGAGCCAGTCCTCAAGCTGCTGTGCTACCAGTTTCTCACAACCTTGCTCAAAAAAGGCAGGTTGGAGATAGGGTGGTAATTCAGTAGGATGTTGGGGTTAAGGGAAGGTTTCTTGAGGAGGGGTCTCATGAGTGCCTCTTTCAGGGAGCTGAGCACACCCCCTTCACCATCAACACCTGGCTATCCCAGAGAACACTGGCCCAACAGCCTCGGCACATCCCATCAAGATACATGTCAGGGCTGAGTCCAGTTCAAAAGACGTATGCTTCAGCTCTAAGATCACCCAAGTCACCTCAGACACTTCCACTGGTCTAAATGCTTCCCAGACAGGCAGAGTTCCTCTGCTCCCAGAAGATCGGCAACTGCGAGGCAGATGCCTACCTGATGGAATTCCCAACCAGATAGCTGACACCCTGTCAGAGAAGAACAGAGCAAACTCCTCACATAAGGTTGATGACAAGGCTTTTTTTCATCTGAAGACAAGCTGGATGAAGCAGCCTGCCCACAGTCCAAAAAAGCTGAGCAAGTCTGTTCCTCCAAGCCACAATCTCCCTGGACATGAGTTCTGCCTTCTTGCAGGAGATTGTCTACTGGTACTCTTGATAGTGAGTGCACAGGACCAGTTTGTCAGCATCTAGCTGGGATCTCTGCCAGCAAGGTTCCAACTTCCAATCCTTGATCTTTATCGCCTTGAGATTCCCATAAAACCACCGGGATCTCAAATGTGAAGATCTGAGTTGTATACGAACTGGTACTATGGCATCCAGAGCTTCAGACACCAGCTTATTATAGGTGGCCACTGCCTCCCTGGAGCCAATCGCATAAGCCGCCTCAACCCTACATACACAAATTAAGTCAAGCAAGCTACAACAGATACAATTTAATTCATTACACAGAACATGTAATACTCCTTCTAATTCACAACATTTTAACAATACTATTCAAGACAAATGCCCAACATGTGCATGCACTTCAGGTACATTAATGCTTTTAATTCATACATGCAAATACTTAAACTGTTCGTCCAAAATTATATCGGTTATAAATAGAATGCCAAATTATAAAGTATCACATACACCTCAATTGCTATTAGCAGTTCCAGTTGCTATCAATATAATAGATAACTGCCATAATTTTTTTTTAACAATGGCATCAATTCTTGCAAAGAATTGTATCCTGATGAAATGAAGGATCTACTTTAGACCTACCAGTTTATGAAACCTGGCCGAACTTAATGAATGATATCATGAAATTAGAAAAAATCTACTACATGAAAAATGATCAGACAGAATTTTTTAATAAAGTATGGTCACTTTTTCATTATGTAATAATGCAAGGAATACTCTGAAGATATAGAAAAGGAAGAGAAAGTTAAAATATGTACTGTAGATAAGGAACAAGTCCTGGACCCCTTGGTAATGATGATGAACGTGACTATACAGGTATATGCTGATTACAAATCACATTAACTTTTAGTCTCTATCTAATCTGAACCAAAAAAAAGAGTTCTTTGCTAATGTCTGGTTGGAATTTTACAAGGTGTAAGACTTACATCAAAGATCCAATATCCCAAAGAAAGTGCATCTGTTATGGCACTCTTGTTTCCAAGTCTCATTATTTCACATGTGTATGGGTTGAGCAACTTCATTATTATTTGACTCTATTTCAAATATCACTTATTTTTTCTTCTGTATTCTTTACTAAGATGTATTGGTGCTTTTTCTTATTTTCTTTTGATTTTCTTACAGTTTGGCTTCTTATGGGTCTGTTTGTTTTCTGTATCATTTATCTGTAATAAAAAATTCCCCAACTCCTTTTAAGAAGAGCCATGGGATCTTTAACATCTACCTGAACAGCCACCACAAAAGGCAAATGGGACCTCAGTTTAACATCTCATCCAAAAGAGTTGACCATCAGACAGTCAAATTACACTCTGCTGCACATACCATACAGATCCACTCCTCAAAAACACTTTAACCTTGGTTTTGAAACTTGGGATTTAAGTCCACATTAGGGGAAAACTTTAATAACATGTATACAGCACCAAATTTCTTGTTTTAACCCAAGAAATTCAAAAGTTTTGACTACTTCTGTATGCTGTTCGTGAAGGGAAAGCAGTTCTTACCATAAGACATTTAAGGTGTCGATCAGACAGTCAAGCTGCACTTTGCTTCACATGCACAATACAGAGTCACTCTTTGAAAACCATGTTAACCTTTGTTTTAAAACTTGGAATTGAAGTGCAGTTTAAGGAACACATTGGGGAGCAAGTACGCAGAAATTTGTGTTTATACTATAAGAAATGTAAAAGTTATGCCCACTTCTGTACAGAGTTTGTGAATGGAAAGTAGGTGCTACATTCAGACAGTCGAGCTGCACTCTGCTTCTCATACTTCATACAGATACACTCACACAAAAAAACCCAACACTTTAACCTTTGTTTTACAACCTGTGATTTAAGGGCACTTCAGAGGACACCTTGGGGAACATGTGCACTGAATTTCATATTTATTTCATAAGAAATTCAAACTTTATGACTGCGTCTGTGTTTTTCACAGGAAAGCAGGCCCTGCCTTCAGACAGTGGAGCTGCACTCTTCTTCACATTCATCATAAAGGTGCTTCCCTCAGAAGCTAAGCTACTTTAGCCTTGGTTTTAAAATGTGGGATTTACTGTAAGTGCACTTTAGGAGACACCTTAGGGAACATGTGCCCAAAGTGTGATGTTTATACTACAAGAAATTCAAACATTTTGCCTACTTCTGTTTGGTGTGTGTGATGTGAAAGCAGTCACTGGTATCACACATTCAAGCTGGCTATCAGACAGTTGAACTGCACTATGCTTGCTCCCTTTGAGAACCACTATAATCTTTTTTTTAAAACCTGGGATTTAATTGCAGTTTAGAGGACATCTTGGGGAATATGTTTACTGAATTTGATGTTTATAGCACAAGAAAGGCAAATGTTATGGCTGCTTCTGTGCTGTAGGTGTGAAGGTAAAGCAGTCCCTGCCATCTGATTTATATCCAAGGTACCCATCAGAGAGTCAAGCTGCAGTCTGCTTCACATAGACCATACATATTCACCCCCTCAAAAACATATGTAACCTTTGTTTTAACATCCTGGATTTAATTGCAATTTAGAGAACACATTAGGGAACATGCATACTGAATTTCACTTTTATGCTGCAAGAATTTCAAGAGCTGTGCCTGCTTCCGTTAGTGTTTGTGAAGGAACAGCAGTCCCTGCCTTCAAGAAGTTGAGCTGCAGTTTGCTTCCCATACAGCACGCATATGCAGTTCTCGAAAACCACTTTAACCTGTGTAATAAAACTTTGGATTTAAGTGCACTTTATGGAATACCATGTGGAACATTTACACTTAATTTCAGGTTTTTACCACAAGACATGTAAAAGTCATTCCTGCTTCTGTACCATGTTTATGAAGGGATAGCAAGCCCTGCCATCAGACTTTCAAGGTTGCCATCAGACTGTTGAAATGCAGTCTGTTTCACACACACCACACATATATACCCATCTAAAACCACTTTAAAATTTGTTTTAAAACCTGTGATTTAACTGCAATTTAGAGGCAGCTTGGGGAAGATATACACAAAATTGTATGCTTCTACACCAAGAAATTTAAAAGATATACCTGCTTCTGTATGGTGTTTGTAAAACGGAGGCAGGCTCTGCCATCAGACATTTAAGGTGGCCATCAGACATTCAAGCTGCACTCATCTTCACATACACAATGCAGATATACCCCTTGAAAACCACTTGATCTTAACAATGAACACATTAACTTCAGATGTGTAATAAACAGTAGGACAGCAATAAGTATATGTTAATAACATCTTTATTTGACATTAATTTTCCCTCTTTCTCATTACTTATCTTTATTACACTATACTGTACTTTACTTTTCTTTAATTTACTTTTTTTTTGGGCAATAATATTTTCATTGTTTTCAACTGAGAATAAAACAGCCAAGTGAGCAAGCCACAGAGAAAAAGCAGTATGTCAGTCACATTTACATTGGCATCAATTACTGTAAATCATTTTTCTTTATTTTACTTTTCTTTTTTGTTTTAAGACATTTACTGCTTTGAGAATTTGAGAGTAAAACTTACATTACAGTGAGCAAGCAATAGAGACAAAGCTGTATGTCAACCACATTCACAGTACATGGAGACAGGTGTCAGTGTGGCTCAGCTGGTAGTGCATCTACCTCTGGGTGAGAGGGTTGTGGGCTCTGGTCACACACACACTGGGATTGGGCTCATATCATTAACACTAGCATCCAAGTACAGTACTAGGAGGGTGCTGTACTTTTGGGGTGTGCCAACCTTCAGATTAGATGTTAAACCAAGGTCCCTTCTGACCATCTCTGGTATTTTCCTGGTAGGTGTCCAAGTGGAAGTAAAAGAGACCAATGTACTTTTCTTTTTTTTGTGGGGGGGATTAAATATATGTTATTGAAAGTTTTATATACAAATACCAAACATAGCAAGAAATAAACAAAATAGAAATGAGAAATAGATATCAAAATAGCCTCAAAATTAAGTTAACAGGAGTCAAAATACAAGAAGAAAAGAAGGAAATGAAAAAAAGCAACCCATCCCACCCCTTCCCCTTGGCCTGCACGCTTACCTCACTTACAACAGAGACAACAACATAAAGATGGGTGATTCCACGTCAAGTCAGAGTGGACAAAAACAAAAGAATATTTCATTGGCAAAAAGAAACCAAAGGACTTGAATAAATTGGAAGCATTGAGGGGTCAAGATAAATGATAGGCATGTTAACCCTTGCAGGGCCGCAGACTGATGTATCAGTCCAAAATTCCTATACGTTCTAATTCTGCCAGCTGCCTAAGGGTTAAATTGTCAGTAAGGTCAGCAACACTTCCCATTTCCTAAGCAAGGAGGAGTATCTATGGTGTAGAATCACAATGGAGCATTCTACATTGAGAGCAGACAGCATCTTTTGATGCCATTCAGCACAGGAAGGAATGTCCTTATCTAATCACTGTCAGAAAATGAGAAGACTGGCTACAAAAGCTATCAAAGAAATATATTACTTCTGAGATCCAAACACTATACTGTCATAAAGCCCACAGAAACACATTTTGGGATTAAATAGTTCTTGTAGCCCCAATAAAGGGTCTACATGAGTTTGTATCTCAGACTATAGGGTTGAGCCTTATCACAGGTCCATAGGATATGATAAAGCATGCCAGCCTCATGCCTACACCTTGTACACAGATACAAATCCACCTTATGCATTTAAAAAAGCCTACTCTGGGTGTAGTAAAGATTGTGAAGTACTTTAAACTGTTGGAGTCTAAAGCGGTTCTGTTTAATATACTTATACAAATTGTCCATAGCCGGTGCCATTGTTCTTCAGTGAGAGCCAAATGTAAGGCATTTGACCATGAATAGCAAACAGGAGATGGCACAGAGCGATCCAATTCTTGAAGAGCAATATACAAACCTGATATAGGATGTGGTTGATTAGCAAACTTGCGTAACATGTAAAAAAGCCAAATCTCCAGAGACTGGCCAGGGTAAGGGGACCACATATCTAAAAATACAGTGCTTTAATTTAGAAAATTTTAAATTAAAAAGGGTGGAAAACTTCCATTGATCTATAAATGCTTGATATGTAATAAAGGAGCCCTGGGTCAAGAATTGGTTGACCGAAGAAATACCAACATTTTTCCAAAACTTAGGATTTAGTCTTACCACCCAACTGAAAATTAAAGTTAATAAATAAAGGCTGAGAACAATCTTTTGGCAGTCAGACACCCATTAATTAAGGGGCAAACTGAAGCCTGGGTATATATGCTATGAAGCTATCTCATGAACAAAGGTGGCCAGTCAAAAAAAACTCAAAACCTCAAGACCTGGAATAGATATTCGTTAGAGACCCTGTCAAAAGCCTTTTCCTTATCCAAGCTGAGCACAAATCCATCCAATCTGTGCTCTGCCCCACATACAAAATGTTCTCACAGGGTGAGCAAGTTATCCTGAATGTGTCTATGTGGTATAGAACATGACTGAAATGGGGTGATCAAAAAGGTAGCTATCCAACCCAACCGAGCTGCAAGAATCTTGGTTAGGATTTTGTTGTCCACATTTAGAAGACTCAAAGGTCTCCAGTTATGAAGGTCAGCCTTATGACCCTTTCTAAAAGTGTAAACAAGAACAGCCTGAGACATGGAGGTGGGAAAAACACCCTGGGTCAAGCAACTGTTATACACAGCAAATAGCACGGGTGCCAATGTCTCTTTAAAAGTTTTATAAAACTCGGGACTGAGACTATCTGTTCCAGGGGGTATTCGTCTTCAGTGAGGTAATACTCCAGAGTACCTCATTGACAAAAATGGGAGCCACCAGGGATTGAACTTCAGTCTCCTGTAAGGCTGGGAAAACTAGGTGGAAAAGAAAAGGCCAATCTGACTTAGTCTGAGGAACAGAGGAAAAGGTAGCCTTTGTAATATCCGTAACCACCAGTAAAATGTATTTGCTCATGTTAACTACTTGTCCAGTACAATCATACAAGGACCTCATAGACCTACTGTCCACTTGGTGCCTACAATCTTTAAAGGGGTTAAAAGTTTGGAAGGAGCATTGCATGACAAAATGCATCTCCTGCTGCAACGATTGCACACAACTGTATTGCAACGTTTTCATATCCACTTGTAGGGAATTAATTTGGGTGCTGTAGTCTCATCCCAAGAGTTTAGCCACAGGAAATACTTCCTGTAACTGATCCTGTAGAGATGAGTACTGGAGATACAAAATCACACATACCCCCATAATGCAAAGCATCATGGGCTGTATATGCAAATCACCACAAAAGTACTGGAGATACCCACTAGTAACTTTGTGTCCAGTATGGGTCCTAAACAGAGCCATAAAACCAGTCTTTTTATCAACCCACCAAACAGCCATGTTGTCATACATACATTTCACTGATAAACGTGCAGATCATAGGGAAGTCTATTTAGTTATCAAAAGTGGGTCATGCAAAATATTAGAATTCAGTGTCCAGGGGTCCTTACCATATGTCGGGGCACTGGTCCGGTCAACAGTACAAGTCAGAAATTTATGGTCAGAGTGTTCCATTCCACGTGTGTGCTGCTACAACCATTAAAAGTTGTGAGACAAAAAGGTAATTAATTTGAGTAGATTGTGAACAACAAAAACAAGCCAGCCCCCCCCCCCCCATCCCAGTAGACTGCTGAACCTTATAGGTGTCTGTAAGGGATGCAGTCAGGATAATCAAGGTCAAGCAGTTGGAATTAGAAAAAAGTTTGTCCATCTGTAAACCCATGACAGCCAGTGTCAAACCACAATTAAAATCCCCACCACACACAACCAAGCGGGAAGTATGCAAAAAAGGCTAAACTGTCCAAAACAGGGACACCCCATCAGTCTTTGCCTCAGGATCATATACGGTGATAAGGCAGAGTCTATCATGTCCCAATTTGACATCCAGGGCTAGGGCTCAACCCTGAAATTTGTCAACCATTCTAGAAACATGAGGCTCTGAGGAATTAAACAAGATCCCTACCCCATCATATCGATCTTTGCCTATGGACCAAAAAGAAGGGCCCTTTGTCATTTTCAAGTGGGTATCTTGTAAGAAAAGCACAGGTGCCACAACAGCTTGCAAAGATGTTAGTGTCAGCAGCCTCTTACCATAAATTTTCAAACTATTAACATTAATGCTAGCCACCAGTAAGGTTCCCATCAAGAGCAATAAGAAAAATACAGGCATATAACACAAATCTAAGTGCATTTTGTGATCCTGTTCCCCTTCTATCCACAAAAGGAGGGGTCTGTTCTAACTGAGAGTGGTCTACATCTGAGGAATAGTAAGTAAGTAATAATTTATTGATCAGCTCTAGCCATTTCAAAAGCATCAGAGGAATAATCCATTTGGGAGGAGGGAACGGAGAAAGCCTCCGAGTTACCATCATCAAGATCCGTGTCACCCCACTCAACCTGCTTGGCCAGTGCCCCAAACCTGTTCTTGTGAATCAAAGCAGCCACACCCTTCCTCCTCTGCAGTGTGTGTGTGGGGGGGGGGTGCTCACATGTTTCAATCTCCACTTTTTCCCCTTTCAGAGGGACAGGTATAAAATCATCTGGGGGGGAGGAGGACATGGATGATGTAGACACAGAAGGTAATGGAACTAAAACAGACAAATCCTCTGCAGGACAAAGTACAGGCAGATCAAAGGCTTCCTGGAGGATGTACCAGGGCTGGTGTCTACAGGGAGGGGCAGGGGGAACAACATTACTTACCAGTGGAGGAGGAACCAAAGGAAGGGTCCACAAGGTGAACCATCAGGGAAATAGGAGGGGCCAACTCCCGGCCACCAGCCAGGTCAGGTGTCATGTGCTGCTATTGAGCCCGAGATATTAAGTCATCCTGGGAAATGGCAGAATCCTTGTTGTGGGATGCCCAGGTACATTTAGCATAAAAATGTCCCCACCTGTCACATGAATTGCAACAAAAGCCATTGGGGCAATCCTTAGCCAAATGTCCAAAGACAAGGCAATGGCTACTCTGAAGACTGTCACAGGCATTACTGAAGCGGGTGTGGGAGCTGCAATTAAAGTATGTTTTCAGCTGGCTATGCCCCATGTACACCGACACCAACACAGCAAACTACATCCCTGTCAGCAAAATTGACACTTTGCTGACAGGTCATTGTGTTGGTGTGCCTGAGACAGGGGCACACTGTCTCCCGGTCCTGCACCCCCACCCTGAATTAACTCTGACTGGAGTTGAGAATCCTGTTCATGAGGGGATGGGGAAGAGCTCCCTGCATGGGGGTTAGGGAATGAAGCCCCCCTATAGAAAAAACGGACTGGGAGACACACTAGACTCATTTAGACCACAACTTGTGATCAACACGATTCCAGTCGGTGAGATGCGGGTCAACAAAAGGGTTGTCTAACCAGCATCATAGAGCCTTTGGGCTGGCTGTGGTAGAATAAAATAGCCCTGCCCCTAGCCAAGTAAAAAGTGCAAGGCATATGCAAAACCCTATGATCAGACTGCATCAACTTAACTTGGATCCACTATCCCCCAGTCCAGATCTGTTCTGAATCAATCAAAGGTTCTGTGCGATCCAGGACTTCACACTGTCTGTGCAACCAGCTCAAAATATCTGCAATGTTCACCCCCTTATTGCAAAAAAACACAGTAATAGTCTGAATAGTAGGTCAAGTCAGAGGGACTGCCAAGAAAGGGGTCCAAAATGGTGAATCTTTATGCATGTTATAATGGGTCCAACATTTATCCCGTCCAGTAATAAGTTTAAAGCTGATATTGTAGCTAGAATCCCTCACGCTTATATATTTTATTTGTTTATTGAATTTTGTTGACCCAGTAAGCCCACTGGGCCTAGAAGTCCCTTTTTCAGGGGTGACCGTTGGGGTGGGGGGATACAGATGGTAACCAACTGAAATTGAATCAGATAAAAGAACATACAGTATGTCAGATGCCTTAAACAAGCATGACTCTTTCAATAACTTCCTGGCCACATAAACCCTGTCTGGGGGAAGGTCCAAACCCCCTTTATAGATCAGACATACAGCATTGCAAGTGGGGCTGGTTCCTGGTCAGCAAATTGTTGAGGCCAGACAAGAGACTGTACAGTCTGTGGGCGGGTGATGAAACAGACTCCATGCAAGGGGAAGCACTATAAGGTGCCAAAACTGCAGACTCTGAGACCACTAGAAAAGCTCCAGCAAGCAATACACAGTTGTTTCGACTTCCAAAGAAATGGGGGGGGGGTGCAGTAGATAGCAGGTTGAGACACTCCAGAAGTAATGGGGTCAAGGCAGGTTGTCAAAGAGGCAAAGGCTGACACACATCCAGAACCTGAGTTGGAACTAGCTAAGGTAGAGTCTGTCAGTTGCCCTGAAGGAAGGACAGGAGTAGCAGTCAGGCTGGCAGGCAGCTGTTTGAGAGGAAGAGCTGCAGACAGGCCAGCAACTGTTTAGTGGTACTGCTGTACCACCTGGTCCGAGGCATCCAGGACCCAAGTTCCAGTTCAAGTCTTCTTCCAGCCAGCATCTGCAAGGCCCTGCTCTGGAGTCCAGGGCTCCCCATTCACAGCACAAACAGGGCATACAAGCACCTGTGCCCCAAAAAGCACTCTGAGCAAAACAGGACTCAGCAGCAACTGCAGCTGCAGGAAATCTCGTAGGCAACATCACTGATAGTGATGTAGTCACATCAACTGACCAAGGAACAAAAGCTAAAGATGTTACCTCCTGTGCAAAGTGGAGCTCCTCCACATGAAGCTGGGCTAACAAATCCTCCTTCCTGTGGCTGTACTGCACACTCTGCTCTGGTTCAGCCTCCCGAAGATGAAATGCCATTGCACTCTCAGTAGTCATGATAGCTCCCAAATCATGCAGGGCAGAACAAGACTTATTGCTGGACTCCAAACACACTGAAGCCTTGAAAAAACAGTCACTGGGGTAGAGGCAAAGTCCCTAGTTCCTAGGAGAAGATCAGCCACTGTGCCAACGTCCATGACATACCCCACCATGGATCCATGGTTAAGGAAACCTCCTAAAGTTGAGTAGGAAAATTCCCCTGGTGTCCTGTCCAGTATGTCCCTTCCCATAAAACTGGTTCATGAAATTGTCCCGGATTTCCCCCTTTTCCCCTCACAAAAGACAGAGACCATTGTTTGTTGTTGTGCTCAGATTGGCAAATAATTTATATTCATAATCCAATATTCCATTTCCATTTCTTTATTATCATATTTCCAGAAATTTCATTTATTTCCATCCACATATCAATCTCTGATTATCCCTCCCCCAGGTGAAAACCTGGGTGCCTTCTGTTTCTCCTTTTCCGCTAGGTAACGGTGAAAACCGAGATTGCTTTCTTCTTCCTCTTCTTGTGTTATTCCTTTTTTCTTCCCCCCCCCCCGGCCATCCACCTTTGGCAGTCCAAACTGTCTGACTGGACTCATCTGTCATCCACCTTGACAGACCCGCCATACAGTCCCCCTTTGACTGTCTTTCCCTCTTGCTCTGTCTAATAGGGTGGGTGGGAGGAATCAAAAATTCCAGCAAAAAGTGGCTGAGGCCCCCTTGTGCTGTCCCTTATGTACCACCCTTCGCCCCTCCCTTTCCTGTTACCTATCCTTTGTTCTGTTCCCTAGCCCATCCCCTTCCTTCCCTCCTCCCCTTCTGAGCACTATCATTCCATGACAGAGGGAAGGGGTGCACCAGGACAACCTAGTCTGCCCCTTAAAGGGCAAACTCCATTGTCCCAGATTCCCTCTTTTCCTCTCACAAAAGACAGAGACCATTGTTTGTTGTTGTGCTCAGATTGGCAATTCATTTATTTATATTCATAATCCAATATTCCATTTACATTTCTTTATTATCATATTTCCAGAAATTTCATTTATTTCCATCCACATATCAGTCTCTGATTATCCCTCCCTCAGGTGGAAACCTGGGTGTCTTCTGTTTCTCCTTTTCCGCTAGGTAATGGTGAAAACCGAGACTGCTTTCTTCTTCTTCTTCTTCCTCTTCTTGTGTTATTCCTTTTTTCTTCCCCCTTCCCCCCCTTTTCCCCACTAGCCAGTCTCCAGCTTGCGTTGGATGGCTGGCTTCCCCATACTTAGGGTATCATTCTCCCTTACCACAGGGATGATCCTTTTTTCCCCTTTTCTTTTTTTTTTTTATATGCCAGCTTTTTCCTGTTTTCTCCATTCCTCTATGAAACCCATTGTTTCTGTGTTGAACATGTCTATGGCTAGGTCCAACAGGTGCACACCATCTGGCCTGTAGAAGTCCTCCACCCATTCTTCTACCCCCCGCAGTATCACCTGTCCCCCCATCTGCCTTATCAACATCCCCACCCTTCTATTCATCTTTTTCCTGGCCCTCTCCACCGCCGTGTGACTGTGTTTCTGTCTCCATACCCTTCTCGGTATCATATCTGACCAGGCGAGGCATACCTGAGGCCACCACTGTTGTATCGCCACTAGGTCCCTTTTTATCTGTAAGTATGTGTGCACCCACGGTCTGCCCACCAGGTCGTTGCCCCCTAGATGTATAATGATTAGGTCTGAACTGGGCCGATGTCCCTTGAGTTCCTTCAAAGCGGGAAGGAGCTGTGCCCATCTCATCCCCCGTATGCCGTGCCATACCAACCAACACTGTCTTACATCCTGGTACAGCTGCTTTCCCCCAGCTTTCTTCTCTGCTTTCTTTCCAGCCCAATAAATATAGGAATGGCTGCAGATCCAGACTTCCATGATCCTCCCTCTACCTATGGGGTGCAAAGAAAATTTATTAATTTACATATACTCTTAGTGCCTTCACTGTATTATCCCCTGCCTCTTTTCTTTCTTTGCCCCCCAACTTCCTCCCCTTTACCTGTGCTCCCCCGTAGGAGCACCACAATTCAATTTTTTTCCTTTTTTTTTAATACCACACTTTTTCTTTTCCTCTTTTTTTTTTTTTTTTACTTCAGCGCTCTGATGTTTTTCTTATAACTGGCTGACTGCCAGCGCCCTTTTTCCAAAATGACCTTCACAGGTTCCCCCATTGCTGCCCACTGTGAGGCAGCCCCAATCCATAGGGAATGAGATGAGTAATTAGCTGGGTCCTCCCCCAGAAATTGCATGCCCTTTTTCAGCACTGCTGTGACTTGATAGCCGGTGATTCTTTTTCCGTCGCCATGTACAAATAGCTTTCCCGTCCTGGTCACCTGCTCTGCGGCAAAAACCCACAGAGCCTGCACTGGGCATATCGCAATCTCTGATTGCCCTTTCAGTGTTATCATGCAACCTTGCCCTTTTTGGTCCGTTTTTGACCTCCTTAGCTTGATCCGTATCTCTTTCATCCCCCAACTCACATCGTCCCATTCCAAACTCCTTCCTTGTCATCTTTCCCATGACCTACCACCTAACTCACTCTCATAGCCCCCGCAAACATTATCACATAAATTGTGTGAAATAGCTGGGCCTCAGCCTTCAATCTGCATATTACCGGGAGCATCTCTGTTAGCCTTATTAGCCACTGCTCCCCTATTGGTCTCCTATTATCTCCTGGCCCTCGTTTCAACCTGCATCATTCTCCTGATGAGCAGTGATTTTGTCAGGTTATCCCACCCTTTTAGGCTGCAGATGACACTAATCCCTGTAAGATAAACCCCCATTGTGGCGTGGGCGGTCCCTTTCTGCCATTGCTCCACGGTGAACATTCCCAACTGTTCCTCTGTGAGTGGCCCACTTACCTCCATCTGGTGCTCTGACCTGAATGTTTGAAACACTCGCCAGGCCCCACCATAGGCCCTCAGAGTCCGAGGCGCCCATGAGTTGTGAAACAGCGAAAGTTCTGCTCCTTCTTGCCAACATCCCAGATGTTCATTGGTATGGGCGTTTTTTGTTCCTCTGCTGCTGGTGCCAGCCTCCGGAAACGGCCCAGCTGCAGACGGGAAAGGCTGTCAGCCAGGGTATTGCGTACCCCTTCTATGTGTTTTGCTCTGAATGACATATTCAGCTGCAAAGCCCTTAACACTAAACGTTGTAATACCTGCATGACTGTATCTGACCTGGCTCTCCTGTTGTTCAGTACATCAACCACTGCTCTATTGTCACACCAAAATGTCACTTTCTGATCCTGTAATTCCTCCCCCCAGGCCAAGGTACATGCTCATATGGGTATGATCTCCAGTAGTGTTATATCTCTCACTTTTCTGTCCTTTGCCCAGCTGGCAGGCCATGGTTCTGCAAACCACCTGCCCCTCAGGTAATCCCCCATGCCTAGTCCCCCAGCAGCGTCTGTGTAGAGGTCGAGGTCTGTGTTGTACAGCCACTCCTCTTGCCAGAAAGAACACCCATTATACTCCTTAAGGAATTCTTCCCATATTCTAAAATCCTCCCTGACACCTTGTGTCAAGTCCACCCAGTGATGTGGTATGGTGGCCCCTGCTGTAGCCCTAGCTAACCTCCTTGTGAATGCCTGTCCTGGTCCGATGGCCCTGCAGGCGAAGTTCAGATGCCCCAGCACCTGCTGCACTAGTTTTAGTTGTACCCTTCTCCTGCTGTTGTGTACTTGAATCAGTTCCTTCAATTTACTTACTTTTTTGTCCGATAGCCTAAATATTTCATTCGGGGCGTCTATCTCAATCCCAGGAATTCCATCACCCTATTGGGTCCTTCCGTTTTTTTTCTGGTGCCAGTGGAACCCCCAGTTCCTGGCACAACTCCTGAAACTTACCCAGCATATTTTGTGTCTCTCTCCTCTTCCCCCTCCCAATGAACAGGAAATCATCCAAATAATGGTAGACCATCCTATAACCCATTTTTTCTTGGAATATCCACTGCAAACAGGTGCTGAATGCCTCGAACATCACACATGCTATGGAACATCCCATTGGCATTGCTTTGTCAAAATAATACTGCCCCCAATTTTAAAACCCAATAGATCCCAGTCTTCTTTCCGAACCGGCAGCAGTCTGAAGGCAGACTCGATGTCCGTTTTTGCCATCCATGCATACTCTGTGGCCTGGATTATCCGGACTGCATCTTCTAGTGTCGCATATGTCACCCTACTATGCTCCTCACTGATGAAATCATTCACCGAGTCCCCTTCCAGATAGGACAGGTGGTGGATCTCCCTGTATTCCCCTTCTTGTTTCTTTGGTACCAAACCCAGTGGTGAAATCCGCATGTTCCACAATGGGGGTGTGTTAATTGGGCCCTCCACCCTCCCTGCTGCCTTTTCTTTATCTATCTTCTGTCTTAACATCCCTTCCTTTCCTTTCACTGACCCCAGGTTGCTCGCCTCTCTCGCTTGTCTGAGCCCCCCACACTGCAGTGAAAACCCTGTGTTAAAACCTCCTATAATCATATCCCGCATGCTTGTGTTCGGATATCCATCCAAATAGGCTGTCCATGCCTCCAAGTTGATGGGGGTTCTGGCCATCCCTAACTGGTCCCTGTCATGCCCCCCATTACTCCTCCCCAGCCCTTCCCCCTTGTTTTGCGCAATGTGTCTTCCCTCAGTGAATCTGACCCCCTCTACTCGTGTTCACCCTACCCCTCCCTCCCCTGTTCCATGCCTGCCCCCTGACCTTCTCGAAAAAACTGCTGACCCGACCCTTGACCCCTGTGCCCCTGCAACCCTTGGGCCCATGTCATTCTGCATCTACTTGCCGGGTGTCCTCCCCTGCATTTTGAACAAACATGCCGGAAACGACATTGAAGCCATGAGCAAAAAGCCCTGTTGTAGGTCCAGCAGCATCTCTGGGGCGTAGCCCCCTTTTTTCCCCATTCACCTTCGGGTGTGGACTGATCCGTTACGTAATCAGTGCATAAATCTAACTGCTTGGTGTCCCATCTCACGTCCCCAAATGTTGGCATTCTCTGCTGAAAAAACTCATCCTAGTATAACCACCAGACCCCGCCCTTTGCTTTTGCCCTCCTTATTATCAAGGAATAAGTGATGAGCTGGATGCCTAGCTCCGGCCTTTTCTCTAGTACAATGGCTGAGAAAGTGGCAAAACCTATGAACCACCCATCCCAAGTCTTCCCTTTTACGAACTTGTAGTCCTCCTTCTTCCCTAAAAGCACTATCGCCACTGCCATTTCACTCTTACCTATGCCTTCAGTTTCCTCATACTTGGCTGCCGCTTCCTGGTTCACCAAAGTGAATATGTCCACATACTCCCCTTTCCATATTTTTTCTTTCATGGCCAGTGGCACATGCTCGCCTATCCTCATCCCAGGTGCCCCTATCTCCCTAGTTCCTTTTCCTTCTTTCTCTGTACATCCTTCATTTTTGCTCGGCACCTCCTTCTCCTCCCTAATCTCTGCCTGGGCCAATTCCATCTGCCCTAGCCCTTCTGTTCCCAGTGCTGACACAATTTGACCAATGTATTCTTTTATACTGTCCTTCACTGCACTGGATGCATTACCTGTAACCTTGTCTTGCTGTCTGGAGTCCTCCAAGTGTCCCCTTGTTTCTCCCTGTGGTTGAGGAGGAGGGTGAACTACTAGGGGTTGTGGGGAAAACACCACGTTATGGGGATCTGGTCCGGGTTCAGCCAGGGAGATCCCGCCTTGGTTGGGGGGAGGTACTGGCATCGCCAAGTCTATAGGCTGCAGAGGTACTAGATCCGCCGCCCTGGTGGGTCCCCCTAGCAGTGGAGGCACCCTAGCGGGACTGCGTGGCCCTTCGGCTGGTCATTTCCCTCTGCCACCTTTTCCTGGGCCCGCTTTCCTCTTCTCCCCGGGTCTTCCTGGTTCCTTCCCCTCTACCAGTTCCCACATTCTGTTGGCTTTTTCTGCCAGTTCAATTATAGCCCTGTAAGCGTCCTCCTTTGACGGTCTGCTCCTTTTTGGTGCCATGTCCTTCTTTTCCTTTGCTCTGTGAAGACAACTACGGGAAGACAGGGTTAGTTGTATATATATATATCATACTTTTAACACTTTCCTTCCGTCCCTCATGCCATGCACCCACATGATCAGTCAGGCCCCCCTGTAAAGGTCTCCACCGTGCTTGATAGGTCACCCGGTCCCTTGGCTGCTCCCTGCCATGTTCAGCAGAAGTGACCCCACTCTAGGCGGGCCACTCACCCACCCTTGGCCTCTTTCACTGGCACTGAAATTGTATTATAGACAAGGAGTCAATATAACTATTACAATCTTTTCCAAGTCTCAGCAGCCTGTTTTCATGTAAAGCCTTTCAGATACAAGTAAAACTAGCTGCCTAATAACATATGTATTAATTGTAACGCATGTGAAAGTGTACATACTCTAAGTTTTCTAATGTGTTGTGAAGCAATACTGCTACAGTGCTCCTTGGTGTACTACAACATCCAACTCAAGACCTCTTGCCAAAAAGACAACTAACCAAATTTTATTATTAAAACTCTGTTGGCATGGCCAGGCCCGCTTTTCCTTTGCTTGCCCCTGCCCTCATGTATCTGCACCAGTCCCCCCTTTTACACCCAGACTTTTTATTTTTTTTTACCCCCCCCGTCACCTAGGCCTCCAGCTGAATCCTTCAGGGCCTGTGGCATTACTTCACTGCCTTTCCAGGCCTATTTGGCCCATTGCATGACCCCTTTCTGCCACTGATCCCTCGCTCTGGAAACTTTCACTTCCTTTCTCCCTCTCCCGTGAGCCTGCCCCCACTCCCTTCCTATCCCTTCCCTGTGCACTCTTTCTCATCACTTGATTGATTCCTGGCGTGTGACATCATGCCATGTGGCCAGGCCCCTCTTCCCAGTCCCCCGGCTTGCTTCTTGCCTCGTGCACCCGTGGTCCCTCTCCTTCTCACTGCCGCAGCGCAGCGCTCCATCTTTTGCACCAGAAATGGGGCCAAACTTCTCCAAAAAGTCCCCTAATGCACCCCCGCCCTCCCCCCAGGCAAACCCAGCCACTGCCCCACCAAAGCCGAGCAGCCCACCTGACGAGCAGGAAGCAACCTCCAGGCTGCATGGCTCCCACCGCGCCGCCATACAGGACAGCGAGACCGCTGCTCCTCAGCGGGGAAAACCAGGGGCTGCACGGAAGGGGGTATGCAGTCTCCAAATGGAGATGCGAGGAGGCAGCAGGTACTGGGGGAGTTCGACCCGACCCACGCGGCCAAGTGGGCGTGTGGAAAAATGCTCAGTGGAGAGCTGCCAACAGATGAAAACCGGAGAGCCTCCCCAGACCCTGCAAACCTGGAGCCCCTTGGGGAAATCAAGCACGCAAAGGCCCCTACAAGGAGCGAGTAATGCTCCGGTGGACCCGCAGCCCACAGGGGCTCCTCCATCCAATAATTTCATGATGTAATTCCACTGAACTCTCCACAATGATACAAAGCCAGAGTGCACAAAAAACCCAGCCAAGCCTCAAAACTTGTTCCAACCAACACATCAAAACTCCACTCGAACCAAACAACACCAAAGGCCAGTGGAGGCCTAGCCAAGCCAGACTCCATAAACAGTTCTCATTCCAAAAGAAAAACCAATCTCAGGTTTTGACTGGACTGTAGAAAAACACTCAGGCACCAAACCCAGGCAGGCTCAGCAACACTCCATACAAAACCCAGTCAATTCTATGTTCAGGCAGGTTCCCTACACCCCAGTGAACTTAAAGCCTGCAGCCCAAATCTTGCACCACAACCATTCTGCTGTTCCCAAATGCCCTGCAACAACCTCTCTCACTCAAATCATGCTAATGGTCTCTTATTATTTTTTTTTTTTTTATATTCTGCCACCTTGTAGCTACCTCAAAAAAGGGGTTTTAAATGCTTCAAAGACAGGTTTCCTCAGCATTTTAGTAACCACGTAGTCCCTGCCTAAAGAAACGTCACCATAAATTTCCCAACAAGCCATCTCCATACAAGTTTCATTAAAACGACATAATAAAACTTTTTTATTCTCCTTAAACATAGCTGTTAGTTTTCTTACCTGCTGTATACTAGTGCACAAACCTTCTAAACAATATGCCAATCTGATGTGCTGTAGTTTCATATAATCAAAAACTCCAGCAAAAAGTGGCTGAGGCCCCCTTGTACTGTCCCTTATGTACCACTCTTCACCCCTCCCTTTCCTGTTACCTGTCCTTTGTTCTGGTCCCTAGCCCCTCCCCTTCCTTTCCCCCTCCCCTTCTGAGCACTACCATTCTATGACAGAGGGAAGGGGTGCACCAGGACAACCTGGTCTGCCCCCTAAAGGGCAAACTCCATTGTCCAAGACTGTGTTTGGGTGTAAGTGTGAAATGGCTGAAACTACTCATTCAGTCACTTCACTACTATCTCTAATTTCTTGTAAAGCACTTTGGGATACAACGTGTATAAAAAGTAGTCTATAAATGCTATTTTGGTTTCTTCTGCTGCTGCTGCTACACAGCCATAAAGTACAGTAAATATTTTTTTTCTTTACTTTACTTTCCTTTTTTAAAACCTGTAGGAGAATACATGTTTTACTGTTTTGCAAAAAAAAAAAAAAAAGTACAGTAGAGTGAGCAAGCCAGAGAGACAAATCTGTGTAGTATGTCAACACAGTGCCAGTACATAACCATTAAGTACAGTAAATCATGATTATTTTGGCTTATATTAACAAGCTGTCTGGGATATTTGTTGCATAAAGGGACCCTAATGACTCCCAGAAGTGGAGATTTATACAATAAGGTTACAGTTGTTTTCGAGGGATATATCTGTATAGTGTCTTTCAAATCTGCATACAGTAATCGCACAGTTACAGCCCCCATAAAATGTGCACATTGTATTGTATTAACAGTTATTTGTGATAATATGTCCACTAATGACCACCAGAAGCATGGGCATTTATAAACCAAGGATTCTATTTACACCATGTCCCCCACCCTCAGGATTAGCAAAACTGAAATCACACCTTGGAATGCTTGCCTGACAAGGTGTTATAATACAGTATGCCACCTCAATTATTTCTAAAAACAAATGCAGAGACAAAATATAACTGTAGTTTCTGATTTAAATTCAAATCAAAACACACACACACAAAAACATTATACTGTACTGTGCTTACTGTATGCATTTGTAAGATTTCCTGTCTTTCTGGGGTTGTATAACTGTTCATATACTCTGTCAATTATTAATTTCATGTGACTGCTTCCAACCTCCAAGTGCCTCCTGACAATCTTTAAAACCTCCTGGCATTTGCATTTGATATTGGCCTTCTTCCCTTCCTCCACTACAAACTTACTGTATGTTTTTTGCCCAGGACAGATACTATGAGTCATTAGTGTCTTAAAAACAGAGCAGCCAGCCACTTCTGCCTACAGTTGAACATTGTCACTAGTTCAAGTCCTCTTGCCTCACTCATCAGAATAAACTACATTTCATGTGGAGAGGATATTATGGTATTGTATTCAACAACAGGCATAACTAGCACATGCAGGGAGATGTCTGAGCTTATTATTGCTGTGCCATCACTGCTCCCACTGCTTGGAATCTGCACATCAGACTCAAGAAACTGGATAAATGACACAGGGGATGACACACAAGTATGTGACAGCACTGGACTGTGCATACCAGTGTTCATCTGAAAAAGTTGAAGAATGAGACCCATCTTTCTTTCTTAAGGCTCATTACCCTTTCTGCTATATTACTCAGTTCAGTTTTGAGCACTGGCATAGGCTCTTGCCTGGCTTGTTCAAACACACCTGGAATTTCCTTTCATTGCTCTGGTTGTTCCTCCTCAATTTCATGTTCCAAATCCTTTTTGACATCTGGCTGTTCCTCCTCAGTTTCCACCTTAAGTTCTCTGTAAATTTCCTCTTGGTCCTCCTCTATTACCTTCTCTATTTCCTCCCTTTCAATCTCCATTTCTCACTGAATTTGTTGTCATTCAGTCTCTGACAGTTCATCATCATTTGGTATCTTCACCATGTATATTATTTTCTTTGCTGTTGCAGGGTTTTAAATAATTGATTAGCAGTTTTTTTCTTGGGATAATACTAACTGTTCCAAAAGTATTTATATAGGTTTCTAGAAGTGTTATGTTTGTTAAACACAGTGAGGCAGGTGCTATGCATTTTCACAATGTTTTAGCACTTTTATTAGCAAAACGCTAATCAATTTTTAGAGTTAAATAAAACCCTGTGTTGCTTGATTCAAAATTGACTATTTCCTCAATATGCCTGCACTGTTAGAAATAAAAGAAAAAGAACGCTTACTATACTGTATCTTAAAACAAGACCAAGTAGCATAATATTTAATGTTAAGTATTGCAGAAGGATGCACTTTACCTTGGTTACCTTTGTACTTGGCCACTTTTTGGTGTCTTATTCTTTATTTTGTTTATACGTTTATCACCGGGGAGGTGCACTTGTGCCAGGTGCCTTTTTCAAGCATGACCTGGCTACTACAGAACATTGTATAATCAGTAAAAATTAATGTTGCATTTTATAGCACAGTGGTTTGACATATGGGAAGTAGGATACAATAAATGGTACAAAAGAGTGACACATATTTACATGTACTCATTCTTGCAAATTGTAAGCTTTAGTTGAAGATGGATATACACCAGGTCTAAAAGCAGAGATTGCAATTTCTATACACTGATGCAAAAAGCATATCTACAGGAACTGGGATCAGGTACTCAGGTTTAGCAAATGGTCCTTCATTTTATGAACAAATGCTTTGGTGGAGTTGGAACCTAATGGGAGCATGTATGGCATTACAGAGGGAGGCATCCCAGAAACAGAAGGACCTCTGATCCATGTCTATATGCATATGTGGAGTCAGAAGTGAATTGTTTTGGCTATGGAATGAGAGTGAGGGAGATTGACAGGTATGAGCAACTATTTTAGGCACAAAGGCATGTTGCTGTTTAGTCTTGTGTACAAAGCTGTCCAGAATAAGTTGGGAACTATGTTCTTGTTGCAACCATCTCAGTTGAAAAAGGCTGACACAGTGGTAAGACCTGAGGCTGTGGGAGGTGGCGATCTGGCCACCTTGTGGTAAAGAGCTTTCTCTGTTTGCCCAAGCTGAATTTGGTGTAGTGCACACTACAATGGCACTATATTCTAATAATGGGAGAAGGTTGCATTCTGCAATCCTTTCTTTGATATCTGTGTCGTATGCAGTAGAGTTGTCCCAATTCTTGGTGAATGACCTTGACAGTGTTGCTCAGATGATTGCCAAATGAGAGGCATGGATTGAAGATTACACCCAAGGTACTTGAAATCAGCTACTAATTTGAGCTGGGTACTATCCAGTGTAGCGATGTTGAGGTCTTGTGAGTGTCCTTTAATTTTGTGGGTAGAACCAAAGAGCGTGGCTTTAGTCTTGGGTACATTTAGGACAAGCTTTTCATTAAGGAACCAGACGTGAAGAGCATAGAGGTTTAGGTCAAAGGTTTTGTAATTTCAGATATAGCACTCCTATGTTCATAGACAACAGCGTCATCTGCATAAAGCATGGAGTTAGCAGTCATGCAGGTCTTGGGCAGGTCATTTATGAAAAGCATGAAGAGGAGTGATCTTAGTACAGAGCCCTGTGGGATGCCATTGGTGATGATGTTGGTGTCTGAAATTACCTTGCCCAGCTTAACTGCTTGGGTCCTATTTTGCAAGTAGCTCAAAAAACATTTCTTTGCTTCTAGTCACACACAAAGAGAGCTGAGTGTTTAAAGAAGCAGACAGTGGCCTACCAAATTGAAAGATTTGGTCAGATTCACAAACACAGTGTCAGTCATGATACCTTTATCCATGGCTTGGTACACAGAGTCTGTAAAGACAGACAATGCAAAGCAGTTTCCATAACCCTTTCTAAACTGGGATGCTGCTGAAAGAGGAGATGTTGCTGCTCTATGTAAGAGGTTAAGTGGTTAAGTATTTTCCTCTTTTTGACTTTGGCTAGCACCAAAAGTATGGCTATTGGCATGTAGATGTCCACAGCTGTGCTTTTTTTTTAAACTTTATGTTTATTGTTTAAAAACAAACATAAAGTTACATTTACTAACATTTGATATTACAGATGTAAGTAAAACACTACAGGGGTGCCACTCCTCTTAATGTGCTTAATTAATCCATCAAATCTTAAAAGATACATCATAAGGGAGTTTCCAGAACAAGAAATTCAAGTTAAAATCAAAAACTACAAATTAAGCTGTGTAAGGAGTCCATGAGCTGCATGGTATTTATGAATGTAGTTTCCAAAGTCTGAGAGTCACAGGCACCCTTACCCAATAAAGGATTGGGGAAATCTGTCATGCTTGTCCATAGTAAATGCACTGTTATTGCAACCAATACATAGATATATACTCCAATACTTGTTCCACTATAAAGCAGAGCAGCTAGTATCATTTGGAATCCCCAATCTTACTGTGCATATCTTCTCCCGTTAGGTAATATTAAAGAAAAGCAAAAATGTCCTGCTATCTAAAATTATAACAATAAATTGGGTGCCACAACATAGAAAGCTCATGCAGATCAACATGTAGCTTGTATCAAGAACAAATGATCGCAAATTGGAAAAAAACCCTCCCAACTTGAATCAAAACCCATTTTTTTGGGGGGGTAAAACTACAGTCCCAGTTCAATAGATGCGGATAAATTCAAACCAGAATGTGTATAGAAAAGAGACTCTTACCATGGGACTTAAACAACATCCCCCACCCTACATTATAATAGTGCAGAACCATTTAAATATTCAGGAAAACTTCATATTCAGGTAAGTTCATCTTCCGAGGACATATTCTTCTGGCTCCACTCCATGGGATCTACAGGATCTGAGAACAGATAAATTCCACCCTGATGCACAATCCATAGTCGAGCTGGAAAACCCAGGCTTGTGAAATTCCCGATTCTCTGAGTAGTGCTCTTGCTCCATAAAACTTCTTCCGCTTCTGTCTTGTGGCAGATCCGAGGTCTGGGAACATCTGAATCTGCTGGCCATTTTGAAGAAGCAACCTTTTCTGTCCCGCCATGGCCAGGAGATAATCTTGAGATGCTCACTCCATCCCTGACACTTACAATAGTCCATGGAGCCTCTGGGTTATCAGGTCGACCTCTAGAAGTGACCTAATGTGCTTTTTGGAAGTGCTGAACTATAGGTAGAGATGTGCAAAATTAGGAATTTTGTTATGTGAAGTATTTCGTGAAATTTGCTTGTTTCTCGAAATATTTTGTGGGTGTGAAATGTGAAATTTTGCTGGTGAAATGCAAAAGTTTGCCCTCAGAACAATGGAATTAGGGTGAAATTTTGCTGTTTGGGGTGAGATTGTGCATTTCATGGCAAAATTCAGTGTTCTGCAGGTGAAATTTCACAACTTCGCGCCCAGTGAAAAATTTTGTGGAACAGCAGAATTTTGCAAAATGTTTTGCATGGCGAAATTGCCTGTTTCAAAGCAATTTCACTGGCAAAATTTAATTTTGCAACATATCTAACTGTAGGGGCTATGTCTTCCCCAGCTGCTGCACCAACCAGTCCTGCAAACAAAGTAACAGATGGTCACCTTAACAACCCTCTGACAATCCCAGATATCTCAAATTGTGGGCTCGATCTTGATTCTCCACGTCTCCAATCGGGACTTCAGGTGAGCATTTTATTTAATAACTTCTGTGACTGCTCCAATCACTGTATCTGCTTGTTTTGTGGCTTTGGTGCTCGCAATAGTGCCGAATCCACTGTAGATTCAGTGGAGACCACCCGATTAGTGACAGAGTCAAATGTGTCAGAATGTCTTGCCACCAAAGAAATCAATCTATTAAATTTAGAATCGAGCATTTGTAGGGTTTCTCCACCTGTTGCTTCAACTTGCTCAGGATCACTGCCCCGTGCCAACCACATGGACAGCGCTCTGGAGACAGTTTTAGATTTAGCTCCTTCTCCTGCAGATTTATCCTTTTGAAGATTCCCCATCTGGATCACCATATGTTTCAGCACCAAATAATACAAAATGGACTGAGCTGCTCTGGAAATTGCCATTAATATATGTTGTTATTTTAAGATCAAGCAGCAGAGCTTCATCTAGGTGTGGCCATGTTACTCAGGCTCCACATCACCCCTCCTCATGACTGTGCTTTTGCACTTTTTGAGAAAAGGTACTACTATGGCCTACTTTAGATGACTGGGATAGTTTTTGTGTCAAATGAGAGGTTAAAAATGTTGGTGATTGGTTTGGCATTTAGTGGTGCAGCTAACCTTGGGAAATGTGGAAGCAAGCCATCACTGCCTGCAAATTTATCAATGTATAAGGAGACCAGCAGTTTCTAGACTTCCTTGACTGTGACCTTTTTTAGGTAGAAATGAGGAAAGGAAGTTTCCAAGCCTGGCTTGTGTGCAATATTCTGATTCCCATATCAGTGTCAAGGTTACTAAATGTTTCCAGGCTGCAGAAATGTTTGTTAAACAAATCTGCCAGAATCTCCAGTTTGCTGTGTTTAGTACCACCAACTTCAAAAGCCATGAGGGCCTCAGTAGTTCTAGAGCTCAGTATGCTATTAATACAAGTCCAGAATTTTTGGGGTCACATAGGCTGATTTCCTGCTGCATTTTTTTCATAGTTACTATACTTTTATTCCTTGCAGCTGCCAAGGGTCAGCACCAGACCATTGCAGCCCCCCCTTCTCATCCCTGGGACTTACCTCCAGGCTGAGGATACCCCCTGGATTGCCCCCTATGGCGGTGCCAATGCCCTGGTGTGAACCTGCACAATGATGGGAGAAGGATTCTGGTAGGGAGCCCCACTGGTATTGCTTCCCCACCTTCCCCCAGGGCAGGGTGTGGAGTCTGGCTGGCCACAACAGCAGAAAGAATAGGTCATCAACCTATAGTGCCATGGCAAGAGACCTGAGCCGGGAGGGCAGGGAAATCATAGAGGTGGCCACTATATTTTGGATTGCTATGGATAGGAAATGTGGTGTGCAATGATGTGGTGATGCTAAATGTCAGCGTCTGGCATGTCTCCCAGGAAATCCCAGGTGCCAGCTGCAATAAACCTGGGTCTCCACTAGGGGTCCATATACACCAGTCACACAACTCCCACTCTGAACCCTCCACAGGAGAGGAGATCCACCATATGGCAGCACAATCCAGCTCCCACCCTCCCCTTTGGGCCAAGCCCCAACAACCTTGGTCTGTTCCTGAACCCTGGTCACTGGCATAGTGTGAGGTGTAGTGTCCAGCACCTCAGCCCTCAGTACCACCAGGTCACCCCTTCCTGCTGGATTTTAAAGTTAATAACTATTGGCTAGGTTGAGTTCACACTTGCATTTATTTCTTAGGTGTCTGTACTATAGGTGACCCATTCAGACTGGGAGTATGATTTTCTTTATGCATCACACGCAGAATCTGTAACCTTCATTTACTTGAAAATGTCACAGTTTAACCAGTGTTAGTGGATGAGATACTATTTATGCAATTTCTTCCAAAGCAAAATTGTTTTGTCCATGGTGCAGTGGACAGATGATACAGCACTGAAAATGCTTCAGAAAATATACAGTATGGTTGGCATTACAATACCATTATCCCACAATTAGCATTATGATACCTTTTTGACCCTTATATAGGATGAGCACAGATGGTATCTTATGACATTGCCTGTGGCATGAACACATCATAAATTCATTACTTCATCATGCTAGAAAACAGGTGAGGTAATGAGTTACACTTTGATGTTTTCAAATGAATGACCTGCTTCCACAACTGGCAACTCCTTTGCTGTAATCACACCTGCCATTGACAATGGTGAAGAAGATACCAGTAGAGATCAGTGCAACCAAGAATAGGATGAGGACTGGAGGTTAAAACATCCAGAAGAATCAGGTGTTTCTGAAGAGCACAGGGATCTCCATCACAGATTGTGCTTGAGGACTCACCTGAAATTACCCATCTCAGCTATGAATGCATCACAGCCTGCCATCTGCACCAGAAGGACACATGTATAACACTGTTGCTCACCTTTTTAGACACTATCTAGTTTAGTGTAGTATCATAAAGTTTCATACAGTGAAGCCCACATGGATGAAGCACAGTATTCAGTTTCCTGCCTGACAAAAGGTGTTACCTCCTTTGAAATTACATTTTTTCCTGCAGTAATTCTGTTGAAGAATGCTGCAGACTTGGGTTTCATGCTGGTGAGCTTCACTGTAATGGTAGCCCATGACATGCCTGACTACAATTGAGTGAATCACAAAATGGTGACTCAATTGCGGCACGTCATGGGGCTACCAATGCAGTAGTTTGACCGGATGGGGGTGGGTTCGCACATATAGTGACAGGATGTCGCTATACATATGCGCATATAGGGGGGTGGGAGCAAGCAAGCTCAGCAAGGGGCAGGAGGGTTTTTGAGGGGTGGTGCCATGGTGGGCTGAGGAGTTGGTCCTGTGGCGTGGTGGGTAGTTCACAGCTTGGGTGGACAGAGTGCTGGTTTGGGTCCAGGGCATGTGTATGTTTTTGTTGCGCCCTGCCCAAATTTTATTTTCTTAACATTTTACATCCTCCTGACATGCATCCCCCTGGAGTTCAGAATTCTTAAGTAGGGGGGTGTGGGGGCGATGTCCCTGGCACCATTTTGTTGTGCGCTGGGGAGTCACAGCACCAAAATTGATTTTCGGCACTGTGACTTCGCCGTTATGGCAATTGCCTTCCGGCAGTTGCCATTATGACATAGGACCACTGTAATTGTGGTTAAAAGGCCACCTGCTGTGTGTTATTTGAATTTTATTTGACTGACAATAATATTTTTGCACACACAGAAACAATGCTACTTCTGGACAGCATGCTAATAGACGATGATTAGACCACCTTGAGGGAAATTGTTGAATATCTGTCTGCTGAACATGAGTTAGTGACATCTGTTTCCTCTGTCAGGTGAATGTGCCATCAGATGAGATGGATATTTGGGCATGCATGAAAAAGACTCTCCAAAATAAATTGTTATCATGATAAAATGTCATATTATCAAATTTAGTTTCTTTTCATAAGAAATCTTTCTTTAATAAAGGTTCTGTCCCATGAAACTGTATGTGAATGAACAAAACAGACTTCGACAGGCCAGGATGGAGGTCAAGAACAATGAGTCATTTCATAATGTCATTTTTCCCAATGAGACAATGGTGTCCATGGAGCAGTTTGCTTTGATGGCATTTCATAAGGAGGGCAGGGACTCCACTAAGCTGAAGCCAAAATACTCTCTAAAGCTTCATGTTTTGTGCTCCATATCTAACCAAGATATGGCCCATTACACATTTTTTAATGTTAGTGATGCTAAATTGTAGGTAGAGAAACCATCAAGACAGGTACTGTACTGTCTCATATTAAATGTGCTACTTGCCTTGTGCCCACAGGAACCATGGATAGTGAATTCTTCAGGAAACATATCATTCTGGGAACAGTGAAAAAATACATTAGGAATAAATATCCAGATGGATGTTGATTCTTTCAAGAGAATTACTCTAAACACACTACATCAGCAGTAATAATTGCACATGCCAGAACTAATTGGGTCAGGATGCCACCTGAGTAAATAATGTACTAAGGAGCAGCCACACTAAAAAAGTGTACATCAGGTAGTAATGTTTTTTTCACACAAGGTCTCAAGATATAAATCCAATTGAGATGGTGTGGCATGACATGACATGAAAATACAAAATCACACATGCCCCCACAATGCAAAGCATCATGGGCTGCATATGCAAATCACCACAGAATGTTATGCTGGTCCAACTTTAAGCAGAATTGCATGGTGCCGAAAGGCCTCTCACACAGTTTGCAAAGGGTGCTAACAGAAAACATAGACACGTGTTTCGTCCTACCAGGACTCATCAGTATGCCTCATCTGTTTGACACCCCAGTGGAATGGACCAGCTACCCCTAAGGCAGTGTGCCTGGGATATATTGTGGTGAACCCATTAAAATAAAAAACTATTTAAAAGACAAAGAACCTCTGTACGTAAACACTGAGGCAAGGGTTACCCCTAAAGGGCATTTGGCCAGGAAGCCAAGTTTCAAGAAAATACAAAATCACATGCCCCCACAATGCAAAGCATCATGGGCTGCATATGCAAATCACCACAGAATGTTATGCTGGTCCAACTTAAAGCAGAATTGCATGGTGTCGAAAGGCCTCTCACACAGTTTGCAAAGGGTGCTAACAGAAGACATAGACACGTGTTTTGTCCTACCAGGACTCATCAGTATGCCTCGTCTGTTTGATACCCCAGTGGAATGGACCAGCTACCCCTAAGGCAGTGTGCCTGGGATATATATTATGGTGAACCCATTAAAATAAAAAACTATTTAAAAGACAAAGAACCTCTGTGCGTAAACACTGAGGCAAGGGTTACCCCAAAGGGCATTTGGCTGGAAAGTCAAGTTTCAAGAAAATACAAAATCACACATGCCCCCACAATGCAAAGTATCATGGGCTGCATATGCAAATCACCACAGAATGTTATGCTGGTCCAACTTTAAGCAGAATTGCATGGTGCCGAAAGGCCTCTCACACAGTTTGCAAAGGGTGCTAACAGAAAACATAGACACGTGTTTCATCCTACCAGGACTCATCAGTATGCCTTGTCTGTTTGACACCCCAGTACAATGGACCAGCTACCCCTAAGGCAGTGTGCCTGGGATATATTGTGGTGAACCCATTAAAATAAAAAACTATTTAAAAGACAAAGAACCTCTGTGCGTAAACACTGAGGCAAGGGTTACCCCAAAGGGCATTTGGCTGGGAAGTCAAGTTTCAAGAAAATACAAAATCACACATGCCCCACAATGCAAAGCATCATGGGCTGCATATGCAAATCACCACAGAATGTTATGCTGGTCCAACTTTAAGCAGAATTGCATGGTGCCGAAGGCCTCTCACACGTTTGCAAAGGGTGCTAACAGAAGACATAACGCGTGTTTCGCCCTACCAGGACTCATCAGTATACCTCATCTGTTCGACACCCCAGTGGAATGGGCCAGCTACCCCTAAGGCAGTGTGCCTGGGATATATTGTGGTGAACCCATTAAAATAAAAAACTATTTAAAAGACAAAGAACCTCTGTGCGTAAACACTGAGGCAAGGGTTACCCCAAAGGGCATAGGGCTTGGAAGCCAAGTTTCAAGAAAATACAAAATCACACATGCCCCCACAATGCAAAGCATCATGGGCTGCATATGCAAATCACCACAGAATGTTATACTGGTCCAACTTTAAGCAGAATTGCATGGTGCCGAAAGGCCTCTCACACAGTTTGCAAAGGGTGCTAACAGAAAACATAGACACGTGTTTCATCCTACCAGGACTCATCAGTATGCCTCATCTGTTTGACACCCCAGTGGAATGGACCAGCTACCCCTAAGGCAGTGTGCCTGGGATATATTGTGGTGAACCCATTAAAATAAAAAAATATTTAAAAGACAAAGAACCTCTGTGCATAAACACTGAGGCAAGGGTTACCCCAAAGGGCATTTGGCTGGGAAGCCAAGTTTCAAGAAAATACAAAATCACACATGCCCCCACAATGCAAAGCATCATGGGCTGCATATGCAAATCACCACAGAATGTTATGCTGGTCCAACTTTAAGCAGAATTGCATGGTGCCGAAAGGCCTCTCACACAGTTTGAAAAGGGTTCTAACAGAAGACATGAAAATGTTTATCAGGTGAAAAAAAAAAACATGGACAAAGTAATAACCTGTTCATGCAATCAAGTTATTTTGGAATATTTAAAAATGAAGACACTACAGATGATGTTCTGCACACTTGCAAAAAGTGTTTCCAGTCATAGTTGCCAAGGGAAGCACCAAGTTTTGTCATCAGCAACAATGCCGACCTCCCCCACAGCGATGGCACAATACCAATGCAGGTATTATGCCTCCTGTTCAACTGGTGTTTTCTGTGGGGGGCTGTGCCCCCACACCCTCTGAACTTTAGGACTCCAACTCCAGGTCGGAGTTGGCCCAGGAAGGGGGCGGAATACTGGAGGAAGGTGAAACATGGAAAAAGGACCATTACCATGATTGTCGCCATAATGGTCTTTTTTCCTGTTTCACCATTGAAGTGTCGACGAAAAGGGGTGCACCAGTTGCCAAGCAAGGCCACACAACAGGAATGTTAATTACATACTGTACAATATCTGTTGTCTGAATTATTTTTTTCTTAGCAAATTATTTGCTACTGTGCTGTATGTGCTTAATAAGGTCTAATTATCATTCTAGTGTTATTTGCCACAGTGAAATGTTGCAATGTTTAAATGTACTGCACACTCTATTGCATTATTTATATGTGAAATATAGTACACTGTGAAATATTTAAGAAAAAAATAGTAACACACAATAAACAGTAATGTGTATAGAGCACAGGAGTGAGACCACATTACCTGAAGTGCTCATGGAAAGAAGGAGGACACATTCAAAGCCATTGTTTCACAGAAATGTATATCATTAGCATTCGTTTCCCTCTTGAGAGCCTGGATGTTGTGAAATGATACTATCTGGCAAAAACGAGCAGCACTTTTCACTTGAGTTGGGATATGGAGCCACTAATCAGACAGGTGTGATTTACAAACCTCTGGCACAAGGAGATGACTTTGATAAGGAAATGTTAGAAGCAATTGGAAAATTGACTGAAAAGGAGAAGTGCTGCTGGTGGGGGAGTTCAATCTGTCAGATGTAGATTTGAGCCTCCCAGCTGCAGCTAGAAGCAGGGACATCCTGAACTCCATGCATGGGGCATTCCTCAGGCAACTAGTCAGTGAACCCAATCATGACAAAGTAATAGTGGACCTGGGAAGCCATCTGGGGATCAGTGATCGTAATTCAGTGTGGTTCAACATAAGAACAGTTGTGAAATCCAACCACACATTGGTGAGAGTCCTGGATTTCAGAAGGGCTGATTTTATAAAGATGGGTGAATGAGTCAGGAAAGATCAAGTAGGGGGGATGACCTGGGCAGTTGAGGAACAGTGGGCCAAACTAAAAGAAAGCATAGAGAAGGCTACACACCTTTGTGTCAAGCAAGTAAGCAAAAGGAAAAGGGGACCGCTATGATTCTCAAGAGAGGTGGCAGAAAAAGCAAAGGCTAAAAGAGTGGCATTCAGAAGGCATAAGGATACCCAGACAGGGGAGGATAGAGAAGTGTAACAGGAAAAACAGAGGGAGGCAGGGAAAGCAGCAAGGAACACAAAGACACAAACTGAAGGAAGAATAGCTCAAGCAGTATCAAAGGGGGACAAGATATTTTTTAGGTATGTTAGTGAAAAAAGTAAGAAAAACAGTGGGATTATATGGTTGAAGAGTGAGGGGGGACTGTACGGAGAGGGATCAAGTGAAGGCAAACATCTTGAACAAAATTCTTCTGCTCAGTGTTCACAGTAGAAGAGGAAGGTGAGGGACCATGAAAAGGCACCACAGGTTTTGATGGGAGGGGAATGTGCACTAGTCATTTCTGGGGAGAATCAGGAAAGCACTCACTAACCTGAAGGTGGATAAAACTATGGGGGCAGACGGGGTGCAACCAAAGATGCTGAGGAAGCTCAGGAAGGTACTAACATCACTAACTGACAGCCTTATTTAACAGATCTCTAGAGACCAGAGTGGTTCTGGAGGACTGGAGAAGGGCAGGTGTAGCCCCACTTCACAAAAGTGGTAGTAAGAAAGAGGCAGGCAATTATAAGCCCATCAGCCTGAACTCAGTGGTGGATAATTTAGTGAAAACACTACTAAAGGAAAGGATTGTGGAACATCTTGAATCTAGTTGGTTACAGGATCTGAGGCAGCATGGATTCACAGGGGGAAGGTCATGCCAAACAAATCTGATAGAGTTCTTGGACTGGGAGTCCAAGGAGTTAGATCAGGGGGGGAGCAGTGGAAATGGCATTCATGGATTTCAGCAAGGTTTTCAACACCGTTCCACACAGGAGACTGGTAATCAAGTTGGGTAGCCTGGGGATGGGCAGTAAGGTGGTAACCTGGGTAATAAACTGATTATGGGACAGGAGACACAGGGTAGTGGTAAATGAAGTTTGCTCTGAGGAAGGGAAGGTGGCCAGCAGGGCAACTCATGGGTCAGTGCTGGGACTGTTCCTCCTCAATGTCTTTATAAATGACATAGTAGAGGAACTTAATGGTAAGCTCTGTTTCTTTGTGCATGACACCAAGATTTGTAACAGAGTGGATGATCTGAGGGCATGGACAGCTTGGGCAGGTATCTGAAAAAACTGCAGTAGTGGTCAAAGGTATGTCAGATGGGTTTTAGTGCAAAAAAGTGCAAAATAATGAACTTGTGCCATAGAAACCCAGGGCAGAGTAAAACATGGGAGAAGTGATACTGAAAACAACCAAGCAGGAAAGAGACCCATGGTAATCATATCAGATGCTTTAAAGGTTATCAGGCTGTGTGACAGGGCAGTCAGAATGGTAGTGGGATGCTAGGGTGCACACATAGCGGTATCACCAGCAGGAAGGAGGATGTGGTGTTGCTCCTATGTAGATCACTAGTAAGACCCCCTTTGGGTACAGTGTTCAATTCTGGAGATAACATCTCAGGAAAGATATAGACTGAGCTGGAGGCATTCCAGAATAGGACTATCAAAATGATGCAGGGTGTGCCTCAAAAGCCTTACAAGGAGAGGCTAAAGGATTTCAATATTTACACCCTGGAAGAGAGGAGGTAGAGAGGGGATATGATAGAGACCTCTAAATACCTCACAGGGGTTCTCAAGGTACAGGAGGGCTATTTTTAAGAGATAAAGGTGCTCTAGAACAAGGGGTCATGCCATGAAGCTGGAAGAGGTAGATTCAAGAGAGATGTGATGAAGTACTTCTTTACAGAAAGGGTGGTGGATTCTTGAAAGAGTCTTCCAGTGCAGGTAGTGGGGTTAAAAACAGTGTTGGGGTTCAAAAATGCCTGGGATAGGTACAAAGGAATCATTGGGGCAAGGAAGGAGGAAAAAGACAATGCTATAGATCAAGTAGGGGCTGCAGCAAAAATGAAGATAATGAAAATGGGCAGACTGGGCGAGCCCAGTGGCCCTTATCTGCCATCATTTTCTATTTTTCTGTGTTTCTGTATGAGACCCAAATGGAAGTACTGCACCGTATTATAAAAAATAACATTTATATACACATTTTCATTCACAAGTTGTGCACTGTGCAATTAAGCATAATCAGAAAACTACATCACAGTGTAACCCCTTTTATCTGAACCCCAGATAACATAGCACCTCAGTTGTTTGAAATTCAGACATGTTCTCCAAGCTGTCTGCTGTCAATTTGTATATCGTCTGACTGAAGTAAAATCTGTTTGTACATTAGGGGTAAAACAATATAAGCTGTCAGTTAGTAACTGATTCACTTAGCAAGTGATAAAGCAGGTACAGTACTGCAGCACACAGCACATTACAGTAGTCACTATGCCTGAGAGAAAAGTCGGCCAAGGATAGAATCTATGATTTTACTGTAGCCATAGATAGTGGGTTAAGGCTGAGTACTGAAATACAATGGACACATGCAGGAAGAAAATCCTGGATAAGGCAGTTTATATATGGTTTGTGCAAAACCACAGTAAGGGCAACCCCATGTTTGGAATCATTCTTATCGAAAAACCTCACCACCAGGTCCACCAGCAACTGAATGGTGATGCTCCATTCTAGGTGAGGGAAGGGTGGCTTGACAAATTTAAGCACTGGCATGGCATCTGCCAGTTGTCAATTGTTGGTGAAACTTTATTGTCCTTTGTTGATCTGATTGAGCTCTTTTGAGCCAGCTGATAGCAAAGTGATCTTCAGAGAATAGCTGACAGAACAGCAGGGGCTAGATGTTCAAAAGTGCATCTGGCAATGGAACAGGTGGTTGCTCCATGCAGCTGAGTTGCACTGGAGCAACAAAGGGGATATATTCAAAAGAAATGTGCCATGGCACATCTCATCTGAATATATCATAAAATGCCTGCGGTGCAAATACAATGCTCCAGCACATCCCCAGACAGGTCTGAATACCAGGAATGGGAAATGTGCCAGTGCATCAGAGATATGCCAGGTGCAAATTCCTGATATTTAGATACAAAAATGCAAATGGGGCCATAATGCTTGCAAGGTGCAAATGGGGCCATTTGCATGTCATTATGGCCCCATTTTGCATAAGTTGTGCAGGGCTGGCCAGCTAAATGCACCTGGCACCCTGCACAGTATGTTGTGCTGTCAGTGGATTTCTAGTGGTTCTTCCCTCTCCACCCATAACCCCAATCACCGTAATAATGTCAGATTTAAAATCCCTGGTGGTCCAGTGGTACTCCCCTCCCAGTCCATAACCCTGACCACAGTAATGAAGTCAGATTTAACATCCCTGGTGGTCCAGTGGAATCCCCACCTCTCACCCACACAGGACCCCCAGCCCACTCAGCTCCCCTCTGGTCATCGGCAGGCAGCAAACTCACCTGCATACATCTGTAGCTGTCTACTGAATGACAACTTACAGTATCTGCTGCAAGCACATTAGTCCACACTGTGGACCAATGGGCTTGAAGTGCATACTGTAATAGTCAGTCACAACTTTATGAATGAATGACTTCATTCACAAAGTTGTGACTATTTACAATATGCACTGCAAGCCCATTGGTCCACAGTGTGGACCAATTTTCTAGCAGATACTTTAAGTTGTCACTTGGCTGGCAGCCTTGGAGGTATGCAAGTGGTTTTGATGCCCACCAATGACCGGGGGGGGGGAGATTGGTGGACTGGGGGTCCTGTGTGGTTGGGGGGGATACCACTGCACCACCAAGGATATTGCACAGTGCAATTCCCCCTTTTGAATATAACCCCGGTGTGCATTTCTGGGGTAGTCCCAGTGAAACTCCTTTGAATATCTAGCCTCAGATCTATAATGCAGACAAGACCAAGAGCTACTGGAAACTGCTGCCTGAGAAGACTTTAAACAAAAGTTTAGAAATACATGCTCCTGGTTATAAAAAAAAAAAAACACAAGGAGAGGCTTACTGTTTTGGTGTGCAGCAATGCTACAAGAACAACAAACTACCCCTACTTTTATAGGTAAAGCACAAAAGCCTCTATATTTAAACACCTCAATCTGTCAAATCTCCCTGTTTCAAGCTCAGGCCATGCAATGTGCTTGTAAGCATAATAAGCAAACTATAGTATTTTACATGACACATGCCTTGTACACTAAGTAGATGATTAAACTGTGTGGCAGCCACGTTTCATTATTTGCTCCTGGAAGGAAGTGAGCACATCCAAGGCCATATTTTTCCAAAGATTTCCACCACTGCCATTTGTTTCTCTCCTGAAAGTCTGGATGTTGTGAAATGATATTGTCTGATAAAAATAAGCAGCACCTTTATAAGCCTCTAACAATGCTAGTGCTGCACAGTATAAGTAAGCACAATTTTCACCTACACATTTCCACACACTGCAAGTACTGCAAGCATCAGCAGTAAACTACAATACATGCCTCAAACCCTGTATGCTAATAAAGAGATGTTATATTTGTGTGGTAGCCACATTTCATTAAAGCAGCAGTGCTATGAGCCGGCATGTTGTCTAATTTAATATCAAGACATTGTGAATGTATTTACTTCTAAGTGACTATTTGATCTTACAGCCTTTTTAATTTTATGTTTATTGTTCAGGTTTACTTATATTTTGCACAGACCCTCGACAGGATCACTATATTGGAAAGAGCTGCATTATGGGTGTTTTCGTGGTGTCTACCGTTATACAGCTCAAGAATCCTATGAGTCAGTTCAGTAGTGCTGCATGATTATGATAAGCTTAGTGCCTAAATATATACTGAGAATAATTACTTGACTCTGGATAACCTCACACGCATATACAATGATTCTATTTTTAACCAGTTTGCAGCATCAGTAAACAATGTAATTTGCCTTCAGTGCATGTACTTTTACAGTAACAATAGTGGAGCTGTATATGTACACAGTCTCGTAATCACAGCTCAGCAGGTGCTAAATTGGGAACCTGCATTGAATTTGAGAAGTTATTCCCGGGCAATAGTGCATACACCACAAAGCAAAACTAATTGTTCTTCCTACGGTTGGGAGACTCTCTCCTGAGCTACAAACTCTGAGTTTCTGTTTTCAGGATGCTGATTTTGACTGACTTTTTCTTATAATACTCAGGAGTGACTCACTGTACTGTTGGAGCATTTGGCTGTCAGAAATGTCATGTTAGAGCAATGCATATCCTGTACGAAAACTATTGCTTTCCACTCTGTGAGGGCTGATGAATTGTTGCATCCAACAAGATACTAGCTAGAAAAGTTGACCAAAACAATGCACAAAACTGATCAAGTAAAAACATAAACCAGAAAACTACAAGAAGCGAGACAATTTATGTACACAAAAGTAAAGTTTGTGCCTTGTTTACAGGGGATAGGTGGCGGCTGCTATTTTTTGGTTTCTGTTCACCTGAAAAATAAGTACAGAGTCAAAAGATAAAATGCACTATTTACATTTGAGGTGCATGCAGTTCTAAATTGCCATGCCGATATTAATGGGCATTAATGAATCACTTCAATTTAAAAACTAAAATTGGTACCTCAGAGTTACTTATTGACCATTTCTGCTACTGATACTGCTTCCTTCTTATCCCATTGGCAGCTCGGGGGTGAGCAGTCATTTAAGGCTTAATGTACACTCCCAAAAGCATTGTGAGAGTGCAGTATAGACTACAAACATGGAGGATGAGTAGTTGTTTTGAGCAAATTAATTAATTTCAAACAAAAATATTAAAAATAGCATCAACCCAAACCAAAACCATGAATTCAGTGAGAAACCAGGACATTACTTAAACTATCACCATATATAGACAGTACACCTCATTTTTTTTAACCAAGGTTCATTGCACTGCTGTTTTAAGTCCAGATGTTGTGAAACAATACTGTCTGTCAAAAAAAGACCATCACTTTTATAAGACCGAAGTTCAAGTGAGGAACATTATAAGAAAATAGAGGGAAAAATCTCAAGCTCATTTTGGCTTTAAGGAGCTCTTACCAGAGATTTCCATCCTTTCTTGATAACATTGCAGTAGGTCAAGTTGGAGTTTACAACCTTCAGCACATTGATTTTCACCTGGTCACCATGGTAACTTTGTAATTCTGAGCATAGTAGCTGTTATCTTATTCAGATGTTAACAACTGACCCACAGACCTGTGAACTGAGTAAATGGAGGAAGGAAGCAGATGAGCAGGACATGGTTAGAGACTTTAGAACTAGTTACAGGTCAAATCTGAGCAAGATCAGAGAGAAAATGCAGAGTGTAGAATGCAATAATGTTTTGTTACATAATAGTTTTTCAATAAAATACCTTTCATGAGATGTTGATGTCAGACCCAAAGAACAGCATAGTGGAAAATGTCAGTGGTGGTGGTGGTTAAGATATACTGTAACTTGATGAAATAGTGTACCTGTATCCTTGCATGCCTATTCACAAAACTGATGCAAATATAACAGTGAATAAATAATTTCATGCACTCAATATTAAAAAAAAGAGCAAAGAATGAAGATTGAACCTATTAATATGAACATTGCAGTAATGGACACCCTCTGATCCCCCCCTCTATGAAAGGTAAATCCCAGAAATTACAATAAAAAAACATTGCACATAACAGCTATCACTGGGGTGATGAAGTTATTACTAAATGAAACATGGTGCCTGTACCCTTATACACATAGACCCGGATAGTCAAAGCAGTTGCGCATGGTGCAACTGAGTTATGCTGGAGCAAGTGCGGACTTGCGCGAAGGAGTGATATTCAGCGGGAGCCAGTGTGCAGCGCAAATCTCATTGCGCCAATGTGAAACAATAATAAATGCAGGCACAAGTGCAGGGGATGTGCCTATGAATATCCAGCACAGTGAGATATTCAACCGAGAAACCATGGCGCAAGTGCGGAGCAAATCAGAGATGCACTGAGCAGACTTGTTCCTGTAAATACAGGGGTGCAAGCACACAGAAAGCACTTGTGCCAGGCGAGAGGGAGTGAGATAGAGAGAGAGCAAGAAAGAAACAAAGAAAGAAAGACATACAGACCAAGGCAGACACAGAGGGAGAGAGGCAGAGGTGGCAGTGAAGAGGGAGACAGGGGCAGAGAGAGTGTGAGAGACAGGCAGGCACACTGCCAGGCAGTGCACCAGGGTGGCACACAGCCAGCATCAGCCAACTGCCCTGGGGGATTTTGGACAGCAAGGGCCATGGATAGTGCACCCTTCATGATGGAGGCCATAATGAGGGGTGTGAGGGGGCAGGAGGAACAGCGACGTGGCCTTGGAAGGGGCTGTCGGTGGTATGCCTGGCACAGGTGGTATCGCGCCAGCATCACCTTCAAGCAGTACAATAACACAGAGATTGTGGGCCAGTATCACCTGAACTGGGCCATTCTGAGGTAGTGAGGAGATGCAGGCACCCACCAGATGGAGCCACGCCATGTCCATGGAGATGAAGGTGACAGCAGTCAAGTGCCTGCTCTCCACGGGCACTTTTCAGAGACCAACAGGGGACACCACAGGCATAACCCAGTCGGCTGCATCCCACCTCCTCACACAGTTCCTCAATGCTCTGTTGCTACATGCATCAGAATACATCTGTTTCCCCAGCACACAGGCAGAGCATACAGCAAGCATGCAGGACTTCCACAGGGTAGCATGTATGCGTGGTGTGATTCGGGCAATTGACTGCACCCACATGGGCATCCGCATGCCACCTGGTCCTGAGGGTGTGGCATAGATTAACAGGAAGGGGAACCAGAGTGTCAACTGCCAGGTGGTGTGTGATGCCATGGGCCGCATAACCAATGTCTGTGCCACACACCCTGGGAGTGCACATGATGCATTCATCTGGCACAGCTCTGCGCAGTGCCACAGGTTGGGTGAGTATGGCATGGGCAAGGGGTGATAGGCAGAGCATACCCTGGGATGGGGAGGGCAGGGTGTGTATGTCAGCATGGGAGCCAAGGACAGGCAAGGGGTGCAGCACAGCAAAGCAGAGGGCTAAGCATGTCATTATCCACACTGGGGACAGCACCTATCCACTGGCTGCTCACCCCCTTCCAGCGCCTGTCATCCCCAGCAGAGGAACGCTACAACGAGGCACACGCTAGCACTCGCAACATCATCAAGTGAGTCTTTGGCATGCTGAAAGCATGGTTCCATTGCCTAGGTCAGGAGGAGCCCTACAGTACAGCCCCTTGAAAGTCTGTGGCCTATTCCTGGCCTGCTGCATACTGCACAACATGGCCATTGACCATTGACCATGGGATAGTTGTCTAGGCTGATGAGGGTGACAGTAGTGAGGATGACAGAGGCAATGGGCCTGAGGAAGGTGGACACCCATTCCCTGGGCAGAGGGATCCCCAGCTGATCCAGCAAGTGAGACATCACCAGGACACCACACAGCTTGGCAGCACTATTTGTGCACACAGGTAGGTGGTGCGAAACACATGCATAGGCCACACAAACATGTACAGGTACAGCACACATGCAGAGGTGTGCATGGCAATGGGCATGCACACACTGAGGTGGGAAGCAGGGGTAAGGGTAACAGGGGCACACACCCACACACAACCACACACAGCACCCCTCACAGCCACCCCACACACACACACACTCGCACCCACCCACACAGGCGTGAGTATGTGGCGTGGATCAGATGCATCGCAGCAATGCACAGGCACAACCGGTACAAGACTGCCGTCATCACACTCACACCACATGGCCCAGCAGCCAGGCAAGCACACACACAGGCAGCGTGTGGCATGACACACAGGAACCACACCTATGGTAGGCACACACACACCGCCCATGTGCACACTGGGCAGCAGCTGCAGATCGTAGGCGGGGCAGCTAACACATCAGGTCTGCTGCATGGAACCATGGCCACCACAGCCACAGAGGGGAGCTGTGCCTGTGCCAATCAGCAGCCACAGGCTGTGCATCAGCCATGGAGGGGTGTACAACAGCCCCCCAGTGGTGGACCTGTGGGACTGCAACCACGTTCACGCAGGGATGTCAAGGTGCCCAAACAGCCCAGCCCCGGGTGTGCCTGGGATGCCGACATCAGAGCCCATCATCGACTGCACAGGGGACACCTTATGCCGAGTATGCGGGTTAGAGAGCGCATTGCGGGGGGTCATCTGTGCCCGGTCATGCCCTGTGGCAGCCAGCAGCACAAAGCCATCCGAGACTGCAGTGGCATTGCAATACAGGGATGCAGTCATGGCCTCCTGCATGTGCTGCATCCCCACCAGGATCTGTGAAGTGCTCCTCCCCTGCTGCTCGGCTAACTGGCACACCTCCGTGCACAGTGCGTGCACCCCAGTAGCGAGCAGCACCTGTTGCTGAATGGACTCCCACAGCAGACGGGTGTGCTCAGCTAGCAGGTCAGCATCCTGGGGATCCCAGGCTGGGCGCCGATCCCCATGTAGTGACTGGCCATGCTGCACAGCTGCCCCTCTCAGGTGGATGATGCACAGTGGGGTCTGTAAGGGGACTGGGTACAGCAGGCACACTGGCAGCGGACCCTGTGTCTGGCTGCTTGATGGCACCCGCAGCCTACTGCTGTCATCCGTCCAGCTGCTGCATGCCACCCAGTGCCTGCATGGCTGCACCACCTCCACTGCATGGCATAGCCAGGGCAGCGCACTCAGTTTCACCCACAGTGGTGGTGGGCAGCTGTTCCACTGCTGGCAGAGCACTGGATGTGCTGCCTGTGTCAGTGGCCATCAGGGGCATCTCCCACCCCACAACCCAGGATGAGGGTTACGTCATCATCGGTGTCAGACTCCGCCCCTATCTGTGTCTCTGCACACAGGACTCCAAGATTGGCATCCTGCAGGAACACATCCAGGGCCTCATCCAACCCCAGGTCCAGGACATCTGCCTGCACAGTGGTGGTGAGCTGCAGCCTGTCAGGCCCCCGGATGCCCAGGGAAGTGGAAGGCTGGTACTTTGGGGCCAGTCCAGTGGCCACGGTTGCTGACGCTGCCAGCACATTATCATCTGCACAGAGGCATGCTAGTGCTGCAAGAGAAAGAGAGGCATGTTAGTGATGCATTGCCCACATGTGCCCCCCCACACTGCCACTACATGTGTCCTGCAGCATGGCATGCATGTGGGTGTGCACACATTCTCATGACTGGCATGCTGGCTACATGCACACCTGCATGGCCGTGTGCACACCCTCCATGCCCCCAGCTGTGCATGCCTAACATACCTACCATGCAGTGATGGGCTGTCACCCATCTGGAATCCACCGCCAGGCACACCCTCCACCATGCTGCAGCACATGATGGCTGCCACCAACTACTCCTGCACTGTGAGTGGTGGCATATCTGAAGACCCCCCTCTGATGGCATTCTGGGATGCACAGATGGCCGCCACCTTCTCCTTGATGCACTGCTTGTCTGTGTCCACCTTCTTCCTGCACTCCTGCGCTGACCACTGGTGGCTGCCCTGCTGGTTGACACATGCTGCCACCTCCACCCAGGCCCCAGCCCTGGCCTGTGGTGTGCCTGTGGCATCACTCAATAGGAGCTCCCTGTCAAGGTAGGTATTGAACAGGGTCTATGTCTCCACCATTGTGAAATTGTGCCCGTGCTTGCGAGCAGACCCATGCTCCTCACCCTCCTCACGTTCTGACATGTTGCTTCCTGTGGACGTGGACAGCACAGTGTGTCAGTGGCAGCATCTCCCTGTTCCATCCCAGCCTGCTGTGCTGGCTGCTCCCAGTGAGCTGCAGCAGCATGTGCAACTTACCCGGAAAGGATGCATGTCAATGGATTGTGCTGTTCTAACATACTAATATACTAAAATGCCAGCAGAATAGGTCTAACGGTCTTTCGTGTCTGTTCGTTTGATCAGCCCCCACCCTGGGAGCTGACCTTGCTGCCCTCCTCGCCTACTCTGGCTTCTCCCTTCCCAGTTCCAGATATTCTTGCTGCACTGGATTTTGCTTCTAGAACCATTCCCCTGTACCTGTCCCACCCCCTCTTGAACCTCTCCACTGTCTTTGCCTCCACCAGCCCCCTTGGCAGCGCATTCCATGGCTCCACCACTCTCTCAGTGAAGTAGCACCTCCTCCTTTCTCCCCTGAATCTTCCCCCCTCCAGCTTCCACCCATGCCCTCTAGTTGCCCCTCCTCCTTCCTTCGAAGCACCCTGACTGCTCCTCCCCTATTTACCCCCTTCATGTACCTGAAGACCTCTATCATGTTCCCCCGGTCCCTTCTCTCTTCCAATGTGTACATATTTAGCTCTTCGAGCCTCTCCCCATAGGTTCTGTCCCCCTAACCCCAAATCATTTTGGTTGCCCTCCTCTAGACCCTCTCCAGGAGTTTAATGTCCCTCTTTAAGTGTGGCCTCCAAAACTGCATGCAGTACTCGAGGTATGGCCTCACCAAGCAGTCATACAGAGGGAGTATCGTTTCCCTCCTTTTGGAGGTGATCCCCCTAGTGATGTATCCCAGCACCCTGTTGGCCTTGGCTGCTGCCCTCCTACAAGTCTCCGAGTTGTTCATCTTGACATCCACCACCACCCCCAGGTCCCTGTCAGCCATCAAGACTTGTAGCATTTCCCCCCCAGGGTGTACACTTGGCCCGGGTTTCTGGCCCCCAGGTGCAGTACCTCGCATTTCCCTGCATTGAACCTCAGCTTCCACTTTCTAGACCATCTTTCCAGAGCCTCCACATCCCCCTGTAGGGCCAACTCATGTAAATGAGCTTTCGTGCAATGGTAATGACATGCTAATGCCCCCAGTGGGCCACGCATTGGCTGATGAACTCATTTTCATGTAGCATCAGAATATTGCAATTTTGCTCCATGCACAATGAGATTGCTCCAGAGTAAGTCACGGTGCAATGCACACACATGCATGGTGCACAGGCCGGCAGTGCACATGCGCTGAATGGTATCATGGTGTAAATCATGCACATTGCACCAACTGTGTGATGGGGGGCATGGCACATGTTGCGTCAGGCCTGCTATCATACACATGCGCACTACGCAGAGGTTGCAACCCCTGACCCTTGTTGTGACCTCTGACCCCTGGGTCACCCCTCACCCAGTGAGTCTGCCTATCCACACCCATGCCGTGCATCTCTGAGACTGTGCAATGGGTGGACACAGTGCATGTTCCCTCGCAATGCACATCTGATGCATGTCATGGCCATGTGCACTTAGTGTCACCATTTTGCTCACTGGCTTCATCTCACAGCATGGGGCAGCGAAGGGCACCAAGAGCATAAAACAGAACACAGGTTGACCTTGTCAACTTGGTCACCTGTGTCCAGCCCCACACCCCCCAACTGTTTGGCCAGGTGCCCCTGCAGGGCCCAGGGTTGTGGTGTGGTGTGACAGGGAATTGCTGCCACACTGCAGCAGTGGACCAAGTGGCCAGGACAGGGGAGCAATGCCACCACAGATATGGTGACCTTTCGAGGAGGGACCCAATGCACTTGAGGAGGCTGGGGGCACATGTCAGGCATGGGGCTGTGTCACAGCCAGGTTAGTAGGACCATATTGCATGTGTGCCCTGGTGCTGTACTGTGTTGTTGGCTAGGCTGCCTGGCATGCCCTGCAGAGTGGTGCACTGCCATTGTGTGCATCATGGGATGGCATTGCCACCCACCACTTGCATTCCGATATAGCTCTGTGGGACGTGTCGGGCAGGGGCTCACCCTGTGCACAGGGGTGGGGGTGTTGGGCAGCTGCTGTGGATTTTTACTGATGTGTACCTATCTATGTTCCATTGCCAGGGCCTGAGAATTGCTGGAGCGCAATGGTGGTGGTGGCAGGTCAGCAGGCCGCAGCAGGACATGTAGGTGGTGCAGGAGTGGCTCCAGCACCAGCAGGGCCATGGAGGGAAGGTAGGCACTGTCATGGTCCTTCGCACATTACATGGGGGGTGGTGGGGGCATGAGTGATTGCATGGCCACCTGTGCCATGTGCCGTGGCAGCTGTGTGTGTCGTACTGTGTGTGGTTCTTGCCACTATTGCACATCCATTGGACATGTGTGCCAGCTGTTGGTGGGCTGGGAGTGCGCCTGACTGCCACTGATGGTGCTGTGGTGCTGCTGGTGCACTGTGCCATGTGACTGTCATTGAGCAGTTGGGTGGCCATTGTGAGGCGGGGACCACCTCTGTGCTCTGTCGTGGTGTGCCGCATTGCCGGCAGGCGTTGGCCCAACAACTTGTGGGTGGCTGGTACGGGCCCTCCGGGGGGGTTCCCACTGCCCATTGCTCGCTATGGGTGGGCATGGATCCTTGGGACATTCCACTGATCACCTATCCTGTCCCTTGTCATAGGTGTCCAGTGTCACAGACAGAGGACCGTGTACTGCAGGTAGCTCCGGCAGCTGATATTGATAACATCCATGACTATGGAGGCTGTGCTGAAAATACGCTGCATGCCACTGGATAATAGGAGGTGGTGAGGGTGCCAAAGGGTGGCAGGCTATGGCTGCCGGCGAATGGGCCCCAGCATACCCTTGTTTCCCCTGCTGTACTTCCCCCTACAGTCCCCTATCCCACTGTACAGTACTTGTTCCCTGTCCCCTTCCCTCACTTTCCTACCGTTTCCAACCCCCTTGCTGCTGTATATAGTTACTTTAAAATATATGTATTTTGACTTACCTGCCTGTGTCAGTGTCTGCTTTGCAGGTGGCATGAGGAGCCATGCTGCAGTGATCTAGTACCTGTCTGTGTGGTGTGCATGTGTTGGGGTGCATGGTGTGCTTCTGTGGTTCACTGCTATGTGCTGTGGTGTGTCCCACTGTGGTGTTGCCCCCCCTTGGTCAGTGGCAGTGCCTTGGGGTGCCCATGGGACATCTGTCAGGGGTGTGTGGTGGGTGTGTGCATGGTGATGGCAGACAGCCATGGTCTTTGGTCAGGTACTGGCCACATGCTGTGTTGGAGCCCCCTGCTTAGCATTGTATGGCCTGTTCCATGTGGTCTGCTGCACTACATGGCTCCCAGCATGATCTGTGCCTGCTATGTAGGTCACCTGTATGTCTGTGTGGTGCATGTGTGTGTGTGTGTGTGTGTGTTCTTGGCTGCTTGGTTCTGGGAGTGGCCTGCTCTGGTCTGGGTGTGTTGGGGGCATGGCCTGCAGCCTGCAGGGGGTATCTCTTGGTGACCCTCCATTGGCCATTGGTACCTCCTGTTGCCTGCTATCTGTGCCACTGTTGTGTTCTGGGGAGGTCTGGGTGCCTGTGTGCGCCCTGCTGTGCCCTACTGGTGGTGGTCTCCTGTTGTCTGTCACTGTGCATCCCTGGTTCTGTCCCTGGGTCTCTTCTTTGTGCCATGCCCCCCTCTGCTGCTCTGTTGCTCTGCTGCTCTGCTCCCACAGTTGCACTGGGGCATCTCTTTCTGCACCATGGTGCAACTGTGTTTGCACTATGGTGCAACTGTAGTTGTGCCATGGTGCATACCTGGTTGTGCCATGGTGCAACTGTGCCATGTTCAGCTGGGTTGTGTTGGCACAGTGCAGCCAGTGCAGCCTCTGAATATGGATCCTGTTGCTCCACGGCACATTAGATTTGTGCTGCGCTGGAACTACGCCGGCCTTTTGTGCATTTCTGAATATCTGGGCCATATTCACAAAGTGATGTGAAAATGACAGTGAATAAATAATTTCATGCACTCAGTACCTTAATTAAAAAAAATAAATAAATAAAAATGAAAAGGCAAAGAGTGAAGATTGGAGCTATTAATATGAATATTACTGCAGTGAACACACTCTGATCCCCTCTCTAGGAAAGGTAAATCCCAGAAATGAAAATCATAAAACACACTGCACAGAGCTGGAATTTTAAACATGGCTGAAGTGAGACTGCCAACACCTCCAAGCCACTTTATGGTGGGGCTCCTGGGACCACAGTAGTGGACGTTCTCCACACCTACTTAATGTGAGTGGGTGATGAATGCTAAAAGGGTGCATAAAGTACATCCACATTTTAATATTAAGCATTTTTAAATGTGTAATATTGTACATGTAGCATGAATGCCATTATGCAGTAAATGCATAGAAAAAAGCCATGTTCAATTTTGTATCATTTCAGGATATTCAAGGAATGAAGGGATGACAGTGGTCCTGTGGAAGGTGAGTGGAGGAAGGAGAGCAGTTGGCTGTGGATAGAGATGCAGCGAATTATAAATCTGACCGCGAAGTGGATGCAAAGTGACCACTTCGTGTCCTGGAAACTGTGAAGTGGACCCTATAAAGTGCTCACTTCGCATTATCATTACCACTTCGCGTTCTCATTATGCCTTAACACGAAGTAAGTCGAAGTGAGAAGAAAATAGGCACATCACATGGCCTGCAGTGCTGTAAGTCACATGCTTTAGCCAGGCAGGAAGGAAGTGAGTCAGAGAAACAGTTTTACTTTCTCCTTTGCATTTGTACAGCGAGAAAGCAACATTGTTTTGTAAGAGGAGTTTGCTTGGCTCTTGGAGTCATTACTGCCAATCCAATTCAGACAGCTTTTTTAAAAGCTATTTTATTTAGTGTTTGTATTGTGTTAGTGTTTTTTTGGTTAGTGAATTTTTTTGTATAAATTTTGTTTTTGTTTTGTGTGTGTGACTGACTGTGTGTATATGTGTGTGTGTGTGTGTGTGTGTGTGTGTGTGTGTGTGTGTATGAGTGTGTGTATGTCCACTGTCTGTGTGTGTGTGTGTGTGTGTCATCCCATGGACCCAGCAGGATGGAGGGTCAGGTTGGAGTCGGAGAAGGTGAGTTGCTGGCACGTGGGAGCATTAGGAGGGGAGCAGTGCGGACCTGAAGGGAGTAGGGTGGCCGTGTTATGTTGGACCACTCCAGACTCCTGGCCAGTGTTGCTTCCTCCATGGAAGCAACAGGAGCAGCAGCAGCACCAATGCCACTGGTGGCTGTTGCTCATCCCCCTTCTCCACCACCACCCCTAGCAGAAGCTGTTGGGGCTCCAGCAGAACCACCTCCACAACCACAGGAGGTGGCCCCAGCAATAGTGGGTAGTGGTGGGACTTGTGCCTGCCAAGTGCGTACTGTGTCTGGTCCCCCCCCGCAGCTCCCCAGTGTGGGGGTTTTTTAATTGTATAGGGGAGACAGCACAGTGGTGCAGTGCTGTGTGTGTGGTGTGCTGGTACACCGTGGTCCCCCTGGGACACATTTGGGGATCAGTGGCCAGTGCACCCACATGATGAATCACCACAGAGTAGAGTGGCTGGCTGCCATGGAAGAGGCCATGTGTCCACCTGCTGGCCCTCCCGTGGCAGTGGCCAAGGGTGCTGCTGGGGTGGGAGATGTACCTCACAGCAGCCACCACCACAGCAGGAGGAGGAGGAGGGCTACATCAGGTGCTCCACCACCACCACCACTGCCACCACAGCCACCAGCACCACCCTGTCCACCACCAGCTCCACTACCTAGATTACCCGCTGCAGTGGACCCCGCCACAGTCCCTGTTAGCCAGTCTGACCTCCTCCTGGTGTGGGCAGTACTGGAGGAAAACAATGAGCATTTCATTAATTTGGAGCAGCAGGTTAACAGAGTGGAAGCACAGCAGCAGTAAATACTTTCAGTGCTGCACCTGCTGCTGGACCACCATGGCATCCCATGGCCATAATAAGCCCAGGTATTGTTTTCTGACCCCACACCCACCCTCACCCCCTGACCCCACCCCACTACTGTGCTTTACTTTTGTTGTGTGTTTTTTGTTTGTTATTATTAAATCATACACATTTTCCCTTCCAGGGGAATCTTTCTTGCACTATATAGTGCAATAATTTTTTTTGAAAACAATGCGTAAATGCATTACAGTGAGTCATGTGACAGAGGCATTCCCATTCTGAAAATCTGCCCAAATTCTGTATCCCTTCTCAGCAACTTTAAGCAACCCTGTCAAGCTACTATTTGGTGCCCAAAATAAAGTGCTTACTGTGGCCGCTGTCTATATCCCTCCTAAAGATCCAGGGTCCGGCCTCCAGACTGTTCTTGAATTTGTAAGATCGCAACCACCTGACACCGAGCTCCTTCTCCTTGGTGACTTTAATATAAATTGGCTCGCATCAGACGTTGGGTCCCTCAAGGATGCTATCCTAGCAGCTAACCTAACGCAGATGGTGAGCTCCCCCACTAGAAAAAACTACAAAACTGGAACTTGCACTCTCATTGACTGGATCCTTGCTAGCCACCCAGCCTGCATGAAAAACACAGTTGTTCTTCCGAACTCTCTCAGTGGCCACTCCCCTCTGATCTGTACCTGGACAAATAAGTTCCAAAAGCCACCTCCAAAAACCATCTCAAGCAGAGTGCTACCCCATGGAAACCTTACTAAGCTCAAGACCTGTCTTTTACAGCAAGACTGGTTCCCAATATACAATACTCTAGATGTTGACGCAGCCCTAGATTATTTTATCACAACTTTCAACACTGCCTGTGACACCTACGCATCAGTAAAAATTCATAAAATCAAAGCGCTCTCAAATCCCTGACTCATGGCCAAACTACTGGCCCAGCTCAAAGCTCTGGACCACCTCTGGGCCATAGCCAGAGCCACAGGCTCCTTGATGGATATCCAGAAGTATAAACAGGCACAAAACCAATGTACCAAACAAATCTGACTAATGAAGAGCTCCTATTTCAAAAATGCCCTCGCAAACTCCTGGGGTGATGGGAGATCATTCGGGGACAACATCAGAAATATCACAAGTAAGCAGTCCAAATCCTCCCCCACTATAATGACTGTTGATGAAACCACTACCCTAGATCCAATGGTCATGGCAAAGGCCTTAAATAAAACTTTCACTGACCTCGGTGGGGTCCTCCTGCCCGACTTTTTCTCTGACACGGACTCGCCAAAACCAACATCTCCTACTACCTCACCTGGCCAACTGCTTTTCCACTTCAAAATAGTTAAGGCACATGAAGTCTACAAATATATAAAAAAGGCTATCTCTAAATCCAGAGCAAGCAGTGATACTATTGATCTTAAAATTCTGTCCCTTACCCTGGAAGAGGTGGTGCACCCAGTCACCAAAATTTTCAATCTCTCCTTCTGCCTTAGTCAATTTCCCAGCAACCGGAAGTCTGCTATAGTCACACCAGCATTCAAAAGTGGCAACAAGTCCCTACCAGAAAACTATCGGCCTATATCTATACTTCCACCCCTCTCTAAGGCCCTCAAATGCATTGTGACTGACCAACTCTCTGACTACCTGCATAAGTATAACATACTCTGCTTGCAGCAACATGGATTTAGGAAAGGACACAGTACGTCGACCGCCCTACTGGAATTCTCAGGAGAAATTCACACTGCCTTGGACAAAGGATATCAAACCAGAGCTGTTTTCATTGACCTAACAAAGGCATTTGATACTGTTCACCATGGCTTACTTATCACACAACTACACAGTCTTGGGCTCTCGGAAGGACCAGGTGCCTGGGTTAAAAGTTATCTGGCCCAACGCTCACAGTCAGAAAAGGTCTCAGAAGTTCTCTCAGACTCAAAACTGGTCCTCTCTGGTGTTCCACAGGGGTCAATCCTAGGCCCCCTCCTTTTCAACCATTTCCTAAACTCTCTTCCCAAATCCTGCCAGGAACAAATAATCCTTTATGCTGATGATGCTGTGATTCTCTCCTCTCATAAGGACCCAAAACCCTTAGTCCAGAGCCTGCAACTTGTTTTCTCCAATGTTGAAAAGTGGTTCCTAGATCACAAGCTGGTCCTAAATCACAAAAAAACTAAATCCATGCTTTTATCCAGTCCACAAAACAGAAAAAGACAAATTCCACTTACTATCAAAACATACCCAGGAAATACCCTTAAACAAGTGTCAACATTTAAATACCTTGGAATCACCTTTGATCAAGGTCTTACCTTTGCGACCCACATTGATAACACAGCAAAAACGGTGAACCAGCGCATTGGTATCCTGTTCCAAAACCAGCAATTCCTTACCCAAGCTGCGCTGAGGATTGCTATCCAAAGCTCTGTCATCTCAATCATAGACTATGGCTTAATTATCTTTGGCTCTGCCACTACCACCGCACTGAGGCGCATCACAACCACCCTAAACAAGGCCTGTTGGCTGCTCACTGGAGCGCAAAGATGTACTCATACATGTGAGCTCTACACTGAAACAGGATGGTTGCAACTCTCAAATCTCAAAATGGTACCTCACATGCTTGATGGCAAAAAAATCCATCTTGGGACGCACTCAGCTGTGTATCCAAGACCTACTTTACCTGAATACCAGCATCCGTCCCACCAGAAGATCGGAACACCAGCCTCTCCAGGCATCCAGATGCCGGACCACACAGGGTCAAAGATCTTTTGCCTATCGTGCCCCCAGCTGGTACAATGCCCTGAGCTCGCTCATTACATCCTCCACGTCACTTGGAGCTTTCACATCTATGCTTTACTCTCTTCTCTCAGCCTCTAGCTCCTGTGACTGCATTGACTAATGATTCTTCCCTCATGGCTGTTTTTACTGTTTTTCATCCTCCCCCTCTACTCCTTTCTTGACAAAGGCATCTGAGTACCTCTAACTACTCTAAGTCTGCTCCCTTCCCCATATCTCCTCCTACCCTTCCCACCTTGACCATTCCTCCAATGTTTTGTTTTTTCCTGTGATGTACTGTATTATACTGGCTTATTGAAACCTTTATAATTTGCTGACCATTCTATGTAACATGTCTTGTTTGTTTGTACATTGATGACATGGAACCTTTGTAAAAGAGCCATTGGCTCAAAGGTAATAATTCCTAGAACAAATAAACTAAACTAAACTAAACTTTAGGACATGATGGCAGGGAGAGTGCGTGTGAGTGCTCCTTACAGTGAATATCAGAATATGCAGGTTTGCGAATGTTTCTTTATGTTAATGGTCAGTTTGTTGTGAAATGTGGGGCCACATTTCCAGTAAGAAGAGCCTTGGTAGTGGAAACATCGCACATTTCTCCACAAAGTGAACCTTATAACATTAGGAAACATTGCTTGGGATAGCTGCTGGACATTCAGTATAGTGGAGAGTGCACCTGCACTCCCTCTGCCATCATGTCTTAATGTTGCTGAGGAAGTATGGCACAAATGTGGGTTGCTTTTCAGATTATTAATTCCTCCATCATGTGACTCACTGTAATGAAATTATGGGTGGTTTTCACAGACATATATTGCACTCTGTGGAGCAAGAAATATTCCAGTGGTAGTAATGCCCCCACATGTTAGTTTATGTGCATCACCATAACTATGTAATGTGGTGACTGTCTGTAAAGCAGCAGCACAACAATCTGTTGATAACTCTGACCTATATTTTGTAATGCTATGTTACAACTTCCTTTACTTACATCCTGACTGACTGGAATGATACAATAATTTTCAGTAGTTGAGTGTGCTGTACTACCTTATTTCATGTGTGAAATAATGAAAGGAACATTCCTTTTAAATTGGTGCTGCTGACAGTGAGTGTGATCAGGTCTTTGTCTTTGTTTTCCTCTGCTTTTCTCCATCACATCAAGTAGTTGTCATATATGACTTCTGTTGTTAGCCAACAGTTATGCATCAGTCAGTATTTTATATGACACCATGGAACAATAGTTATTGAAAAGCAGCTGCGAATAAATACAAAGCTGGTCGGAACAATACTGGAAGACGTGCTCATTTTGTTTTCATACATGAAAAAAGTAGGAGTAAGAGAAGCAGACATAAATTGTGAGAAGAATCATATCATTCAAGTCACTGATGACTCGCACGTAAGTAGTGGTTGCTGTGGCAATTTAAAGTAGCATAAAAAAGTACAGTTCAGAACTGTGCGGACTTTCTTGCGATGCTGCTTTAATTGTTAAAATGTCACTATGACATTATGACTATGAGCTCACAGCAACAATCACAGTTCACACAAAAGTGGCACAGAGTCCCCAGATTTTTTCTTCAGGCCCACAATGCGTCCTCCTTGTGTGCTGAAAATTGACAAGTGGTAACAAAGTGAAATGAGACTGTTTCAGCACATACAAATTCCCCCAGAATTAATGACACATTCAGTCATGCATGCATGCTGTGGTGGCACAGAGTCCTCAGATTTTTTTCTGCAGTCCCACAATGCATCCTCCTTGTGTGCAGAAAATTGACAAGTGGTAACAAAGTGAAATGAGACTGTTTCAGCACATACCCCGTGCCCAGTATAAAATGATGACTGTGATGTTCGTGTTGCTGGTCCAATGTGTTGTGCGAGACGATTCCACCAAATGAAATGTGATCATCTGAACTGGATTGAAAGGTGCCCTTTGAATGCACACTAATAGTAGCCTTGGTGAGTAGATACATATATAGCTATATAGTTGTGTATTTTGTAGGTGATGAGGAGGTGGGTTGAACTTGACATGGACATGTACTCATGCTATTGTTCTGCATCACACAGGTGACTCCAAACTGTTACTGTGCACATTCCAGTGTTCAATGAGAATTTTTTGCACTTAAATGGAAACAGATAACTTTTAAGCACATGAAGGTAAGTATTTCTTTTTTTGGGGGTGGGGAATCATATTTTCAGTTTTGTTTGTAATTGTTTCTTATTTTTTTACTTCTTCACAAATTTCATCAGCATCCTTCTGGAGTCCGGTTGTTAATGATGGTCATGGTCATCGAATGAAACGACATCTGCATGTTGCATGTGTTCCCAAGCTCGGGTCGGGTAGGGGTGTGCCTGATGTTGAAGAACTTTTTTGGTTAAGGACACTTTGACAGAACAACAAAGTATCGTGAATTTTCCTAAAAAAAGAAATGAATGACTTCTTAAAAGTTACAACTTCATTGTTATGTGTCCCTCCCTGGTTCTCAAATCTCAATCCCTATTGTCAAGTTACATTTCAGAGACACATCTTGTCAACTACTAAGACAACCTGTTGTGTGCAATATTTGCAGCAGTCTTTACAAACAATGAAATGGATTAAATAAAATGTTCATACCTACCAGAATGGATTTCACATGGACATTACATCAGTTCCTCTCTGTACAGTATAGCTACAGCATCTTTCCCAATGAGTAATAGTGATGGAGCCTGTTTTTGTTCTCCTGTAAAAGAAACAAAAGAAGTGTACTGTATGTGTTTTGCCAATGCGGCTCTGAAAAGCTACAAAAAACAAAACAGACAGCTTAAGGAAGTGAGGCAGCATAACAAACATGAGTACACATACTCACTTTATGGTTTAAATATTAAGAAGCTGGTGGTGGTGGTGCACTGGTGGACTGGTGGTCCAAGTGGGACAGACAGGCTCAGGGTGGCAAACTTGCATAACATCAGTCCCGGTGGTGGTGGTCCATGGGGGGAAGAGACACTCATGGTGGCAGCAGAGTTGGATAACATCAGTCCCCGTGGTGGTGGTGGTCTGACCATGGGGGGTAGACAGACTCTTGGTGGCAGACTTGGATAACATCAGTCCCGGTGGTGGTGGTGGTCCATGGGGGGGCAGACAGACCCAGTAAGGTAGACTTGGATAACATTAGTCCCAGTGGTGGTGGTGGTCCATGGGGGGCAGACAGACTCATGGTGGCAGCAGACTTGGATAACATCAGTCCCAGTGGTGGTGGTGGTCTGTGGGGGGCAAACAGACTCATGGTGGCAGCAGACTTGGATAACATCAGTCCCGGTGGTGGTAGTGGTCCATGGGGGGCAGACAGACTCATGGTGGCAGCAGAGTTGGATAACATCAGTCCCGGTGGTGGTGGTCCATGTGGGGCAGACAGACTCATGGTGGCAGACTTGGATAACATCAGTCCCAGTGGTGGTTGTGGTCTGTGGGAGGCAGACAGACTCATGGTGGCAGCAGACTTGGATAACATCAGTCCCGGTGGTGGTGGTGGTCCATGAGTGACAGACTCATGGTGGCAGCAGCCTTGGATAACATCAGCCCTGCTGGTGGTGATCTGGGTTGGGGGGCACCGCCTTTTAAATACTGCAGTTAAAACCTGCCAACATTAACCACATCATCATCCTCATAAGGAAAACTGCCCTCACAGTCATCTATGTCTGAAGTCTGACCACTGGGAAATTCTTTCACCACTGTGTAATCATCTACATCAGTGGTGGCCGTTTCAGGCAGCCACTGCCAATGCCACCAGGATGCTCCATTTCCACATCAGCAAGACCACCGTGACTAGGCCAGTGGCTGGTATGTGCCTCTCACTCATTTTAATGAATGTTAGCAAACTAACATTTGCAGGAGACAGGTTTGTCCAATGATCCCTGACTATTGCACCTGCTGAGCTGCATGCCCTCTCAACACTTACACTGGAGGGTGGGCATGTGAGGTACTTCAGTGCCACCGCAGTCAGCTCAGGCCATTCACTGACCTTTCCACTCCAGTACAAAAGAGGATCTTCACTTATTGTCAGATGCCTGTTTTCAGACAAATATGACTCAACCATTCTCTGTGCCGCACTAAGTCCAATTATTGATGCATCAGCCTGTTCCCCAGAATCATTGATTTCACAAATACCCACTTGGGACAAAGCCTCCCAAAGTGGGTTGACACCAACCATTTTGGATGATAGACCACCAGGAACTATAGTCCTCTTACCCTTGCATGATATGCTTGCTGGTCCTCCAGCTACACCTTCAGCTGGATTATGCTGCTCAGGTTTGCAAACCTTGGCAAGTGACTTCTGTGCCCCATGAACCAAGCAAACCAGTTGACCACTGATATTTTTTACCTGTTTGGGCCCTCCCTCCAGTACTGATGTAATTCCACATTTGTATCATGGGTCCAACATTGTTGCCATGGCAAAGTTGTCACTATGCTGAATGCTCACAATGTGACGATTCTGGTCGAATACTGTCAGCATCTGTGTTGCAGCAATATACTGCTACCACCATCTCCGGCAACATCAAGGCTATGCTGTATATTAACCAATGTCTGCCTCAGCACCCGCAGCAGTGGAATTGATTGGCTAATAGAGGTAGACTCGCTACTCACTGCTTGTGTGGCATGTTCAAAAGCTGCAAAATTGTTATTGCAGAGTACATGAGGCACCACTGTTCAGTCGTCATAGAGAAGTGGAGGCCCCAGAACTGTCATACTAGTGTGCATAACAAGATATTCTGAGATGGCTTTGTATTGTTCATACAACCTCTCTGCCATGTATAATGTGGAGTTCCACTGGGTGACGACTTCCAGCTTCAAGCAGTGTTGAGGCAGGCTGTTTTGTATCTGCAACTGCCGCAGGTGGTCATGGGCCTTTCCAGATCTTGAAAAGTGAGAGCAGATACGTCGTGCAATGGTCAGCATTTCCTTTATGTCAGGGTGCTGCAGAAACTCCTGAACCACAAGATTTAAACAGTGGGCCATGCATGGAACATGAAAAAAATCACCATTCGTGATGCATTTCACCACATTTGACCCATTGTCACTTGCTATGAACCCAGCTCTCAGGGACAGAGGGTTTAGCCATCTGTCAATTTCAGTCAGTACCATGTCCAACATGTTCTCACCAGTGTGTGAACAGGTCACACTGCACATAGCAATTGCTGCATGCTGGCGAATTCCAGGAAGATTGCTACTGCGATAATCCACTTTCCTGCACTGATTATTCACACTACCAGCATCACAAACAAGCCCCAGCACCTGCGCCCAGTGTGCAGTTATACACTGATATGAACTCCCTGTTGTTTTGCCACTTGTCCATATATTCACACTTAAATGGATGAAAGGAGAGGAGGAATGTTGAAGGGCATGTCTTACTGAGTCTGAGACAGTGTGGAACAACTCGGGAACAGCACTAGTAGAAAAGTATGTCCTGGATGGGACTTTCCATTTTGGACAGGCACGGGCAGCAAATCACCGGAACCCAGAATTCTCCACAAAGGAGAAGGGCAAAAGATCGATTGCCAGCATTTCTGCTACAGCAGCATTAAGTTCACGTGACACTGTATGATTGGGGGTACTTCAGCTTATGCGCAAAAACACTTTGTAACCTGGGCTGACTTAAATGTTTTACACGGGGTGTGTTGTTGGTCACAAATGGTTGTGCTCTGTGATGAATGGCATTGGCAGGGCGTGGAGTGATAACATTTGATGAAGGCAGTTGCACAGGTTATGATGACAAACCCAGAAAAGATGTTATTTTTCCACATTTGCCAACCGGGGTTGATGTACCACTTTCACTAGATATACTGCATTCACCACCTCCACCACAAAAGCTGCTACTCTCACCAGCACTGGACAACATTTCAAAGTCATTATGGTCCTCCACCTCATCATGCCTGTAGTAATCCTCTGCTCTTATTACCTCACTACTGCACACATTTAATTTCCTACTGGGCTTAACAGTCATGGAAGGGGATAACATGCTGGCTATGGTTGCCGGTGATACATGTGAATGCCCCAGTCTGGTATTAGCTGCCAGCTTGTGCTGGGTCCACAGAGCCAAGTGCCTATTCTTAAGATGCGTGTGCTGTCCTTCTGTCCCAAGATGGCTCCCCTTTTTACCTCGACTCACACGCACATGGCAAACCTGGCAGATTGCAACTGAATCATCATTTGCATCTTGAACAAAAAAATCCAAACAAGGGACTGTGATGCTCTGCTTTAACATGTCCATGATGATGTGGCTTATTTAAGTCTGTTATTTTAAGCACTGAAGTGGGGGATGTGATGTTTCTGGCACTGCACACCTGGACTGCAACTGACCACCACGACTACCTATCATATTGATTACTGGGTCGTCATCATCATCATCATCCACTAAAAGCGGTAAATCACAAGTTTTTATTGGGGGGGGGGATTCCTGCAAATAGATTCAGACACTGCCACTTTTCATTTCTTTTTCTCCGGTTCCTAACTGGGGTCACTTAAATCATCATCATATTCATCAGTGTCACTGTCACACACATCCACATCTTCTGCTTGGATGCTAGCATGTGGACTGCATGTTGCAACAACAGCAGCATCATCATCATTAGCATCATCAAATTCATCATCAGCATCTACACCACCATCACCTGATATTTGTTCACCACACTGTGAATAACTGCATGGAAAATGCGTGATGTTAAGTGCCACAGTGGACGGAATATCACATTTGCTATCGTTGACATGATCATCAGAATTCTCAGGTTCAGTTAATGGGATGTTACTGGGAAGTATGACATGATCTACGCTATCACTCACTTGCACTGCTTCACACTCAATATGTTTGGATATGGTACACTGGTCGGAATTAGAACTTGACACAACAATGCTAATACTACCTCCTCCACCACCACTAACACCAGTAACACTAACACCACCGGCTGGGAAAACATCATCTCCTCCAACTGTCAGTGAAGCTACTGATTGGGCTGTAAAAAACATTGCAGAAGAAATACCTTTCCTCACATCAGCAATGCACTTCTCCATCCATGTACTACTACCATGCCCACAGACCCTCTTACTGCCAACATTGCCATGGCCAGAAACAGCTTTACTTGCACGTCCCTTTGCAGGCATTTTGGGGGATCAACCACAAATATTATTACCAAATTCAGATTTTGATACGTTCACTTTCTGACTGGAGGAACGCTGGCTGGATGTGAAGCAAAATAAACAACTGTGGCTTCAGCAACAGATAAGAGACTACTGTGTTGTGACACTGTCATGGAATTAAAACAACTTCAGTAACCAGTGGTGCTGATGGGGTCACAAAAACAATCCTGTCTGGTAAAAAATACTTTTTCAATGTGGGGGTGGGGGGGGAGCACTGAATACAGACAGTGCTGATTTTTACGGCATTACAAGCAGCAAAACTAAGAACAGAGAACACGATCGCAGTACAAAATCAGGCAGCTGCAGTGGATAGCAGGTTCACTCTGCTGCGTTTAGTTGCACTTACACTAATCTGTGTCACCAGTTGTAAAAGGTGTATTATATTTGATGCACGCAACACTGCACACACGACACAGAACACTTTGTGTACAATGCTGAAGGAGGAATGCGATGCAAATGCAAAAGTTTAGTGCACTGCCACGTAATGTAAATTTGTAATTTAAGCAACCTGACCTTATGAAATGCTGCACCACATTCATACAACAAACAGCAAGAAAATGTGTACTATTACTGACAATTTTACCGTGTGTACAGTAACACAGTCAGTTATATAACAAAAATATAACCAAAACACAAAGAAATCACTAGTTCTCCAACTTAAATCTACCTACACTCAGATACGCCCCTTCCCCACACAGCACACTTCACTGTCTTTCACCCCACACACTCATTGTTGTAAATTTACATTCAAAATCCACACACAAACAAAAACGCTTGATGATGTGAGCACAGGATGGTTTCCTACAATCGATGAACTACAGTTGGATCCCCCCAAAAAAAGCAAAAATGCTTTTTGAACAGCTTTAAAAGATTCCTACAGACAGCTATCAGAGCACACTGTCTCCTACCCCTTCCTACTCATACTACCCCGAACTGAGGCTGTGCAGATCAATATAGAACCCATGTGACCTGAACTCCTATGAATCACTGCAAAGTCCACCTTCAGAGCTCAAAAACAAGGTGAAGTGAGGTGAAGTGAACTGCCACCAATGTACTTTGCCTTGAAATTGAAAGAGTAGTGACCAGTGGAGGTGGAGTAACGCGAAGTCACTGTTTTCAATGCTCATCGCGTTCCTCATTATACGCAAGCACTCCACTTCACATTGCAGAGCCTCACAATCCACCTGTGTCTCGTGAAACACTTCATGGAGCGTGATTGAGCCCACTACCACCACTAGCGGTGGACGGTACAGGCCTGTGCTGCAAGATGGCACACCATTGCTACTGGCATTGTCCCATGAAGGGGACCACTATTTGGATAACCTAACCCAAGTAACTGGAGCATATAAACAGTTGTTTGAGGTAATAACTTCATTTTTATTAAATATCTTTGTTGTTTTCAATTGATAACATCTCAATCCTGAACTGAAAGGAATTGAGAAGGGCACAGTCATGATTTTTAACTTTGTACAACAGTTACAAATAAGACAAAAGTAGGATATCACTTGCAACTTCACACAATGTTTTTTTGTTAGGATTGCTGACATAAGGATTCATTTAGTAGCTGTGGCAATAGCTGCTCCTGAACTCTGTTTAGCTACTGTGGAATGGCAAAGCATCTTGACCAAACACAGTAGTCAGTGAAAGAAGCCAAAAGTGAAGTTAATCAAAATATGATTTGCAAAGGCTGTAGAGGAAATACCCCAGCACTGTATGATATAACAATCACTTCATCAGGGATAATGTGTAAAGATGAGGGCAGACCTATTATAGCCCAACGTGTTCAAACATTAGCATTTTTGTACATGAGGTTCTGAAAAATCATCAGTTTTATGACATTAGTTAAATTTGTGTCTCATAAAGCAGCACATTACTTTATTCTTTTAGAACCATAGGAAAAAAAATATTTATTACTATAGATACTGGTCAATTTTTTTAAGAAAGAAGACCCCCTCTATCAAATAAGTGAGGCAGTTGCAAAAATAACTAGTTACTGATAGCCAACCCAGTGTAGGTGAAACACTACATACAATTTTTTTATAAACATAACAATGTATTATTTATTTAGAAAAAGACTTCTAACGTCTATTTTTTCAATTTTCTAAATCCCCACCACCAAGTACTGTTCATCTTTAAAGTGCCTGCCGAAAGAGCTATCCCATATAGTCTGCTATGTTGATCTCAGTTGTTTATAAATTCAGTTTTGAGCTTCCCTAACAGTTTTTTTTGTGATACAGTATATACTTGATTACAACTACAATGAGTCCTGTACATAAGTGTTCTTACAATTGAGGAACTTTTTGATGTCCAGAGATTCAACTGATCCAGGGTGTACAAACGGTTTACCTCTTTCTACATGTTTACATGCAGTGCATGAACCACAGTTAAGGAATTCTTTTAACACTTTTATTTGCATATACTTTGAAAAAGTGATTTTGTGTTGGAATATCTGAATGATGTGATGCTGTGCTCAAGGTTAGAATTGGTTTTGCTCCAAATCTCCATCTATCAATAAGATTTTTTAATGTGTAGAGATAGTACTGTATTTACTGCCTTGTTAGATACCCAGTTATATTCTGTAACAAATATTATATCTTGATCATTTTTTTGCATGTCTTTATTTTGGTTGTAGTAGCTCTTTTCTGTCAATTTTTTCTGCCCTCTACTATGCATTTATTATATATTCAGTTTGTAGCCTCTGTTTGGAAAGCAAATGATAGTGATCAGATCTTTTGATTCTTCATGAAATCTGTCAATATCTGTACAATTATGTTGAAGATAGAGGAAGGGCCCACAGTTTGGCCACATTGTCAGGTGGGCAGGATGCATGTGTGAGCAGTAACACAGATGCACATGTATGTAAGGGATCAAAGGGACAGCAGACAGAAGCAGACAAATACAGAACACATGCACAATGTACAGTAAATGACCACAGACACCAGTTGCAATAGAAATTGTTTTAGTAACAGCAATGGCACACAATAAACTATTTACATGAACAACAGCCCGTAGGAACAGGGAAGTGAGGGTAGGGGACTGTACAAGTACAAAAACAGGTATGTAGGAGGGTGAAGGTGTGTGTGTGTGTGTGTGTGTGTGTGTGTGAGAACAGGATATAGAAATAAACAATGTGGATGGGGAAGGCATGGGAGGCAAAGCAGAAAGTGGCGAAACAGAAATGTCCATGTCCCTAATGTATGGGACTCACTGCACCACAACATCCATGCCTATGATCCCTGGTACACAGCAACCTGATCAGCCCGGTTACTGCCAGCAGCAGCTGTCCCTGACACCTGTAGAGTTGGCTGCAGCATCCCATGTACAGACATCTGGATCTGGAGTTCTGCCAGCTGCAGAAGTCCTCAATGCCTCCAATGAATAGGGACACATGGCCATATAACCATTGAACCTACAGTGGATGACACAGACAACAGATACTAAGTGCCATGTTACATACAGTGGATGTACACACAGGGGCCAGGTGAACTGTAACCCAAGCACACGCCGCCATGCCTACACCCTGTGTATGTGTGCACAGCTAGCAGTACACCAACATGCACAATGGACCTGCAATGGCCAGCTGAGAGCACTGCCCACCCCCCTGAACTCACAGAGAATGCACAAGATGGACACTCACCTGCACCACCATGTCCCTGTCCACAGGCACTGACACCGGCCCTAATGCACCTGGCCTCCACCACAGCCACTACCCGCCTGCCTGTCAGCTGTGCAAGAGGAACAAATGCAGAGAACTCTGTGAGGAGACAAGAGGTGTGACATGTCCATCACTCTCCCAGCAACAACACCAGTTTTTGGCATGCAGTGAAGGCAACGCCACCACAGTGCCCCAGTGACGGGGTCCCTAGCTGAAAGCATCCACACACAGCACCCCTGCCAATGCCCACCATGTGTGTAGGTGAATGCATGCAATGCCAGTGGCCATGGCATACTACACATGCCACAGTGGTCCTGCCCCCCTTGCTCCATGCCGCACATGCCCACTCCCTGTAGTCACATGGGTACTGCCCACACTGTGTGTGGCCCACGGTGCACAAGTGTATGTGTGTGTGTGTGTGCGTGTGGGTGTGTGTGTGCAGTGATCCTGGCCCCCCAATCCATATGCTGGCCCTGTGCATGCATAGTACTGTGACTTACCTGGGCATGGCACCGCACCCCTGCGTGCATGGTCCTGTGGGCTCCACAGCCTCTCTGGGTCCCTGTGCTGCAGATCACCATAATGGTGCCTACATTGCTCCCCAGTGAGGGCAACCCCTGTCCTGCACACCAGCTGCACAGCAATCCTGGCACACACTGCGGGGTGTGGCCCCATGAGGTCATCTGACCCAGATAGCTGTCCCTCAACCTGCAGCAGCAGTGCTACAAGGTAGAGGAGCTCCAACTCAACCCAGTTCATGGCCCTTGGGCCTGTCCTCTGAGCATATGGCATGATCACCCTCAATGTCAGCAGGTCAGGTGTGCACAGACAATGGCGCTGTTGTGCAATGGCACAGTCATGCAACATGCTCAAATAGCTGTTGTGCGATACACCATGCACAGCGTGACAATGTGCAATGGCTGCCAGTAGTCTGTCATTGCATATGTGCACAGCACTCTGCATGAGCAGGAATGCAGGGTCAAGGGACATGGCCTGGTCGAGCCAAACAGCATCCCACTATCCGTACTAGGTCTGGCTTGTGGGGGAGGATGTCACGGGTGGATAGTGTAGCATGGGACCACCGACAGATGACATGTGTGTTGCAGTCCTGACCACTATATGGTGGTACATGTCAAGCAATGCCAGACACAAGTGCAGGACATTGCAGCTAGAGGTACCACTGCTACAGAACTGATCATGACAATGCTCAGCTGTCCCTGACAGTCCCCAATCCCATTCCAGTAATGCATAGCAGGCATGTGTGTGATCTGCAGACAGGGTGCTATAACCCTGCAGCTGCCAAACACCGTGCTTGAACATATACAGAGCTACCTGTCAGGTGCTAATGGCTGTGTTTTCTTACCCACAGAAACCAACATGTCTGGAGAGGACACAGCTTCTGGACGCAGAAGTTCAAATTTCACTACTGATGAGAATAGGGCACTAATCGAGGCATACCTGCTGCATAAAGACATCCTGTCTGGCAGGGGTGGCAGCCAATATCTGTGGGATAAGGGCTGGCAGGCTGTGGCACAGCATGTCACCGCTGTTGGTAAATGTAACAAGATGCCCCAGGAGTGCAGAAAGCACCTGAACAATAAGAGGAGAATAATGAGAAGGTGGCACACATAGAGGCCTCCTTGAGTAGGATAGGGGGTGGGCCGCAGACAGGTGTGCACCTAACACCCAAGGAGGAGCTGCTGGTGGCCAGCATGGGCCAGGCAGCTGTGCATGGTGTTCCTGGAGGGGGCTTCTAGATGGGTGGCAGTCCATTGCAGCACAGTAAGTATACATGCCCAGGTCATGTGCCTGTCAGTGTGTGTATGCCATGTGTGCCCTGACAGCCCCTCTGTGTGTGACTATCTGACCATGTACCTGTGTGCACCAACCATGGTTATGTATGCCCCATCCATAGATCGTATTGCACAATCACATGTCAGGATGGGCGTGTTGTGTGTGGGAGGGAGCAACATGTGGTGTTGTGTTTGGCTGCACACCATTCCTGCCATGCCAGTTGGTGGTGGCCAGGGTGTTGTCATGGTCCCACATATTAACAAGGGGGCATGTAAAAGGCACTAGGCCTATCCAGCTATAGTCAGTGCATTACTACGTCAGCAGAACAAGGGTTGACTGTCATCCACAGGGCATGTCAGGCACACCACTGGCACACGTGTATGTCCACCTATACATGCCTATCTGATCACTACTGTCACCCATGTTTGTAACCATGTATCCCTTATTTTTCATTGCAGCTCCATCATGCCTCATAGGTGCAGCTGTGTCTGGTGCACCACAGAGTACCACTGCAGAGGATGATGCCGGTCCATCTCTCTGGGCAGCAACCAGGTCTGGGAATGGTGCTGTCCTGGGCCCATCACACACCACAGCTACCCCAGATGCATCACCAGTGGTGGCAGGGCCTTCCAACAGCTTGCAAGTGGTGCCATGGCTGGCGTGCATGATGTCACTTGGCTGGAGGGTTCCTGGGTTTGGCTAATGATAACCCGGGTGACACAGTGGATGTCATCGACACACTGCTGGTGCTGGCATCCAGTACACAGGGGGTGTACAGCGATGTTGATGAAGATCCTGATGCCACACAGATATGGGGGGACATGGCCAACAGTGGAGAGCATGATGCACAGGTGCATCCATAGGTGGCACCAGCAAGCGTTGGTGATCCTGCAGCCCTTGGCACACCCACAGATCCTGCACAGTCACCCACAGTGGAGGTTGCTGTGAGCTCTGTGCCTGATGCTGCTGTGGTGGTGGGGACTGCCAGTATGGGTCAGTAGGATGCTGTGGTTCTGCCACAAGTGGTGGTGGCCCATGATGCTGCCATCCCTGGATGCACAGCGGTTGTACAAGCCCAACTCCTTCCCATTCCCCGACCTGCTGTGGTGCATCCAATAGCAGGCCGGCACACCACCTGCCCATCAGCGCCATCACCATGAGCCTTCACCCGCTGATGAGATTGAGGGCTATGCACGCCTCCTTTGGGCCACCGTGGAGGGGCAGACATCTCTAAGGCAGAGCTCAGGGGCCCTCAGACGCTGTTGGCTGTTGAACATGAGTTGTCAGCCAAGTGGCATGCCCAGATGTTGGCAGAGGCACGCCTACTGCAGGTGGGCATGACCGCAGCTCTGGAGTGGATTAAGCATGCTGCTGAGGTGGCATGTGCAACCAGTGTACCATGTGGCTACCGGGCCTCCAGCCAAACTCCCAGGAGTGCCTCATGCACACCCAGGCAGCAGCATCAGGTGGACTCATTGCTGCAGATGTCGTCACCACACCTCTCCACCCCCATCATCCCCGTATCTGACAGGGATCAAGGAGCCAACACACCAGTGAGCACCCATTCACAGTCTCACTGCAGTACTCCTTCAGGGGTGTTGTCTACCCCCCTGTCACCAGTGGCACTGCATAAGTGACCACTGGTCACGGGCATGGCTGCCCACATGTCCGTGGTGGCTGTGGGGCATCCCACTGATGCCAGAGTGACAGCCACTTTGCCCTGTCACCTGCACCCTTTGTGGTCTACTCAATTGGCTACCTGTGCCTGGGGCAGTATGGGTGGCATGCTCCTGCCCCAGTGAGTTGCCTGTGTGGGTCACCTGTGAGGTGCTACATGCATGTCCAGGTGCACCATTGTTGTGTTGTGTTGTGTGGCATGGGCATGATGAGTGTGGTCTTGTGGCTGCTGTGCATGTGTGACAGCAGCAGTACACTGATCCATGCCATCCTCAGCACATACACTGTGTCCCCTTTACATGTGGATACTGCTGTGCATGCATATGTGTGTGTGTGTGTGTGTGTGTGTGTGTGTGCAGCATTGCCACCCTCATGGGCGCACTAAACTGTGGCACTGTTTTGGTGGAGTGCCCTGTGGTGTGTATCTGGGTGTTTGGGTGTGTGTTTGGGGTGGGGTGCCAGCCGTGTATTACCCACCTGTGGTATTCACCTGTGGTCCCAGAAGTGCTCCTCCACAATGGCGTCCCTGTACCACCGGGCCCAGGTGACCAGCCGTGGGTCTCGCCGTGACAGTGGTGCTCCTTCACGTTGCACCTGGATCGCTGCATCCTCATCCCCCTCCTCATCATCCTCCGTGGAACTGTCACCCTCCTCGGCCTGGACAGCTATTCCACAGTCAATGGCCATGTTGTGCAGTATATAACAGGTCAGGAATATGCCACAGGCCTTCTCTGGGCTATACCGTAAGGCACCACCCAACCTATCCAGACACCAGAAGTGCATCTTCAACATGCCAAAGATACATTCAATGATGGACAATGATTGGACATGTAGCGATGTGTGCCTTGTTGCACCGCTCCTCGGGCTCTGTTCCAGGTCAGCAGAAGGATGTCAGTAACCAGGGTCAGAGGGGGTAAGCTATATCACCTGTGGGTAGCAAGTGCAGGCTGTTACTCCACTGCTTGCCTGTGCATAGTGCACTCCCCCCTGTACCATGGTACACTGGTGTGACTGTCAACTATACACCTCAGTCCCTGTGTTGACCATTCCTGGCCACCTACATTGCCCTCATGACTGCTACAGCCTGGCCAGGCTGCACACGGTTGCCATTACCTGCCCGTGCTCACAGCCATGGCTGCCCATCCATGTTTCCATCCCCATTGTTTGCCCACAACTGCCTGGAGGTCGACCATGCATGGTTGCATGTGATGTGTTCTGCCCTGCCACTCGTGCCAGCTGTTGCACTGTACCCGGCCTCTCATGCTTTGCTGTTCTGCTGCACTGTCCCCCTGTGTGCATGGTTCCATTGGTGTCCCCCTTCCATTGTCCCACCTGTGCACATCCCCCTGTGCATATTGTATTGTGGCAATTGCACACTTGCTCACTCTTCCTTCATTTGTTACGCCACGGTGGCCTGTTCATAGGCAGTTCTGCTTGCCCCATCCACCTACAAGTTGGCCACTGGGTATGTTCCCAGTCTCAAACCAGCACACTACAAACAATGTGATTTCAGGATGCCTACATACTTGTCAGTGTATTAGTATCAAAGACTGGGTTACCCACTAGCACCAGTTTATAACAAACGAAAAGAAAGGATGGGTGAACACCACTGCATAATCGTTTTCTTTTTTTATTTTTTTTCCCTTTCACACAGCTTGATATTGGGCAACAGTTTTGTGCTATTCCACTTCTTCAGGCCCCTCTGTGTTGCTAGTATAAACCAAAAAATACATATAAATATTGTATTTACATAGGTTTAAGCCATTTTTTACTGTTAGCTGTATATACACACACACTAGATGGAGAACTAGACAGGGATGGCCAATATATCCTGCTGAGACAATTCTCTACAGATTCCCTCATTTATTATATACAAACCTGTTATAGGTATCCTGGGCTATAAATAATCCAATTATAAAAAACCTTATTAGTCTCATACCGGTGGTGCAGGGTGGACTGGTGCCATATGAAGGCATTGTGTGTACTCCCAGGGTGTGTGGCACAGACATTGTTGACATGCCCAGTGGCACTGCATGATACCTGGCAGTTGACTGAATGGTAGCCCTTGTGGTTGATGTATATTATGGCATCCTCACCAGGTGGTGTGAGGATTGCCACATGAGTACAGTCGATAGCCCCATGATGCCTGGCATGCGTGCCACCCTGTGGAACTTCTGTATGGCCTCTGTCCACTCTGCCCGTGTGCTTGGGAAATGGATGAATTCTGAAGCATATAGGAACATTGCAGTGAGGAACTGTGTGTGGAGATTGGACGTGGATGTCTGGGATATGCCAGTGGTGTCCCAAGCTGACCTCTGGAAGGTTCCTGTGGTGAGCAGTACATTGCTGTTGTCATCTTGGTCTCCACTGAGATGGCATGACCCCTTCCAGTGGGTGCATGCATTTCATCATTGCACAGTTCACAGAGCTGCCTCAGAATAGTCCTGTTCAGGCAGTATTGGCCAACTGTTTCAGTGTCCATCAGCTATTCAAACACCAGTCTAGCAAGATACCGCAGTGGGACTGTCCATCTATGATGCCTTCCACTGCCACATTGCTGGTTCACCAGTCTCCTCATCCCCTTTAACATTCCCACCATCAGGAATGGTGCTCTATCCGTACTTTTCTAATTCTGCTGCTGCTCTAATCCTGCTTGCTGCTGCTATCCTGTGGTCAGCCTGCTGGGGGCTTGCACGTAAGTCTACTTCTTTTATACCTATCTCCACATGAGGCATTTGGTACTTATGCTGTGGATGCTTCTTATTTGTGCATTCATTTTGCTCTGTGAATGGCTCTGCACTGTATATGCAGTTTCACGTCACCTCAGGATGCACTGCATATCATTACTTTCTATTTCCAGTGCATACTGTTCAGCGCAGCACATCCAGGTTGCAGTGGAGCATCTATGCTGTCTATGAATGGCTCCATGGCACATTTCTGAGTTGTGCCGGCACATCTCATTTGCAGCCAGTGCATCTGCTTTGTGAATCCTGCTCCTTCAGTTTATTCTTTTCATAATATTTACTTTGTTGTGTTGTTTTAAGGTTTACAAAGTATTAATGGAAATATATCCTCATGAATATTCATGTTATCTGTGTTTAAAAGGTGACTGCTCATCTTCTAGCCCAACCCCCTGATGAAGACTTGCCAGAATTGAAGTGCTGGGGTTTGAGCTGGAGCAGCAGATTAACACTGTAAGACATACAGTTTGGCTTTTTTTGTATTTTCTTGCATACAGCAATACAAAGCATTCTGCTGAATCACTTCATTGTGCATATGATTTTGTCTTGATTGCCACTACCACCAGACTGGTTTTGCTCTCCCTTAAATACCCCTATAAGCACAATGCTACACAAAGAAAAATGTTTTTTCATGGAGTGATTGTATGTGATGGCTGCCAAAATGCAAGGTGAATTCTTAGGTCTGAGAGCCAGCATTCATTTGGTAGATATCACACACAATGGCTCATAAATTTGGCATTTCTACATAGTCCAGATTTATGTTTCCCAGTGAGTCCCTAAATATCTCTGGAATCAAAAGCTGTTGTACAAAGGGAAATGTGGTTTTAAAGGAGGGATTTTAAGTGATGTCTGCTAAATTGCAAGTCAAGTTCTCAGGTCTGTCAGCCAGCATTCATTTGGCAGACATCATACATCATAATTTTGTCATTTGTACTTACTTTAACCTTACATCCCAGATTCATGTGCTACAAGGTATCCCCTAATTAATTCTGGAAGCACAAGCTGCTACACATCCCTTCCAGCCATTAGAGCACTGGCATTTGTGTGACAGCCATCAGGGTGCTAATTTTGGGATTTACAACCCCGCCCCAAGGTCTGCCCCCCCCGAGTTAGAATCCTAAGAAAGGGGGGATCAAGGGGGTGCAGCTCCCCACAAAAACAGGGATCAGCAAATCCTGATTTGGTACCCTGATGACTGGGCACACTAACACCGGTGTTCTCATTGGGTGGAACCACTACACATAGGGGAAAGTGGTTTTCCTTGGGTAATTTTATGTGACTGCTGTCAAAATGCAGGGTGACTTCCCTGGTCTCAGAGCCAACATTCAGTTGGCAGATATCACCAAAAAAATGGCTCATAACTTTTGCATTTCTGTTTACTTTGAGCTGAAATTCCAGATTCATATTAGTTCCTCAAGCTGGACCCTAATTACCCTTGGAAGCACAAGCTTACACACAAATGGGAAAAGTTGTTTTCTCAGGGTGACTTTTTGTCATGTCTGCCAAAATACAGGCAAATACTCAGGTCTAAGAGCAAGAATTCATTTGGAAGACATGAAATAGAGCATAACGTTTTCATTTCTTCTTACTTTAACCTGACATTACAGAATTGTGTTTCCCAAGGTGTTCCCTAAATACCCATGAAAACACAAGGTGCTGCACAAGTGGAAAAGTGGTTTTATGAAAGTGATTTTATATGATGGCAGCCAAATACAGGGCAAGTTCTCAGGTCTTAGAACCAGTATTCTTTTGCAGACACACAAAATGGCTCATAGCTTTGGGATGTATGCTTACTTTTACCTGATATTCCAGATTCATGTACCCCAAGGTATTCCTTAAATAATCTCAGAAGTACAAGCTACTGCACAAGTGAAAAAGGTTTTTGGGGGGGCTGGGCAGGGGATTTTATATGATGGCTACCAAAATACAGGTCATGCTCCCAGGTCTCAGAGCCAGCATTCATTTGGCAGACATCACACAAAGAAGCTTATAACTTTCTAATTTCTGCTTGCTTTATAATGAAATTCCAGATTCCTGTTTCCCAGGATGTTCCCTAATTACCCATATAAGCATAAGCTGCTACACATAAAGAAAAATTTTGCGCTATGCAGGTGACCCGGGTTTAGGAACAACATTGGGTTGTCAGGGTGCTGGAGCATGGGGGTGGAAGGAGAAGCAGGATTAAGCAAGCTGGTAGGCAGCTCTCCTCTCCCGGGGGTGGAGGGGTGGGTTGTCACCCCTCTGTAGTTCTGCTTCCACTGGGTGGAGGTCCAGTGGATAGCATAGGCAGAAGGTGGTAGCATTATTATGGGTGGGCAGAAGGGGTGGAGTTGGCACCATGGTGTGCGTGTGTGCCTCCACACGCATGCATGGCAGTATGCCAGGGCCTCGGACTGGGAACAGGAGAAAAACCTACAAAATTATGAAAAAATGTATATAGAAGAAAAGAAGAAAAATGGTTTTCAGGGAGTGATTTTATGTGATGGCTCCCAAAATGCAGGGTGAGTTCTCAGGTCTCGGAAACAGAATTCATTTGGCTGACTGCACACACAACGGCACAACTTGTTAGCATTTCTGCTTTCTTTAGCCTGAAATTCCAAGGTATCTCCAGGAACTGCAAGCTGCTAGAGAAAGGCAAAATTGGTTTTCTGGTGATGATTGCATGTCATGATTACCAAAATGCAGCAGGTCTCAGAGCCAGCATTATTTAGCAGACATCAAACGAAATGGCTTATAATTTTGGCATTTCTACTTACTTTACCTAAATACCCCTGAAAGTACAAGCTGCTGCATATAGGAAAAACTGTTTTCCGGGGAGGGGGGCGGTGGTATTTTATGTGATAGCTGCCAAGATCCAGGGCGACTACAACAGTTACACACCCATTTGAAAATGTGAATGCACTGTTGGGGCCACAGATGAGATGGAAATGGACAGCATCTATGTATCGACATGTCCACACCACAAAGCTGGTATTATGTTACTGGCTACTGATGCATGAAATGACAGAAAACAACATTACACTGGGAACAGCTGTACAATCTATTTTAAAACATAGAAGCATAGAATTTGATGGCAGATAAGGAATGCTTGGCCCACCTAGTCAGGCCATTTCCCTACCTAACGGATAAGCTGCAGATCCTAGTTAACCAACAGCCTACTTCCTCCTACCCCCACTAGAATTGCCTTATGTCTGTCCCATGTATTCTTGAATTCCCCCACTGTTTTTGACTCTATGACCTCCTCAGGAAGGCTGTTTCATGCATCTACAACCCTCTCTGTGAAGAAATACTTCCTCACATTACCTCTGAGACGTCCCCCCTCTATCTTCAAATTCTTCCAGTTAGTCTGTATTTAGTACTCACAAACAGATTTTCTCAACAGGTCCAAACCACTCATAGAACACCAAAGGTGTGTCACAGGATCAGATTCTTTATTGTATAAAGTAAAAACATCAGTCAGAACACCAATGCTGTGTTGCAGGATAAAGTTCTTTACTGTACAAATTAAAAACAGCAGTCAGGACACCAATGTTGAGTTGCAGGATAAAGTTCTTTACTGTACACATTAAAAACAGCAGGTGGCTCTAAGTCACTCCTCTTTGAAGAGAGTGTCAGAACTGCATGTTGTTTTTACTTTATACAGCAGACAACTTTATCCTGCAACATAGCTCTGGTGTTCTGTGATTGTTCTGGACCTGTTGAGCACAGCTGTTTTTGAGTACTAATTTCAATTTGTGCTGTTGGCCCTGGCACTTTCTTGCCTTATCCACTTGTATGTCCTTCTACTGGTCTGTATTTATTTATGACAGGCAATGAAATAATGGATATTTTTTTTTGTGTGGGACTAATATTTTAGTAGAACAATATAATCTATGAATATGTATTGTATTAACTCATGAATATTTTGGCATAAAAAGCTTTTCTTGATATTTTGCAAGTGATACATGTATTTGTATAAAAATAAAATCATTTCCGAGAACAGTGATGTGTCTGACAAAACAAAATTATTTTTAAATAATAAGAAAAGGGGTACACACTGTACACCATTCCTCATGATATACAGATGTTCTGAGTTAGACAGAACAGTGTCAGATCCCCACTGGGTATGGTACTGCCTTCCGATATATGTGTGGTCCAAAATCTTAGGGGAAAAATGAGCAGGGCTAGCTGTCACACAAGTCCAACCTTTGTGCAAGGCTGCTTTTTACACTTTTGTTATGGCATGGGAGCAACTCACATAATGTCATGGTCTCATCTGAGTGCAGTTCTCCTCTAAAAAAATGTTGGCAGGTACCAACACACTGAGTGGTAGGAGAACACTTTGCACGCTGGAAACCTGGGTGCATTCTCTGAGCCTCGTACATCAGAATCATAAGCCAGTAAGTTCATATCAAGCATTCAGACAGACACTTTACTCCATAGGGAGTCAGATTAGTGCATCCCATTACTTGGCTGCCTCTGTTTGATAGACAGAGGTGTCATGTAGGATGCTTTAGCCAGGAACAAAGGGTTTCAAGGTATTGCTCGTACATGGAGGGGCATGATGACAACATGGTTCTGCATCTCAGGGTAATGTGCATTACACATATTGTGAGTTATTCCTGTTCTGATTGTGGCCACTTTGCCCCACCCACACTGCCTCTTAAGCCCCAGGCAAACTGAAGCACCTTCCTCCTTCCCACACAGTGTACATGACACGGGAGGTCCTTACCTTTAGGGATAGGAACATAGCCTTGGTCAATGCAGGACATTTTGAGACCTAATGTAAAGGCAGCCCTGGCTACTGGTGGGATGATGGCTCATTGGTAGGACCTGACTAGGAAATGACAGGTTAATGAGTAAAAAAAATGTTTTCTATGCTCAACTGTTCATGAAGAATGCTTAGTGAAGCTAATATTATGACAATAGCCAACATGTGTTTTTAATTCCTTTTGGATTTGCTTATGGGCACATTTGCCCGATTTCATTGAGGTCTCAAACATAGACAGTGTCATATTACAGATAATTTCATGGTACTATTGTCTAGCAAAATATGATGGGGTTGTTGGCACTGTGCCAATGCTAGACATGAATAGGATTATATCATGTATTTGGTTATGGATTCATTTATTTCTTTAGTCTGCATTTCAAGTTAGCAGGAACCATGTCAGAGCCCAGCTCCAAAGCAAAGCCTCATTATAAATGTATTCCTGAGAGGGAAATTTTGGTAAAGTTTCTGATACCACAGCTCTGATATTGTAGTTCTTATTGTTTATCTGAAAACCCTTTGTGAATTTGCATGACAATTGTGATTTATGCTAATCCGAAAGAAAATGGCAATTACATGCCTGAATAAATACACTGGGTAAATTGTTACTGAATTCAAAGACAACGAATAAATGGGCTGACTCAAGCAACTCTGAGTCAAAGGAATTCTACCACCATTGTGTTTGAAGGGATCTAGGAAGACTAAAATGGAAACAGAAAAGTACAGGTCTTTATCCCTTAAGTGAATAATAAATCTAATTAGAGATTCTTTATTTAACTAATTAAATTGAAGCATTTTTCATTGGATGAGCATGTTGAGATATTTGAGGAGAGATTGTCTAGGGTAGATGGTAATCTGGGAAAGCTTAATTAAAGTCACATCAAACAAAACTAAAAGAGTCAAGGTGAGAGGTTACTTTCAGCTGTTTGCTTGCAGAAACAGAGATACAGACCAGCAGACATTACAGATAATATCACTCAGCTTGTAATGTCAGAGTTTTTGTATTAAACAAATTTATTTATTTATTGTATTTATTTAAAGTTTGATAACCGGGGAAGGCACACTGAGCTGAGGCTCTTTTCCAGGTGGGACCCAGGGGAGAGTAGCAAAACATCATATACATCTGGATGAGCAAAGTAGAACAAATAAATATCCCAGTAAATATACATACAAGGTACATATTTGAGTAACATAGAATTTTAAGGTGCAGAGTGCACTAGGTAGTTTAATAGAATGTAAGCGACAATACAAGCCTTATACAGCTATACGCAGTGCAGAGTGCAATAGGTAGCATAGTACAATATATGCACCTATAAATAGGCAAAAGAATAAATAAATATATGCAAAGGCATGACAGGTATGCACATGCAAGAAGTTGTGACAGCTCAGGAAAAACACACAGGAAGGACTGGAGAGTTGTTTGGGGGAAGGAGAGTGGTGTGGCCTCAGAAAGAAAGCAGGGAGTAAAGATTTGGGGGCACAGTGAAATCAGATGGGAGAGATAGTCAGGGTAGGAGGAGGGAGGAGCAGGAATGGAAAGACAAGGTAGGGTGAGGAGTGGGGAGGGAGGAGCAGATGGAGGTTAGGAGATAGAGAGGGAGCACTTGCAGTGGAGGGGGGGAGGGTGATTCAACTGTTTTTTCAGTGTGGCCAGAGTGGGTGAGATGTGAATCGAGTGGGGGAGATGATTTCAAAGATCAGGGAGTCTGAAGGAGAAAGTGACCTTGCCTGATTGCAAGTGTGGATAAAAAGGAGAGTTATAGTGTGGGAATCATGGGTTCTGAGGCAGTAGCCTGATGTAGATGAGGGGACTAAAAGACTGGTGAGATGGGGGGAGGGCTATGAACCAGAACTTGCCAACAAAAGCAACACAATGGGCAAGGGAGCAATTTGTGAGAGAGGAGAGGGATAGTGCAGAGTACAGGGAACAATGGTGGGTTCAAAAGGGGAGGTTTGAAGTGAAATGACAGGAGGCGTTAAACAGGGGGTCTAGTTTAGTGAGAGATGATTGTGGGGCAGAGCTGTAGACTACATTAGCATAGTCTATTGTGGGGAGGAAATGTTTGGTAATGAGCTCTTTACCAGTTGGGAGGGAGAGACAATCCTTAATCCTATACAAGGCTCCCAGTTTGGGACAGAGTTTGGAATGGATGGAGTCAAGGTGTTGGGAGTAATCTAACTTGGGGTCCAACCAGACCTCTAGGTATTTAAAAGATTGCACTGTTTCTATTTTTGAGCCATCTAAGGAAAAGAAGAATGGAAGGAAAGGAAATTGGCCAGCCTTTGGGCGGTGCCGAAAGCCCTGGCAATAGTGTTTTTTGGTGTTGCATTTGAGGAGATTTGCCTTGAAGAAGTTCAGGGCGTTCTTAAAAGCAGCCTGCAGGGATGACTGGACTACTGGCCTAGAAGGGCCTGAAGTATAGATGACAGTGTCGTTGGCATACATGTGCATGTGTGTGGGTGAACAGGAAGAGGGGAGATCATTAACAAAGACTGAGAAAGGAGTAGGACCCAGAATTCACTCCCCTGGGACACCAGCACAAATGGGGAGGGGGTGGATTTGGAGTGGCTTTGTTGAACATATTGGTACTTGTTTGAGAGATATGATCTAAATCAGTCTGCAGAGGAGGGTGAGAGTCCTATGGAAGTTAATTTGTTTAGTAGGACAGTGACTGAAGGAATGATTTAATTCAAGCAACTTCATGTCAGTCTTGAGCCTGTACAGCAACTCTGGACTCTTGACCAGTGAGTGTAACAGTATTTGAGATCAGATGAGTGAATTTGATATTCTCTGAGTCATGTTTGTTTAAAATATGAAAGACAATCTTATCAGCTGTTTGTTTGTAATTTGTTTGTTGTGACAGTACCATTACTTGAGACCTACACCTCAAACATGACTAACTCAGTGGGAAGGGGGGTACCACATTAATTCACTGGGTCTTAAATACTGCAGTACTCACAGGGCAGAGTTTGCTGTACAGACTTGAGACTGACACAAGCTTAATTGAAAGAAATAACTCTTTCAATGACATCAGCAGCTGTTTCGTCGAAGCTTACTTTGTGGACAAAATTCAGAACTGTCTTTTCTTACAAATGACACCTACTGTGTCACAAATATGTTCTTTAAAGAAGGAAACACCACAGTAGACATATCTATTCATTTTAAATAGTACTTTGTATTACGCTGTCATTATTGAAAGCTGTGTGAGCAAACATTTTATTATATGTGCCAAATTTGCCTTTGGTCCTTAAAAAAACAACTGGCCCCTCACCTTCCTGAGATCCCCTACTCGGACGCATCAGGGGATCCACGTCAGGTCCCAGGATGGGTATCAGATTGGATGCCTACCTGTGTCCCATAATCTGTGCCCATGCAGCTGCATGTTGGGGTGGCGGACTCATGGACAGGCAACTAGTGATACTGAATGCCAGCTGGTGTATGCCTGTCTGCAGGTGTGGCGATGCATTCAGTGGGTGGGTGCCTCTTGAATGTGCAAGCACACATTAGTGCACAGATCCCTATTCTAGTGTTGATTCTAATCTCCATCCTTGTTCTCCCTCGAATCGCTGAAGTCTTTGAAGATTCCTCTGTTCTGCCAAATAATGTTTGATTTCTATTCACTTTAGATAATTAGTTGTCCTTTGCTGGTATTTTGATACTTTTCCTTTTTTTCATTACTCTCATGTGTGATTTTGACCAGTGAACATGTTTTTTTGTTCTGGTCTTCTGTTTTATTGAAGTCTAGTTTTTGTTTTTATAATGCAATATTCAAGTTTGCACCCTGGACCCCAAATTCCTATTTCCCTCCATTCACAAACATAACCTGATTGGTTGAGCCGTTACTTACACTTCACATACACATATCCATTTCATTCAGTCCTTTTTCTGTAGGGCTTTTTACAGACTTTCGTATACAATCCCAAGTGTAATTCAGTGGCCATTAAGTCTTTTTGTCATACATTATTTTGGTACATGCAATTTACTGCAAGTTATTGTGCTACATCCTGGCTGGCTCCGCTGTATATCATCTCATCACTCCTGCTGCATTTAAAACATTTCTACTGAAATAAATCCTCTTTCTGCAGAATTTCTCCCCATTTCAGCAGTGGTGCTTTTCTCTGTAATCTACATTGATCTCAATGCTTCACACAGCTTCAGAACTTTTTTGAAACATTTAACTAGCTTACAGTAGTGCCACACAAGCTAATAATGCAAGATACTGTGTTGCATCCTTGCTGATACTAAAGGAATAATGCATGGCAGGGTGTGTGTTGTGCTGGGATAATGTCACGCCTGGGGTGATTAGGCACGAGACCACAGGCTGAGTGCAATTAATCACCCCAGAATAGACGTTATCCCAGCATGAGACACACCCTGGAGTGTATTATTCCTATTATACAATGGCTCTGTTGTATAAGAAAAGGAAAAAAGATTAAAAATGCAGTTTTAAGTGTATATATATATATATATATATATATATATATATATATATATTTTTTTTTTATGTAAGTGTAAGTATACAGTTGAAGAAATAAGTCCTAATGTTCCTGTTTCGCAGTAGGTGGTGTAGCATTTTATCTGTCACAGTTTTCTGTCTGTCTGTCCCCCCACCACCACATACCAATCGCTGTGTTTATGCCTTTCTCTCTCTTTTTTAAGTTGGCTGTGGTCTGTCATTAGTTCAGCTGAGTGATTTTTTTTTTTATGTGAATCGCAATTCCCGATCGCAAAATGGAGCACTGACTGGTTGACTTGCGAGGACTGAGGGACTTCTGCTTCACCGGTAATCATGCTGTAAGTCACTCGGTCACGCTTTTGATGTTTTCAGTTGTTCTTTTAATTGAAAAGTGAAAGTGATGACAGAAAGGAGCTGTGGCTGCAGCCGTTTTCTTCAGTATGTGAGTGGTCTGCCTGGTGAGTGGGGACTGCTGCTGTGAAGGCGGTAAAAGCACTCATGCTGCATCAGAGAGAAATGAAATGAACTGCTGTATTAGAGGATATTTTAAAAAGATTTGGGGGGAATACTGTATGTGTGGGGGTTGTGGTTACTGTGTCTGGTGGCAAAGGAGTCAGGGATACTGTTGGTGGCTTGACAGGAGGAAACGTTATAGAGGGCTGACCAGATCAGTAGGGCTGTGTGCAATGATTTCTTTTTCCATTTGATGAGGTCTACTCTGTGCTGGGACTAGACCCATGATGTTAAGCTGGGATAACATCACAGGTCCAAACTCAGACTGACCAATTAGGGACCAGCATTCTTTCTTGCCATTGTATAATGCTGTATTTTATATTATGATATAAAAAAGAGACCATATCTCCACACAATCTGAAATGGGTTGCAAATCACTGAATATGGCCACCACCTTAACTACACCAAATATTTAGTAATTTCTAATAAGTCAGTTTGACTACTAATTTCTAACAAGTCAGTTTGACATGTTCTAAAACAAGAAAAAAGCTGTGCACACACCAACAGGTACCAGTTCAGTTTAGCTTTTATTTGCTCACAAACTGCATGTAAATACAAGGCTAATGTCCCTACATATCACTTCTGCAGGGAGGCTTCATCAGTTTGCCCCTGATGAAGTCTCCCTGCAGAGGTGGTATGGGGTATTAGTCTTCTATTTACATGTAGTTCATGAGCAAATAAAAGCCTAACTGAATGGGTACCTGTTGGTGCATGCTAGCCTTTTCTCTTGTTTGCTTCATGTTGTTGTGTAGCTGTAGCACCTTTATGGGTATTATTTTGTGTTCCTTTTCCTCTGCTTAGTTTGACATGTAATCATTTGTCTTTTCTTATAATCACTTTTCCAAATACAGCAGTTGCCAGTGAGATACAATATATATTGCTTTATTTTTCAGGATAAGTTTTTAATATTTCATACTCCTATAACAAATGTCAAATACTCTCAATAGATGGTGCTCTAACATACAGCAATCCAACAGTGTGCATATAACTGGAGTATTATAAATCTTGCTACTGTGTTTTGGCTGTCTAAACCCAGAAATGGTTCTACTGATGACCATAACATGAGATTGGTGGCATGCTGTTATACAGAGTGACTTTTTGTTTTTTACTTTCCTTGGTATCCCATGGCCCCCCTCTGTCATACTCACATAATACCTTTCAACCTCCTGCCTCAGAAATCAAGACTTACAGTAAAAGATCAGGGACAAGGGGCATGGCTTGGCCAGGCAAGATGACAGACAGGTTCTAGTTGAGATCCCACATGGCATCTTTCTAAATTGGTAATTTATTATATTTCGCAGCAAATTAAATAAGAAAAATATTGAGCTACAAAGACTTAGTTTAAGGCTACCCAGAAACAAAAAAAAAAACAGAAAACTTTACCTTTTGAGCTGACAGCACCTGTCTCTAAGTCTGTAGCTCCAGTGAAGGGATGAGTGAGGGCACAGAGCATGACAGCTGTGGGAACCAGCAATGGAAGAAGCCCTTCAGTGAACAACTCTCTGGCAGCTTTACAAAGGATGATTTAAAAACCTGCAAAGTGAGGTCAAGGCAGGTTTTATGAATATAGCTGCCCTAATTCAATATTTGCAGAACATCATTTCAGGGCTATCCAAGACAATGGCAGCTCATGTCATGCAGCTGGATGAAGCCAAACAATTGTTCAGTGAATTGGAGGACACGGTTGTTGACCTGTCTACAGAATGGAAAGAACTCAAAGATAACATGGCTGCTCTGCTGGAAAAAACAGATGAAAAGGAGAGCAGGGTCAGGTGATCTAATCTCTGATTGGTTGGACTACCGGAGGGGCTCATGGGAAAAAGTCCTGAGCAGAATGTACAGAAGTGGCTGACCAAGCAGCTGGGCATGGCTCTGGAGGCAGTGGGGTTCAAGAAAGAGAGGGCTCACAGGACAGGTTCCAAGCCTAAACCATTTGAGTGGCCATGGCATTTCTTTAATTAAATATCACACTTTCAGCATAAGGAGAAGATACTCACAGCAGCTAAGACATATTGTCTCATCAAAATTCTTGACAGAGCTGTGATGGTGTTCCAGGACTTCAGTAGGGAACTGCAGCTCTGGTGATAACAGTTTGCTGCTGTCAAATCTAAGCTGTATGTTACAGGATAGGAGCTGGCCCAACTGTATTCCTCGAGACTCTGGATTTTGAGACCTGGATTATCCCTGTGCATATTTTCAAGGGCTAACAATGTGGAGGACTATGTGAATCTGGAGAATGATGCAGCAGATGTGAGATTGGGGTCCGCCATACAGCCTCTGCCACTTGATAGATACTTTTTTTCCTCCAAGCTATCCACAGGTTGACTGATCTGTCTCCCATCCTCTGTTCTCCTGCTAGCTGCTGACCCATCGCTCGATCCTATCCAGGGTGAAGTCGAGACCCGTAGGAGAACCTGCACTCAGAGATGTTCACCCTGAACATTTCATTCCCCCTGTCTTCTACTTCCTGTGACTGCTCAGTCTGGGCTGAAACTACACCAGCTGCAGTGGCATACTTGCTTTGTGAACTGGATCAATGTCTTAGGTAAGCTGGCACCCTTTACTGCTCAGCTGTTGAAAGATAATTGTTGCAACCAACCCATTCCTCTCTTCTGTGAGCCATGGGCAACTTTTCTATACTGGGTATATAATTTTTTTAAGTGGGAGGGGAATATTGCAGTGCTGGCTCCTGATCCTCTCATATCTTTCTTACTATGTTGCACAGACCTTTGAACCTTCCCATCTGCCAACACGTTGTCCTGCTGCTTGATATGACTGACCCTCTGTTGCCATTCTTGACTTAACCCACCTAGGCCCATTTGCTGCAGACCACACAGGATAACTTTTGGTTGAGTGTGAGTATCAGTGGGGGCTGTGGGAGACATGAGCAACTGGATCTTGCAGCTGGCTACCATATCAGCAAGGGAATGTTAAAATTTACAATAGATTCCTGTTCTTCTTTATGTCTAACCCAGCTGTCAAAATGATTCTTTGGGACAGCAGGTCGCCTGCATCTCAAGTTGTGTATATGAGTTACTATTGACAGAGCTGTAAACTTTTTGTTATGCCTTTATTCTTTTTTATTTGTATTTTATTTATTTTTCTAGGTGACTGTCTTTGCTGTAAAAGCCTTAATCCTCAGGTAGCACATATTGTTTGACAACCGTTAGGGGCTGCGCTGACATGATGGTTGACAAGCTGGGGGTAGGGGGGTGGGTAGATGGCTGGCCCAGGCCATTGAATGAAACTGCTAATTATTCCAGGGAAGAGGTGGGCAGAACCAATAAGAGCATAAACTGTTTTACATTTTATTACAAGCAGTAGAGGCTTTCACCACTGGTTCCCCTGGCAACAGGCTTGTAGGATGTCAGAGCATGTAGTGATCAATGGAATGATGGGCATTTTGAAGAGTAGGTGGGCTAGTGGCAAGATAGTGACACAGTTGGTCTGAGATAGGACCCTAAGATATTGCTGTTGGATGGGGGAGATAAGTTCACAAGTCTGGTAGGATCAGGGACTGGGAGGGGGCAGGTTGGTGACTGCACTGACAAGCTCACATTCAGCAATGAGGTACAATTGAGCTATAGGAGAAGCTGGGGGTTGTAGGACTTCCCAGAGTGCTTATGGATTCCCAGTAATGTCCTTCTTCCTTTCGCACCCAGGCCAATGAGCATGCCACAGAAGTACTAAAAAATTTAAAATAAAAAACAAGAAACCCTGGATTTGCATTAGAGCATTATACCAATGCTTTTTGCATCTGATTGTTGAGGAATCACTGAAGTGAACATTCAGTCATTGACTTGTGGTACCACTCAGCCTCTAGACAACTAGCGACCTGCAAGGTATTTTGTGGTAGTCATAAGTGGTGGCCAGTGAAAACAGCTAAGTATAAACAGCTAAGTCAAATACAGCAACCAAAAATTGCCCCCCTCCCCAAAGTGTGTCCCCCCTGGAGCTGGTATATATAAGAAGGGTGGTGTGGGGGGACAAAAACCCCCACAAGGGAGTGTGTGGGGTGCTTGCCCCATGCAAAAAACAAACTTGCTGTATTTGACCGAGCTGTTTTGCATAAGGTGTTTTTGGTGGTCACTGTTTTTGCATAGCTGTTTTCACATGGCACCATTGTGAGTAGCTTGTCAGACTGCTGGTAACTGGCATCCTACCACTTAACTGATTGGTATAGACTGACATCAGAGCTGAAAGATTTGAGCAGCTCTCTGCTTGGTAGTGTGAGTGATGAGGAGGATTGATCAGGTAGCAGAGTTGCTGGGCAATGGATGAATGTTAGGAGATCTCACTGCCCAATAAGGGTAGACAAATAGATTGGCAGGATTGAATGGATGGGATGGGAGCTCAAGAGGATGAGATTCATTAAATAAGTTAATGCAACTTACTGAGGGCACTTACAGTGGTGGATGGCACTGCCATATAATCTGCTTGGTGGTGGGGCACTGCTGATGTGGCACCTGGACGTGGCTGGGGGGAGATCAATAGAGACAGAATAAAGGAATGGCAGACAAAGTCAAAAAAGAGTTGTGTCTGCAAGGTATTACAGTATATATAAACATAATTCCTCCCATAGAAGGAGATTATAAAATTTGGTATACATCATTATGTTCTTGGTGGTCTGCAGACATAAGGATAGTACCTGAGCTCAGACCTGTTTGGGCTGAAGAAAGCTTCTAGCATGTGATGAGATTACCAAAAGCTTGCTGTAGTATAACACTGAAGTACGGTGCCATTGCACATACAACCCATTCAATATTAGAGGGCCATTGGATTGAGTTCCTGTTGTTTTGATTTTGGGAGGCACAAATTATAAAATCTACATGTTATGTGTTCTCTTTCCGATTTATGTTGGGGGGTTGCACTGGGGTAGAAAGAGGTGGGGAGGTGGGGCAAGACTACATTTTTATCTATGCTGCTGATGCTGCTGATCTGTTCACCTATGTTGGGTGATAGGTTGTGGGGAACCAGCTTCCATCAGCTGAGGGGGAGGAGGGATTTTTTTACAAATGTTGGAGAAGTTATGTTGCTTCTGGGAGGAGGGGGCAAGTTGGGAATTTGGGGGATAGAATTGCACAGTATTTTAATAATGTTAATATAATGACCTATCTCACAGCTACAGGGTGCAATGATAACAAAAGAGGTGTATGCAGCATTGACTGCTTAACATTCATGATGGCTAACAATTTAAACATTTTCCCCTGGAATGTCAATGGGTTGATGCCTGTAGTGAAGTAGAAAAGGGTTATGAGTCATGTTAAGATACTTAAGACTGATATTTTACTGCTCCAGGAAACCCACATTACTTCTGTGAAGGCACTTCATATCTGTGGTAGATGGAGAAGCAAAAGGATTACCTCCTGCTTCATGTCCTGAGCTTTGGGTGTAGCTAACTGTTTAAGACTAGGATTCCTTGGAGCTGAGCTCAGGTCTTCAATGGATCCCCAAGGCAGATATACTCTAGCACAGATTTCTATGCATGAGAACATCATCTTCATGGGGGCAATATATGGCCCCAATATAGAAGACAGCACTTTTTTCCAGAAACTTGCACTGGAGATGGCACAGTTCCTAGGTCTGTGGGTGGTTGGAGGCAATATGATCTGTGCCTTTGATACCTTACTTGATAGATCCAATTCAGCTCCAGGGACTTGAAGATCTTATGCACACTTTATCTTGGGTGGACATCTAGTGGCATAAAAATCAGATGGGGAGGGAGTTCACCTTTTTCCCCATTCCTATAGGTTATATGCCAGACTGGAACTACTACTATGTTCTGAAGTCTTATTCCTACAGGTGGGCTCTGTGGTCTACCAGACAACCCTTGAATTAGACCACTCGCTGCTACAGGCTGGAGTTGGCATGTATCATCTGAGTTCTCTACCTCATCCTGGAGACTTGATCTGGTGCTCCTCAAAGACCAGCAATATAGCAAAAGTTTGACAGATGCTATAACAGAGTTCCTCACCCACAGTAAATGAGATGATGTATCTCTTTCAATCAGATGGGAAGCCTTGAAGATGTATGTTAGAGGCTAATCCATAGCATATGCCAAATATAAGCATAGGGGAGAGACTTAACTCAAAAAGCTAGAGCTGAAAATCACTGAGGTTGAAATGCTTCATATGGCTGATCCATACCTGTGTCCTTTTGATCTGCTTCAAAAGCTTAAGTGAAAATGCAATACTTTAAGCACTGTGGTGATATAAAGGGTATCCTTCTTAAGAAGGCTGGACAGCACATATATGGTGGCAGGGGAGGGAAGCTGCTCACATGGCAGCTTCAGCAAAGGTAGAATGAACATAAAATCAACCAGATCCACAACCTAGATCTGGAGAGGTAACCAGCCACAAGGCAATGAGTGTCACTTTTAACAAATTTTACAAATCTTTGTATACAATAAAAGCCACACCCACATCCAAACAATATCAGAACTTCTTTAAAAAAGCACAAATTACTCCCTTGAAGCCCTCACAAATACAGAACCTGGAACAACCACTCTCTAGACAAGAGGTTTAAGATGCTATTAAAACTCCTTATGGGGGATAAAGCTGATGGACTTGATGGCTTGCCTATAGACTTTCTGAAGTGCTTCATGGGACCTTTGATTGAACCACCATCCAACATGATAAAGGAGAGTTTCTCTAAAGGTTTTGCTGTCCCCCTTTGCCTGGGTAGCAACCATTACAGTGCTACCCCAACCAGGCAAGGACCTCACCCATTGCTACTCATACAGGCCAATCTCCCTTCTGATGATGGACTACAAAATAGCTGTTAGTGTCATAGCAGTAAGACCAAAGTACCTACCTTGCTACATTCCCCCTGACCAAGCTGGATTTGTCAATGGGAGACAGGGGAAGAATAATATTAGACTCACCCTTAGCATCATTTGTAAATGTGCAAAATCAGAGATAAACATGGTTTGGCAGTCCTTGTTCAGGATGCCAAAAAGGCCTTTGACTTTGTGTAGTGGGGGAATATGCTTGAAACACTTAGGCAGTTTAGCATGAAAGAATGAATAGTCATCTAAGTAGGAGCCCTATATAAGGACCCATTAGCTAAGATACATATTAATGGGACACTGACTGATGCAATCACCTTATCCAGAGGCACCAAGCAAGGGTGGACTCTATGCCTGCTCCTGTATGTCTTATAGCTTGAACCTTTGGCAACAGCAATAAGACACCATTAGGGGATTAGTGGGTGCTGTTGGGGGGCGATGGAGTACAAGGTTGCTCTCTTTGCAAATGATCTCCTGTTTTACCTGCAGCAACCTGCAGACGTGCTCTCAGCCCTGCACTCCCTGCTCACCGAGTACAGGACTCTAACAGCACTATAATAAACTGGACTAAGAGTAAAATTCTTCCAACAGGTAGTCAGCAGAGAGGAAGTATAGTGCACAATTTCATGGGGATTCAGATGATGGCAGCAATAAAGTATCTTTGAGTGAAAATACCATCCCATTTATCTTAGCTGTACAACATAAACTTTCCTCCCCTGTTGGCCAGCATAATATTGAAATGTGAAAGGTGGGAACCCTTACCACTATCAGTTACAGATAGAGTAAATATCCTTAAAATGTGTATCTTGCCTAAATATCTATATTTGCTTCAATCACTTCCTATCGCAATCCCACAAAGGTTCTTTTCCCAGTTGAACATTGTTGTGCATAGGTTCCTAAGGTGTGGTAAACCAGCCAGGATAAAAAGAGTTAGCCTGCAGCTTCCTACCCATGAAGATGGGTGCACATTGTCCAACTTTAGGAATTATTACTGGTTTGGCTAGATATAGAGGAGGAGGAGGAATTGGGGCTAGACTTGAGAAAAGGCCTCTTTTTAGCAACTCTGGAGTATATGAAAGTACCCCAAATTTCAATCCACTTTACCAGAACCTTAGATAGAGTCTGGGTATCTGCACATAGGCTGCTTGTAAGCCTCTCTCAGTTTACTATGGCCTGCTTGGGTGGGTGATCCTCCTTATGCAGTATCCATAAATGGAAAGGAAGACCTTGGTGTCTCAGTCACCACTGAGATGAAGAGGGCTGTGACCCACCTGGTAACATGTTCCAGAAGCAGATCCCCAAAAAATTATCTTAATTAAGCTTGCTTTACTCCTGTCAGAATGCACTGCAGGCACCTTGACAAGTCCCCCAGATGCCATAAGTGCCTGATAGATGATGGCACTTTCCTACAAATGCCCCTCACTTCCCCCCAAATACCTCAATTTTGGTATGCAGTCCATGCCATAATGGAACAAGTGATGGAGCTTAAACTCCCTGATTCTCCCCTCAAACTACTATTAGGATCAGACCCATGACAAAAGTTGCTGGAGAGTGCATCCCTTCTTTGGCCATTGCACTGGTAAATGCCCAGAAAACCATAGCCCAACAGTGGATCTCTGACCCCCTTCCCCCATGGTGGCGCAGCAGACAAAAAAAGTTGGCAACTGTCTTAGGCTGTAGAAGACACAATTCTCAGCTACTAGAAGACACAAATCTCAACTACCAGCCACAAAGAGCTCTTTCAAAAAATATATGATCTGCTGTTGGTAGCAATTGAATCTGGTGTGATGCTGGGATATAATAATGGGGGAAGATGACAATGCTGGGAGGTGGATAGCGTGTGCGCTGTTAATAGCATCAAATCTGCAGAGCTTTCCCTTGGCTCTGTAATCATGCTTGAGCACCTCTTTCTCTTTGAAAACAATATGACAATTAAGCTTAACACATTTTTCATGTCAGTTTGTTACTCAGCAGTTTAAAAAGGCTAGCAGACCTGACCCAGGTAATCGACTACCTGTCTGCCAGACTTTCCATCACCTCCATGTCAGAACCCCTTAGCGAATGCTCCACCAGTGCAAACACTGCCAAAAGAGCCACTCCTTATGTCTCTGAATCTCGCTCTAAAATCAACACTTCTACGAAAACAAAAAAATCTACAACTTTTACTTTTCTATCAAACGCTCCCTTTTGCACTCCAATGCAGGAACTGCAGCGAACAAGTGAACAGACTTTGCCACCATTATTGCATCCCATTTCCCTGATAGAAAAAGTGCAGAATTGCTCAGAATTTGAGATGCCACTGGGAAAATCAATTGCCACTATGAGCCTGGTCCCAGTGGTGCTTATGGAAGATTCAAAATGAAAGGAAGCAGCATTTCAATTGGCAAAATAACAATTGAACATGGCTAGCACAGCAGCTAGAGAGAAACCAGCAACAGCAATGCTTACTCTTAAAATAAAAAACACAGCCTTACTGCTTTCAGCTGTTGGAAAGGTACAGCCAGCAGGATCCTTATACTAACAGGAAAAGTCTTTGTCTTCAGAGACCACGATAAAATGCAAGACACTCTTACCAAGCAACCTGATTTGACTGATGAATCAATCATCAGAGCCATTAAAGCACTTACAGACAACTGCTGAATTAGAACTGACTGGGAGATGTGTATACAGTAGTAGAGGTGAAGCAATTGACAGAGCCACCTAAGCTTCCAATAAAAGCAGCCAGATGGGAGACACCAGCAGAAACATATACCGCAGGTACACTTTCTTTAAACACCATGCAGTCTGCTATTACTGATTTCAAAAAAAACTAACTGATAAAGCATTACATAGTAGAGATAATAGAACTGAGGACTTGCAACCTCTTGGCAATTGTTTCCTCTTAATACCTTCAACCTACCTATAGTTTTTTCCAATTCAAGAACTAAAATGCAAATTGCTAATATGGGAGAACAGCATGTTGATTTTCAAAATATTCTGAGCTCACCTGCTGAATTTGAAGGAAATGTTTCTAAAGAAATGTGCAACCCATCTTCCCTAAGGGTTAAAAAATCAAAGGAAAAAAACAGAGGAGTCAGAATTTCAAGTGGGGAAAAACACACAAAAAAAATCATAAAAATTACAACACTAATAAATTGCTGTGGTCAGCTCTGTGTGTAAATTCCATTTTTGGTAAAGTTAGATAATTTATCTGGTTGATCATGTGTTTTCCATGTCTTTGAATGGCAAGCAGTGAACGTGTCTTGTACTATATGGGGAAGGAGATGGAGTTCAGCACCAAGGCCTTCAAGTAATGGTAGAAGTAATGGTGCAGAGAGGAGATGTATTGCTGCAGTGGGAACTGTGAGCCAAGGTGGATGAATAACAGCTTTTACCCAGGTGATGGCCTGCTTCCATCAAGGAAAGAACCATAGTCCTCAGTGGATGGCTTAAATGTTACTTCACTGGGCATTTAAAGTAGCCAAGGGGGTGACAGAAGAAATATGGAATGCAGCAAATGGGTCTTCAGAGTCTGTTATAGAGAGTAGGGAGATCCTGTGGGGAGAGAGTCCTACCAGAATGCAAGTTATTCAAGAAAGCAGGGTGTTAGCAAAGGAGGAAGTGGGGAAGGAGCAGTCAAAGAAGAAAGGTAAGGAAGGAGGAAGAATTTGAAAAAGGAGAAAGTGACAACAAGAGAGCTGGAGGATGCCAAATTGGTGTGTGGTCTACATTAGAAGCCCTATAAGAGGAAACTGAAGGAGTTCAAAATGTACACCCTGTAGGAGAGGAGGGAGAGTTGGGATATGATGGAGGCCTTCAAATACCTCATGGGGGTTAATAAGGTACAGGAAGAGATATGTTTCAGATAAAAATGTGCAGTAGAACAAGGGGTCATGATATGAAACTGTAAGGAAGTAGATTCTGTAGAGATGTGAGGAAGTACTTCTTCAAAGAAATGGTGGTGGATTCCTGGAACAGCCTTTCATGGGAGGCAGTTGGAGAGAAACCAGTGATGGGCTTTAAAAATATCTCAGATAAGCACAAAGGAATCTTAGGAGGGAGGAAGGAAGAGGGTGGATGAGACAGTACTGTGGGTCTGCAGCAAAAGTGATCATAATTAAAATTAGGCAGACTAGATGGGCCCAGCGGTCATTATCTGCCATCAGTTTCTATGTTTCTATGTACTTGGGAGCAGGGAACCCAAGGAGGTGTTATCAGTTGGGAGGGGTACAGATATCCACTACAGAGGAGGAGAAAGATCTGGGGGAGATGATAACAGGGCAAATGAACCACTCAGCAAATTGCAGGAAAGCTGCAACTAAAGCCAATAAGATGCTGGGGTGTATTGCAAGGGGTATCACCTCCAGGAGGTGGAGGTAATCCTGACACTGTACAGGTCATTTGTGAAGCATCTCCTGGAGTACTGCATGCAGTATTGGCACCCATACTTATGGAAGGATGTTAAGTTATTGGAAGGGGTACAGCACAGAGCAACAAGGATGATCCTGCACATGGAAGACAAACCCTATGAGGAGAGGCTAAGGGAACTGAACATATATTCCCTGGATGAGAGGAGGGATGAGGGATATGATAGAGACCTTTAAATATATGAAGGGTATAAACAAGACTAGTACAGAGGGGATTTTTAAGTTAAAGGGAGGGAGATAGGGAGACTAGAGGGCATTGTCTGAGGCTGGAGGGTGGAAGATTCAGAAGAGAAATGAGGGTGCACTTTTTCACAGAATAGTTGGTGTTTGTGGAACACACTGCCCAAAGAAGTGGTTTCCTGCAAGTCAGTGGGCAGTTTTAACAGGGGATAGGACAAAGTGAGGGGGAAGGTCGCCATTATGAGGGGAGGATCAGCTGCAGTGTAATGGGATGGCTAGCTGCACACTCGAGCAGACTTGATAGACCGTGTGGCCTATATCTGCTGGCAGTTTCGTATGTTCATATGACAGGTTATGTGATTCAAATGGATACAGTGTAAAATGATTAATTTGCACAGTGTCACTACTGTAAACTGTGTGGCACACATAATTCATTTTGTACTATACTACACAGACATGATAATCAAATGGGTAATAATATATACATTGCTCAAGGGAGACAAAATCAAGGGGAACATGTGTGAAGCAATATAATACTCACAAAGTGGTGACACCATGATTGGTATATGCTGTATGAAGTTACTATATTAGGATGGTACCCAGCTGTATACCATTGCTGAGTTAGCTACAATATGGGATTTTAGTTATTTTCATTTTGTTTTTAATAAACCAGACATTGCCTACACAATAATGGGACATGGCCAAGGATGCTCCTTACAATTTGAATACTTGTGTTTTTTTCACCACTTTATTCATTTTTGGGAAATCACTTGTAATGTGGCTGCAATTCTGTTTGGCTAATTAACTTTGGTTTGGGTGAAGAAAAGGGATTTAAGAGACAGTGCTGTTGATCAAAAGTTGGGTTTGCAGCAAAAGTGGTCATAATTAAAAATGGGCAGACTAGAAGGGCCCAGTGGTCATTATCTGCCATTAGTTTCTATGTTTCTATTTATGACAGGTTATGTGATTCAAATTGATACAGTGCAAAATTATTAATATACCCAATGTTGATACTGTAAACTGTGTAGCACAAATAATTAATGTTGTACTATGCTACACAGACACAATAATCAAATGGATACTTATATATGAATTGAGCAAGGGAGAAAAAATCAAGGGGAACATGTGTGAAGCAACATACTATTGACAGAATGGTGACACCATGATAGGTACATACTGTATGAAGTTACAGCATTATGATGGTACTCTGCTATATACCAGTGTTGAGTTGGCTACAAAATGGGATTTTAGTTATTATTTTTTTTTTAAATAATACAGACATTGTCTACACAGTAATGACACATAGCCAAGGATGCTCCTTACAATTTGTGACATTTATTTTTTTTGTTGTTTGTTGTTGTTTACCACTTCATTCATTTTTGGAAAATCACTTGAAACGTGGCTACAATTAAGTTTGCCCAATTGACTTTTGGTTTACCTATGCATGCCTTTTACAAGAGAGTACTGCATATATTAATGGCAGTGGGACAGAGTTACCCTAAGGACAGGTTGTGTTGAGGATTTGAATAGTTGTAAAAATTGTGACACTGTACTATATGTCAAGTAAAAATTGTGTCCCTGATTTTGAGCATTTGTCCCTGATTTTTATGGGCAGTGTCCCTCATGTTGGTTCTGGCATAGTGAGAGGTGTATATTTGGGGGTAGCCAGTTGTTGCAGTTAACACCCCTATGATTTCTTTCCAATCCCCTTTGATGCCCCCTGCAACTTCTGGAAACCCATAAAATATTAGTTGTCTAGCATTTACTTCTCCTACAAATATAAAGTCATGAGAGGTCCAATGCCACAAAGAATTAGATAGGTCCTGAAAGGTTTAACATAAACCAACTCTCCAGACAGGAAGAGAGAGAGAGAGCGAGAGAGAGAAACAGAGAGAGAGAGAGAGAGAGAGAGAACTGTAATTTGAAACTCCTCTGGAGTTAGCTTGCTGGTCTGTTGAAAGTTATGTCAGTAAATTATTTGTCTCCAAAGACTAGCAAATCACATTTCAATAATAAATAAAATTAACAATCAAGTAAATGAACAGACTAAATCCTGTGTTAAAACAGGTCAAATTGACTTCCAGTGTTTTCTTTTGACAAATGCCTAGTACAACTAACTGAAGTGTTTACCTCTTCCAGTGTGGGCTGTTGAAGCAGGATAAGGAATCACTTCTGTGCTAGCTTTCACTTTGGGCTGGGGGAAGGTCTAGGAAAAGTTTCTAATTGCACCATTGCAGACAGTTTAACTGCTTCAAAGAAGTGTAACTTGCCTTTGTTACTACTTAGGGACACTAGATGTAAGGTATGACAAGAGACAAACAGGCTGAAAAATTAGTAATATGCTGAGGAGGGATGAGCAGAGTGATTTGGAGTTCCAGAAGCATGTACTGCAACTCTAAATTTGTGCTTTGGTATCCTATTTTTACAGCTACAGCAAGTCAGCTTCAGGCTCCTCCCACTGCAGCTATAAAAATGATAATCGGGCAAAAGAGGAATGTAATTCTTTCTGAGCAAAAAACATACTCCACGAAATACAAAGATTAAAGGAAGAAATTGCCCCAAATAAGTCATTACATTCAGAAATTGAGACTGTATGATCACAATTAAAGAATTAACTATGGTTGTTGAGGAAATTAACTAGCAGCATACTGAAGTGGAAACACATATTTCAACTCTAGAGAATGGTTTTCAATTTGATGGTGCTGAGGAAAGTGGATGCACAGTGCTGCTCCATACTTTCTCACAGCAGTTCTAACCTGCTGATATGGAAAAAACATTATAAAGCTTATGGCCTCAATATTCAAACTGTGCCCAGAAAGGGCACAAGTGGTTGGTCTGTGCAACTGAGTTGACCAGAATACAAAATTGCTATATATTCAAATGAGATGTACAATCGTGCATCTTGTCTGAATATAGCAAAAGATGAGGATGGCACAAATGGGGGCTGCTGAAGATGCACCTGCACATCCCCCTGCATGGTTTGAATACCTGGAAAGGGAATGCACAGCTCATCTTCGGGATGCACTGAGTGCAAATTCCAGATATTCAGACAGCAACATGCAAATGCGGCCATTAGACATGCAAGGCAAAACTGGCCCATTTGCATGTCATTATGGCCCAATTTGCATGTGCTGTTCTGGGATATACCTGGCAGGATGTGCCGGGTGCCCAGCAAGTACGATAGCAGCTCATAGTCCCTGGCAGTCTATTGGCCCCCCTCCCTTCCTCGAACCCGATCGTAGAGTTAATAATTGTCAGATAACTCCCCCTGGTAGTCTAGTGGCCCACCCAGTGCCAATCCACATCCATAATATACTATTAGTAATCGTAACATCCCTTGTAGTCTAGTGGTATGGTTCCATGTGATAAGGGTGATTCATAAATGTCGAATGCCCTTATTGCAATCCCACATTGCTGAATTTCAATTTCAGTGATGTGGAATCCTGGTGCAACCAAAAGCAGTGCAAATGACCTTTTTTCCACCCACCAACTGAGCTGTTACAGAATGACAGCTAACAGTATGCACTACAATACCATTGGTTAACACTGTCGACAAATGGGCTTGCTGTGTGCACTGTAAGCTATCATTCACAACTTTGTGAATGATAGAAAGTTGTGAATGAAAGCTTATAGTACACATTGCAAGCCTGTAGGTTGACAGTGTCGACCAATGGAATTGTAGTACATACTGTAAGCTGTCATTCTGTGACAGTTCAGTTGGCGGATAGCCATGGAGGTATGCGGGTGAGTTCTGCTGCCCGTCAGCTGCATGGCCATACTGGGTCTGGGTGAACGGGGTGAGGTGTGGGTTCCTCAGTGGGTGGGGGGTCCACTAGACAACCACAGAGGTCTGGGGACTGTTTTTTTTATTTACGATTGGGGCTGGGAGGGGGTGCTACTGGACTACCAGGGAAGTTCAGACTTTATTGCATGGATAGGATTTGTGATGGGAGGGTGGCCACTAGACTACCAGGGAAGTTCTAACTTAAATGTGTTATATGGATGGGGTTTGGGGACAGGATGGGCACCACTTGACTACCTGGGAATGATGGAGGTATTTTATATTATACAATCAGGGATGGGGGGGTACCACTGGACTACCAGGGATGTTACGATTACTAATAGTACATTATGGATGGGGATTGGCACTGGAAGGGGGAGCACTAGACTACTAGGGAGAATTATTTGACAATTTTTTTCAGAATGCCAGCTACCCAGCTTGTCTGTGAAATCCATCTGCAACAGACGTCCGGTTTGCCTGTACAACAGAGGGCTGCAAGAATAGTGGACATTCCAGCAGTAAAGCAAGGACCCTTGGTGACTTTGTTTCCCTGGTTTCTGGCAACAGTTGATTAGGTTGGTGTGAGGGGGCTCAGGGGAGCCGACGACCAATCTGGTGGTAGGAGGGTGGAGTTTGAGCCCTATTTAAATCTGAGCCATGCGCTCCAGCCAAAGAATGCCTGCTACCCAGCTTGTCTATGAAATCCATCTGCAGCAGATGTCCAGTTTGCCTGTACACCAGAGGGCTGCAAGAAAAGTGGACATTCCAGCAGTAAAGCAAGGACCCTTGGTGACTTTGTTTCCCCGGTTTCTGACAACAGCTGACTAGGTTGGTGTGAGGGGGCTCAGGGGGAGCCGAAGGCCAATCTAGTGGTAGGAGGGCAGAGTTTGAGCCCTATTTAAATCTGAGCCATGCACTCCAGCCAAAGAACGCCAGCTACCCAGCTTGTCTGTGAAATCCATCTGCAACAGATATCCGGTTTGCCTGTAGAACAGAGGGCTGCAAGAAAAGGGGACATTCCAGCAGTAAAGCAAGGACCCTTGGTGACTTTGTTTCCCTGGTTTCTGACAACAGCTGACTAGGTTGGTGTGAGGGGGCTCAGGGGAGCAGATGACCAATCTGGTGTTAGGAGGGTGGAGTCTGAGCCCTATTTAAATCTGAGCCACGCGCTCCAGCATGAGTGGAGTGTAAGCGGTGAGAGGCGCAAGCACCACTCGGGAAAGAAAAATTTGTTGGACCAGATAGGAGGCCTTTGATCTGATCATTTCCCAACTGGATTTCTCTGGTGAGTAAGTATTTAAATTGTTTGGGTATTGAAATCGTTTTTTGTCTCACCGAGAAATTCCCAGCCGGGTTGCTGAACAGACCAGCTCTTTCTTTCTTTGGTGAGTTTTACAGAGCTTTTGGAAATGGGGGTTATAAAAGTTTGGTTTTGTTTTCTTCTAACATGCTTAGTATTATGCCCAGTACTTGGAAATAACACAATAGTGCAGGATGAGGAGGATTTGATTCCTGCAGTTTATTTAAGACACCAGTGGAAGGGATTTCAGGATAACAAAATACAGTATATGGGCTCTAAGAGAAGGAATTATTTTTCCTCTATTAGAAATGCTATAGTGGGATGAATAAATGTAAAATATTTATGCATTTTAAAAAACAAGATTTACAAACTAATGTTTGCCTTATTCTATTGATGGGAGGGGACATTGAAATAAATCCTGGAGCCCCCCCCCTGTTTATTTAAAGTAGTTTATGATCACACAAGGAGTCTAAAAAATAAACTAGATATGTTGAGAGCTTGGGAGATTCTGGAAAACCCCGATATTATAGCCATGACTGAGATCTGGCTGACTCCTAGTTTAAGTGAAGGGTAAATTGAGTTACAGGGATATACCATGTATAGGAGAGACAGGGAAAAGAAGATAGGGGGTGGTTTGTTGATGTATTTAAAATGGGAATTGTAGCCGGCCCGGTGGCACAGAGGGCTGAGGCGTTGAACGCCACACCTCGCTCCACACCGGCGACCCGGGTTCGGGAGCGGACTCGGGTAGCTGGTATGTTGGCTGGGGGGAGTTAGGCTTGAGCGTCTGACGACAGATCGCCTACTCCGGGGTGGGATTTGGCCGCATTCTGGCACTTGTGTGACCCCGAGCGGAGGCTCGAGGAAGTGCAAGTCCTTGCAGGGATTGGCCGGGTGGCCGTTGAGCAGAGCGGACGTCGACGTATGCGTCATGACGTCAGGGGGGGATCGCAGTCTGCTCGGGGAGGGAGAAAAATGGGAAAAAGAGCCTGCCTCTTCCGGGAGGAAGCAAGGACCCGGGACGTGCCCGCAATTTGCCCGCGCCCACTCGACAGTCCACGGGGCTGATGAAACACTAAGTTACAGGGGTTGTCCCCTACCTCGTCCCAACCCGGGGGGTAAGCCGCGGCTCCATGGGGGCTTGTGGACTGTTCGTGTAGGGTTGCGGGTACTGGGATGTTCGCGGGTCATCACCGAAGTGTCAGAGGAGGCAGGCTGAGGGAGGAGGATAAATTATGATTTCAAAAAAAATGGGAATTGAGTGAAACTGTGATGGTTTACTCAGGAGAAGAAGGGATGATAGAATATTTGTTAGTATTAATAAAGAACTTAAATATGGTTTTGGGTTTAGTGTATTCTCCTCCTAAAGTTAAAACAGTGGATTTTGACAAATTGGCTTATCTATTACAACAACATTCAATGGGGCTGGACGTATTAATGGTAGGTGATTTTAATGCAGCATGGAATAAACCAAGGGGTAATGCCCTAAGGACAAGTCTTAATCCATTAAATCTGCATCAAAATATTACAGTTTCTACCAGGAAAGCATATCTTTTTTAATGAGGGTAATATATTGGATTTAGTTTTCTCTTCAGATGGAATTAAAGTTATTACTATGGAAGTGAAGTAACCTATATTTAGAGATCATTCCTCTATTGTTTGTGTGAGGGAAGTGACAAATAAAAGGGAAACAAGTATAACTTTAGGTCCAAGAAAAACTAGGCATCAGAACTTTAAAAGATATAATAAAGATACCTTTCTGTATGAGTTAAGAAAAATCAGGTGGGATAGGTTGTTTCTAATCCCTGATCTGGATTGGGACATCAAGGATTTTTCCAAATTGTTTGTTCAGAACTGTGATAAGGTTGCCCCTTTTGAAATTACTGTATGTAAAAAAGTAAATGTTCCCTGGATTACTGATAAGATAAAACATAATATAAGATATACAAATAAATTATGGAAAAAGTCTAATAAAACATTGGATCATAATGATTGGACTAATTATAAAAATGAATGGAATAAGCTTAAAGTCAAAATTAAAATTAAAAAAAACAATATTATAAAAATAAGGTTGAACATAGTACTGATCCTAGACAATATTGGAAATTGATGAAATCATTTGAAACTGTTGTGGAAAACAGACAGCATATCCAGATCAGGGAGGGTGACACTTTATTGCCAACTCTTGAATCTGCAGAAAGGTTAAATCAATACTTTGCTCTATTACCTGACATAGAAACTTCAAAGCAGTTTCATATAGATGTAGGTCAAGGGGAGAATTGGCCATTAAACAAAATGAGGTTTAAGTTTAAAGCAATAACCTGTAGAGAGGTAAAGAGTGAATTAAGGAAGCTTAAACTAAAGAAAGCCTCAGGATTAGATAAAATAGAAAATAGGTTTTTTAAAAGATTCTCTTGAGGTAATTGCTCCAATCCTAGTAAGACTTTTTAACTGGAGCCTGATGGAAAACAAATTTCCAACCTTGTGGAAACAGGCAAAGATTGTACCAATTTATAAAGGAACTTCCCCTGTGGAACCAACAAATGATAGGCCAATTTCATTATTGTCTTCTTTGTCAAAGGTCTTGGAGGGACTGGTAAGGGGGCAGTTGAGTAGATATTTGGAAACAAATTCTCTCCTGTCTCCATATCAGTCAGGATTTTGTAAAGGGAATTCCACGGACACTGCACTCACCAATTTAATTGATAACATCACTTCCCAGTTAAATGTGGGAGGATCGGTAGGGGCGGTGTTTGTGGATCTCTCCAAGGCCTTTGACACTATAGACCATGGTAAATTGATTGGGAGAATGATGGAGTTGGGAATAGATAGAGAAACCTTCCCCTGGCTTGAATCCTATTTGATAGGTAGAGTTCAACAAGTTTATATTGGCAATATTTCATCTAAACCAGCCCCCTGTGAGTAGAGGAGTCCCCCAGGACTTGATTTTGGGTCCTTTATTGTTTTAATGTATGTAAACGAACTCCCAACAATGGTACAGAACTCAGTTTTGAGTATGTATGCAGATGATACTGTACTGCTGGCTAGTGGTGCTACAACTCAGGAAATGGAGAAAATCCTTCAGAATGATTTTAGTAGGATGGAAACATGGTTATATAAATCGGGGTTGGTTCTGAATAGTAAAAAAATAAATTCAATGGTATTTTATAGTTAAGGAAGAAATATTAGCAATTCCCCCAGAATTTCAATTATAACAGTTAAAAATGAATTTTTTAAACCAGGTTGATGCATACAAGTATTTGAGGATTACCGTGGATTGTAGTCTGAAGTTTAACTCCCATATAAAAAATCTTGTTTATAAAACAAATAATAAATTAGGGGCTTTTCGTAGATCTAAATATTGTTTAGATTACCAAATGAGAAAAGATATAATAAATCAACTGATTATTCCTTGTATAGAATATGGAATTCATATATATGGTATGGTATGGCCAACAAGTCAAACTTGAGGGCTATACATGTCCTTTATAATAATTTAGCTAGATTTATATTAAATTGTGAATATTATACTCATCATTGTGAAATGTTTAAGACCTTAAAATGGGACCAGATAGAACAAAAAAGGGATCAAAAATGGTTAAAACAAATACATGGGGTAGTTCACAAACAAAGTCCAAAGTATCTTGTGGATAAAATTCCATGTTTAATGCATGTACACCAATACAGTTTAAGAGGTAAGGCGGGAAGTAAATATGTAATGCCCAAAATAACAAATATGGTGAAATTACCTTTAGTATAAAGGTTATAAGTCTATGGGCACCTATTGACCCGGAAACGAAGCAGATTCAAAAAATTAAACATTTTTATGAGATCGCTTGATAATGGATTGGAATTAAGATGTATGTGTAATGGGTGATAAAAACTTCTGGAAGGGAACATGAATTTTGAGGGCCTGAAACTTTGTGGATTTTCTAAATTGTGGAAATATTGTTATATTATAAAAATGTGATGTTTTTAATGGGGGATTATATAAAACTATAGTTTTGTGAAATTTTTGTAATAAAGTATGTTGTGATAATGAATGGTGTGTACTTTCATGTTATTTTAAAATTTTGAAGAAAACAGGTACATCTTGAAAAAGGGTCCGTGTCCCAATGATGTAACAAAACCATCTTTACCTGTATAAAAATAAACTTTTACTACTACTACTACTACTAATTTTTAGCACTACAATTAGGTTCAGGGAAGGGGGGCCACTAGACTACCAGGAAAAAGGGTTTACTATGTTTTACTGTATGATTGGTGATGGGGGGGCTAGCCACCAAGGGGCTGGCGGCTGCTATTTTGTGCCGTGCAGTACAGCTAACCACCTGTGGGTGGCTACCAGTTAGGCATGTTTTTTACATGACTAACTTTGTGTGGCACATCTCTGAGATGTGCAGGCAGCTGCACCACACATCTCAGTTGAATATTACGATGTGCCACATATGCATGGGAACACCCCCTCTGGATGTACAGCATACATTATCTTTGCACTGCGGTGCATCCAGAATTGCATGGGGGCATTACTGGGGATTGGCCAGCACAACTCAGTTGCACTGGGTGTGTCTCCTTTGAATATCCGGGCCTACATTTTTAAATGTTATCGCATTAAGAGTCATTCAAGACTTAGGTTAGTTAATTTCAACTTGTACGTCTCTCATTAAGTTACTGTACCACTGATAATGGACATCAAAACCAGCCCCCATAATGAACTGTCACTTTGCACTATCAACGGACACGATTTATTTTTGCACAAATCCCATATAACAAATGGACCTGATGGACAACACTGAGCTGGAAATGGGCATTGTCACTCAAGGAGTACCTAGCAATAGCCCTTTACCACAAAATCTAATAGCAAGTGAAAAGGATCCTCCAAAACATTACCTTTGGACACAGAAACCAACTAGTGGCAGCAAAGAAAATTTCCAGCCACTTACCACAAAGCATCTTGAATGTTTTATGAATAAGTTTGCAGCAATAAGACTGGTTATATCCAACCTGAACTCAAGTTTTGTAAATCATTCTTCAGAGATTCAAACTAAGAAACAATGAACAGACAATGGCCAGAATCAGTAGTCTGGAGGACATGGCATTTAAAGAGCAGAAAGAAAGTCTAGCTAACTCATAAGTGATCTCCAAGCTATCTACAAAATTTGAAGATCAGGAGTCCAGAAGCCAAAGGAATAAACTACAGCTGTCTAGATTATCTTAAGGTTCAGAGGGCTCCAACACCATTAAGTTTATTAACAAACCTTTGCTCAACATTGCAGGATCTCCACTGGACTCTTCTAAACACATTTTAGAATGGGCACATTGGCCCCTAAGACCCAGACCCTCTGCATCTGAAATACCCAGAGTTATCATCTTCAAATTCCTCATTTTTCAACAGAAGGTCGTCATACAACAAATACTGAGGGACAAACCTGGGATATACTTTCAGGGCCACAGGATTATGGTATTTAAGGATTTACCACAGGAACTCTTAAAAAAGATGTTTTTCCACCCCATTAAAAATGTTGAGAAGCAAATATGACATACAGTACAAGTCACATTAAATTGCTCTTCCAGTAGGTTCCTTTTGTATTTCTGACTGAGTTGCATAAGTGCTGCTGGATCCAGAAAAAAGCTCTGAGCAAACTGTTTTTTAAGAGTTAAAAATAATTTTGCATTGTATTGTGACTTGACTGTAGATGCATTCCAAATGTGTTGCAAAAACATTGTAAAATCACTTCCCTTGAGCTTGTTAAGCATTGAATAACAATGCAATGTGAGTTGCCAGTGCATTGCCAACTGTAAAAGAAAAACAAACCCAGACCAAATCACTGGTGGGAAATTTTAATGTGACTTATACTGTATGGCTAGTTATACACTACCCTTCTTAAAGTTTAGATTCAGCATAGAGCTAAATCATATCTGAGCCTCATAGCTGCCAATTTCAGTCTTAGAAAAGATCTTCCCAAACTTTTGGGCTCATTTGATTTCTCAAACTAAAACTGCTACAGCTACTCACAGACCCTTACTATGTTTTACCACCTTACTAACTTGATTGCCTTAATAGCATTATCTAGAAACTGAAATGCTTACTAGCATGAGTTTTCAAAATGTACAAAAAAGCTGCTGCTAACAAACCTGTTTCTTTTTCCCTTCAGCTTGCTGTTGTCTGACCTACAAACCAGAAAAGGATGTGTTTACTGTGGCGATTGATCAGGCTGAGGCTGAGCACCTAACTGGGCCCAGAGGATAGAGGGGGAGTGCCCTGCCACTGTACCAGCCTGCACTCATGGGGGGGGGGGTTCCCTCCCAGCTTGGGGCTTGGTCAGGGTCAGGAGGTACAGACTTACTTTCTCATCTCTGTCGGTACACGATGAGTGGCCAGTCAATTCTAGTTACTTATTTTAAAACAAAATCTTCCTGTAGCATCTTGTTCAAACAGGATAGTAGAGTTGTACAATCTAGTTTAAAACAGATCCAATTAGCCAGAATGCACTACATACTGTAAATATGATTTGCATTACTGTTTCAAGTTGTATTTCTCTTAAAGGGTCTGATTTAAATAATACATTTTTTATTCATAAAAAGATAGCCCTTCATAGATACATAGATACATAGACAGTGTCGGCAGATAAGGGCCTATGGCCCACCCAGTCTGCCCATTTGAGCTTGTAAGTTCAGTTTGTTTTCCTAGAAGTCTGTTGCCCCATACCCCTGACCTCCAGAATTCCTTTATGTCTATCCCATGCATTCTTAAATCCGTGATTGTTTCAGCCCCCACCACTTCCTCTGGCAGGGTGTTCCACTTGTCCACCACCCGTTCTGTGACGAAATTCTTTCTCATGTTTCCTCTGAATCGTCCTCCCTCCAACTTCATCCCATGCCCTCTAGTCCTGGAACATCTTTTTCACTTAAAAATAGTGTTTTCCTGCACCCTGTTCCTCCCTGTAAGATACTTGAATGTCTCTATCATATCCCCTCTCTCCCTCCTCCTCCAGGGAGTACATGTTCAGTTCCTTCAACCTGTCTTCATAGGACTTGTGATGCAATCCATGCACCATCTTTGTTGCCCTCCTCTGAACCTTTCTACCCTGTCTATGTCCTTACGTAGGTATGGTCTCCAGAACTGTACACTGTACTCCAGGTGGGCCTCACTAGTGTCTTGTATAGCAGAATTATGACCTCCTTTTCCTGCTGGTGATGCCCCTGCCTATACATCCCAGCATCCTATTTGCTTTACCTGCTGCCTTGTCACACTGTTTCCCTACCTTGAGGTCATCAGAGATGATAACCCCAAGATCTCTTTCCTGCTTGGTGCATGCTATATCCTCACCCCCAACTGATATATTGTGCCAGGGTTTTTGTGCCCCATATGCATTATCTTGCACTTCTTTGCATTGAATTTCAACTGCCAAACCCCTGACCATTCTTCAAGTTTCTGCAGGTCGCTTCTCATTCTGTCTACACCCTCTGGTGTGTCTACTCTGTTACAGAGCTTTGTGTCATCAGCGAACAGTGAAATTCTGCCTTCTAGGTCCTGCGCCATGTCACTGATGAAGATGTTGAATAGGACCGGTCCCAGCACTGATCACTGTGGTACCCCACTGGTCACTCTTCCCTCTGTGGAGTGACAGCCATTTATCACCACCCTCTGTGTCCTGCCACCCAGCCAGTTACCTACCCACCACACTACTGTCCTGCCCACACCCATATTCCCCAGTTTGTAATAATAGTCTTCTATGTGGCACAGTGTCAAAGGCCTTGCTGAAGTCCAGATAGGCCATGTCCACTGCCTCCCGATCCACCTCCCTAGTCACCCAGTCAAAAAATTCAAGCAGGTTGGTCTGACATGACCTCCCCCTGGTGAAACCATGCTGCCTTGGGTCCTGTAGTCCATTGACAACCAGATGTTCCACCAATCTCTCCTTCAGTAGTGCTTCCATAATCTTCCCCACTACCGAGGTGAGGCTGACTGGTCTGTAGTTCCCTGCTTCCTCTTTGTTCCCACTTTTGTATAAGGGGACTACATCTGCTGTCCTCCAGTCTTTGGGTACCTCCCCTGTTTCCAGTGATCGGCTAAACAGGATAGCCAGAGGTTCAGCCACCACCTCTCTTAATTCTTTAAGGATCCTGGGGTGCACCCATCGGCCCCATTGCTTTATCAACTCTTATTACTTCCAGTTCCTTCAGGACCCTTTTCGTGTAAAGGGACTTGTGTCCATTTCTGCACCATTCTCACCCTTGTACTCCCTTCGACCCATTACCCTCCTCTTCCTCAGTAAAGACTGAGCAGAAATACCTGTTCAATATGTCAGCTTTACTGTTGTCATCCTCCACGCGCCCGATCCTCCCCTTCAGTCTCACTATCCTCCCTTTGTCTTTCTTTTTCACTTATGTACCTGTAAAAGGTTTTGTCCCTCTACCCACTGATTTTGCAATGTGTTCTTCTGTCTGAGCTTTGGCTTCCTTACTGACCTCCTGCCTCCCTTTGCTTCTCCTGGTACTTCTCCCTATCCCCTTCTGCCTGTGTCTTTTGTATTGCCTGAATGCAATCTTTTGGCTTTCACTTTCTTTGCTACCTCTTTGGAAAACCATAATGGTCTCCTCTTCCTTTCCTCTTGCTAACCTGCTTAATACATAATTCTGTTGTTCTTGTAATCCCCATTTTAAATATTGCCCACTGTTCCTCAACCCTGATTCCTGTCCCATTCCTCTTAATGCCTCTTTCAAGTATCTCCCCATTTTCCCAAAGTCTGCCCTTAAATCCAGGATACGTGTTTTGTGTGGTTTGGTTCTGCTCTTTCTGTGATTTCAAACCACAATGACTGGTGGTCACTGTTCCCAGGTGCTCCCCATTGTTCCCCCATCACCCTGTCCCTGTTTGTGAGCACAAGGTCCAGTATTGCCTTCTGCCGAGTTGGTTCCATGACCAGTTGCTTGAGGAAGGCACCCTGAAGGGAGTCCAGGATAAATCTGCTCCTAGTTGATGCTGCTGCTGGGATGCCCCAGTCCACATCTGGAATATTGAAGTCTCCAACCACTACTACCTCACCCTTGTCTGCCATTCTTTGGATGGCTAGCATCAGCTCCCTATCTGTTTCTTCCTCCTGGGCTGGTGATCTATAGACCACACCTGTGCGGATGGCTGTCCCCATTTTTCTTTCCAGCTTAACCCACAGTATCTCTCCCCCATTTTGTTTCTCCTGGATCTCTTTGGCCCTTATGTTATTTTTCACATAAAGTGCCACTCCTCCTCCCTTCCTGCCTGCTCTGTCTCTTCTGAATATGTCGTAGCCAGGTATGGACTTCTCCCAGTCGTGGTTATCATTACACCAGGTTTCAGTGATGGCCGCAATATCCAGGTCTGACTGCACCATGACAGCCTCCAGATCTTCCATCTTGTTGCTAAGGCTCCTGGCATTTGCACACATGGCTGTCCATGATTTGACCTCCCTAGACTGTTTCACTGTTCTACTCCAGCCCCTTCCTTGGTTGTCATTTATCCCTGGTTCTCCTTGCTGTCTGCCCTTCTGCTGAATTTTGCCCATTATGGGGATATTTTTATGCTGAAGACAGGTTTAATGTTTGAGAATTGTTGCGTACTTTTTCTTTTATTGTTTTACTTAATTTTAGAACTTGAATATGGTTGCTGAGTCCATGCTTATATGCTTATATGCTTACCATGTAACTCTCTCTCTTTGTTTAGAGTCTCTTAGGGATAAATTTATATCAACCTAGATCTTCTAATCTTACCAGAGTTTTGCCATTTTTGTCCTTTTGTTTCCTTAACACCATTTTGACGTAAGTAATTCAAGTAGACATCAATCACAGGGTAATTTATTTACCTCCTGATTAAGACCTATTTTGTGCTTGTCTGAGGGTGTTCACTCTGAAACATAAGGCCCACGCTCCATATAAAATGGTTGAAGCATACACAGAATCACAGCTTTCTTTTAAAACAGGTAAAACTCTAGGGGTAGGATTCACAAAAAAGGCAAGGACAGTGTAAATGTTTGCCCTGCATTTCGTAGTTGTGCTGGCCGGCAATCCTGCTACTGAGAGTCAGATAGTTCAGTGCAATATCCATATGTGAACAGGGGCAGGCAGAGGCAGTGCTAACCCAGGCAAGGCAACAAGAATACCAGTACCGCTGCCCCCACAGAGAGCCAAGAAAATGGCCCAGCAGCCAATAGTGCTCATGTGCTAAAGTGTTATTCACATAAGTAGCCATTCAAATGAGCCCATTGGGCATGCAAGGCTCTAGTGGCCCATTAACATGCTCATTAAGGGCTCATTTGTATGGCATTAGTGTAGCATCGTGCATCGCCCCTACAAGCCCATGACCCATGCAGTCACATTCCCTGGTAGTCTAGCGGTGCCTTCCCCCAACCCGATTGCTGACATGACAGTAATAAAAAATGTTTCCATAGTGTTGTATCCCTCCCTGGTCCCCAATCACCCACTTGACAATAAGTCTCTTTCCTCCACCCAACAGTTACATAAAGTACCCTCTCCTTGAAACACAGTTCTTTTCAGGGCAATGAACACACATGTCCTTCTGTCAAATGCCACATACAAAACATGTTTCTGAAGTCTCTTTCCTCCAGTCATCAGCCAAATGAAGTGCCCTCTCCTGAAAAGACAGTTTACTCTAGGAAATGAACACACATCTCTTTATCTCACATACCACACACAGAACATATTTCTGAAGTCTATTTTCTCCACTCAACAGTAACATAAAGTGCTTTCTCAAGGAATCACAGTTTTCTCTGGGCAATGACCACAAATCTCTTTCTGCCACATACCACACTCTGAACATGTTTCTGAAGTCTCTTTCCTCCACTCAAAAGTTACATAAAGTGCTCTCTCGTGGAAACACAGTTTGCTCTGGATAATGAACACATATCTCTTTCTGTCACATACCACACACTGAACATGTTTCTTAAATGTTAAAACATGTTTCCATAGCGTAATGTCACTTCCCACCTCTGATCGCCCACCCAATGTTAAATGAACTGGTTCCATAGGGTAGTGGTTCCTCTCCATTCCTGATCACCAACCTGATATTAAATTAACTGGTTCCATAGTGTAGTAGTCCCTTCCCCCTTCCCCCTTCCCAATCACCCACTCAATGTGAAATAAAACTAGTTTCATAGTGTAGCAGTCCCTCCCCATCCTCTACTGTCCATCCGATATTAAATGCACTGGTTGATAGTGTAGCGGTCCCTCCCTATTCCCGGTCACCAATCGCCATCCCCAAATGAAAAAAACAAACATTCCCTGGTAGTCTAGTGTCCCTTCCCCCATCATGATCACTGACCTAATAAGCATAAACCCATTTCCATAGTGTAATGGCCCCCTCCCTGGTCACCAATTGACGTCCCAAATGACAAAACAAAACATTCACTGCTAGTCTAGTATCACTCTCCCCTCCCCTGATATCCAATCATGGTCACCTTATGAACACCATTCATTGGTAGTTTAGTGGTCCCTCCCAGTTCCTAATCACTAGCCTTTGAAATCATCCCACAATCCCTGATGGTCTAGTGGCTCACCTGCACCCTTCACTCATTCTCAGGTAGCACCTCATCACCAACATGACTCAGGGTCGGTGATCAGCACAGTTCTCCCTCTCACCTACATGGTTGCTCCGTCACTGAGCTATGAATGAGTGCATAGTACATGCTCATTCAGAGCCCAGTCAGAGGGCAGCCGGGAGGAGAGAAGATATGTGCTGCCCGCTGACTGGGAATCATGATGGAGGGATGGTGGATGCTTACCTGAGAGGGTGGGAGGGTGGGGGCCACTAGACCACCAGGGATTGCAGGGTGATTTCAGGGATGAGGATCAGAAATGAGAGGGATCACTAGTCTACCAGGGATTGGTGGTTATATGGGGATGGTGGTCAAACATTGGGGGGGAGGAACATTATACCACTAGGGAATGTTCTGTTTTGTCATTTGGGGTTGGCAATCAGTGATCAGGAAGGGGCCACTACACTATGGAAAAGGATTTATACCTATCGGGTTGGCAATCGGGAAGGGGGGAGGGACACTAGACTACCTGGGAATGTTTGTTTTGTAATTTGGGGGTGAAGATCGGTGACCAGGGATGGGGGAGAGGACACTACACTAGGGAACCAGTGAATTTAATATTGGGTGGGTGATAAGGGATGAGGAGGGACCACTACACTATGGAACCAGTTAATTTATTATTGGGTAGGTGATCTGGGATGAGGAGGTATATCAACACTATGGAGCCAGTGAATTTAATATTGGGTGGGTAAACTGGGATAGGGAGGGTCACTACACTATGTAACCAGTTTTATTTCACATCTGGTGGGCCATCAGGAAGGGGGGAGGGACCATTACACTGTGGAACCAGTTAATTTAATATCAGGTAGGCAATTGGGATGGGGACATTTCTAGAGTGAGGGATCTAAGTGACAAGCCCTCAAGGGTCAGGATGGATTATGTTGTTTAATTACATTGTTTTCTTCATATTTATGCTATTTGTCTTACAATTGTTGTAGTACCATGTTATTGTTACATTGCTTAATTACATTGGGGTGTGATATCAATTATCATTATATATATATATTCCTTAGGTTACTTTTTTCAATAGAGTTGTTGTGGTGTGATGACTTTCCTCTACCACCGAAGCAACTACTAGAAGGGTGGATTGTATCATAGCCTGTGGGTAGGCAACAAAATATCACCTCTGTGCATACTTACAGTGTTTCTCTTTTCTACATTACTTTTTGTATCTATTCTTTTGCTGAGTTTCTTTTCTGTTTTTCCTGTGAAATATGGTTGACTGTACTTACCTGGAGTTTTCAGAATCAAAGGTCTTCCAATTGTGAGTATTTCTTTACCTGGAAATATTCTGTACATTACATTATGAGTAACCCTATTAATTTTGTTATGTCTAATGTTAATGGGTTAAGTGAAAAAAGTAAAAGACATCAAGAGCTTAGACATCTTAAAAAATAAGGACTGATGTGAATTATTTTACAGGAGAGTTATTTGAAAGTAAAGACCTTACCTTAATGAAAAAGGAGTGGGTTGGACATATCTTTGGAGTAGGTGAAAGCAACAAAAAAGCATGTGTAATAATTATATTATCAAGAAAACTCATTTGTACCTTGATTGACAAAATAGATATAAAGGACCACTATTTGATTTTCTATGGGGTCTTAAATTGCATATAGTAAAAAAATACTGGACCAATCATTGTTTGTTTAGCATGGTAAAGTGCTATGTGCGAGAGCAAGTAATCCAGGTAATCCAAGTTTGGCATGTTGCGCAGTAGGAATTGCCTCATGCAGGAAAACAAAGCTGGGATTTTAAAATGTTGCTGTTCATGGACTCATTTGCCTGTGTTTGCACCAGTCTGTGTTTATCATTAAATATGAGTTTTTCACTGTTTTACAACTTAGACCTCTGATCTGTTGGTTGTTTTTGGTGCTGACCCTGACCTCTCTTGCATTGGGTTATTTGTGTTCCCTGTATGATATCTGACTACTGTGAATTGTACACAACAGTTACAGTGTGAGCCCCCCCAACTTTTTGTTCTTTCAAAAACTGATCATACTTACACAGCTGGTATCTGATCTGGTTATGGACAGCTCTGAAGAAACCTAGCAGAAATGATCCAAAGTCAAACTTGAATATGAGGAAATTTTGAGAGGAGAGGCAGACTTTTATATAAGAAAGGCAAAACATGAATATGTGTCAACTGGCCATAAAGTGCAAAGACTGCTAGCTCTAAGAGTAAAGCAACATGAAGATAGGAAAATTATATTGTCTCTTAAAAATGAACACATTGATGAAAGTGTCACTGATTTAAACAAAATAAATTATTTGTTGACATTTATAAAAATCTTTCTAGAAAGAAAGATGCTATCACTTCACAAGAAAAAGTGGATAAATTCTTTAGAAACATTCAGGTCCCACAAATAGCAGAAGACTGTAAGCAGATATTATGCAAACAAATAGATAAGCTTGATCTGAACTAAGCTATTAAAGACTCTAAAATTAACAAGACTCTCCGTCCAGATGACTTTTCGGCAAATGTTTTCAGAAATTTTTCTGACATCATCACACCAGTTTTGTTAGAAGTCTTTAAGGATGGTAAGCATCTGGTCCGTCTTCCTAAATCTATGCAGCAAGATACAATAGCAATGTTACTCAAACCAGGAAAAGATGAGTTAAGTTGTAAAATATTCAGGCCAATTATTCTTATAAATGCAGATGCTAAACTGTTAGTTAGCATATTGGCATCCAGGTTAATGCTCACAATGAATAAATCTTGTGACCTGAACACACTATTTTTTTTTTAAATAGATATTCTGCTGACAACTCAAGAAGGGTCTTCCATATACTTTTGGTGGCTGACAAAAATAAATTTACTTTAGTCCTTATAGTGTTACATGCTTAAAAAGCATTCAATCGCATGGATTGGAATCATCTGTTTAGATCTCTGTTTTTTTCACAACCTCTAAGCAGATTTTGTAAACTGAGTCAAATTAATATATGACAGACCTATGTCTGCTGTTTTCATAGATGGTGACATGTCCAATTGTTTTAAAATAGAAAGGGGCACCAAACAAGGATGTCCTTTATCACCCCTGCTATTTAACCTGGCCCTTAATACTCTAGTGTTAAAAATTAGTGATAATCCAAGCATTTAAGTGGTGTCAAAGGGTGATAGTAAAATTAAATGCCCTCTTTATGCAGATGATGTCCTACTCTCTCTTTTAAATCAAACAGAATACACCCAAAACATTTTGACTCTAATACATAAATTTAGAAAATGTCTGAGTACAAACTGAATATTGACAAAATCCAGTTTTTGTCACTGAGTGGTTGAATACCCAATCAGCTAGGGATTATATGAGACCAGACTACATTGATTACCTTGGCATACAGATTTGCAAAAGTATGAAAAAAACCCACTGTCTATAAATCTAATATATTTAAGATTTAAATTTGAAAAATAACTAGAGAGATAGCATAAATTTCTCTTTGGTCTTTGGGGTAGACTTAAATCTATAAAATTGATCACTCTTCCATGAGCCCTCCATATTTTTGCAATGATCGCCAAATGTATACCTAAGACATGGTTTAATGTAGTACAAAACAAAATTAACAAATTTATTTGGGCCCACAAGAAACCTAGATGGACCTGTTATTTGATTACTAGGCTAAAAGAACAAGGTGGACTTAAGGTACCAGACTTCATGTTATATTATCCAGCTTCCAATTTACTGCAAATCTTTTTTGGAACAAGGGAACTCTAGATAATGAATACTCATCTGAATGGCTGCAAATAGAAAAGAATGTATTGGCAGCTTGCAATATTAACCTAGATGCAATGTTCTTTGCTAAACACACTTTTAATATTAACAATTCATTCCTTTATGACTCCATTAAAATAATCTCCCAGGTCACAGCCCTTCTTAAACTGGAATGGAAGAAAGCTATTCAACAGCCCCTTTGGGGAAACCCAAATCTCTCCCCATATAAATTCATCAAATAATTTAAACTTTTAGGAGACAGTGGTATATCTAAGCTTAAAGATGTATACTGTTCTAAGGATCTTAAAAACACTGAAACTCTGGAAAAAGAATTTGGCCTATCTCCAGAAATTAATGAGATTGCTAAACGTCTGCTACATATCATAAGAAACCAACTTAATAGAGGATATCTAATTCCTCAAACTAATGAAAATACACATAAATGTTAATTAGTTATGAAAACTAAGCACACTATTTCTTCTCTATATAAACTTTTAATCTCATATGTTAGGGGAGATGCAAATTAAACTGCAGTATACTGCGGTGGTCTCAAATAACAAGCATTGAGGAATATCAGTGGCACTGGAATAAGATATGGGTGTTGACATTTAAAACTTTTTCTGTAGTTAATTACAAAATGGTTCAATACAAATGCATTCACAACTTATATTTTCCCCAAAGCATATATTCAAAATGAAAATCACAAAGAATGGAAACTGCTCTAAGTGTGGAAGTCTAAATGCTAATTCCATTCACATGTTCTTGGATTACCCAAAAATCAATTCTTTCTGGGAACAAATAGATCAATTTATGTCCAAAATTCACTCAATTCCTTAGGTGATTAATGTTAACAATTGCATTATAGGGCAATATTTTGATATACCTCACCTCTCTGGGGAACAAATTCACACACTAACAATTATTTCAGTCTTGGCTAAAAATAAAATCTTAAAGTTATGGACAGACTCAAAAGCTTCCATTTTAGCAGAATGGAAATGTGAATTGACAAAAGCCTTCAAATATGAAAAACTTGCTAGAGGAGTAAGACATTACACAAAAATGGTTGATAAATAATGGGGTTCTTTATTAAATATACTGACAACCTAATATTTTTTTCAAGTTTTAGTATACTCTTAAGATATTTTTCACACAAGGATAGGTGACCTAATTGATATACATTCTTCTTTCACATATTTCCCTTCCACTTTATCTCTCTCTATCTCTGTCTCTTTCTTTATGGCATTTGTTTCTCCTCTCACCCTTCTTCCTTTGGATCTAGTCTCTATATTCTACTAAAAATTTCTTCTGTCCCACTACTTAGAATGGTTTTGTATAATCTTTTTCAGTCTTATGCATTTATGATGGCTATAATTTTATATTTTTTACTGAATATTTTTGTGTTCTCGAAGGGAAAGAGAATTTCTATAAGCTTTTATAATATTTGAAAACAGTCATCTTGGACAGTTCTGTTAAAAATGTTAAGAGTATCCTTTAAAATGTTACATACCACTTTTCTAGAAACAAATTATTACATTTCTTAATATAGAATACTAGATTATAGAGTATAGATAGAAACACATATCCTGAATGTTTAATTTCCTTCATTGTTATCTATATTTGTACTTATTTGTAGTATGTCCTTGTTACCGTATAGGTGGTAAACAAATATTAACAAAAAAAAAAGACCTCTAGAGGATCAATCTCTAATTACTAAATGGTCTGTAAACCAACATGACAAATACATCAAGGATTTACAAAACAATGAATAGACTTTGAAGCTCATGTAAGAAGGAAAAATGTATGTATTATAGTAGTTTCTGAGGTATGGGATTCAAAAGATGATTTAACTACCACCTTAAAAATACTTTTTTCTTCATATCTGGGTGAACAAATGAAGTGCACAAAAACTGAAATTGAGCTCATCAAGCAATAACACCAGAGCCAGATGCAAATCGGCCACCTAGAGCTATCATTGCCAAGTTTATTAAAACAAGAGACAAAGATTTATAATGCAAGCTCTATATAAAATGAAAATAATTGATATCAACACTGCCTGCAGTTCAATATATCATAGTTTAGCACCTGAAACAGTAAATGCTCATAGAAAATTTGACTTATTAGAACTTTGCTATTGAAAAATAACTTCAGAACCTATATGATTTTTCCTGCAAATTGTTGAGTCCACATTACTGGGCAAGTGTTAACATATGACAGTCTGGATCATGCAGAAAAGGACATAAGGTTTAGAATACCTCACATGTTTTTTCTGAAAGTTCTTTCTAATGCCAGAGTTGTTTGTGGGGAAGTGTAAGATATGCTAATAATGAAATGGTTATTTGATACTTAAATGGGGGGGATAGAAGGTTCAACTGCACATTTAGTGGACTAAAAGTAAAACTTCTCCGTTTTTTTGCCCTGAGGATGGATGTTTTGTGTCTATTAATTTATAATCAATTGATGGAAATTGTGTGTGTGTGTTATCTTTATTTTTTGGGTTAATCATCTATTTTTGTTTTCACGTAGGGAATTATTTTCTATACATTTTGTGAAATTAATGACTCTAAAAAGAAATATCATTACACAATTTGAGTTATAATTTTCTACTCAAGATTTTAATATTCTTGCTGTGTGGACAGAATGACATCCAATTTTTACACTTGCCACATGGAATGTAAATGGCACACATTCCCTAATTAAAAGAAAATGGATTCTAGCATACAGTATGCCAATAGGAGAGAAACATATATTCTATCCCCCAAGAATTACACCTTATAGATAAAGGGATACTTAAACTGAAAACATCAAGGGTACAACAATTATATTTTTAATTGGGCAACAACAAAAGTCTTGGCTGTGCAATTTTAATTAGGAAAAATGTACCATTTAGAGTTATTAACACATTTTCAGTAATAAAAGTTGCATGATATTGTTAAAAGGCATACTGTATGGATTGGGATATATACTGGGCTCTCTATATGCACCTTTTATAGCATATTCAGAATTTCTAGTACAGATTTGTAGAGGCATGGTTACATTGGGCAATGCACATATGATACTCAGTGGTGAGCTTAATGTCTATGCTAATCCTTTGTTGGATAAAACTAATAGAGTTTCCATGGAAGATGGAAATACTGCCAACAATGTTAACCTTTACTCTCCCAATGTTTTTCTGTAAATTGCATGTCCTTGCTACCAGATTTTTTTCATTTGGTTTGTACACCTATCAGTTACAATGTCATTACATATTTTTTGTTAATTCTGTGGTACAATATTTTTGTCAAGGTAGTAAGAACCAAACACAACTATAATTTAAAGTAAAAATATAAGTTTTCCAACTAAGCAATTCGGTGATATATATATATATATTTTTAGTGAAGTTTCAATTGTTTTTGTGAATTTGTATTCACAAAAGATACTGAAGTTTGTAAACATATTAGAATCGGTTACATTGTTGATAAAATGTTTGTCTAAATAGTAACTAATTTTCAATTTATATAAACACAAATTTCACATTGGTTCCTCATCTACAGATTAAAAGAGTGACATGAGCCAACCACCCATGGTAGGGCCATGCTGGCCCTTGGGGAGGTATCTATTGGATTATGGGGTACACGTCACTAAATCCATAAAGGAAAAGTAAGAAGTAGCCTTTTTCACATGACAGGGAAGTGAATGAGTAAATCAAGGCCCAGGTTATACCCATAGCTACATCCTATGGGACACATGATCAAAAACAAGATGGCTGCCACTGTTCAGTCATTTTCTGCATCAAACTGCTTGTGACTCATTTATTGTGATAACTAGATTATAAAAGAGGTAAATGTCAATGGATTACACCTTTTCTTACAGCAACAGGGGCTTGGATCACATTTCTGATCACTAATTTCACATTACAGACCAACTGTAGATAGCAGGGGTGCCATATCCAACCATGCATGGCATGCCCATGCTGACCCATAGGGTGACCACCTATTGCATTATGGGGTACATGCCAATAAATTCAGAAAGGTAAAGTAAGAAGTAGCCTGTTCTACATGACAGGGAAGAGAATGAGAAAAACAAGGCCCAGATTGAACCCATATCTGCATCCCCTGGGTCACATGACCAAAAAGAATATGGCTACCACTGTTAGGTCATTTTCTGTGTCAAACTGCTTCTGCTGCACATTTGTTGGGATAACTAGATTATAAAAGTGGTAAATGTCAATAGATTACACCTCTTCTTACAGAAGTAGGGTCTTGGATGAAATTTCTGGTCATTATTTTCACATTACAGACCCACCTGCAGATAGCCAGGGTGCCATACCCAACTACCCATGGTATGAGCATACTGGCCCATGGGGTGTTCACTTATTGCATTATGGGGTGCATGCCAATAAATTCAGAAAGGAAAAGTAAGCAGTAGCCTGTTTTACATGAGAGGGATGTGAATGAGTAAATCAAGGCCCAGATTGTACCCATATCTACATCCTCTGGGTCACATGACCAAAAATAAGATGTCTGCCACCGTTCAGTAATTTTCTGGGTCAAACTGCTTCTTTTACAAATTTATTGGTATAACTAGACTATAAAAGAGGTATATGTCAATGGATTACACCTTTTTGTACAGCGGCAGGGGCTTGGTTGACATTTCTGACCACTAATTTCACATTACAGACCCAGCTGCAGATAGTTGGGCTTCCATACCCAACCACCCATGATATGCCCATGCTGGCCCATGGGGTGACCACCTATTGCATTATGGGGTATATGCCAATAAATTCGGAAAGGAAAAGTAAGAAGTAGCCTGTTTTAGATGAGAGGGAAGTGAATGAGTAAATCAAGGCCCACATTGTACCCATATCTACATCCCCTGTGTCACATGACCTAAAACAAATGACTGCCACCATTAGGTCATTTTCTGTGTCAGCCTGCTTCTGTTACACATTTGTTTGGATAACTAAATTATAAAAGAGGTAAATGCCAATGGATTACATCTTTTAGTATAGCAGCAGGGGCTTGGATGAAATTTCTGATCACTAATTACACATTACAGACCCACCTGCAGATATCAAAGGTGCCATAACAACCCACCCATGGTATGCCCGTAGTGGCTTATGGGGTGTCCACCTGTTGCATTATTGGGTACATGCCAATACATTCCGATAGCAAAGTAAGAAATAGACTCTTTTACATGGCAGGGAAGAGAATGAGTAAATCAAGGCCCAGAATGTACACATATCTACATTCTCTGGGTCACATGACTAAAAACAAGATGGCTGACACAGTTTAGTCATATTCTGTGTCAAACTGCTTCTCTTACACATTTATTGGTATAATTAGACTATAAAATAGGTAAATATCAAAGGAATACACCTTTTCTGACAGCAACATGGGCTTGGATGACATTTTTGATCACTAATTTCACATTCCAGACCCACCTGCAGAAAAATGGTTTACCATATCCAATCACCCATGGTATGCCTATTCTGGCCCATGGTGTGACCACCTATTGCAATATGGGGTACATGTCAATAAATTTAGAAAGGAAAAGAAAGAAGTAGCCTGTTTTATGTGACAGGGAAGAGAATGAGTAAATCAAGGCCCACATTGTACCCATATCTATATCCCCTAGGTAACATGACCAAAAACAGGATGAGTACCACTTTTCAGTCATCTTCTGTGTCAAACTACTTCGGTTACATGTTTGTATGAATACTAGATTATGAAAGTAGTGAGTGCCAATGAACTACATCTTTTCTTACAGCAGCAAGAGCTTGGATGAAATTTCAGATCACTAAATTCACATCAGACATACCTACAGATAGCCAGGGTGCCATACCCAACCACCCATTTTATGCTTCTACTGGCCAACTGGGAGTCGTCCTATTGCATTATGGAGCACATACCAATACAGTCAGAAAGGAAAAGCAAGAAGTAGCCTGTTTTACATGACAGGGAAGTGAATGAGTAAATCAAGGCAAGGATTGCATCCATACCTACATTCCCTGAGTCACATGACTAAAAACAAAATGGATGACACAGTTTAATCAGTTTCTGTGTCAAACTGTTTCTCTTACAAATTTATTCTGATATCTAGATTATAAAATAGGTAAATGTCAAAGGAATACACCTTTTCTTACAGCAGCAGCAGCAGATTGGATGCCATTTATGATCACTGATTTCACAGTACAGACCCACCTGCAGATAGCTGGAGGGTTCCATAACAAACCACCCATGGTATGCCCATGCTGCCCATGAGGTAACCACCTATTGTATTATGGGGTACATGACAATAAATTCAGAAAGGAAAAGTAAGAAGTAGCCTGTTTTACATGACAGTGATGTGACTGAGTAAATCAAGGCCCACAGTGTACCCATATCTACATCCCCTGGGTCACATGACCAAAAACAAGATGGCTGCCACCATTTGGTCATTTTCTGTGACAAACTGCTTCTGTTACACATTTATTGGGATAAATAGATAATAAAAGTGGTAAATGTCAATGTATTACAACTTTTCTTAGAGCAGAAGGGGCTTGGATAAAATTTCTGATCACTAATTTCACATTACAGACCCACTTGTAGATAGTCAGGTTGCCATTCCCAACCACCCATGGTATGCTCATACTGGCCCATGGAGTGCTAACCTATTGCATTATGGGGTACGTGCAAGTAAATTCAGAAAGCAAAAGTAAGATGTAACCTGTTTCACATGACAGGGAAGTGAATGAGTAAATCAAAACCCAGATTGTACCCATAACTACATCCCATGGGTCACATGACCAAAAACAAGATGGCTGCCACCGTTCAGTCATTTTCTGCATCAAACTGTTTGTGACTCATTTATTGGGATAACCAGATTATAAAAGAGACAAATGTCAATGAATTACACCTTTTCTTATAGCAACAGGGGCTTGGATGAAATTTCTGATCACGAATTTCACATTATAGACCCACATGCAGATTGCTGGAGTGCTATACCCAACCACCCATGGTATGTGTATGCTGGCCAATGGGGTGTCCACCTATTGCATTATGGAGTGCATGGCAATAAATTCAAAAAGAAAACATAAGAAGTAGCCTGTTCTACATGACAGGGAAGTGAATGAGTAAATCAAGGCACAGATTGTACCCATAGCTACATCCTCTGGGTCACATGACCAAAAAGGAGATGGCTGCCACAGTTTGGTCATTTTCTGGGTCAAACTGCTTCTGTTACATGTTTGTTGGGATAACTAGATTATAAAAGAGGTACATGTCAATGGATTGCACCATTTTGTACAGCAGCAAGGGCTTGGATGACATTTCTGATCACTAATTTCACATTACAGACCCACCTGAAGATAGCCAGGGTACCATACCCAACCACCCATGATATGCCCAAGCTGGCCCATAGGGTGACCACCTATTGCATTATGGGTTAAATACTAATAAATTCAGAAAGGAAAAGTAAGAAGTAGCCTGTTTTACATGACAGGGAAGTGAATCAGTAAATCAAGGCCAAGATTGTACCCATATCTATATCCCCTGTGCCACATGACGAATACCAAGATGGCTGACACAGTTTAATCATTTTCTGTGTCAAACTGCTTCTCTTACACATGTATTTACATAACTAGATTATAAAATAGGTAACTGTCAAAGGAATACACCTTTTCTGACAGCAACATGGGCTTTGATGACATTTCTGATCACTAATTTCACATTCCAGACCCACCTGCAGATAACTGGTTTACCATAAGTAATCATCCATGGTATTACCATGCTGGCCCATGGGGTGACCACCTATTGCATTATGGGGTACATGCAAATAAATTTAGAAAGGAAAAGAAATATAGTAGCCTGTTGTATGTGACAGGGAAGAGAATGATTAAATCAAGGCCCACATTGTACCCATATCTACATCCCCTTGGTCACATGACCAAAAACAAGATGAGTGCCACTTTTCAGTCATTTTCTGTGTCAAACTGCTTTGGTTACATTTTTATACAATTACTAGATTATGAAAGTAGTGAATGCCAATGAATTACATCTTTTCTTACAACAGTAGGAGCTTGGATGAAATTTCAGATCCCTAAATTCACATCAGACCCACCTGCCTATAGCCGGGGTGCCATATCCAACCACCCATTTTATGCTTCTACTGGCCATCTGGGAGACCACCTATTACATTATGGGGTACATGCCAATACAGTCAGAAAGGAAAAGCAAGAAGTAGCCTGTTTTACATGACAGGGAAGTGAATGAATAAATCAAGGCAATGATTGCACCCGTATCTACATTCCCTGAGTCACATGACTAAAAACATGATGGATGATACAGTTTAATCATTTCTGTGTCAAACTGTTTCTCTTACAAATTTTTTCTGATATCTAGATTATAAAATAGGTAACTGTCAAAGGAATACACCTTTTCTTACAGCAGCGGTGGATTGGATGCCATTTCTGATCACTGATTTTGCAATACAGGCCCACCTGCAGATAACTGGAGGGGTGCCATAACCAACCACCCATGGTATGCCCATGCTGCCCATGGGGTGACCACCTATTGTATTATGGGGTACATGCCAATAAATTCAGAAAGGAAAAGTAAGAAGTAACCTGTTTTACATGATAGTAATGTGACTGAGTAAATCAAGGCCCACATTTTACCCATATCTACATCCCCTGGGTCACATGACCAAAAACAAGACCGCTGCCACCATTTGGTCATTTTCTGTGAAAAACTGCTTTTGTTACACATTTATTGGGATAAATAGATAATAAAAGTGGTAAATGTCAATGTATTACAAACTTTTCTTACACCAGCAGGGGCTTTGGTAAAATGTCTGATTACTAATTTCACATTACAGATCCACTTGCAGATAGCCAGGTTGCCATTCCCAACCACCCATGGTAAGCCTATACTGGCCCATGGAGCATTAACCTATTGCCCTATGGGGTACATGCAAATAAATTCAGAAAGGAAAAGTAAGATATAACCTGTTTTACATGACAGGGAAGTGAATGAGTAAATTAAGGCCCAGATTGTACCCATATCTACATCCCATGGGTCACATGACCAAAACAAGATGGCTGGCACTGTTCAATCATTTTCTGTGTCAAACTGTTTCTCTTACACCTTTATTGGCATAACTAGATTACAAAATAGGTAACTGTCAATGGATTACACATTTTCTTGCAGCAGGAGGGGCTTGGATGACATTTGTGATCACTAATTTCACATTATAGACCCACCTGCAGATAGCCGGGGTGTGATACTCAACCACCTCTGGTATGCCCATGCTGGCCCATGGGGTGTCCACCTATTGCATTATGGGGTACATGTCAATAAATCCATAGAGGACAAGTATAAAGTAGCCCATTTTTCATCACAGGGAATTGAATGAGTAAATTGAGGCCCAGAGTGTATTCATATCTACATCTCCTGGGTCACATTTATTTATTTATATTTTTTTTATTTATTTATTTTTTGATAACCGGGTAGGTGCGCTAGACACAAAAGTGACTATTTTCAGGCACGACCCGGGAGATCAACAACACAGAGAGATACAGTTACATAGAATACAGTGTCAGGAGATATGCAATACATTGCAAACATAAATTGAGACAAAAATTAAGACGAATAAAGGTACAAGACAAGAATGATATAAAATTATATAAGAGAAGATAAGTGCCCATGTGTAGATTATCGTAGTAATATCACAAATATAAGGTACAGAAAGAAGAAATATACCAACGGAGGCATCATTACATGATGCTGAAACTGAAAGGATGTTAATTGGAAGGAGGCAGGGAGAGAGGTAATAGTGGAATAGGTTTAAGGGAGGCTGAAGGAGCAGGGTGCCATCTCACACCACAGAAGGTGATACCAAGGGCAGCCAGGGCAGAGTAAATCAAGATCTATGGAGGGTTTAAGCAGGTACACTGAGCAAAAGTAGTAAGGAGGGAGCGGTGTCTTTTCTTAAAGGTGGCATGATTAGGGGCAAGGCGTACATCTAGGGGCAGCAAGTTCCAGTAGGAGGGACCTATGTGCGAGAAGCCTGATTTCCCTTTGGTAGTTATACATCTGGGAATGCTAATCAAGGAAAGGTCAGTAGATCGGAGACCGTAGGAGATGGGCTGAGGGGTCAGCAGGGAGGCTTGGTAGGTGGGCATACTAAATCGCAGTACACTGTCCAGAAGGTTCCCAAGAGAGAGGAGATGTTGTGCAGTAGGGGAAGGCCAATTTAGGTCAGAGTACAGCAAGCAGTGATGTTTTAGTCTGGAGGATGCAGAGGAGTAGCGGCATATGTTGTTGTAAGTAGTGTCCCACCTATGAAGATTAGCTTTAGATGTATTTGTATAGATTATGGATCCATAAGAAAGTGATGGAAGAAGGATTCCTCTAGCAATGGCTGTCCTAGCAGTGGGGGTAAGAATATAGCTTGTTTTGTAGGCTAAGCCCAGTTTGGCATTTACAGCCTTACAGGTGGAGGTAATATGGGCATCATAGGTGAGGGATTCATCAAGTAAGACGCCCAGATATTTAAAATAAGTTACCGTCTCCAGTGGGGAGCTGTCAGCCCAGGTGATCTGGAAAGATTTACGGGCACTGTTTTAGTTTAATAGGGGTTCCGAAGAGCATAGCCTTGGTCTTTCCATCGTTTAGAACAAGCTTGTTTTTGGTGATCCAGGATTGAATATTTTATAGGTCCATAGAGAGCTTGTGATTAATAGAGTGGATATTATCTGAGCTAGTGTAAAGGATAAGGTCATCGGCATATAGCAACGATGAACAGGAGGATACTACTTGAGGAATGTTGTTAATAAAAATCGAGAAAAGGAGGGGTCCGAGGATAGAACCCTGAGGTACACCAACATTGATGATTGCTTTTTCTGAGGTGGCCGAGTTGAATTTCTCAGTTTGATATCTGTTTGATAGGTAGCTATGGAACCAATTTACAACTTTGGGTGAGAATCCCAGGGAGTGGAGATTGGTAAGCAGAAGAGGGTGGTTAACTAGATCGAAGGCTTTTGTCAGATCAGTAAAAACTGCACCAGTTTGATGACCCTGGTTCATGTCTTGAAGAACATAATTTGTCAGCTGTAGTAGAGCAGTTTGAGTACTATGGCCTTTTCTAAAGCCGTGTTGGTTTGAGTGCAGGAGGTTATACTTAGTAAGGTGTTCTGAGATCTGAGCTGAGATGAGCTTCTCAAGGACTTTATTTAATATTGACAGTATTGCTATTGGTCTATAGTGGGCTATATCTTTTTTGTCACCTTTTTTGAACACTGGCGTGATTCTGGCTAGTTTCCATACCTCAGGCACCAAGCCTTCACTCAGGGACAAGATGAATATACAGGCCAGTGGTCCTGAGATGAAAGGTGCCGCAAGCTTGAGGAGTTTAGGTTCAAGGCAGTCAGATCTGACAGCGGTACTGTCTGATATTGAATTTAGATGTTTAAGGGACATCGTTTTTCGATATAGCTTTAAAGTAGAAAGTGGGCATCTTTGAAGTTTCTTTTGGCTAGGGGGATCCATGTACTAGGTTAGTGGAGGAGAAAGTATTTGTGTAGCTCGAGAGGTCAGAGAAGTAAGAATTAAATGCATTGGCAATTGTGCCCGAGTCATTGCAATGGATGCCTTTCAGTATCATGTCATTAATTAGAGGTCTTTGATTAGAACTGAGAAAAGTCTTGACGTGAGACCAAAATTTCTTAGGGTCACCAGCAGCATCCAGCAGAAGGCCTTTGCAGTGCTGGCTTTTTTGCAAGTCTTATTCATGTTTTGCATTTTGATCGCTGTTCTCTATAGTTGTCATAATCCGCTGGGAGACTGGATATTTTAAACTTTCTCCAGCATTTGTCCCTATTTTTGAGGGCTGTGAGGAGATCTTTGTGTAGCCATCTGGTTTGTTTACAACGAATGCGCCCAGTGACGACTGGAATATGCTGTCTTGAAGGAGTACAAACCTGCTTAAGAAGGCATGAAGGGCAGTTTCAGTACTTGTGGAATGGAAGACAGAGGACCAGTCAGTGTGAGACACATCATATAGGAAATGACCCTGGTTTAAGTTAGCATAGTTTCTGAAGCATATATAGTTTTGGGGGGACGTGGAGTTTGTGGAGGTGCTCCATATGCAAAAGACAGGGGAGTGGTCACTGATATTGTCCAGCAGCATACCTGTTTTTGCAATTCTGTCCACATGATTAGTTAGGACCCAGTCAATAAGGGTTCTGGAGTCAGTGTTGACTGATACCCTTGTATAATCAGTAATGATTTGGTGGTGCAAATTGTAGCTCTGTACCAGGGATTGAAGTGTATCTTGAGATTTGCCAAGCCAGTTTAGATTTATGTCACCAAGAATGATGAGTTCATTCTTCCCCACATGTGCAGCTGTTTGATCCAGCAAATCAGCTAGGCCTTGTGTTCCACTGTTGAGTGGATTGTAGGCACAGACAATGTGGAGTTTCTTATCTCCTAGTCTGAGTATAGCATGGATATATTCACACAAGGAGTTTTTATTGTCAGTTATCATAGTCATGTTTAGATTGCTTTTATAATAGATTGTGACACCCCCACCGTGCTTTGGAGGTGGTCTGTCACATCTAAGAAAGTAGTAGTTTGGGAGCAGGCAAAAAGTATCTGGGATAGAGGGTTTTAGCCATGTCTCAGATATACAGAGCACATCTGGGTGGTGGTTAGCCACCCAGGCTTCAAGATCTGCTTGATTGCGGAGAAGACTCCTAATATTAAGATGGACTACGTGAAGTCCCTTTGTATCATATCCAGAGCAGATTAAGGGTAATATGCCTGTTGCGGGGCCTGGGTTCAGCTCTATGTCTCCAGACAGTATAAGAGCCAGCAATATGAAGTACCTTAATTTATGCAGGCAATTTTGGGGCAATTAAGGCAATAGGTACGCCATCGTTTGGCAGTGGATGCAGTAGCATGGTAGATGAGTAGTTTAGGGAGGAGGGCAGGGGTCGTGTCAATGCCACATTTAGTTAGGATTAGCATGTTAGAGTAGATAAAATCATTTAGATACACATCTCCATGTTGGATATGATATTTGGGGTGAGGTACATTAAGGATACTTAGTAGCACCAGAGACAGGATAAGAGAGGTCACAGTTAGCGGTGACCAAACCATACTGTAAGATTTAGTAGTAAGCATATTTTTTAAGGCTGAGAACAGGGATTGAGGGACAGAGTAGAGGGCAAGAGGTGATTGCTGTAAGAGGAGCAACTGTTTTCACCTGGTTTGAGCGTCCAGTGACTTGTCTAGTATAGGAGTTGCATAGGACTCCAAGAAGAAACTAAGATTTTTCAGATAGGTAAGAGAGCATTAAGCTGAGATGACAGTTAATGGCTGCAGGCAGGGAAGCTACAAGATGTGAGGAAAACTGTATTAAGTTAAAAAATTCAGGCAGACAGTAATGCAAAATGAGAGAGCAAAAGTTATCTGGCTGAAGAGCTGTGGAAGAAGAAGGTCAGGGCAGAACTAGAGCTAGAGTAGTAACAGCATAAATGTTGGCAAAACCACTCGAGAGAGGAGAATTAGGGAAAGATTTATTTGGGGCGCCCCCCCCCATGGCTTGTTAATATAACAAGCCAATGGGAAAGTGGGGAGATAGTAAATTTTACCTGATTGGTTGCCTTATCCTATAAAAGTAAATGCCAAGCATGGAGGGTGGGCGGAAGACACCGAAGGCATCGGGCCTAGCAGCTCTGACAAGAGAGAGAGAGTGAGCGCCAGAGAGCCCTGTTTCAATTTCTGCCTTTACAGCCTGCTGCTTACTGCCCTGTTTCAAATTATAACTATACAGACTGCTGCTTAACTTGCATTGGCCCTGGTTACAATTATGCACAAACAGTGTGCTGCTAAACTTAAGCTAAAATGTTAAAAGCTACTGCTCCATGCTCAGCCCGAAGTCTGGGGAAGAAATGGCGCCAAGTTTAAATCATGCATGAAAAAAGTCCACGCTGGGCAGAGGCGCCACGGGTAGATTTCGTTCTAGTACTCGTACCTTGCTTGAGAGACCGGCGGTGTTCAGGGAGCAGCTCCAATTGAGCGGTAGCCCAGGGCGACTGGGGCAGCATGCTTGAGAGACCGGCAGCATTCAGGGACCAAAAACAAGATGGTTGCTACCGTTCGGTCATTTTCTGTGTCAAACTGCTTCTGTTACACTTTTATTGTTATAACTAGATTATAAAAATGGTAAATGCCAATGGATTACACCTTCTCTTACAGCTGAAGGTGCTTCGATGAAATTTCTCATCATTAATTTCACATTACAGGCCCATCTGCAGATAGCCAGGGTGCCATACCTAACCTCCCATGGTATGCTGATGCTAGCCCATGGGGTGTCCAACTATTGCATTATGGCATACATGTAAATCAATCCATAAAGGACAACAAAGAGGTAATCTGTCTTACATGACAGGGAAGAGGATCAGTAAATCAATGCCCAAATTTTACCCATATCTACATCCCCTGGGTCACATGACCAAAAACAAGATGTCTGCTACAGTTTTGTCATTTTCTGCATCAAACTGATTCTGTTACAAATTTATTGGGATACCTTGATTATAAAAGTGGCAAATGTAAATGGTTACACCCTTTCTTACAGCAGCAGGGGCTTGGATGAAATTTCTGATCACTAATTTCACATTACAGACCCACCTGCAGAAAGCCAGGGTGTCATACCCAACCACCTATGGTATGCCCATGCTGGCCCATTGGGTGACTACTTATTGCATTATGTGGTATATGTCAATAAATTCATAAAGGACAACTAAGAAGTAAACTGTTTAAAATGTTTTACATTACAGTCAAGTGAGTGAGTAAATCAAGGCCCAGAATGTACACAAATATACATGTACTGGTTCACATAATAATAATAATAATATTTTTTTATTTATATGGCACCTTTCAATTATCAAGGCGCCTTACATACATAACAGTTGAAACAGTTAAAAAGTCATTCAAAATATTTGGCAAAACCAAGACAATTGAGTCTATCAGTGTTCCAAAAAGGCTTTTTCCCAAAGAAAGGTCTTCAGACCCCTCTTAAATCCCTCCACAGAAGTGCACTCCTGTAACCAATGGGGTAGAGAGTTCCAAAGGGTGGAGGCAGCATAAGAAAAAGCCCGAGCACCAGATGATTTCAAATTCACCCTTGGAATCTCTAGCAACTTCTCGTTGGTAGAGTGGAGTGATCAATCAGAGAGGTAGGGAACCAAAAGTTCTTTCAGATAGACTGGGCCCAGATCATGTAGGACTTTAAAAGTCAGCAAGTTGACTTTAAAGGTGATCCACCACCGGATCGGCAGCCAGTACAGTTCACACAGCACTGAAGTAATATGACAGGATCTGCAAGAACCCATCAAAAGCCAGGCTGAAGCGTTCTGCACTAGCTGCAGGTGACAGATTTCAACCCCTGAAAGCCCTAGGTAGAGGGATTTGCAGTAATCCAGGCACAAGGACACAAAGCCGTGGACTAAAGTTGGAAGGTCAGTAGATGGAACAAGATGCCTAACCCTGGCGATGTTCCTAAGATGGTAAAAGGAAGTCTTGACTGCAGAGTCAGTCTATCATCAAAAACTAGCCCCAGGTTCTGCACCCATTCAGAGGTCAGGAGAGAAACGCCTCCAAGAAAAATTCTGGGGGACACAACAGCACCACCCGACCCCCCCATCTGTCGACCTGGGTCCACAACCAGTACCTCTGTTTTTTCTGAGTTCAACCTCAGCCAGCTAGAATCCATCCACTCCTGGATTTCTTTTAGACAGCTGTTAAAGATTGAGAGAGCTCCCTCCTGGTCGGGGACAAAAGAAGGGTAGAACTGGGTATCATCTGCATAACAGTGAAACCTCAGCCCATACCTTCTTACAATGTCTCCGATGGGTAGCATATACACTGCAAATAACATGGGTGACAGTACAGAACCCTGAGGCACCCCACACAACAAAGCCATTGAATCCAAAGAAAAGACCCCGGACACAACTCTTTGTGATCTCCCAGTGAGAAATGAAGTGAACCATCTTAAGACAGTTCCCGATATTCCACATAACAGTCTCAGGTGTTCTATCAACACCATGTGATCTACAATGTCAAATGCTGAAGAAAGATCGAGGAGAACCAGGATGGAATGGGTCTTCCGATCTCTAGCCATCAGGAGATCATTGAGCACCCAAACGAGTGCTGTCTCGGTGCTATGTCTTTTACGAAAATCGGACTGGAGTGGTTCATAGATGTCATGGATGGTCAGATGGTCCTCCAGTTGTGCTGCCACTACTTTCTCAAACACCTTCCCAACAAAGGGAAGGTTAGAGATCGGTCTGTAGTTTGCAAGACAGTCAGGGTCCAAGGTAGCTTTCTTCAAGAGCAGTGTCACCACGCCGCTTTCAGGGAGCTAGGGAACTCACCAGATTCCAGGGAGCATCTCACTATCCACACAAGGACTGGACCGATGATATCAATACTGCCCAAAATTAGGGAAGTCAGTCCCAGATCCAGACTACAGCACATAGGGTGCATATTCTGGATGATCCTCAAGACATCCATGAACTCCACTTGACCGAAAGAAACTCCAGGAAAATTGGGGCACAGTGGTCTCACACCAGTCAATGGCAACTCCCTAGAGTGTGATGGGAGCAGTTCGGCCCTAATGTCAGCCACCTTATTTGCGAGGAATTGAGCAAGCTCCTTGCACTCTAACTGTGAAAAACCTTTCCGAACTTGCAGACAGGCTGGGTTGCACAGTCTGCCCACAGTTCGAAATAGCTGAGCTGGTCTGTTCCGAGCAACTGCAATCTCCCTGGATAGGAATTCTGCCTTCGTATGGGAGATTGCAGATTGATAAATGGAATAATGGTCCATCAATCTAAGGTGGTCAGCATCAAGGGCGGACTTTCACCAGCAATGCTCTAACCTTCGCCCCTGTCTCCACATCTCCCTCAGTGTCCTATCAAACCAAGGGGACTTGTGGTGAAGGAAGAGGGGGTGAACATGAACTGGAGCAATGGAATCCAGAGCCCCCACAATGACTGTATTATAAGCGGACACAAGAGTCTCTGGGTCACTGCTTGCCATCCCGGGGGATGAGAGGTCCAGCACCGCAGCAAGGCCTTGGGAATCTATATCCCACAAAGGGCGGTACCTAACCAACTCCACAGGGGAAGGCCTTCTAGAGGGGTTGCAAAATCTAAACCCCACAGTGTAATGATCTGACCACCCGACGGGTTCCACCTCCACATCGTATGCCTCAACCCCTAGAAGGAAGATTAGGTCCAGAGAGTGTCCAAATTTATGTGTAGCAGTGGAAACCACCAGTGTAAGACCCAGCACTGTCATTAACTGGAGGAAGTGTTGGCCAAATTGGAAGAGTTCGTCGTTGACCCAGGTGTTGAAATAGCCCAGAACCATCAATCTGGGTGACTCAAATGCCATGTCTATGACGAAGTCCACCACTTCCTGAAGGAATCGTTTCTTGTCACCAGGCGGACAGTAAATAAGGGCGATTCAAAAGCCTACACCTGCTACTACAATACACTCAAAAGACTCAACCCCCCCACTAGTACCTCTGTGAGGCCAAGTTCGGTCTTAAAACAGACCGCAACCCCCCCCTCCACGATACAATCTCTGGCAGTATATCACCGAGTACCCAGCTGGAGTCATAGCCTCCAAAATGGGGCCAGAATTTTCATCCAACCAGGTCTCGGTGATGCAAGCCAGGTCCACCATACCAACAAGATCAGCAATAATTGCAGTCTTATTTTTAATGGACCTGGCATTGCACAACACCGCCCGGGTTGGATAAATCTCGCGGGCCGCCCAGGCTGTCTGCCCACCATAATTGGTGGTGCCCTTGAGTATGGGTACTAGACATGGAGAACCATGATCTGGATTATATTTCACCCCAGGGCACCTTCTGGACCCAACCACCCCAATACGGTGACCCCCCTCATTCATCCTCCCCTGTTCATAACCCCTCGCCCTTCTCCCTCTCCTACGCATAATGCTGAGTGATCCATTTTGCTGGTAGGTCTCAAACTGGAGAGGGGGAAGATAGAAAGGCAAAAGGCATGAAGAGAAGAGGATGAGTAGTGCACAACTGTGGGAACTGGGGGCCAGCACATGACCATAAACAAAATGGCTGACACCATTCACTCATTTTTTTGCATCAAACTACTTCTGTTACACATTTATTGGGATGATTAGCTTATAAAAGTAATAAATCTCAATGGATTACACCTTTTCTAACAGCTACAGTGGCTTGGATGACATTTCTGATAATTAATTTCACATTACAGCCCTATGTGCTGATAGCTGGGGTGCCATACCTAACCACCCATAGTAGGGCCATGCTGGCCCATGGGGGGTGTGCACCTATTGAATTATGGAGTACACGTCACTAAATCCATAATGGAAAACTAAGAAGTTGCCTGTTTTACATGACAGGGAAGTGAATGAGTAAATCAAGGCCCAGATTGTACCCATGTCTACATCCTCTTGGTCACATGATGAAAAACAAGGTGTCCAACAATGTTCAGTCATTTTCTGCAACAAATCACATCTGTTACACATATATTGGGATAACTAGATTATAAAATGTGTAAATGTCAATGGATTACAACTTTTCTTACAGCTGCAGGTGCTTCAATGAAATTTCTGATCACTAATTTGATATTATAGTACCACTGCAGATAGCTGGTGTGCCAGACCCAACCACCCATGTTAGGCCCATGCTGGTCCATGGGGTGTTCACCTATTGCATTATGGGGTACATGTCAATAAAACCATAAAATAAAAGTAAGAAGTGGCCTGTTTTACATGACAGGGATGTGAATGAGTATATCAAAGCCCAGATTTTACCCATATCTACATTCTCTGGGTCACATGACCAAAAATAAGATGGCTAAAACCATTCAGTTATTTTCTGCATCAAACTGCTGTTTTTAGTGCACATTTCTTGGGATAACTAGACTATACAAGTTTTAAATGTCTATGGATTACACCTTTCTTACAGCTGCAGGTGCTTCAATGAAATTTCTGATCACTAATTTGATATTATAGTACCACTGCAGATAGCTGGTGTGTCAGACCCAACCACCCATGTTAGGCCCATGCTGGTCCATGGGGTGTTCACCTATTGCATTATGGGGTACATGTCAATAAAACCATAAAATAAAAGTAAGAAGTGGCCTGTTTTACATGACAGGGATGTGAATGAGTATATCAAAGCCCAGATTTTACCCATATCTACATTCTCTGGGTCACATGACCAAAAATAAGATGGCTGAAACCATTCAGTTATTTTCTGCATCAAACTGCTGTTTTTAGTGCACATTTCTTGGGATAACTAGACTATACAAGTTTTAAATGTCTATGGATTACACCTTTCTTACAGCTGCAGGGGCCTTGATTATATTTCTAATGACTAATTTTACATTACAGACCGACCTGTAGATAGCCGGAGTGCCATTCCCCCACACCCAACCACCCACGATAGTGTCAGTAAGGCCTATGGGGGGGCCCACCTATTGTATTATGGGGCACATGTCAATAAATCCTTAAAGAAAAAATAAGAAGCAGCTTGTTTCATATGACAGGGAAGAGAATGAATAAATTAAGACCCAGATTGGTCCCATATCTACATCCAATTCGTCACATGACCAAAAGCAAGATGTCTGACACCATTCAGTTATTTTCTGCATCAAACTGCTTCTGTTACACATTTATTGGGATAACTAGGTTATAAAACTGGTAAATGTCAATGAATTACACCCTTTCTTACAGCAGCAGTGGCTTGGATGCTGTTTCTGATCACTAATTTCACATTACAGACCCACCTACTAATAGCCGAAGTGCCATGCCCCCATATCCAGCTATCTATATTAGGGCCATGCTCACCCATGAGGGGAAGACCTATTGTATTATATTGTACATGTCAATAAATCCATAAATGAAAACTAAGAAGCATGTTTTACATGACAGGCAGGTGAATGAGTAAATCAAGGACCAGAATGTACCCATATCTATATCCCCTGGGTCACATGACCAAAAGGAAGATGGCTGACACCATTCAGTCATTTTCTGTGTCAACCTATTTCTGTTACACATTTATTGGAATATCTAGATTAAAAACGTGGTAAACTGTATGGATTACATCTTTTCTTACTGCTCTCGGTGCTTTGATGAAATTTCTGATAACTAATTTCACATTGCAGACTCACCTGCAGATACCTGGGGTTCCATTTTCAACCACCTATTGTAGGGCCACACAAGCCCATTGGGGGGTCCACCTATTGCATTATGTGGTACATGTCAATAAATCCATAAAGAAAAGTAATAAGTAGCCTGTTGTACATGACAGGGAAGTGAATGAGTAAATCAAGACCAGATTGCACCTGTATCTACATTGCATGGGTTACATGAACAAAAACAAGATGGCCATCACCGTTCAGTCATTTTCAGTGACAAACTGCTTCTACTACACATTTAGTGAGATAGCTAGATTATACACATGGTAAATATCTATGGATTACACCTTTTCATACAGCTGAAAGGCATTGGAAGGAATTTCTGAACACTCATTTCATATTGCATATCCACCTGCAGATTGCCAGGGTGCCACACTCAACCACATATAGTAGGGCCATGCTGGCCCATTGTGGTCCCAACTATTGCATTTTATGGTACTAGTTAGTAAATCCATAAAGGAGAAGTAAGACGTACTGTTATACATGACAGGGAAGTGAGTGAATACGCCATGGTCCATAATGAACCTATATCTGCATCCCTTGTGTCACATGGCCAGAAACAAGATAGCTGCAACTGTTCAGTCATTTTCAATGACAGACTGCTTCTGTTACACATTTATTGGAATAACTACAGTATTAATGTTGTAAATGTGAGTGTGTGTGTGTGTGTATTACATCTTCTCTTACAGCTTCACAGGCCTGGATGACATTTTTGATCATTAATTTCACACAGCAGATCCACCTGCATATAATAGGGGCTCTATACCCAACCACCCAATCATAGGGTCATGCCAGCCCATTGGGGTCCCACCTATTGCATTATGGGGGTACATGTCACTAAATCCATAAAGGAAAAGAACAAAGTAGTCTGCTCTACATGACAGGGAAGTGAATCAGTAAATGAAGGCCCATATTGTACCCATATCTACAATCCCTGGGTCACATGACCAAAAACATAACTGTGCCCTGTGAGTAGGAAGAACACTACATGAAACCTCCAAGTATGCAGACAACAGTTGATGAAGAACTGCAGGCATATAGAAGGAAGGAAAATGGATAAAGACAGAATTGTGGTATGAAACGCCACACCAGGGATACCATGGGAGCTGCTGTGTGGCTGTCAATTTACAGGCAGGGTGTAAAAGAGAACAGCAGATGATTGATATCAACAAGACTCTTGTGTGTCCAACAGATAAGTGGGCATGCCTAGTATATGCTACCAATCTTGAGACATGACAATCTGTGTCAAACATATGCATCTGAATTTTTTTTATGAATTAAAATTTGTAATGAAGATTTAAATGATTCTGTTTAATTTGTCCAATCTGTGATTGTGTAATACATTATTTATTTATTTAGTTTTGTTGACTGGGTAAGTACACTAGACAAATCCTGCCTATTTTCAGGCATGACCCGGGAGAGGGGGATACAAATGAATGCCAACTGACCGTGAACCAGATTAAGCTGTTGGTGGTATTTTTTTAGTGAATGAGGGAAATTTGTCCAGGACACCAGGAAAATTCCCCTACTCTTTTCAATAATTGCCATGGGATCTTTAACATCCACCTGAACTACCACCAATCCAGGCAGATGGGACCTCGGTTTAACGTCTCATCCAAAAGACATCACAATATCATATGACCAACCTCTCATCATACTTACCTTGCCCCTTTAAAACAGGCCAAAGGACTGAATGCTGACAGTAATTAGAGCATGTCTCACCTTGCCATGCTTTATCAGGCTACAGGATAATATAAGTAGCTGTTGTCAATGATCTTTCTGTTTTTAAAATGGTATATTCAAACAGACAATGTTTGTTTTGTCTGTTGGACTACTGAGATCACAACTACAGTACATTTGTTACAGTATCCACTTCTTGCCACACATGGGATGTTTGCTAGTGGGGGAGATCAGTAGAGAGTTTGGATTAAAGTGATCAGCTTAGTGTAGATGGAATTCACAAGTTTGGTGCACATGTGTCAGTTCTCACATTTGTCATTTCCAATTCCAAAAGGTTCATCAATGCAAGGGAATGAACATTGCGCAAGATGCATACAGTGTACTGTATTTACAGATGACATCAAGCTCTGTGGGATATATGATACTGACATGGGGGTACAGGAGTGGATGCAGTAATTTCAAATGACAGACATGTAGTTCAAGCTTTGGTAGTTGAACGTAAATGCCAAAAAATGCAAGGTGAGACATATACAAGTGAACAAGAACCCAAGTACAGATTATTGGATAGGGGGGCTTACGCTTTGCAATATTTTAGATCACAGTGGCCATAGGACACATCTTAATTGACATGCATAAACAAACTAGCATTTGTAACAAGCTAACTGGAAAGAGTGAGGCGAGTAGGTAGAGTTGCTAAAAGATAGAGACCCTCAATTTATGAACATGAATAAAAAACGTTAACTGTAAGCCAGTATTCAGAATGAAATGGGCATATGTTGAATCTGTAACATTAATGTAATTCTCATCATTCAGTTAAGCAATAAGGCATGACAAGAGGCACAGTATGGTGGGATAAATGCCCACATTGAGTAGGGTGAAGCACAAGGTATAACCAATTGCTTCCACCACCCGAGAAGGGCTGTTAGCACACTGTAACACACCCCATAGAGTGCCTTTTCATGATTATGAAATGGATCCTTTTTACTAAATTTTATGCATATTACTTTCAGCTGGGCCATTCTGCTGTGATAACAGCCCAGCTGTAAGCAGCTCTCAGCCAATCAACATTATTTACACCCAGTACATAATATTGATTATGAACTGAGGATCATAAATAGAGGAATCTGATTGGCCAAGCGCTTTTTGAAGCTGTGATGGTATCGGGCTACATCATCACAGCTTCACAAAAGTTCTGGCACTAACAGCCTCTTTGCTTTCTACTGTCTGAGAACTATTTTTTCAAAATGTACTCCTACACCACCCAAAAGCTCATTCATAAAATGTTTTAAAACCTGTGTTTTATTTTTTTATTTATAAAACTTCAAACTCCATTCATAATAACAATAAGTCACTCCAGGGTGTGGTATATCATGGGATATCATCACTTCTCGGGTGATTGAACACACTCAGCCTGCGGCCTCATGCCCAACCAACCGAGGGGTGATGATATCCCATGATATACCACACCCTGTCATGCCTCATTGCTTAATTAATACATGAAAAATACTGAATATGTGTGATATTATACCATTGCTTTTGTTATACAGCTCTGGATATAATTTATGGTAATGGTTGTTACATTGCAATCACACTTTCATATAAATGGTGGTCCTTACCCCACTACATCTGGGTGTTTCTAATGCTGCACAATGTATTTCCAACTATTGCACTATTGAACACTGTTCACTATATCCATGAAGGAAAGGTAAGAATTACATACAAGGTGAATTTGGTATGCTTCAGTTATCATTTAACTTTAGCCATTTGCATTTCAGTCCTGGTCAGCTCACACACAAGACACTCAAACTGATAGCTATCCATTCTACATACAGTACATGAGGGGATCACTGGCATTGTGATTGCCCTACTAAAGCTGATTGAAAAGTCATTCTGATTTAGTAGCGATGTCGCTATTGCTACATTATGGCCTTTTCTAGTGTCTGCATCTCCAACAAAGGAACGTTCATCATAAGCTCTAAAATATTAACATGTAGACAAAAACCCTGTCCTTTCCCTATTCTAAAACATGTCTATTATTTAACTTTCATTTTATATTCAATTCAAGAAGCCATTGCCATTCTTGTTTGGGAGAAAAATATCTTACCTTATAATTATCGACTGCCTTCATGCCTGCCATCTGTTGAAAAAAAAGACCAGTCTACTATTACATTTTCATTTTGATGTATATACCAAAGCAGAATGAGAAGTCATTCTGTTTTAGTAGTGACATCACTATTGCAGCAGAATGACTTTTTCAAGTGTAGGTATCATCATACACAAGAGAGTTCCATAAGACACTATAAGACCACAAACCTGTGGAGAAAAACCCTATCCTTTCCCTGTTCTAAAAAATGTCATGCTGTCTACTCTTAGTTTTATAATCATTTCAAACACAACATTTCTGAACCAGTATGGAAAAATAACTGGTCCAACCCATGGAAAAAAATACCTGTCTACTATTACCCTATACTATTGTTTTCTAGATCACTGTACTGGCATGTGAAAGGAACACATTTTTATTAAGTTACCCTATCCTACTATGACTTATTTGCTATTATTTCCATCATTTTTGTGTTTTTTTCTCCCATACAATATACAGAATGGTCGGTGGTCATCAGTACACAGTAACAATACACATTTACCCTAAGGTTATAATTAGGTCTGCAAAGTAAGAAAGAGGTTTTAAGAAAAGTGTTGTCTGTTTCAGCCACCATACAATATGTTATACAGTGGCCTAGATATTCAAAGCTTTGCACAGTGTTCAAACCATTTGCACTGGTTTAGCACGGGATTAGCGCAGGTCTGCTATATTCAAAATGTCAAATAGCATGCGCAAACAGCATTAGCACTGAGCAAACTATAATCACATGACAGGGGTAAACTGAACGTGAATACAGTCACTATGGTATATTCAGTGACTAGCGTGGCATTAAGGTGTTTAGCATGACTTAGCATGACCCCTTGTGTGGTACAAATTACCGCCCAGGAAAACTGGTCTTAACCCTGGGCAAACAGCTTTGCATGACATTGTGGCCTTGCGCGGCATTAGTGTGGCTTTAGTGCGGCTTTGCATTACCCTAACATATGACTATGACACAGAGGAAATGCCAGACATGGAGGAAACATACTACTCACTGATGGCACCACAAAGATGTCAACTGCTGCCACCAGTCCCAGTCATGCCAGGCAGTATGTGGTGACCCAGCCAACAGGGGCCACCTTGATAGTGTGGCCATGCAGCACACACTTGCAGACCATACTGCTGTGGTGACCAACAGATGCCAGCACACACATGCAGCACTGTGGGCATGGTGGGTGCTGAGGGGAGAGTGTACAGCTGGCCAGGCCTCACCACAGCCTGGATGCAGCCACAAAGCTGGGACACAGCATGCAGTGAACATGGGCCAGTATTGGGAATACCCCAGTACCAGTGTGCCTGTCCGATCATACAAGCCCCCCCAGTCACATACGGCATAGCTGTATATATACACCACAGCACACACAGCCAGCCATGGCTATGTCATTACAAGCATCCCATGCCAGAGGCGCAGCATCTGTGGATCACACAACAGTGTGACAGTATTGTCCACTGTCAGTAAACACCTGCAAGGTGGGCTTGTCACTGTGTACAGTGCAGTGGTCATCACTACCCTACACACTATAGGCACTGCTGTGTTCATCACACTACTGGCCCTCTTGCTACTGTGGTGTCTGCTGTGCACTGTAGCATGCCCTACAGTGTGCCAGTTGCATGCATCACTATCACCGCCTGTGTCTATGCTGTATTGTCCCCTGGAGTACACAATGCTATTCTGTACGGCATACATGTTGCCTGCAGCAACCATCATGCACTGTCAGACTGACCTACAGGTGGAGCTGCGGCCAGATCTAGCCAGACCCTGTACTTCCAGACTGACCTACATGTGGAGCTATGGGACCCTGCAGTAACGCTGGGCAAACTGCATGCAAATCAGGGCATAATGAGATGCTAATCTGGCTGTTTGCCCAGAGACTACCTAAGTAGGCTCATTTGCATGTCACTTTTGAATATGGCAAATCTTAGCACCAGGAAAACATGTTTGCACCAGGCAAATGGCTGAGCTCCACACTAAGGCTGTGCTAACGTGTTAGCATGGCGCTAACTGTTTGGGGAATAGTATACAGTTTTGATTGCTGTTCTTTCACATCTGCTGCTGCCTATAGCTGTACTGGGTCCACGCATTTGCTGGCACACTCATTGGCTACATAGTTTACCTCTACCTACCCTCACATCACTGTGCACTGTGTTGTTGTTGTGGTTTGCACTTCCTGGTTGTTATATTCAGTGCTGTCTTATTCCAGGGCTACATTTATCCTGCACTCCCAGACCAGATTGCATGGCCTCATTCTTATGCTATATTCAGAAGCTGTTTGCCCTGGGCTATTCCTTTTGAATATAGCTTGTTTTGTGCTCTGGGCTACATTTGCCCACCAGGCAGTGTTAATGTAACCCAGGAGCAAAGTTTTGAATATCTGGCCCAGTGTAGTGTAAGAAAGAAACCAAAATATATATATTTTTTTTATTGCTGTTTGCATTTACCATCAGTGGTCTGCATTTCACTTCTGGTCATTTAGCAATGCAACAATTCAACAGCCCACTGTCCCATGTAACGCGGTGTTGTGGTCACTTGCATTGTGATGTATATACCAAAGCAGAATGAGAAGTCATTCTGTTTTAGTAGAAAATGAGTTTTTCATCAGACAATATAAGACCAGAAACCTGTGGAGAAAAAAAAAATACCCTTTCCCTATTGAAAAACCTGTGGAGAAATCCCTATGTTTCCCAATTCTGTAACTTGTCATGTTATCAACCGTTTTCTGTTAATTTCAAACACACCATTGCCAATCCTGTATGGAAAAAAAAATTATCATTCCCTATATCTACCACCTTCATGCCTGCAACCTGTGGGAAAAAATACCTGACTACTATTACCCTACACTATTATTTTTTAGATCAGAACTACTCTGGGAAAGGAACACATTTTTGTTAATTTACCCTATCCTACTATGCCTTATTTGTTATTATTCCCATCTTTTTGGTTTTTTTGCTCTTTTCTCCCATACATTATATAGAATAGTCAGTGATCATCAAGACACACCAACGATACACATTTACCCTACGGTCATAATTAGGTTTGCGAAGTAAGAAAGAGGTTTTAAGAAATGCATTGTTGTGTATTTCAGCCACCATACAGTATTTTATACAATGTACTGTAGGAAAGAAACCTAAATAGATTATATATATTTTTTATTGTAGTTAGTATTTACCATCAGTGGTCCACATTTCATGTCTGGTCATTTGCCGATGCAACACTTCAACAGCCCAATGTCCCATGTACCGCAGATTTTGGGTCACTTGCTTTGTCACTACTGCAGCAGAATGACTTTTTCTTGTGAATGGATGATCTTACACAAAAGTATTTCATCAGATGACATAAGACCAGAAACCTGTGGAGAAAAAACATATCTTTCCCTATTCTAAAACCTGTGGAGAAAAATCCTATCCTTTCCTTACTGTATAACTTGTCATTTCATCAATTTTTTTGGTTTATATTAATTTCAAACAACCATTGCTGATTCTGTACAGAAAAACACTATCTTTCCCTATATCTATCTACCACCTTCATTCCTGCAACTTGTGGAAAAAAAATATCTGTCTACTATTACAGTATACTATCAATTTTTTTTTTAGATCACTGTGCTTGTCAAGAAAAGGAACTAATTAAGCATTATACAATGCTGTGTGAAAATCCTGTAATCTCATTGGTCAAATTATGTCACATGATCGTGGGTAAATCCTGCTTATAAAATGGGCTACATAAATCCTGTAACCTTTTTTGAAATTAAATATGCTTTATTGAATAAACATTTCTTTTCACCCAATACATACACATTACAGCAATTAGAACACTTTATATTGAACATATACAGTACAAGTAAAAAAAAAACTAATTACTAAACTACTATTAGCTAATTACCCCACTTCCCCTCTTCCCAAAGTATTCCCTTTAACCCCCTTCCCAAAACCCCTCCCCTCCCCCAGAGCCATGTCAATATTCTTATGCTAGCTGTTAATTGAGCGAATACAATGGAAAAACAGTAATGTTTATTAGTTGAAACCACTAAAGTCAAAGGACAGTGTAGTAATTCAAACCAGGGATGAAGACCATGAAGACCATAACACTCAGTTTAGTGTGTGGGAGTAATTGACCATAAAGTGTTGAATTTCTCCCACTTTGTGTTATAACGGGGAAGAGACTAGCATTAGTTTTTTCAATTCTTAGGTTACATAGGAGGTCATTGAACCATTCTTGATAGGTAAGAATTTGTTGGTCCTTCCAGTACCTTAATACTAAGCTCTTAACCGTAAGTGATATTAAATTAATATAGTATTTCCTTTCTTTCACATCCACCATTGAGTAATCTCTGAGCAAACAAATTTGTGGAGTAAACACCTGTTTTAGACACAATAAGGGATCCATCTTAGCCTTAATTAGAGACCATAAGGGAGCTACCAAAGGACAGTCCCAGAAGATACAGTATGCAACAAGGACCTCTGCATCTGACCACATCTATAGCATGTATCATCTGGAAGCGTCCCCATACTATGTAATTTAACAGGAGTTAGGTGCATGGCATGCAGTAGATAGTATTGTGTTAATCGAAGCCTATCATTAGCACAGTAGGTATAAATTCCCCGCCATAAGGGTCCCAATTGATCTGATTATTGGGGAAGGATCCCATCCAATATTGGAATTTTTCCACATGCTCTGGGTATATTTTCTTGTATAAGGCAGCTACAAGGCAGGAAACAGCATGTGGTTGCCAAGCAGTTGTTTGGAAATCCAAGAAAGTGTATCCAAGGTGATTATCCCACAAATTTAACCCAAACCATGTGATTAACACGTGTCTGATTTGATAAACAAAAAAGAAGTACTTTGGTGGTATATGGAACAACTCAAAAATATCTGGAACCGAACATGCTTTCCCCTGGACCACTAGGTCCATGATCTTAGTATGAAAATGCATATCCAATTTGTTGGGGAAGAGAGGATCTTTCCCCAGTTTAAAATTGGTCTTGCCAAACAGTGGCTGAGAAGTAGCATTGATATGTGAGACCCCCCCCCAGAGACCTGCACAGCTGATTATGCACTTTAACTGAAGTGAAAATGGGGGTGAAAAGTAAGGAGATTGGCAACTTCTGAGAAGTATGTACCAGAGACTGGAGGGAGTCAGTCTGGAGCATTCAATCATATTCCTTTCAATTTGGAGCCACAAGGAAATATAGGGGGTTGATGTTAATGACAAAGGGGGCACTGCCCAGTGCAGATACTTGGCCATATGGCTTGCCAGATAATGGTGGTAAAAGCTGGGGAGCTTTAGACCACCTGTGGACTTTGGGGCACATAGATGGGTATAAGATCTTCTTGGGGGCTGCCAAAGGAACTTATTAATCATCCTAAGGATTTTTCGAAATCAAGTTACAGGGAGGTAAATAGTCAACATATTGAGGGGTAAAATAACTTGGGCAAAATATTCATTTTAATAACATTAATTCTTCCTTGGGGGGAAGGTAGAGGGGAGTCCATCTAATTAGATCTTGCTGGATGGTTAGGAGAAGGCTGTCCAAATTAAGCTGCTTCATAAGGAAGCTTGAGGAAGCTAATATAATTCCTAGGTATTTAAGCCTAGTGGTCCAGGCCAAATTGAGGGTAATTATGTCTTCTTTGTATACATGGGAGTTTAGAGGCATAACCTCTGTCTTATTTAATCTAAACTTGTAGTTGGAAAACCGGCTGACTTTTCCAATTATTTCTAGTGCCATCGGGATAGCCCTGGTGGGCTCAGTGAGATGTGACAAAATGCCATCCGCATATACTGACAATTTAAGTTCAACTGGACCAATTGTAATACCAGCTAGGTACGGAGAGGATTGTAGCCTATGAAGCAGTGGCTACAAGTATAAATTAAATAGTAGGGGTGATAATGGGCACCCCTGTCGTGTACCTGAGAGCAGTGGGAAGTTCGGTGAAAAAAATCCCATTGCAGTAAATTTTAGCACTAGGCTTGGAATACAAATGTTTAATCCAAGAGATGAATTCAAGAGGGAAGCCAAATTGGGCCATAGTCTCAAAAAGGAAGAGCCAGCTAACTCTGTCAAAAGCCTTCTCTGTGTCCAGGGAAACAAGGTCCATATGGAGATCTGCCCCCCGGATGTGGAGAAAATGTGAGACAGTTTACGGAAATTATCCGAAGGGTTCCTACCACTGACAAATCCAATCTGCTCGGGATTAAACAAGTCCTCCCAAACCTTAGTAATGCGGGAAGCTAGTATTTTAGCCAATATTTTAATGTCATAATTCATCAAGGATTTGGGCCTGTGGCTTGCCACCTTATCTTTAAGTTTACCAGGTTTTGGTAGGACAATAATAATTGCTTCTAACAAAGTGGGGTCAGTAATACCTTGGGCACAAATGCAATTAAATAAATATGGAAGCATAGGAGTAAGCTCTTTTCCAAAGGTTCGATAAACATTTAATGGGTGTCTATCTGGCCCCAGAGCTTTGTTTAAAGAGAGAGATCAGATAACAGTGGTAACTTCTAATGCTGATATTGGTGAGGTAAGAAAGGTTTGCTGGTCAATCCGAAGAGAAGGAAGGGGGAGTTTGTGTAGGTAATCCCTTATCTCCAGTAATGTAGGGCTATTATCTGGAGGCATATACAGTTGCCTATAGAATCGCTCAAATTCTTCTACTATATCCTTTGGGGCTGTTATTTGGCTTCCTCTCTCTGGGGAGGAGAGGGAGGTGACTAGCCTGGACTCCTCTTGTTGACGCAGTTTGAGGGCCAAGAGATGTCCAGCCTTGTCTTCTTGATCTATATATATAGCATGCATTTTAAACAGAGCAAATTCAGCCCATTCCCTAAGGGTATCTGCATATTGTTCCTTAAGGACTGCAAGATGATGCATATCCTCTGTTAAGGGATGGGTAGCAACCAGCAATTTGAGCTGCTGGATGGATTGTAGTAAAGATTTCACAGAAGCCTCCCTCTTCCATTTCCAAGTAGCAGCTATCCTAATAAATTCTCTCCATAAATAACATTTCAGGGAACACCAGATTTGATCATAAGCTGGGATAGAATTATTATTTTGTTCCATAAACTGTGTAATCAATGTTTTAATCCTGCCAACTATTTCTTCAGAAGACAACAAGTGAACATTTAGTTTCCATAAGGTAACTTTTGGAGTCCCTTGAGGTATATCGCCTTCAAACCATACTGGAGAGTGATCTGAAACCACTCTGGGAGAGATACCACAGCCCATGGAACCTGTCAACATGGACTGGCTCACCAAAAAGAAATCAATACAGGAATAATATTTATGGTAAGCAGAATAAAATGTAAACTCCTGCAGTTTGGGACCACAGAGTCCCAGCCCCTCCATCATCTCATGTAAAGATTTTTGTGCAGGAGTTAAACTGTGTCCTCTCTGAGTGGATCTATCAAGTGATAAATCATATGTGAGGTTCCAATCCCCTGCTAGAATTATGAGTAGTTGCTTAAAAGGGGCTAATAGAAGGGCTAATTTCGAGAAAAAAATCAGGAGAAGGGCAGTTAGGACCATGTACACTTCCCAGAATCAGTTCTCTGTGATCAATAAGACCTCTTAGCAATAGGAACATATCTAATGGGTCTCCTATTTTTTGTAAACACTGAAACTGAGTCCCTCTAGAAATTAAAATTGCAACTCCTCTTTGCGCAGAGGAGATACCAGCTGCATTGACACTCACAATTTGTTTTCTGTGGAAGAGGTTATTCTCTGTAGATTTTAGATGTGTCTCCTGCAACAGTGCAACTCCGCATGCAGTAGAGCAATGTGCTTTACTATTTGATGTCATTTCAACCTAGCTTGTGTCCCTTTAACATTCCATGATATAATTTTCATAATAAGGTTGATGGATATAGTGATTCTAGAAAGTAATATGCAATGGGGCTAGATATGCTACAAATAAATTCAAGCTAGCAGAATAATCCTTTGATTGGATTCCTACCTTCCAACCCCTATAAACAAAGAAAAATTCTAAGGTTACAATCAAAATCAGACACATATTCCTTCCCCATAACATTATCCCCCTATTGGGTATAAAAAACCCTAACCTAAGTATGCCCTTGTAGTAAGACAAAGTTAGTAAAACCCCCAGTCCTGGCGACTGAACCACAAAAATCTCTCCCAGCACAATGAGTATCATGCTGCCCCTGAGTTGCCCTCCCTCCCCACCTTTCTCTTCTCTACGTTATTTTAACATTAACTGTGCATATTAAATAAGCCTATAAAAAAGAGTCAAACATACACTTCTGTCTATCTATCGTAAACTAACAGCACTATAAAAGTAATTCCTTTACTTGTGTAGGGATTTAAAAATGTTCACTCAGTCGAATAAAAACAATAACAGAAATGCAATAGGACATCCTAACTGGAAACCCAAAATGAGGATTACTGAGGATATCGAAATTGCCAGGGTCTTATAATTAAACCATAGCCATAACTCCTCTGCATTTTTCTTTAGTAGCTCTAAACCAACACTGGCTATGGAGAGTGAATATGACCATTAAGCAGATACACAAAAAGAAAAAAGATAAAGGAACTGCAAAACCCAAAGATAGTCACTTTGTGATCTGCTGGGCAAGGATAAATAGTACAATCGAAGAACAAAACAAGACATTTGCACTGTCCCCAACAGTCTGAAGTATGTCCATTTTGATTATTGAATAAAACCTCTAGAAAGGTCAAACATCATAACCAAGAATGTGCTGGTACTTATAATTGCAATATCAAAGCCAACCACTAGATGGGACTGTTCACCACAAAATGAAGTAGGCATTATTCACTTGATTAGTTATGGATACCACTTCTTGCAAGCTTCCTTAGCAGAAACTACCGATTCAAATGACTGCCACTTTCCATCCCTATTTATTTGCAAGGTAGCAGGATAGCGAACTCAATATTTAATACCAGCTGACAATAATTTAGAGACTAGGGGGTGGAGAGCTGATCATTTCTGCCTGACAGAAAATGGCAGAACCTGTACTACGCAGATTTTCTTGCCAGCCCATTGAAGTTCTGCCACATCCTTTGGGCAAGTAAGAACATGTTGCTTATCCAAAAAGTTCAACATCCTAAAAATGAAGGGGCGTGGAGGTGATCCAGTAGGAGGCATAGGGCGGAGAGATCTGTGAGCTCTCTCGGTTATGCATATGGGGCCATTAGGTGATGGCCCCACTAACTTATCACACAGCTTTTGGGCAAAAAGTATAGCCTGAGCCCCTTCTTCCCCCTTGGGGAGACCAAGTACCACTAAATTATTTAGTCTCAAATGCCCCTCGAGATCCTCAAGATGATCCTCCATTTTTTTAAGCCTTTGGTGCATCGTGGCCATTTCTGGATCCAGCCTGCTTCTCCAGTCATCCAACGAGGATATACGGACTTCATTGTCCCTGGTATGCATGCTGAGCTGATCAAGAGACACTTTAAGGGATTTGAACTTGGAAACAAGTGCAATAAGGGTCTCCTTCATTGGAGTCAGCTCCTCTAAGAACCTGTCCTTTGTGAGAGCAAAAGGCTGTTTCAGTGCCTGGGAAGATTCAGGACCACCAGCTTTAGCTCTTTTTGCAGCCTTTTCTTTGGCAAGAGTCGAGGGAAGAGTGTGTCAGGGAAGTGACGTTTTCAACTCTGCGTCCATTACCACAGACAATTCGCGGGTAAGTGATAATTCTAATGCTCCAGGCAGTCGGGAGACAAAGAGAAGTAGTAATTTCAGCACAAATATAGAAGTGGTGGCAGCTAAGTGGTAGCACATAGCGAGAGGGTAGGGGAGCCGATCAGAAGTTCATCTCAGCAGGCAGCCATTGCACTGGAAGTCCAATAAATCCTGTACCTGATTAGCTACAATATCTTCTGAGCCGTGTCCTTATCAGAAGATATTGTAGCCAACTGGCACTACCATCCAGTGGTGAGCCCCACACCACTATGAAATCAGTGAGCTGTGCCACCCGAAAACAGAAACACAAGCTGGCACAGCTCACAGTAAGAAACAGCACTTTCTCATAAGCACCATGGCAGCAACTGAAAAACGACAGCAAGACACTAAAAATCACTTCTATGTCCCCCTTCCTGCACAACCACTGCACCAAAATCCTAAAGTTAAATGTAATTTACTTTTTACTCACTTCTGGTCAGACAGTTCACAGCAGCACTACTCCAATGCTCCTGTTCCTCAAACTGCTACCCAGTACACATGCCTCAGCGACCACCGTGATCAGACCAGCAGCATCGTGCCCGCCGCCAGAAAGTGGCTATCATCCTGTACTGGCTAATGCCACCATCCCCCCAGTTCTGTACCCTTACCCAAATACACTGGACCAAAACAAAACATTTAAAAGGCACAATCTGACCTCTGCTCCCTGAGGTTCAAAAAAGCGCCACTCGCAACATTTACTTCATGAGGAGCTGCCCATGATCCAGAAAACATCCCTGCTTGATTAAAACAGACGCCTTTTAAATTAAAACCAAGACATGTGCCTCCACAAGCCTTGCTGCCATAGATATTCCACTTATCTATTTAAATACTCAACAAAGTGAACACAGTTCAGCACAACTGAGACCACAGTCTGTTACACAAAACTGCGCTACAAAAATGATCGCAATTTATGGAAGCTGCTTAGGGACACGCTTGCTCCAGATCCACCAGACGGCAACTACCTAAACAAAGAAGAAGGCTAAGATTTCACTTCCTGCTAACAAAATAAGAGAAACTCTCTGCAGTAAAAGCAGAACAAAAAAGTATGTTTTTCTCTGGGGGGGGTTGCTGGAATACAGAATCATAGACAGACACCACTGCCCTTACTACCAGTCATACTGGCCACTCCCTGGCTACAGGCATCCACCATACAAAATTAGATGATGGGTGAAAAAACAAACAAACCTGAAAGACTGGTGTGAACAATGGTGTGAACAAAATGTAAAAAAGAAAGAGGAGTGTGGTGGAAGAAACAGAATGCGTATGGGGGAATTCACATATGCTCTGCATTCCAGATACAGGGATTTTTTTTTTTCATTTTTCTACTTTAATGAACTTAATTTTAACAGTTTTACTTATGAGACTTCTTTAAATCAATAATTTAATTTCCAGAGTATAGTTTTTATAGAAGGACCCATTTTATAAGCAGGGTAAGACACCCCGAGGTGTGTGTCAGGAGGTCTAAACCTCACTTTCAGGTTCTTGGCAATATTGGGAATGCAAGTAATCACAGACATGTTGCACAAGAGTAATAAACTTATTATTACTACCAAAAAGGATAAAATCACAGTTGTCCTAAGAAGTTCTTACCAATACGAACCCGGAGCCAGTGCTAATCGTTCCCTATACCTCGAGGTTTCTTTGTGTCTCTTGGGATCTCCGAGGTACAAGACTAGTGTATCACATTTCTACCTATGATAATTACCATGGTTACTGTAACATGGAAACATTTCTAGTTACAGATATGAGCCCTATTCGCTAAATTAGAGGTGACTCCACGGGCCAAGATAACATTATACAATTTTGTAATAGTCTTCAGTTTGTGAAACAAAAGAGTTCTTATACAAAGTCTTACATAACTCAGTGTAGTAGTACAAATCACCAAAAGGTGGCAGTGCTGACTTACATATCATAATTATTCCAAGGACAGAGGTGTCTTGGCATCTTACAAGTAAGAAATACACAGAAAATACATAGGAGAGTACATGTATTAGCAAACAAAGCGTATTACAACAATATGCATACATATCCTGACATCTACTCTTGTACGGTAGATGCCCTTAACCCTATATATTAGTATAACATATGCTTAAGTACTAGCTGTCTATGGTGTACCTCTGAGGGTACCAATTAGGGTGCAGGGACCTCGTGTAACATGTGGGTTATCTCCTGATAAGAGCACACCCAGGTGCATAAAGCACTTAGCGCAAGTGCCTTGTGCCTAACAACGCACTAGGGAGCAGCATAGACAAGTGCTCTAGCCCACAAAGATTTCAAACACACCCTCAGAATCTCTAGGAACCCCTCGTTGGCTGAGCGGAGTGATCACCCATTGCAGTGAGGGACCAGAAGCTCTTTCAAATAGTCTGGGCCGTGTCTGTGTAGGGCTTTAAAAGTCAGAAGGCCAACTTTAAAGGTGATCCACCACTGAACTGGTGACCAGTACAGTCCACACAGTACCAGTGAAATATGACAGGACTGAGATGACCCCATCAAAAGCTGGCCTACCGCGTTCTGCACTAGCTGCAGATGGTGGATTTCCAACCCAGGTAGGCCTAGGTATATGGAGTTACAGTAATCTAACCATGAGGTCACAAAGGCATGGATCAGAGTAGGAAGGTCGCCGGATGGAACAAGGTGCTTAATCCTGGAGATATTCCTCAGATGGCAAAAATAAAATTTGATGACAACCAACACCTGCACATGCAGGGTCAGCCCTTTGTCAAAAATTACCCCCAGGTTTTGCACCCATTCAGAGGTCAGGAGTGGCATGTCCCCAAGGAAAAATCCAGAGGGCGAACCTGTACCCACACCCCCATCTTGTGCCACAGATCCACGACCAATACCTCAGTCTTATCAGAGTTCAACTTCAACCAACTGGTATCCATCCACTCTTGGATTTCAGTGAGATAGCTAATAAACACCCAGACAGCTCCATCCTGGTCAGGTGCAAAAGAAAGGTAGAGCTTGGTATCATCAGCAACCCATACCTTCTTACAATGTCTCTGAGGGGCAGCATATACACTGCAAACAACATGGGGGGCAGCACTGAACCCTAAGGAACTCCACATGATAGAGAAACTAGATCCAAGAAATAAACCCTGGACACCACTCTATGATCTTCCCGTGGGGAATGATGTAAACCACCTAAGGACTGTACCTGACAGTCCGCAGATGAACCTCAGATGATCAAGCAGCACCCCATGGTCCACAGTGTTAAACGCTGATGAGAGACTGAGGAGGACCAGAATAGAATGACTCCTCTGATCTCTAGCCATCAGGAGATCACTGAGCACCCGAACCAGCGCTGTCTCGGTACAATGCCTCTTTTGAAATCCAGACTGGAGGGGCTCATAGATGTGGCCACTACTTTCTCAATTACCTTACCTAGAAAGGGGAGGTTAGAGATTGGTCTGTAGTTTGCAAGGCAGACTAGGTCCAAAGAAACTTTCTTCAAGAGTGGTGTCACCACCGCCTCTTTCAATGAGCTTGGGAACTCACCTGTCTCCAAGGAGCACCAGACAATCCAAGCTAGGACCAGAAAGATAGAATCAATACAACCCAATATCAGGGACGTAAGGTCCCAGATCCAAACTACAGCATGAAGGGTGCGCACTCTGGATAATCCACATTATATCCATGAAAACCAGCTGATAAAAGGTACTCCAAGAAAACAGAGGAATCATGGCCCCCCGGTGACCCACAGCAGCACCTATAGAGTGTGCTGGTTGAATGCCGCCCTGATGTCGGCTACCTTAGTTGCAAAAAATTGAGCAAGCTCATCGCACTCTTCTTGCGAAAAAGCTTTCTGGACTTGTAGACAGGGCTGGGTTGCTCAGTCTGTCCACAGTTTGGAACAGCTGAGCTGGTCGATTTTAAGCAGCCGCTGTCTCCCCAGACAGGAACTCTGCCTCCTGACAAGTGATTACAGATTGATAGATTTGATAATGGTCCATCAGTCTAAGGCAGTCAGCATCAAGGGTGGGTTTCCACCAGCATTGATCTAACCTTCATCCTAGTCTCTGTAACTCCCTCAAAGTCCCATCAAACCAAGAAGAATGAAGATGAAGGGAGAGAGGACGAACACGGACAGGAGCAATGATATCCAGGGCCACCGCAATGGCTGAATTATGTCATCACGAGGGCCTCTGGATCACTGTTTACCTCTGAGAGGGGTGACAGATCTAGCAGATCTAGGCCTTGAGAATGTATATCTCGTAAAGGACAGTAGTTAGTCATCTCCACAGGGGTAGATCTACATAGGGGGATACTAAAACTAAACCCCATGGTGTAGTGATCAGACCAACCAACTGGTTCCACCCCCAAGTTGGAGGTCTTCATCTCCAGGAGGAAGACTATGTCAAGAGAGTGACCATGATTATGAGTAGCAGTGGTAACTATCTGTGTAAACCACTGAAAATTACCTCAGTGGCAGTAAGGCTAGCTGTCCTATAAATGTCAAGCCAGTACCACAATGGAAAATGCTATCCGCAAAACATAAACAGTGTGATGCAATATCTCTGCAGCAGATTAATATTCTGAAACCTAGACACCATTATTCACATCTACAAGACATCCCCTCAAAACCCTCTAAATTTCAAGTTAAGACACCAAACCGTTTCTGAGATATTTAATTTTAAAGTTTTAGCACCTTTAAAAATTCTTTGATCATGAGAATCGACCACAAATTCATGATCAAAGATGATCTTTGATCATGAGGGGACATCTGGCCATGAAATTTAGGCTATCTGGTCCCTCCCAGAGACATCTGATCCAGCAAAAATCTGGCCATCTCGTCCCTTCCTCATGAATGAAGATCGCGATCAAAGAATTTGCAGGCTCACAATCTAAGATCGTTAATGAGCCGCGATCAAAGAATTTAAGTTTAAAACTATTTTTTGACGTAAGTACATTAAACCACAAGCATGGCTCAATAGAGGGAAGCCCCCTGAGCAAACCACATCCAAGTTTTACTTCAGAAGTCACCCCTGGGCTGAGATATTTGCTTTTTCCCCAACCCCAAACTGAACACAAGATGGTGGTCTTTGCGATCAATACATTTCTTGCAATCAAAGAATCATTGATTGTGAGCCTGCAAATTGTTTGATTGTGAGGACTGACCAGATGGCCAAAACTCCATTCTTCTTTCGCAAAATAACCATACATTTTCCCATAGACTTATAATGGGAGCTAAAAAGTGTAATAACTTTTGAATGGATTAATATTTTTTAACCAAACAAATGGTGGCATGTTCATTGACCCAAGCTGTTTGTGCATGCCATCTTTCAGAGTAGCAGACCACATGACGGCTGGGCAGTGCCACAGACAAAATCCAAAAAACTGCGCTCAGAACTGGCGAAAAGTGCATTTTTCAGTATTTTGGTGCACAAAAACCGTAAGTCCAGCCAAAACACAACTTGGAAGATCAAGAGATCTACCATGCTCCACCATGCATACTAAATTCCATGCAAATCTTTTGAACGGGTCCAAAATTATTAATGTTCACAATTTCAAGTTTAACATAGAAGTGCCTTCATAACCCTAAATATAGGGGTGTGACCGTGTCCCTATAATATATAAATATATGAACTGCTCATTAATGGGGGAGTCAATAATCTTAATGAGCAGTTCATCAATATTAATGAACAGCCATTCATATTCATAAGTAGCTCATTAATAATATTGAGCAGCTTGTTTTGATGTATATATTCATGCCCAGAGCTGTCTTTGCTGTTCTTTAAACAAATAGTTTTGTGGCTTTAGCTCTGCTGCTCATATCTCAACTAAGTGATACTGGGGCAAAGGAGAACTGGGATAGTTACAGAGGCACACCTTTCATGGTGAGCAAATGGATGCACACCAACATGCATGCATAGACCATCATCACATACATTCTTGGTTTGGCTGCAAGTGGGATATGAGAACATTAGGGTTGCCCCTACAAACTCACTAGATAGATAATGGGGTGTGTCGTTAGTTAGATAAATCTCAATTCATTCCATGTGTAAGCAGGTGGACATGCTACAGCAAAGGAAAATGGAGTGAGATTTAAGCCTCACAACCCTAACGACACACCCCATTATCTGTCAGTCTGTGAAGGATGGTGGGTGGGGGGTTAGGGGGCAACCCTAATGTTCTCATTTCCTGACTTTTTCTGCATTAACCCTAAATGATGCATTAAACACAGTTTTTGTTTTGCAAAGAATTTCCTTAATTTTTGAGAAAGCATATTATAACTACAAAAAAAAAATGTATTGGTGGCCTTGTGCTCTCACCAAGTTGCCCATATGAATAGCTGGGTCACTGAAGGTCAGACAGTGAGAGGTGAAGGATGGAACATTGAGTGGACTGCTCTTCTGCTCCAGGGGGGAGGGATGGGAGCATGGCCAGTGTGCAACAGACCCCTGGCAGATGCCAGGAGTAGTGCAGTAGCCAGGTTGTCCAGTCGTTTTTGGAGAGGGGTGGACACTGGGCATCATTGCATATCCTCATCCTCTCAAAGGGAGAAAAGCACTGGCCGTCCATGATGATGCCACCATGGCACCTGCCTCTATGACTTACTGCTGCTGTTCCACTCCACTGACTGAAATACTGTCCACAGTGCCACTACAGGCCCTGAACCCCACCATGGTGTGGTAAGCCAGGGTAGCAATGTCAGTGATGCTGGCACCTTCTTCCATCATTGACGGGCAGGCCATGGTATTGTGGCCCCGGGGCAGGTAAGCCGGTGATTATCAGAAGACAGCACATGGCAACCACAGGAGAGCAAGATAAGTTGACCAGAATGAGTGTTGATGGCAGTGCACCAGGAAAGAAAAGTTGAATAAATATGAAATGTATATTTTATTATATTTATTTATTGTGATATTCAGAAAGACCTTTGAGTCAGAGACTCATTTACAAAGGTTACATGTCATACATAAATTGCACCGGGATGGAACTTAAGATACAGACATACTGCACATTACAAAGTAACATTAATAAAAAAACAGGTTACATGGTTGTTTCACTGAGGGCTAACAGAGATTTAGGAATTTTAGCACAGCCAGGAGGAAAAAGATGACAGAGAGATTCTGTAGGAGGCTGATTGTTATGTTTCATAGATGCATTTTAGGTACATTGATCTGCTAATAGTTTGTTTGTGAGGAGGCAAGGCAGATCAGGTATCAATGGCAGTCACATCAATTTGAAGCCTGCAGGTATTCCCTTAGCTTTGATTTATATCAGTCCAGCCTTTTTTCATCCGTTAAATGGATAGGAAGGGAGTTTGTCCAGGATGGGGCCCTGAAACTGAAGCTGCATTGGTATTGGGAGGTCCGGCCATGGGGTACCCATAGTAGCCACTTGCTAGTGCTGCGGGTTGTTTTGCCTGGTGGTGTTGGGAGGATAATTTGGTGTAGGGAGGGTGAGGTGAGGCCTAGTAATACCTTTTTGGTCATAAGACAGGTGGGGTACCTGATTCTGCTATCCAGATTTAGCCATTTTGTGCTGCTGTAAAGGGAGCAGGAGTGAGTGGAAAGATCACATCCTAGAATGAGGTGGCAGGCTTTGTTGAGCACAAGCCGGAGTCTACTTAGGGTTGTGGTGGGTGTGGCACTGTATATTAGGATGCCGTAGTCTAGCAGGGAGAGGGTTGAGGAGTTTACGGTAAGCTGTAGAGCTTCAGGGGTGAGGCAGTGTTTGTACCGGTAGAGTACGCCTAGCCTGGAGCTAAGGGTGGTTGTTAGGTGTAGGATATGGTGATTAAAGCTGAGGGTGGGGTCTAATGTGATACCTAAGTATTTAAAGTTGTATACTTGTTCTAGGGAGGTCTGATTTGCAGTGAGAAATTTGGGGCACAGGTTCTTGTGTGGTTTCTGAGGGTGGGCGAATATCATGACTTTAGTCTTATTATAGTTGATAATAAGACGCCGGGTGGTGAGCCAGTCTTCGATTTCTCGGAAGGAGTGCTGGAGGGTTTGGTGGAGTTTGAGGGGGGCTGGGTCAGAGGCGAACAAGACTGCATCATCCGCATAAAGGAGCAGATTTCCAGGGCATGAAGATGGGAGGGAGTTAAGGTATAGGCTGAAAAGTAGGGGGCCAAGTATGGAGCCCTTTGGGACACCAGATCGGATTGGGAGGCGGGGTGATAGGACAGGGCCTACCTTGACTATCTGCGTTCTATCTGAGAGATAACTGGAGAACCATTTTAGGGTGTTGTCGGAGAAGCCAGTGTAGGCCAGTGTGTTTAGTAAGAGGGCATGGTTTACTGTGTTGAATGCTTTAGATAGGTCCTCGAAGATGACACCCGTGAGGTGGCCGTAGTCCAGGGCTGAGTGGACATGGTAGGTAAATTCAAGGAGGGTGGTAGTGGTGCTGTGGCCCTTTCGAAAATCATGTTGCTGTCTGGAAAGAAGGTTATATAGGTTAGGTGTTCAGTGAGTTGGTCGACGACTATGTGTTCTAGTGCCTTCGACAGGGGGTAGGATAGAAATGTGGTGGTAGTTATTTGTGGATGTACAGTCACCACTTTTATAGATAGGTGTGATATGGGCTGATTTCCATTGGGTGGGGAATTTCCCTTGGCAGAGGGAGCAATTGAGAATGTGGGTGAGAGGGGCCAGGACTTCCTGGAGGGTGAGGCGGAGAAGTCTATGGTCTAGGGAGTCGTGACTGTAGTGGTTTTTATTTAAAGCTTTAGTAAGGTAGGATTTTGCAGCCTCTGGTGTAAGGACTTGTAAGTAGAAAGGCGCTGCAAGTGGGGGATGGGGGATGATACGGTCCGGCGGGGGGGTCGAAGAAATTTGGGGGCAACACATGGGAGAGATCAGTGAAAGCAATATTTAGGGCCGCGGCTATGCTGACAGGGTTGGTGGAGAGGCTACCATCTATGAGTATTTGGTCAGGTGGTAGATTTGGACCTTTACCACAGAGTTCCTTTCTGTTCTACCAGAACTTGCGCCCATTTCCCCAGGCGGAGGTTAAGGTGGCTTTATAATGGTTTGCCTTGGCGGTGCGGATGGCCCAGGTACACTTGTTTCTGGCCTCCTGATAGCATTGCCTGTCCTGAGGCCATTGGGTCTCATTGGCCAGGTGCCATAGTGCGTCACGCTGACGTAGTAGGCCTTGGAGGTGGTCCAAGAGCCTTGGGGCATGATTTCCCTTGGTCATAGTTTTGGAGAATGGGGCGAACTTGTCACAGGCTGAGTTAAAAATGTTGACAAACAGTTCGAGGGCGTGGTCCAGGTCGAGTGTATTAGTAATGGGTGTCCAGTCCCAAACTCTGAAGTGGGCTTTGAAAAGGGGTAATTTGCCAGGCCCTAGTTTACATCATGTAGTAATTTTAGGCACGGTTTTGAGGGGGGTACCGGACCAGTTGCAGAGTACTGGCGAGTGGTCGCTTAGGGAGTCGGGGAGGACTTGGGTGCTTGTTATTTTGTGGGGGCATTTGGTGAAAACTAGGTCTAGAAGGGTGGATGTCCCCGTGCGGGCGTGTAGCCGGGTGAGTGTTTTGATGACCTGGGTTAGATCGAGGGCAGCAGCCTCATCGATGTAAGGCGCAGCTGTTTTGGCCAATCAATTTATGTGAAAATCCCCCAATAGTATTTTTTCTTGTTTTGGGGGTAGGGTGGTGAGGTGGGACATGATGGCTTGGAAGGCTAGCTTCTGGTCTCTGGGGGGGACATAGGCTGTGGTGAGGAGGAGAGGGGATGTAGACCTACCTAGAGTAATTTTTAGGGTGAGGGCCTGAGCCCTGGATGTTAGTACAGACAGGGGGAGAAGGTGGCCAGTGAGGGAGTCCTTGAGGTAGGTAGTGCAGCCACCCCTTCGCTTTCCCATACGGTCAGCGCAATAGAGGCAGTATCCAGGGAGGTTAACTGCCGAGTCGGGGACAGAGTGGGAGAGCCAGGTTTTACTCAGGGCAATGATGTCTGGGTTGTTCTGGAGTACCCAGCCGTGAAAGGAACCCAATTTTTTTGTAGGCTGCAAATGTAAAGTGAGGCAATGCACAGGCCATTTCCAGGAGATGGGTCGGATGGTGTGGCAAGCTGGGGGCCAGGGTTTGGGTGGACATTTCCTGACAGCAGAAGAAGAAGAATGAGAGACCTGAGTCGGTTGCAGTTTGTTCGAGTAGCAGGTATTCGGCATTTATGCTGTGTGCGGCTGATTGTGGGTATTGGTAATTTCAGGGTGGGGGCAGATAGGAGGAGTAAACGGGTGGGGTTTGTTGTGTTGTGGGTGTGGAGGGGGTTGGCAGGCGAAAGGGGGCTCCAGTGGGTAACTGCTGTGGGAGATGACATCCAGGGTGCGGGAGGGGCTGTCTATATATTGGTTGTAGGGAAGTTAGCAGTAGTTTTTGGTCTGGTTTTGTATGGGCTGGTAGTGCAGGTGCAGTGAGGGGGGTGGGGCAGGGCTGGGAGTGCCAGCCAGTATGCTGACAGAGGGTTTCAATATATTACTCCTTTTTCATGCTATGAGTGGGGGGTGGAGGTGCCTGAGTAAATTGCAGGAGTAGAGCGATGAAGGTAAGTGAGAGCATGGTAGGGTAGAAACGTGAGGAAAATATGTGACAGTGCTGGAGAGAAATGAAGGAAGAAAAAGGAAAGGAGTAGAAATGCTGAAAGGGCCTCTAGTGGTGGAAGAAGATAAGCTGCAGATGGGAAAGTAGCCTGATAGGTTATTTCATGATCATGTGATCAGAAATCAACCTATATATTTGGATGCCGACCAAGGGTTGTGGGGGTGGTGGAGCGAACGGATAGCATTTGGTGGGGCAGAGCCAGCGTGGAGCAGAAGCGACACAAAGGAGCCAAGCAGGAGGTTATTTGTGCTGGACTTTGGTGAACAAAGCGGTCCTGGCAAGCTGCTGCAGGGTCTAGTATCTGTGATAATTCCATCTCAGCTCTGCGCTCCGGTAACAACGAGGGGGTGGGAGGAGGGCTACTCCTTTCAACCCTCATGACCACCGGGAAGCTCTGCAGGAGAGAGGAGAAAAACAGTCAGTTTAAATAGGGCGCAGGAGGAATTCCCTGTGGGGGGTGGGGGCAGGGTTCTATGGGGGCACGTTTCAATTATACTGCAAAAAACAGTTTGTTTGTGTTGGACTGCCTGCAGTTTCAAAAATTACTTGAAAAGGCACAACTGGAGTTATCTTTAAAATTGGCAACAGCAGCAACAGCCTTACAGGACAGTAACCATGGTACACTAATGTTTCAGTTGTTTCATCAGATGGCCCAATGCAGTTTTAACTAACTTATATCACAACTAAAAAGGCAACAGTTTGTGAAAAAAAGTGAAAAACAAACTTAAAGGGGAAGGTAACTAAAAGTAAAACAATCGACTATGCAGAGGTACAGGCAACATTTAAGTTGAAGCTAAAAATTAAAAAAATATACTATCTCCACTGTTGGGCTGAGCATGAGCATTTAAGACCCCCTTTAAAAAAGGTGCCAAGAGAGTTCTTTTTATAAAAGCCAGTGCCAGCGTGGAGCAGAAGCGACACAAAGGAGCCAATCAGGAGGTTATTTGTGCTGGACTTTGGTGAACAAAGCAGTCCTGGCAAGCTGCTGCAGGGTCAAGTACCTGTGATAATTCCGTCTCAGCTCTTCGCTCCGGTAACAATGGGGGTGGGTGTGGGGGAAGGGCTACTCCTTTCAGCCCTCACGACCACCGGGGATTGCTGTGATAATTCCGTCTCAGCTCTGCACTCGGTAATATATATACATTGTATGCAAACATTTTCCTTAGTGCATCAGTTAGGGTTCTTCTACAGTGACAAAAGTGAGGAAATTCAACATTAGGGTTCCCACTCCTTGCACCCCACCCCAACCTTGCCCCAACAACAGGTATCGGGGTGTGAGTTGGGGTCATCGGTCCTAACTCTCACACCATTCCATGTGTAAACAAGCTGAGGTGGTGCAGTGTAGGAGAATGGGGTGAGAGTTAGGACCGATGACCCCAACACACAGGCTGATGCCTGTTGGTGCAGGCAGGGAGGGGGTGTGGTGCAAGGGGTGGGAACCCTAATGTTGAATTTCCTCACTTTTGTCACTGTAGAAGAACCCTAACTGATGCATTAACAACATTTTTTTGCATAGAATTTCTTTACTTTTTAAGAAAGAATCTAAAAGTAGAAAGTTGAGCAAGTTGATGAGAGCACGGAGCCCGAAGGCCTTGCACTCCCACTATGTGATTTTGTCTGACTATAGTAACAGTAAATGCAATGCAAACGCAAGTGCAAATGGTTATGCACATGGTGATGCAAAAGTAAATGGTAATGTAAACAGTAATAGAAATGCAAGCACAAACTGATGCCAAAGTGAGCAGTGACGTAAACGGAGACACAAACAGAAGTGCATACGGAACACAAGTGGTAATGTGCATGTTCATGGTACCACAATTGTAAATGCAAATGATAATGGTAACAGCAACAAAAAGGCCAAAAGAAACAGAAAAGCAAGCGTGTACGGAAACACAAACTGGAATGCACATGGTCATGGTACCACAATTGCAAATGCAAATGGTAATGGTAACAGCAACAATAACACCAAATGAAACAGAAATGGAAACGCAAGTGCAAATGAAAACATAAACCGTAATGCAAATGGTGGCGTAAACGGGAACGGTGATGCAAACAGTAATGGAAGCACAACTGGAAATGCTAAGTGGCATAGTATCGAAAAGGCACACCCTTTTTTCCCACAAAACCGTATTGAAAAAACACAGTGATAATAAGGAATAAAGAATGTATGCATAATAATTGACCTCAGAGCAGAAAATTAGGACTTGGAATACTAAATTGCTCATATCTCAGGAACCGTAAGACAGAAAAAAAATTAAAATGTTGTATGAATTATGACTTTCCTGGCTAGTCTTGTACTTAGTCCCTGGTTGGGGACTCAGCATTTTTGTATCAAAAAGTCCATATCTCGCACCGTTTCCAAGCTATGGGCCCTGAAAGCTGCGATGGATGCCATAATATTGTCCTATGGAAAAAAGTGTCAACTTCGGAGTGCCCTACTTTTGCCGCCCTGTAATATTTTTTCACCAAACCACCAAATGGCACATCTGTGGGATGTTGGCTTTCCTCCCTCTAAATTTCAGCCCAAAGGACCAAACCGTTACTTTGCAGCAGGGTGGCAATGAATTCCAGTAATGTGACAGATGCCGTAATGTTATCCTATGGGAAAAAGTGTCAACTTTGTAGTGCCGTAACTTTGCCACCCTGTAATATTTTTTACAAAACCACAAAAGGCACATCTGCAGAATGCTGCCTTTCTTCTCTCCAAATTTCAAGCAAAAACATCAAACCGTTTGCAAGATATTCAATATCAAATATTACAAAAATTTCCCTATCTATTCATTATAAAAAATCTGGCCATCTTGTCCCTCCCTTGCAATCAAAGATGGCGATCAAAGAATCTCACGATCAAAGAATTTGCTGGCTCATGATCAAAGAATTTGCAGGCTCACAAACAAAGAATAAAAAACCTTATGAATCAAAACATTTATGGAACTGCGATAAATTACCACCATGGTTCGACAGAATGAAGCCCCCTGAGCAAAACCCGCCCTCACTTGACTTCCTAGGACACCCCTGGGCTGAGAAAATTGATTTTTAAATTGAGTCATCTTGTCCCTCACTCACAATGCATGATTGCGATCAAAGGATGTCACGATCAAAGAATTTGCAGGCTCGCTATCAAAGAATTTGCAGGCTCATGAACAAAGAATTTCAAAATATTATAAATCAAACAATTGAAGGAATTGCAGTAAACCACTGCCATGGTTCGACAGAATGAAGCCCCCTGAGTAAAACCCACCCTCATTTGACTTCCTAGGACACCCTTGGGCTGAGAAAATGGAATTTTAAATTTTTCCCTTACTCACGATGCACGATCGCAATCAAAGAATCTCACAGCCAAAGAATTTGGAGGCTCATGATCAAAGAAATTGCACACTCACGATCAAAGAATAAAAAAACAAAAATTTTTCACCAATTTGAAGTGAACCAACGTTATGGTTCGATAGAACAGACCCTCCTGAGCAAAACCCACCCTCATTTGTGTTCCTAGCCCACCCCTGAGTCAAGATATGTGTCTTTTTAGGTCACAATGCAAGATCGCGATCAAAGAATCTCACGAACAAAGAATTTGCAAGCTCGCAATCAAAGATCGTTAGCGAGCTGCAAGTTAAGATTTTAAAAGCGTATAACTCTGTTTTTGGACTGATTTGGATGGAACCAAAGACATGGCTTGATAGATTGGAGCCCCCTGAGTAAAACCCATCAAAGTTTTACTTCAGAAGTGACCCCTGAGCCGAGATATTTGTGTTTTTCCGATCGTAAACAAAAAAACAAAATGGCGGACCTCACAATCAAATAATTTTTGAAATTCCTCAGGGACAAAGATTCTTGAACTGTGAGACTGCAAATTCTTTGATCACCAAGGGGGATGAGATGGCCAGAACCCCATTCCTTGATCACAAAATATACATATAAATTTTCCCATTGACTTATAATGGGAAATTTAAAGTGCCATAACGTTTGAAGGCCTTAATATTTTTTCACCAAACAAAAAACAGCATGTTCAGCCACCAAAGCTCTTTCAAACAAGCCATCTTACAGAGCAGCACACCACATGACAGCTGTGCAGGACCACATTAAGAATGTCAAAAAGTCCCTCCAAAAATGGATAATTTTGCATTTTTCAGCACTTTCATATACAAAGACCATCACTCTGTGACCAAAACACAATTTGGTAGATCAAGAGATCTACCATGCCCCAATGTGCATACCAAATTTCAGGCAAATCCATTGAATGGGTCCAAAGTTATTGGGGACTGCAGAAGGAACGCCTTTTGATCCGAGGACTTCCCCGCAGCTGCTGCGTAGCTGCTCCCCACCCACCCCACCTCCCCACCCTTGTCTGGCATTACTTATATAGTGTTACAATTCTAATGCCACACCCAGTGGGAGTGTAATTCTAACTATCTCCCTACTTTTTCATTTGCACTTTATATCACTTTACCACTAGAGGGCATCTACAGTCCTAACAAACCCTGCTTATCTCTCCTGTTTCCCAGCCTTTATTCCTGGCTGTTTTTGGTGGGCTCTGCTCAAAATCTTTTTACTGGCCTCTCCTGCTCACTGCAACATACCTACATAAAATGCCCTTCCTGCATTCAAATCCCTGGGCATTTGACCTAGGTGTACTACTGCTACAAGCCTCCATTCTTGTTACCATTATGTGGATCCCGATGGTTAGTAGCCCTGTCTCCCTAAATGGTCACTACCATCACCTCAAAGACTACACTTTCTCAAATATGCTTATCCTGGCTCATATGCCACTAGCCACCTCACCACTTTTTGTCCCAAATTGGATCATTTACCATGTTATCTATCCACTACAAGATCGCTCTCGGTGCATTGCCCCCCTACTTACCACATTTACTCACCGTAAACTGTGGTATTTGCTCCTTTTGGCACTACTATTAGCTGGTGATATTGAGCTGAATCCAGGATCCAGATGTAATGTCCCCATCTCTGACACTTACTGGAATAATGCCAAGGATCTGTGCATTGTTCATATGAATATCAGAAGCTTTCCCCACAATATAACAGAACTTGAGGCCTGGGTCACCCAATATAATCCTGATATTCTTTGTTTGACAGAGACCTGGCTAAAGCCCTCCACACCTGATCATTTATGCCGCCTGCCTAACTACAAAATGATGACAAGACAGGTCCTCATCTAAACGTGGAGGTGGGGTTGCAATCCTATATAAACCCTACGTCTTGTTACACCGGAATATCTCCTTCAGTCTCTCATACTGTGAAGCTATTCATGCTACTCTCCAACTCGGATCAAAGCGGCTACACATTGTATGTGCCTACAACCCTCCTAGGGGTGGTACCCCAGGTTTAGTTGAACTCCTCTCCCAGGTGACCCTAGCCATTGGACGTAATGAAGTCCTCATCCTTGGGGACCTAAATCTAAACTGGTCAGGTAATACCTGCCAGTACCTCCATACTATTGTACAAGACTATGACCTCCATCAATTGATCACTGACCCCACCAGGGTCATGGCCCCACCCTCCCTATCCAGTTCCCTAATTGATTGGGCTCTCACAAACTGTCTTGACCACATCGTCTCAGCTGGTATCTTTGCTGACTCATTTAGTGACCACTCCCCAGTTTTTTGCACCTGGCGTGCTGCTAGACAATCATCTCCCCCTCTGAAATTAATCACCTTTCATAACATGGCTTATTTTAATCCGACACAGTTCCTGCATGATCTCTCACTCATTGATTAGTCACCTAACTTTACCTCTCTTAATGCTCAATCTGCCCTAGACTACTTCCTTGATAAATTTGTTGGTTCTCAGGACCCTCACGCGCCTTGTGTCACTCGCCGTATCAGAGGTACACAAACTAAGTGGCTAACCAAGGATCTCCTTGCTCAGCTTCGTAACAGGGACAAAAGCTGGCATCGTTTTAAGGCCTCAGGACTACAGGCAGATTACATTAACTACAGGGCTTTGAGAAACTCCTATAAAAGAAACATCCGTCTAGCAAAAAGCTCTTTCTGTAAAGATTCACTAATTAATTCTGGAGGAGACTCGCAAAAATTTTGGTCGTCATCAAAACTCTCCTTGTTACTGATAAACCTTCCACCTCAAATGATATGCTGCTGAATGGCATACATTGTAACAAGCCTGTGACCATTGCCAACTTTTTCAACCATCATTTCTTGGATCTGTCATGCTACTTAGCCTCCTTCCCCTCTAGCCACCTGGCATCCTCTCCAGTGGCCAAGGTTACGATGCTCTCCCATCCACTTTTCAAGTTCCGGACTGTCACTAAATCTGAAGTCCTTAAGCTGCTGCTGACAATCCCTGACAATACTAGCCCTGGCACTGACAGTCTTGAACCTAGGCTTCTGAAAGCTGCTGCCGTGCTCATAGCCTCCCCCCTAACTAAAATCTTCAACCTGTCGCTATGTCATGGTGTAGTTCCTAATGTTTGGAAGATAGCTAGGATAACACCAATCCTAAAGAAAGGTGATCCTAAAGAGATGGCCAATTATCAGCCTATTGCCATTCTCTCTGTGCTCAGTAAAATCCTTGAAAAACTAGTTGCAAGGCAAACTATAGAGTATCTCCTTAAACACAACCTCCTCTCTGGCTCCCAGCATAGATTTCGAAAGTCCATAGTACTTCTACTGCCCTTCTGAAACTTACCATTGATATTTACATAGCCATGGACTCCGATCTCTTGACAGGTGCCACTTTCATTGATCTCACCAAGGCTTTTGACCTTGTTGATCACACACTTCTCCTTACAAAGCTTACCTCCCTTGGTTTTTCAGCCGAATCAGTGAACTGATTCCGTAGCTATCTATCCAATTGACAGCAGGCTGTTGCTTTTAACTCAGCTCTGTCAGACCTATCTTCCATACAAGTTGGTGTCCCACAGGGATCCATACTTGGCCCACTGCTCTTCTCGATCTTCATAAACGACCTCCCACAACAAGTGTCTACTTGCTCTACCTTAGTCTATGCAGATGACCTTGTACTCTACCAAAGTGCCAGCAATGTATCGGACTTAAATAACTCTCTATCTCTAGAGTTCCAAAACATACAATCCTGGCTTACTGCAAACCGTCTTGTTCTTAATGAAACGAAAACTTAGGCAATGCTGTTTGGCTCTCCGGCTAAATTAAAAGTAAATCGGAACTCCTTCAAAATATCCTGTTCTGACAATTCCTTGTTAGTCAACACCTCATCCTTTAGATACCTTGATATTCTTCTTGATGAATCCTTGGACTTTGATCTCCACATCACTACAACTTGTAAATCAGTCAATGCCAAGATTGGAGGAGCCTACCATACTAACTGTGCCCTTACCCCATCAGCTAGGCTTGCCGTGGCACAAGGCCTTCTTCTCCCATCCTTGGCTTATGGCTCTGTCATCTATCTAGGTGCAACCGAGACCTCCATCCATACATGGGACACTACATATAATAACATTTGCCATTAAGCTTCTGCCTCTCCTCAGCTCAAACATCACTGTCTGCTCTATGCAGACCTAGAATGGCCTAGTCCTGTGGCCCATCACCTCCTATCTTATGGTGCCTTAATTGATGGAACTATAAGAACAGGCCTCCCTCAATCTCTTGCTTTGCTACTACATCCTCAAACCCCTTCCTATGGTCTCCGTTCAGTTGACCAGACACCTCTGTACATCCCTAGATGTAGGACCACAATGGGTACACAAGCTTTCTCCCATGCTGCCCCAAAATATTGGAATACTATCCCTCAAGCAATTCATCTTGCTCCTACACATACTTGCTTTAAGAAGCTCCACCATCAACACCTACTCACAGTAAGTCCCTGTACCTGTTTTCAGCCACCATAAACCTATCCCCTGCTCTGCTTGCCCTTTTCCTACTTCCACCCTACCTGTTATACACCCCAAACTACCCTATTCTCCTCTACCCCCTCCTCTCCGCCTTCCCCAGATACTGTTGTATCTCGGACTTGCTATCTGGCTTTTTACTGCTCACTGTTTCATGCCAAATGACTTATATGAATCTCTTAACCTGTGTTGCACTTATCTCATTCTTCTCAATGATCTTGTTATCCATGTTTTTGACTACCCACTTTGCTTGACCATGTATTTTTATAGTCTTATTAGTGTTTGGGATGTTCTTTACTCTCCTGGCTAACTCTTTACTGTATGGTTTATGTGTGCTGCGTCACACTGATGTTGTTGTTTTGTATTTCACTTGTATCCTCCCGGATCATACCTGAAAATAGGCATTCCTATGTCTAGTGTACCCACCCGGTCAACAAAAGAAAATAAATAATAAATATTAACACCCAAACTTTTGACTTTAGTATGTTAATGGCCGCTCAACCCTAACTATAGTGGCATGACCACACCACTATTATATATATATATATATATCATGAACTGTTCAACCTATGGGAAAAATTCCACTGCACAGGTACTGTGCGGTTTACAATATTATTGCAGTGGCATACATCACCAAAAGCCGCCAGTAGCGAAAAGTGTGTATCTCACTTTGTTCCAGACATAAGGGCGCCACAATGCATCACAGAGACTGCAATGTAATCCTATGTGGAAAACAACAACTTTGTCATGGAATATCTCTGCAACCAATTAATTCCCCAACAGCTAAACAACGTAATTGACATCAGAAGGGAATTCCCTCAAAGCATGTCGCGCTGGCTCCCAATTTGAAAAAAAAAACAGTCAAACTGATGGCAGATTTCAGCAGTAACAGGGCAGAATGTAAATATGCATCTTAAACATTTACTAAAATGAAAAATAAGCCCACAGAGGTCATTGATGTCTTTTATAATTTATTTAACAACAAAATATAACTGTAAATCATTTCCTATCTCCTCTGTGACAAACAACATTAAAGAGGATAGGAGATTAAATAAGTAATTACACGTTTCCAGGTTTGTTTTTATTTCTAATAAAGGCTAGCTGTTTGTTGTGTTATTTACATTGAAAGATAGTGTTTTAATTTTTTTATTGTATCACCTTGCTTAAAATATAAACATGGCTGCTACTGCTGCTGCCTGATTCTCATTCCCTGTTTCCAAATGGGTGTTGTGTGCGAGCCAGCTTAATGCTGATGTTGCCATTCATGCATTCCATGACAACCTCATGACTCGTGCACAGTATGACACTTTCACATGAAGCTCTCAGAAACTGACAGCATCTAGTACGTTAATCCCATCGCTAGCTTATATAGTGCTGCACTGCCTATTTTTTTTTTATTTGTATTTGTTAATTGATTCATGTTTTAGTGTTTACTGCTAAGAAGGATGGTTGTGGTCATGTGGGCTGGGGGTGTGTCTAGGGAAGTCTGACAGAGAGGGCTGATGGCAGGTAACTCTTGAGACTAGAGGAGTACTTCTGATTACTAGTCCCAGTTTATAATGAAGGCAGCTTCTATTACAAGTCTGTTTTTTCATGTAGTTTGTAATACAGGGTGGCTCCTAATTGAAGAAATACGGTATTAGTTTAATGGGGTATCAGCTCATTATAATTTCATATCTGTGAGCTTCTGAACAAAGATTTAGGTGAAGTGTAAACAAAAGTATATACACTACCAGTCAAAAGTTTTAGAACACCCCAATTTTTCCAGTTTTTATTGAAAATTTACGCAGGTTAATGTCTCAATGTACTCTGAAATTAAGGCATAGAACAAATAAACAATTGGAGATAAAAAAGAAATCATAGAATCATTTTGTTTAACAAAATTTAATCTAAATTTTTGACTCATCAAAGTAGCCACCTTTTGCAGATATACTATAACCGTCGAACACACTAGTGGCATTTTTCCTACAATGGACATCAAATGTTCAGAAAGTTCTTCCCAACACTGTTGCAGAAGTTCCCACAAATGTGTTGTACTCGTAGGTTGCTTTGCTTTCACCCTTCTGTCCAGTTCATCCCAAACCAGCTCGATGGGGTTTAAGTCTGGAGACTGTGCTGGCCATTCCATGATTTGAAGCCTACCGTCTTGGTCTTTTCCTCGAAGGTAGTTCTGACATAGCCTGGAGGTATGTTTTGGGTCATTATCTTGCTGTAGGATGAACCCCTGACCAACTAGGTGTAGACCAGAGGGTATTGCATGGTGCTGCAAAATGCTGTGGTAGCCCTTTTGGTTCAGGGTGCCAGTCACTCTGTGCTGTTGTCCTGTGAGCCACCTATCACGCAAGCTGTTGACTCTCAGAAACTTGTCTTCTGATTCTGTTGTGGCTTTGGGTCTGCCAGACCTCTTCCTGTCAGTTTCCTCCAGTTTCCAAGTGCCTTTTGATGGTGTAGGAAACTGTACTCACTGACACCTTGGCTTTCTTTGCAATTTCTCTACAGCAGTTTTTGCTAACCTAAACTTTTTTTTTAACCTCTAGCAGTTTACCGCTTACCTTTGTACCATTTCAGGTTATTCACTGGACTTGAATTGCTTAAATTTCAATAAAAACTGGAAAAATGGGGGTGTTCTAAAACTTTTGACCGGTAGTGTATATTCTTTGGCAGGCTGAGCGTGCATAACAGGAATGGGTACAAGTGAAAAACCTCTCCAGTATGTGGATGACAGTCATCTCTAAGTACAGCATGCAGAGAATGCATATTCCACATACTGTGTGCACTGATTCACAGAGCTGGCATTTGACTGTACTGTTTCTAAACTCTGCCTTTGCAGCTAAGTTCTGTGCATATCTGAAAGAAGCCATTCAAGAGCAGTTTGCTTCCCCTATGACACAGAGGGCATTTACCATTACTAAACAGAAGTTGCTAACAAATAATTTCCACAGACATCCCAACTACACTGCAAAATCAGGAACAGTATAGAAAAATTGTTACCTTTTACAGAGCTGCTCCCAGTTGGTGTCTGCCTCACTAATGTGTGTGTTTGTCTGGGAGATAGCTGGGATACTGGGGGGGGTGGCAGCCAGGGCAACTGTCAAGGGCCCAGTGTCTTAAGGGGGCCTGTTCTCATGTCCTGTGTTGACCATCATTTGATTCATCCTTACTACCAAAGATTAAGCCACCACACGCTTCACAAAAACAAGTTCATAATGTAGCCATGTACGGGCCATATATGGGTACTAGCAAAATCGGAGTCAGGTTGGGTGTAGTATTATTGGTTTGCAGACTTGCTGCCCACACTGCTGTGCCTACCCGACCCCCCCCCCACTTCCACTATTAGGGATACGGTTAGGATATACTTGGTATCAGTATGCAGCAGCAACAGGCCAGCTCAGCAGCTGTTAACATATTCTCCTCATCTCGCTTGACTGGACTGGACCCACCATCACCCATCACCACCAGGGCAGGAGTGTGTGTGTGTGTGTGTCCTGTGTCCATGTTGGACCATGTGACTCGGTCCATCTTGGGTTGTGGTGGCAGTCTGAGTTACTCTCTCGAGTCTGACTCTCTGTCCCCCCACCCACCCGGCAATCAATATAAACAATTATCACTCAGGCTGGCAGGCAGTGTGGTAATGGTGGCTCTTAGGCGGCAGCAGCAGCAATCTGATTATCGGCTGGCCGGCAGGGAGAGGAGAGGAGAGGAGACAAAGGACAGAACAGAAAAAAAATCTTCTGTTCCTGCTGCTGCTGACCCGAAAACCTTCCTATTGCTGGATCCTGGCTGCCGCACCTCATTGTTGAATTTCTGATATTGCTACTGCTCAGGTGTACCCAAGCCAGAGTGGATAAAAGTTAACAGGAGGACTGTTTTTGGGTAGTAAGGACTCCAAGGAGGGGACTCAGCCTAGGGGAGGGTAAGGACCGGCAATGGATGGATGGCTTTTGCTATTTCTTCTTCCAGACTGTGAGGGTCGGTGAAAGCTTCCATCGGACCATCTGAACCTGTATGCCACTGACTGCCTTTTATTGTTTTAATTGGTTAGTCACCTGCCTGCCATCTCATGCATCTCATAGCTGTCTGCACTGAATAACATGCATGAGATGACCATATATATTTTTTTTGTTGTTGTTTATTCAAAGTACACACTAAAAAGTGGTAATAAGAAAAAACATATGAAAAAAATGAAGGTGTTTCAATTGTTGTTTTTATTAGGAACAACCTGCAAACTGAAACAGCACCTTGCATATCCTAATGAACTTCCCTACAAAGGACGCTGAGGAAGCAATGACATTCAAATACTGAATGCCTATAAAACAACATAGAGGGCAATGACAATACATTCGTCATGTCACTTACATTATGAACAAGGTAAACACAATTCAGATCTGTGTAGCAGACTGTTTTTACCTTGATTCAAGTTTAATCTGCACCCACACAGAAGGCATGAATGTAGACATAGTAGTTTGGATTAACATTTGTTCAGTCTTTCGTGCTTGCTTAGAACGTTAGGTATTGTAATAGATCTAGTGGTCAAAATCATAAACAAAACTACCATAAATTAAATAAATATCACAGTTTCCAAGTGAAAACACGTTTTTTTCTAATATTCATGACTGATACTGATAAAACAAAATCTGGCAGAACCATTACAGGTGCAAATGCATTAACTAGGGTTTTTCATGGGCTTAAACATAAACATGAATTGCTGTTGCGTACACTAAGTGAATCAAAGTACAATATATTGAGAAAGTGCAGATATAAAAAAAATGCCATCTGTATCACAGTTACTTATATGTTTCATATTTTATTCTATGCACTGTTATAGCAATCAGTTCAACATAACTGGGCCATCATATACATGAAGGTGCCTGTACCCTAACTGCAAACACTGGATATACTGTGTTCCTGAAAAGGGTAACTGCACACTTGGGCAAACGACTGTGGGAAAACTCTTAGAGAGCTCATTTTAAAATCTTTTATTGAGTGACTGTGTGTACGGAGGAGCCCTGTTATCACTTACAGGCAGAAAGCGCTGGCCATACAGTGCTGTATGATTTAAACTGTTTGTGCAAACTGACTGTCATTGCGTGCCTCTTCCACAAATGAGTGGAAAAAGCACGGCGTAAGCAAACACAGTATAGCTTTTATTTGTACAACTGTGTTGCGATGAGCTGAGTGAGTAGTAAATATCACTTCCAGGTGAACACTCACTTTATATTCAGCCCTACAACGAGTGGGCTAACATATGCTGTGCTCCTGAAAAGAGTAACTGCACACTAGGGAAAATGACTGTGGGAAAGCACTTAGAGAGCTCATTTTAAACTCTTTTATTGAGTGTCTGTGAGTACAGAGGAGTCTTGTTATCACTTACAGGCAGAACACGCTGGCCATACAGTGCTGTATGATTTAAACTGTTTGTGCAAACTGACTGTCATTGGGTGCCTCTTCCACTAATGAGTGGAAAACGCACGGCGTAAGCAAACACAGTATAGCTTTTATTTGTACAACTGTGTTGCGATGAGCTGAGTGATTAGTAAATATCACTTCCAGGTGAACACTCACTTTATATTCAGCCCTACAGCGAGCGGGCTAACATATGCTGTGCTCCTGAAAAGAGTAACTGCACACTAGGGAAAATGACTGTGGGAAAGCACTTAGAGAGCTCATTTTAAACTCTTTTATTGAGTGTCTGTGAGTACGGAGGAGCCTTGTTATCACTTACAGACAGAACGTGCTGGCCATACAGTGCTGTATGATTTAAACTGTTTGTGCAAACCGACTGTCATTGGGTACCTCTTCCACTAATGAGTGGAAAACACACGGCATAAGCAAACACAGTATAGCTTTTATTTGTACAACTGTGTTGCGAGGAGCTGAGTGATTAGTGAATATCACTTCCAGGTGAACACTCACTTTATATTCAGTCCTGCAGTGAGCAGGGGAACCGGCACAGGGCGCATGGAGCTCAGCAGCAGAGACAGCGCGTCTGCACATGTCAGCTGAGTCCACGGAGTACAGGGACCCAAATGCTTGGTGTGAACAAAAACAGTCTGCTGGAAAGTAACGTTAAGGCCTGCACTATGTCACAAAACAAAGGTAAGCATGGTAGCAAACCTAAAAGAATTTGCATTAACTTTCAAATGTTTGCTGAGGCACCAGCCTGTAAGGATTTTGTGTGTGAAAACTGCATTTTAATTGCAAATTTAAGAAAAGAAATTGATAGCTTATCACAATGGTTAGAGACTCAAAAAGAAATTACCTGCCTTTATTTATAGATCAAGCTGTTCATGATATTACAGTGCCTGAATTCCAAATTTCTACTATTAAAGCTAAAAGTGTGCTGGAAGATGTTAACCTAACTCATGCGGGGGGAGGGGGGGAGTGCTTGCAAGGCCTGTGATTAGTACTCCATATTCAAAACCCAAAAATCCATCAAAGAAGTGTTGTACTAGTTGCAACGAGAATATCTTGCCAGTTCAAAATATGTTTGATTGTTTGCAGGACAATATAGATTTTAGGGATATTTCTAAACAAAATCCCGAGGGTATTCAACAAGAATTTGTTCCTGCAAATAATCAGTACACATTGTCAACTGAAAAAGTCCTGACCAAGGACATATTAGTCATAGGTGATTCATTAATCAGGGGAGTGGATACTGTGGTATGTGAAGGTAGGAAGAGCAGCACTACTGTCAGCACCCTTCCCAGAGCTAAAGCAGGTGATGTGTTGGATTTATTGGAAGGGCTCATGGAGAACAGAGAAAACCCATTAGTTATAGTACACATTGTTACCAGCGATGTATACAAAACTAGCCAGAATGTATTTCGGTCTAAAATAACTGACATGACAACAAGAATCAAACAAAAAGGAGGAGACATAATATTCTCAGGCATATTACCAACACATGGTTATCTCAACTATAAAAATGAAGTAGATGTAAATGAAGTGAAATAGTGTTGGGAGACTAGAATAAACAAGTCAATAAACAACTGGCTAAGAACCTTTTGCATAAACAACAATTTGGGCTTTATGGATAATTCCATTACATTCAGTAACACATCCCTATTTAAAACTGATGGTCTGCACCTCAGTTTGGCAGGATCCAGAATTCTAGGCAGGAAATTGAATAAAGTGATTGATTTCCATTTAAACTGGCGCAAGCAGAGCAGCCCATGTCAGTAACTCACTCAAACACAAATACAGTAATAGATTATAATATTGTTAAGGGCTGGATAATGATGCTTATAAATTCCAGAAGCCTTACGAATAAATATGATGAATTTAAAGACTTTTTGGTAACACATGACATACAAATAGCCTGCATTAAAGAAACCTAGTGGGATATTAATGATTCTTGGGAGAAATCAATACCAGGTTATAACTTATATCACAAGTCTAGATCATATAGGAAAGGTGGGGGCATTGCAATATATGTACACAACTCCATCAATAGTATACTGTTGCCTTATGACAATCTTGATGCAGAAACTATTTGGCTTAAGTTAATACCATATAGTGGCCCTAAAATCATAATTGGGCTTTTTTATAGGCCACCATCTAATACACAAGACAAAGATGCTATTTTTTTTAGATTTACTCAATAATTTAAATCCAGAGGACAATTTAATAGTGTTGGGAGACTTCAATCTCCCTAATATAGACTGGAAGTTAGCAAAAGCAGGTAATACAACTGAATAACTATATTTAGATGCATTCGATCAGCTGGGTTTAGTACAACTGGTACATGAAAATACTAGAGGAAACAAAATCTTGGATCTCATCTTAACAAATATGGGTGACTTAATAAATGGGGTACAGATTCTACCCCCATTGGGCAACAGTGATCACTTTAAAGTTCAATGTATAATGGGGGGATTGGAGTTAACTCACAATTTAAATTTATGTTCTAAATCTGAAGGAGCATCTACATTAAATTTGCCAAAAGAAAATATTCTCCCGTATTAGGCAAGATCTGGTATTGTGGGATTAGTCTAAGGCTTTTGAAGGGAAGAATACTGAGGATAAATGGATTGTACATCTTAACAAGCTTAATAAATTAATTACTCTGTATATTCCAACTAATAAGATTAAACATATGAGAGGCAAAAATTCCAATCCAAGCTGGTTAAACAAACAAATTAAACACTTAATCAACAGCATGCTAGACTTTTCAAGAAATACATGAGGGAAAAAACCCAGAAGAACTACTCAGCATACAACACATGTGCTAAATTGGTTAAGCTAACTATAAAAAGAGTGAAGGCTCAGCAGAAGATTACTTTGGCCAATAAGATTAAAGACAATAACAAATATTTTTTCTCTTATATTAACAGCAAGAAGAACCATTACTCAATAATAGTACCCTTCAAAGATATTAATGGTGAAATGGTTAACGAGCAGGAGACAGTAAATATACAAAATAATTACTTTTGTTCAGTTTTTAATCACAGAATTACACCCTATATTTCTGATAACTTGGCATCTCTATCAGGAAATATTAAAATAACACCTGTGGAGGTAAAGAGTGGGCTAAAAAAATTAGACATCAACAAATCTCCAGGCCCAGATAACATTCATCCCAGAATCCTTCAAGAACTTGCTGACCATTTGGTGGATCCATTTAGCTTTTTATATCAAACATCCCTGGATAATGGTGAGGTTCCTGCAGCTTGGTGGAATGCTTTGGTGGTCCCTTTCCTCAAAAAAGGATCTAGATCTGAGCCAGCCAACCTTAGGCCCATTAGCTTGACATCACTAATAGGTAAAGTTATAGAGGGGATTTTAAAGGATATCATAGTTGATTATATAACAGAAAATAATTTATCTGACCCTGTGCAACATGGTTTCATTAAGTCTAGATCATGTCAGACTAACTTATTGTCCTTTTACAAAAATGTCAGTATAGAATTGGAAAATGGCAAACCGGTGGATGTAGTTTTTAAGACCTTGCCAAAGCTTTTGACAAGCTACCTCATGAGGAATTAATACAAATTTTGATCAGAGTGGGAATTTACAGTAACATTGTAAATGGATAGCTAAGTGGCTGACTGGAAGGAGGCAGAGAGTGGTGGTCAGGGGCGTGATGTCAGATTGGTCTGCAGTTTCCAGCTGGGTACCTCAGGGTTCGGTATTGGGTTCCTGTCTTTTTAATGTCTATATTTCATCTCTACAACTTAATAATCTTTATATATGGATTTCTAAGTTTGCAGATGATTGTAGTCTGGGTACAACTGTGACTTCTATAACTGAGGCACTTTCTTTACAACAGGCCATAAATGAAATTTATGACTGGACCAAAATCAGTAAATTGGAACTCAACATCTCTAAATGCAAAATTACACATCTGGGTCAGAATAATAATAAGCATACATATTGTATTGGGGACAACAGTCTGGCATTAACATCTGAGGAAAGAGATTTGGGTATCAAAGTCACCTCAGACTTAAAATTTAGTTCACACTGTAAACAACAGTTTAAAAGAGCAAATAAGAATTCAAACTGCATCTTGAGGCACATTTCTAGTAGACACAAGAATGTTATTATGCCACTGTATGGAGCCCTGGTGAGACCACACCTGGAGTACTGCATCCAGCTGTGATCCCCCCAGAATAGGGAAGATGTTGTAAAAGTGGAGAGTGTACAGCACAGAGCAACAAGATCAGTGTCTGGACTGAAAAACCTATCCTATGAGGAGAAATAAACTAAACTCAAATTAGACTCATTACATTATAGAAGATTAAGGGGGAGACCTTTGTATGATGTTTAGAATATCTCAAGATATTACATTAAGGGAAGATCTGAAACTTTTCTACAAAACAGGTTGGACTAGAGCTAGAAAGCATGGTATGCTGCTCAATTTGATGAAGTGGAATACAAACCTAAGGAAACATTGATTTACTGTGAGGGTGGTGACAGCATGGAATGGTTTACCAGCAAATGTGGTGGGGAGTTCTTACATGGACACATTTAAGTCTAGATTAGACAATTTTCTGTATGATAAAACTACTATGCTTAACAATAAATAATGGTGAGTATCATGGGCGAAAGTCCCATAGCTTGAACTGACTTATGAAACTTATGAAACTACTGAGACAGCATTATGTTGTAACAAGGCGGAAGATAAAGACAATGTTGAGACATGGTTTGGACTTCTTTGTATTGAATCTAAGCTGCCATACTTTTGACCATTCCTTCAACTTTGCCAAGCCCCTTCTTATCCTCTCCACCCCCCCTTGTATCCACTCTGCTGCAGATGTTTGTGTCGTCTGCAAAGAGGCAAACTTTCCCTTCCAGTCCCGCTGCAATATCACCTATAAAGACATTAAAGAAGACTGGTCCCAGTACAATTTTTTAAGCTCTTGACATTCATGGTTTACTATAAGAGATGTACAGAGACAGAAACAGTCAGGCAGAAGGAGGGAGGGAGAAGTTGAAGGAGAGAGGTTTACAAGGAGCACTGACAGTGCTGTCATTATCATAAGGCTTGTTTTTTGTTTGTTTTTAAAGCCACACAGCTATTTCATCTCTTCTGCTTATAAAAGTACTTTCTTATGGAGCCCCTTGTTAAAGAACTGAAGAAGAAAGCAATGGCGTCATGCCCATAGGGCCCGAGGGGGCATGTGCCCCCCCAATATTATTGTGCAGTCTATTAAAAAAAATAATGTATTTAGTATTTTATTTTATTCTCTGAAGGGCAACAAAAAATGCTGTTTTTCAAAGTAGTTTTGGTGGGGGGTGGGTGTTCCAAATTCAATTGGAATGGTGAGACTACTGCAGAACTGCTGGAGATTTAAAAAAAAATGTACTTGTACTACTTACTCCACTGGGCTGGAGACTGGCTTCAGGGCTGAGCACCTGGCTGCCAGAGAGACAGATACAACAGTTGATTGGTAGCCCCAACCAACCATACAGTGTGAGTGACAACAATCAGCCCCACCCTAATCATGACTTATCCTTTTCTTGAGCCACTGCCAGCCAGCCAATCACAGCCGAGGTGGGAGAATCGGATGAGAGACTGAGAGAACGTGGTGTTCCTCCAGACCAGAAGACAAGACATCTCACGTTAGTTCTTTTTGGCTGCTTCCTGAACAGCCTATAGAATACAAAGCGCTAATCAGTACAGCTGCAGTGGGATTACAGTCAAGATGCACAGAACAATACCCAAGACATACACAGGGAGAGCGGTATCAGAAAAGGAGGCAACTGCAACCCCATCTCCCCAGCGACAGCCTCGCTGGATCCAGCTGTCTGCTGTGTAAGGTATGTGGACGGAGGGGGGACTGTGAAACAGCCTGGGTTCTATATAATGTGGTGGGTGTTCACTGCTGTACTGTATAATGTAAATAGGCTTATGTGAAGGATCAAATTAACATGCAGTAGCGGCTGTGTGGGGAGGGGGAGATAGCAACTGCTGTTACAGGTAGTTAGTGGACAGTTGATTGTGGTAGAGGGCATTTGTCATGATCCCTCCCCCGCATTTATTTCCTGGCTTTGATGGAAGTTCTGCGGCAGTCCCTGGGGCTGGTCAGGGAAGGATGGCTACTGAGTGTTAGTCCCTGGCTCCTGGGGTACAGCAAGGGATCATTATAGATGCTGAAATGTCGATGTTTGAAAGTGGGTGCTGTAGTGTTCGAGTCCACATTTATTTTGTAGCTGGTCCTGACAAGCCTTCCTGTATTTGCAGTGGCACATTGTAACTGCCGCCTGTTTGCAGCCTGTCCCCATTTGCATGTCGGAAGCAAACAGAAACACCCACCTCCTATACCCCCCTGGTTGGGAGCAGGTTAAATTAGATATGCTTCTGGTTACCCATGGATTTTTTATTATTGGGGGGGGGGGGGCTGTGATGGGTGAAGTGTATTTTTTAGCCCAATAAATGCTCTGAGTTTATATGGTGTCAGTTTTTTTTTTTTTTATTTAATTCTAAATCGCTAATGTTGTCTGTGCCACTTCTGATATTGTGACAGTAATGCAGGTTTATTATGCTTTTGTGTTAAGCCCTATCAGTGAAGTGGAGTGGGTTACCTCCAGATTAATTGATAACCTGTCGTGCAGACTAAATCATGATTTGTTGATGTCCTTATAGGACTCAAAGAACCGCGAGATAGGGTAGCATGAGATGCATTGCCCATAGCCTTGCATTAGAACTAACCAAGCATTTTATATGTGCTGTTTATCAGAACAGCTTCCACAAAACTGTAAAGGGAAATGTTAAACGCATCCTAGCACCTGTATTTGCACTGACTTGCAAAATAAATAACTGCTACAAAGCATGGCAGCGATGTTGTTTTGCATTCCTTGCACCATTGATCACTGAAGGCATGCAGCCCCAGACCAGTTGATACTGTCACCGCACTGCACATGCGAGTGTCTGCGAGACTGTCAAAAGATGATTTTCTTAAAGATAATAAAACAAACTCTACTGATTTAGCTAGTTTCTGCAGCCCAGACTATGTTTTCTGCTGGGTCTTCCTGATTTAAGAAAAACAAAAGGTTAGAGTATGCCACGGAACAGCTGGCAGTCAGGCAGCAGCAGGGGAAGGAGGGCTAGGAAGCATTTATTTTTCACTTTTGGCATTGCCACCTCCCTTTATCAGTGAAGTTAGTTACTGAAGCAGACATAACACTCGCCTCCGGGATTTGACTCAGCCCTTTGTTTGCTTACTTTCCTGATTCATCTCTGAATTCTGCTGTGCAAAGTATTTGAAAAGTTTACCTTTTTTGGTGTTTTGCTTTGGGGAGGGGATTCAGGCAGTGGAGACAGAGCTTATAAATTGAATTCCTTGCAGCATGGATAAGTCTGGTAAACTTGGCAAGAGCTCTGCACTGAGTTTGAGATCTTGTAGCACATGTGGTTTTCAAATCTTTATGCTTCTTTAATTTTTGTCTGAAAAGTGTGTCCTTAGCTTAACCGAGGGAGGGAAAAGTATAAGTGTTTGACAAATTCTTTTAATCTAAGCTTCCCCCCTTCCTGGCATCCCCCTTCCACCAGGGATTTAGGGAAGACATCCCACATTTCTAGTATGCATAGCCCCCAGGTAACATCCACAGGGAGGTAGCATGTATTGACCATTAGCCTCCAATGCCAGTGTGCTCAGGTAATTGGCCCCCAGCTTCAGACTTCTATGAGGTGGGTGACATCAGAAGAGTCAGGTAGCCCCAGTCTATGAGCACCTGTCAGCTAAAGCAAAGGCTGGACCTAATAGTTCTTTTGCAAGTGCAGTCCAGAAGTATCTGTGAGGGTGGTGTTCTGTCTGTGTGGGAAGCTTTAGGGAATGTCTAAAATGACAACAATGTACCTTAGGTGTCCTAGAGGAATTTTACCATTGCTGAGGACTGTCAAACTGCTTAAAATGTAAAGTATTGCCTATAATGTAACCCTTGCAGGGCCATGGACTGATATATCTGTCCCAAATTCCTGTATGTTCTAATTATGTTGGAAGCCTAAGAGTTAAAGTGTGTAGTTCACCCCTGCACAATTTGAGACTGTGTTGTGTTCTCTGTTAAATTATCCTGTGGAGGGGATAAATGTTCACCTGTAGTAAAAACAGACTTTTGGACTCTGCCCCTGTTGGGTGAATGCTTAAGCCATTCTTCTGAGAAGGAAAACATAACAGAGAAATCAGTGGACACAAGTTCAACAACAGCATTCTTTCTTGTGGGAGGTGAGCCAACTCAGAGGGTGTGGGCTGTGGCTGGGCCTGGTGCTGGGCTAGCTACTTCCCCAATGCTGTTACTGGGGCAAATTGATTCTGGGTTTGTAAGGCATGCCTTCTGTGTGTTTTTCATTTTGTAAAAAAGTGAAAAACACATGGAAGACAAGCCTGCAGCCGATGACAGTGCTGCTCAGGCAAGGGCGAGTGTTCACCACAGAATATCTAACGCATCAATTGTGTAACTATAAGCCTGTTGCCTCTAGATGCAGCAGAAATATTACTGTCCCTCACTCCCTCACCACAAAAGGCTTTGGGCTGGATATTCAAAAGGGTTGCGCCATGTGCAATAGGGTTGCACCTGCTCAAGTCTGAAATTGTGCCATTCTGCGATATTCAGCAGGAGGCAGTTGTGCCCCCCAAGTCATGCTGAGCAACAGCGCAATGCTAATGAAGGCATGCTCAACCTGAGGGGGAGGAACCATGCATAAACTGCACAGCCCGATATTCAACCGGGCTGTGCAGAGTTGTGCAGGCACAACCCCTACCTGCGCCTGCACAACTTTGAGACAAAAAAGATCAAGTCGAGGGCCACCTACAGGTGAGCTGCCGCATTGCAGGCACAACACAGCAGCTGCCACCTGTGGGTGGCCCCTCCACTGTTCCCTGTGCCCCCTGCAGCCCAATCACGGGCATAATAATCACCCCGTGGCCCGGCGGGCAGAACACTCCCCACTAGCCCGATCGTGGGCATACAATATAGGAACCCACCTGACTGGGCCCAGATTAGGGCATGTTAGTATAGAAACCCCCGACTGGTCCGACACAGGGCAGAACGGAGTTCAACCCCCAAATACCAATATCCCTGGTGGTCCAGTGGACCATGAAGCCTGGTCGGGGCATTAGAGTTAAACCCACCCCCCAAAGTCCAATTTCCCTGGTGGTCCAGTGGCCCCCCCACCCACGGAGTCTCACCACCCCACTCTCCCTTGTCAGCCGGCGGTGGCAGCACACCACCACCTGCCGCCCACTGACTGACAGCTTGGTAGGGCTGCACGCCCATTGGTTCAGGGCAAGAGCCAATGGGCATGCAGCCCATAATGTAAAGGCATTCCAGATATGTGAATGAATGAATTCATTCACATATCTGGACTGCCTATGCGATATGAGTGCACGCCCATTGGCTCTTGCTCTGAACCAATGGGCATGCAGCCCTACCAAGCTGTCAGTCGGCGGCGCGAGGCGCGGCAGGCGGGTGGGGTGCTGCCACCCACTGGCTGGACGGGGAGAGCGGGGTGGTGGGGCTCCATGGGTGGGCGGGTGGGGGCCACTGGAGCACCAGGGAAATTGGACTTTGGGGTGGGTTTGACTCTAATGCCCGCGATCGGCTTTGTGGTCCACTGGACCACCAGGATATTGGTATTTGGGGGTTGAACTCCATTCTGCCCATGATCGGGCCAGTCGGGGGTTCTTATACAGTATGCCCAATCAGCCAGTGGGGGCGAGATTTACATCATGCCCGTAATCGGGCTGCGGGGATTTAATACTGTTATGCCCGTGATCGTGCGCAGTCAGGGGGGATTTACTTAACGCCTGCGATTGGGTTGCAGGGGGCATCGGTCCCCAATGGCTGCTGCCTGACAGGGCGCCAGGCACAAGTTGTCGGGGATCGGGGCACCTGTATGCTAATGGAATGCAAATGGGGCCGTAAATAGATGCAAATGCCCCCCCCCGTGCCTTGCATAACTTATGACCCCATTTGCATGTCACCTTTTGAATATCGGAAATTTGTGCATGGCGCAATGGAACTTGTGCCACCGCATCTTGTATGCTCCACTCTGACCACTTGCGGTGGTGCAAGTTCCGCTGCTCCATGCACAGTGGCTGTGGCTGGGGGGCGATTTTCAAAGGAGTTGCTCAATAGCGCAAATCCATTGAATATCGCCCCTGCCACACCCCAGTGCAACTTTTTAGAGCAGCACAAGGGCTTGCACCACAGAATGGCGCAGTTTGAATATCCAGCCCTTTGTGTTTTACTATATGTAATCCATGCACTAGATATTCTGTGGTAAACACTTACCCTTGCCAGTGTGGCACTGTCATTGGCAGGCAGGCATGCCATGCATGTGGTTTTGACTTGTTGTTCAGTTCACTTGGGGGGGCAACCAAAGTGCGGATGAGACATATGCCTCTGCAATTAGTTTAAGATCCCTACCGCAGGGATCTGAAACTAATGGCTGAGGCAGAGGTCTCATCAGCACTTCTTTAGCACCCTATGCTTCTGGTCTGCAGATCTGGTGTGTAGGGGTCCTGCCGAAGTGACCTCAGTTCAGCCGTTAGTTTTTCAGATCCCTACCTCCATTCTGCTGATCAGGTATTGCACCAGTTTTTCTCTGCAGTCAGCCCCTGATGATCTCTGGTTCTCTCCCCCTCCTAATGTGCCACTTTACCTAAATTTTTAAATTAAATTTTGACACCTGCTGCTGCCATCCTAGTTTACATTGATGTGAATACATGCATGTGGCAATGCTCATACAGACCCAGTTTGTCAGCTTTAGCATTCTACACAAAGTGAAATGGAGGCTGTGCCCTGTTTTTCCCCTTGGATTGGGGGTTACCACCACAGCCATTTGTCAGTGGTGACTGTTGTTAGTAAAGGTACCGGTACTCATTTATTTTTACTAGGCTTGTTCTATAGTGACAGACAGCATGATGTTGTGTGCTCTTCAATGGAGTGGCATTTTTGGGATTTGGAGTGGGTTATGCACACCAGAGCAGTAGTAGTTGTGCAGCAGATCTTTATTATTATGTTTTTTATTATGCTTGCTCTGTTTGGAGAGCCTGTAATGGTGCGCTCATCATTTTCTTTTTTACTTTGATTGGGTTCCCCCCACCCTGTTATTAGAGTACTATTACTAATAATAAGTAGTATGGAGTGGACTTATCGGACTTTATCTTTTGTAGAGCCTGCGAGAGGTGAGGTGTCACTAAATGGGTAATGAATGTTTTTGTGTGTCCCCTGCCCAGGGAGTTTTACTGTTGTTGGCAGTATTCTATAGGTTGTATTGCAGTCTGGTTTATTGTGTGCCAGTAGACCTGCAAGCTTCTTTCATTCATGGACTAAGTTAGCTGATTCTATGTAAGATGAAAGACTCACAAGATGCACAAGTTCTGACTAATTCTTAAAAAATTTCTTTAAAATACAAAAGGTCACACTGTACAAAGACTGAACAAAGAATAAGAGCAATTCATTATTGCTCTAGCCTCTATTAGTATTGTGGTATTTAGCTTGTTGTGGAATAGCTTTCTGGCCTGCTAAAAGTCACCAAAATGCACCATTTGACTTCAATTTTTCAAAATGTTCACGGGGGGTTGGGATGCCTCCGGACCCCCCTAGAGAGATTAGGATTTTGTGCCCTTCCAGAATTTCTGACTGCATGACGCCCTTGGAAGAAAGTCAATTACTTTTCACTTTTCTATGAAAATCTATTTATGGGACACAATGAACATCGTTAGTGTATTTGAAGACTTTGCTCCCTATGTGGCATGTGTAAACCCCTCAGACCTCACTAAATGCAGTAACTGCTATTACAACATACTGCATTCATACTGGGCAATTATGGCTTCTTCTACAGCTCCTGATCCTTATATATATAAAAAAAAACTCCTTAAAGTTTCTTCCTCAAGCATTTAAAAGCACAGAACTGATTTAAACTAAGGGTAAGTAAGAGATAGCGGTAGCCACACTTCTTACCCAACTCAATACTGCATATCTTTAATCTACTGTCCTCTCAGCTTTCAGGAAAAGTAAAGAGTTTAATTTTCATTTGCACATTTTGTCTCTTTTTTTGGCAGCAGGGTTTGACTAGCAAATATAGAATATATTATGCTGGTTCCTTCCCGAATCAATACTTAGTAGAATGCATATTCATTTAAGTAGTCCCACATGTTTAAATATAGGATTTTTTTCTTGGCCCTGTTCCTAGCATTTTTATCTATTGAGAATGTGTGTGAAGTACTATCATCGCATATATTCAAATGTGGCAAGTAAGGTAGCGTCTATAATTAGATTTGGCTGGCTGTAACAAGTCCTCAATGTATAGGTAGAGTATCATATTAAAAGACAAAGTCAAAGTCTAGTGCTCCCAAGCCCTGATCTTCCATTATAATTTATAGCAATACTGTATATTAATTATATTTCCTTGTGGTCTAGTGGACTGCTCCAGCACTGAACTGCCATTAACAAGAAATGTCAAATTTCCTGGTGGTCTAGTGAACCCCTCCATCCTACAGTGCCCTACCACCCCGCTCCCTCCCCAACCCATAACCTAGATGGTGACTGGCTGCACTGCTCACCACCATGGTCAGCTACTGGCTGAGCTCTGAATGAGCACATACTATATATTATATGCACTTAGTGACTGACAGCTGCTGTCATTCACTGTGTGTGTGTGTACTGTATACAGTAAGTGCTCATTCAGAGATCAGTCATCATCTAGGCATGGTGCTGAGTGGTGGGCTATGCCAGTCGCTGGCTCAGTTGTGGGTTGGGTGGAACAGGGTGGTATAGCACTGCAGGGTGAGGGTCCACTAGACCACCAGGAAATTTTACATTTCTGTTAATGGCAGTTCAGGGCTGGGGAGGTCTGCTATACCACCATGGAATATAATTATTATATTATACATTATTACTGCAAATTATAGTAGAAGATTAGGGCTTGGGGGGAGCCTCTAGACTACCAGGGATATGGGGTTTATTTATTATTATGCCAACCGGAGCTCAAGGAGGGGGCACCATTAGACTACCAGGGATACAGTTTTTTTTTGAATCATTACACAGACTGGGGCTTAGGGAGGGGGTAACTAGACTACCAGGGAATGGAAATCTAATATTAAGATTACTTTTTTTTTGCAAATAACTGCACTTTATTGCACCAACAACATTAGCAATAACAACTTGTACATGATCCAGACACACGTAGTACCTTTACAATAGGGTATAAAGATGGATACAGTACAATAACAAAAAAAAAATAAATAAAAATAAAACAAGACAAAAGAGCTAAAACCGAACCTAAAAAAACCCTCCCAAACCCCCCCCCGGTCTGACAGCCCAGCAAAAGGAGGAGAATATTAATTTTACCACAAAACTCCAGAAGGGATCACCATATGTAGAACAGGAAAGGAAGGATAACCCAGATGATCAAGGGCATGATCCCTATTTGGCACCGCCCCAAGTGGAAAAAAAAAAAACCATAACCAGAAAGAGTGATAATTAAGGTAGAAATCTTCTGGGGCGGATTAAGGTGTATAATATCGAAGAAGGAAAACCAGATAATAGGGAAAGAAACAACCTCAGCTATGTTGGAGGGAGGGGTAGCAGAACTTCAAATAACCACATATCTAAGTGCCTTAATCCACATTATATATTGCGGGGATGAGATACCTTTCCCCTTGGGGGGAGCCCAGAGCAAAATTACTCAACTGATGAACTAGTCACCTTGTCAGCCTTAAATATTCGAGTTATGTTGCCCCAGCATTTTCCAAATTTTTCACCTGAGTTAAACATCAAGGCAACCATTCTTTCTGCATTTAGGGCTTCTAAGAAGGTGTTCCACCATTCCATACGTGAGGGAGCACCTTCTCTGCACCAATAACGGAGAAGTAATAGTTTGGCCACTAGAGATATTAATGCTAACTGACATTTGTAAGTTATGGACAGAATATCCGCCAAATTGCCCAAAACACAAGTCTCTAGACTAAAAACACCACTACATCAGTGAGCAGGGGTCATCCAAGAGCGAATAGAGCCCCAGAATTTAGTTGCCTTAGGGCACTCCCAGAGTTTATGTAAAGTGGTGGCCCATGGGTAACCACAGTCCTGACATACAGGGATATATTTCTGTATATGCGTGAAAGCTTGGCTGGAGAAAGGTACAAATCATGCAGGATGTTAAATTGTAGACCCCACAGCCTATCTTGTTGACATAACTATAAAATCCGTAAACTGTCAACCAGGTCCGATCTGGCCAATTTGGAAATAAGTTAAGCTTTCCAGTAATGAGGGCAGGGAAGCCTTGGCCTCCCTAAGAAAGAATGAGCTTATAAATATTAGAGACCACTTTACTAGACACGGCAATAGCTTTTATCTTCGCTACCAGATTCCCCGCCTGATCCTGTCCCTGAGCATATTTGAGGAATGAATAAATACAGTTCCTGATTTGATATAACCGATATCTATCCTTGGGGTTGACTGAGAACTTCTCTATCAAAACTGGAAGAGAAATCAGGTGACCACCCGATAAAAAATCAGCCATCCTGGGTTTGCTGGAGGTGGCACCCACCATCCTTTTTATCGGCCGATTACCAATTAACAAGTTGGGTTATTAAGCAGGGGTTGTAGTAAGTCCATTTAAAGGGGATATTTAAGGCGCATAAAACTGTAGAAGGCTCTAATGTCCCATCAGTGGGATATCTTTAATTTTTGAGGAATTCTGTGCCAGGGAGTGAGGAGGCTTCCAGATCCAGCCTAGCAGTTTTGGCTACCAATTCGTCTATAGCGCCACTAGCCGAAGATGCTGGCATGTCGGGCGCCCACTTGGCCGACCTTGCCATATGGCTTGCTAAATAATAAATGTAAAAATCAGGCACCTGTAAGCCCCCCTCTTCCCTACGACGGGTGAGTTTGAGATAGGCCCGACGGGGGGGTTTACCATTCCAAATAAAATCGGTACAGTATTTGTGGCAAAGATTAAAAAAAGACTTGGGCAAATATATGTTGAGATTAAGGAGGTAGTAAATTAGTTTTAACCAAAACCATCATTTTGATAGTATCCTCTCCCAAAAGGAGAGAGGCAGTTGGGACCACCTGTTAAAGTCATCTCTGATCTGTTTAAGAAGGGTTTAAAATTTAAGTCATATAGTTGTGAAAATCTTTAGAAACTTTAATACCTAAATATGAGAATGAACCAGTCTGCCAGGATAAGCCCAGCGAGTCACACCAAGCACGATGTAAGTGAGGAGATAATGAATAGACTGATGTTTTGCTCTTATTCAGCTTGTAACCAGAGAATTCCGAAAATCGAGAAATAATGGAGAAAAGCTGCGGAAGAGAGGATCAACTATGCCAAATGTGGATTAAAAGGTCGTCTGCAAAAGCAGACACCTTAAAATCAGCATTTTGGATACTTACACCTTGAATATCGTTGCCCAATTTGATTGCTCTAATTAAGGGTTCCAAATATAAATTGAATAAATATGGTGAGAGGGGGCAGCCTTGTCGGGTACCTCGCGTTAACTTAAAAGGAGATGATATCAAGTTGTTACAAGAAATTCGTGCAGAAGGACAGGTATACAAAATCTTAATATAACTCAGAAAGTTATCAGGGATACCGAATTTAGAAAGCACTTCAAACATAAAATCCCACTCCCACCCTATGAATGCCTTCTCTGCGTCTAAGCCTGACCAGAGGAGGCTTCTATATCGAGGCTCAAGGATTCATGTATCAAATAAAACAATTTCCTAAAGTGGTCTGCTGATGAACGGCCAGCCATGAACCCAACTTGTTCGGGGCTTAATAGCTCCATCCATACTGATTTTAGTCTATTGGCCAAAATCTTCGCAAAAATCTTTACGTCAACATTTAATAGGGATATTGGCCTATAATTAGTCACAAGGTCCGGCGGCTTGTCCGGCTTTGTCAAAAGGATAATCCTTGCCTCAAAAAGAGAAGGCTCATAGATTTTCCTTGTGCCAAAAGGCAAACAATTGCCACAATAACGCAAGGGTATCTTTAAAGGTCTTGTAAACAAAACCGAAAAACCGTCTGGTCCTGGCACTTTATCAAGTTTTAATGCATCGATAGCTTGCAAGATTTCCTTAGGCTCCAAGGGGGCCTCTAGCTTGCAGCTAAGATCCAGAGGGAGTTGAGGCAAGGAAATCTCCACAAGAAACTCCTTCATTTTTCGAGATGCCTCTGGAGAAAGGGGCTCACTTGCATATAGGTTCTTGTAAAACCCAGCAAAGGTGGTCATGATATCGTCGGGGCCTGAGATTATATCCCCTGTCTCAGGATGCCTTATAGAGGCAACCCACCTCTCCACTGCCCTTCTTTTCAGCAGCCAAGCCAACAATTTCCCTACTTTACTACCTTGTTCTATGTAGGAAGCCCTTAAGTTAGCGGCAGATCTCTCTAACTTCTCTTTCATGTGTGACTCATACCAGACTCTTAGCAGCACTTAAGCTCTTGTTCCTGGAGGAGATCTAAGATCTCGCTTTATGGTGTCTAAGACCCTGATTCTATCAAGGCAGTCCACCGCTTATGCCTAATTTCTTTTACGGATTGTCGCCAATCTAATAAATTCACCTCCATGTGGCCTCAGTGCCGCCCACACTCGATCAATTGCTTGGAGGAACCCCAGTTTACTTCAATGGTATGAAACATAAAGTTCCAGAATATCTGGAGTGAAGAGGGTCTTTAAGCTGGTGATTATTGAGAGCCCATGAGTATGATCTGGAAGGTAAAGTCGGGCACGAAGTGCCAATAGGCGAAGTGATCGAGAGATCATTCGACCAAAGATAGAGAGCCTCTTGAATTAGGAAAGTATCTGATGGCTTACTAGGAAAAAGTCTATCGAGAGTAGGATTGGTGAACTGGTGAGAAAAAGTATACTCCTTAGACTTAGGGTTGATTAAGCAGCCATGGGTCCGACAAACCCAATGAGGACTTGAACTCAGATAAAGCTGATTGTGCAGGGATGAGCGAACACTTCTAGACCATGAGCAGATCCAGGCAGTTGGATTGGACTAGGTTCCAGTCCCCACCTAAAATTAAGGGTTTATCAGCTATAGGGCAAGGAGGACTGCCAACCGGCTAAAAAAGGTGGGAGATTCTGATTGGGACCATAAATAGACCCTAGCACTACATCTATGCCTGCTAGTTTACCCAAAACAAGGATATATCTCCCCTCGGGATCAGAGATTACTTCTGTCGACAGAAAGGGAACACTCTTGGCCACAAGAACTACCACCCCCCTTTTGCAAGTGGAGAAGTCCGCTCCAAAAACTTGGCCCACCCATCTTTTCCTGAAAAAGAAGAGTTTTTCAGGTAACATGTGTGTTTCCTGCAAAAAGATGATTGATGGGTTAAAACGTGCCAAGTGGTTGAGGACAATGTGCCTCTTTTTGTTATCTCTCCCCCCTTTAATGTTCCAAGAAATTATACTCAACTCAGACGCCATATAACAACAGCAAAAACAACACATTCGCTGTTGGGCTGCCAGACCCCCCCCCAATATCCCCAATGAATATAAACCATAAGAGAAAAAAGATCCTACCCACCAAACAACCAAAACCATTCCCCCCAGCGTAAAAACACAACTTACCCCCGGCCCTAAGCTGCCTCCGATCTTCTGGACCATGACACGCTCTAGCAGTGGGGCCTCTCGCTACCTTAACAAGACGGTAAATTACCCCTCTCCGCAAAAACCCGAAGATAATGTAACTGCCTACTGTAACCACCTAGAATGCTACACTATTGTAATTAACATGCATTAAGCTCGTATTAAACTAGAAAAAGTAAACTAACAACCCTAATAGTGGTTTCTCACCATAGCCCCCTGACAAAGGATTAAATAGTTGTTGGCAATAACAGCTATATGCTAACAGAACATTGCTGCTAAACTGGGCTTTTACATGGCTCTTAGGTTCAGGGCTAAACAAGTTGGTAAAGACCCAGAATGAAGGAAACACAAACTAACCTATGGCTGCCAAAACCAAACAGGGCAACAACTACCAGGCAAGTGCAGTAATCATATAGCTCCCCAAAAAAAGAAGGAAGAGGAAAAGGGAGGAGGTAGGAGAAAGAAAACAAGACCAGGTAGGCTCTAACTAGCAGGGGGCTTGAGTATCCTGTACCACATTGCCTTAAAATGTTTCAAATTAAGTAATGAGGCAGCCCACATAGAAAAACAAATTGTCCACCAGAGGCGGTCTTATCCCCAAGGCACTGCTTAGGATACAACCCCATAGCAACCAACAGTAAGGGGACCAATAGCATTACCCTATGCCCACCAAATTGAATCTTAACCCATACCCATTAAACATGTTAAAGCCATTAAAGTCACCCAACAAATGGCACCTGGTGCTTATAGCAAAATACCAAAATCAAGAACTATAAAATTAGAATTAAATACAGTATATCAATACAGAAGGGGTTAGGAAGGGAAGGAGAAAGGAAAAAAGAGGGGGGTGGAAGGGAGGGAGGAGGGAGAGGAGGGGAGGAAGAGGAAGGGAGGGAGGGAGGAAGGGGTGAGGAGGAAAGGGGAAGGGGAAACTAGGGAAGTAGAAAGGGGAGTAAAATGTCCATTATAAGTCCAAAAGTCCAACGTTCAAGCGTCTGACAGAGGAGAAAGTCCTTGCTGAACCATTGTGCACTCAATCTTCCTTCATGAAAGGGTGGAAGCTTGCCAGAGGACGTGCATTCAGGTTTTGTGGAAGAGGTCCGGGAACCAGTCCTTAAGCACCTTCAGGGCTTCATCAGGCGTCTCGGTGCTTTTCCCCTCCTTGTGGGTAACTTCTAGTTTAGCAGGATATAACATGCGGTGCTTCACTCCAGCCCCAGAGCTTAGACGCATTAGGTCGCAAAGCTGCTCGCCATCCTGCTTTTAACTGTAAGATCTGGGACTAAACGAGCCTCTTGCCTCCCAGAGAATTGCTGAGAGCTCTTGCCTCCCTCAAAATCTGCTCTCGATCGAGATAATTTAGAAGCTTGAAAATTATAGGCCTCGGGGATCAGCTGATGAGGGTTTTGCTCTCAAGGCCCTGTGACCCCTCTCGATGATATATTCTGGGCCATTGGCTGAAGGGCCTACTGTTTTCCTCAACATTTTTGTAAAAGGCAATCATATTAGGTCCTTCCTCCCCTCTGGCAAGCCTAGTAGGACCAAGTTGTTCCTGCGATTTCTACCTTCAAGGCCCTGAGGCGGTCCTCTAATTTAGAAACAGCTCTCCTCAGCTCAGTCATTGCAGGCCCCTGTTTATCAACATTGCGCTCCAGGGATGAAACCCTTGCTTCCACATCAGTGACATGTCTGGCAAGTTGGGTTAGCGCAGGCTTAAAGTCTGCCACATCCTCAATAAGCTTAAAGAGGGCATCTTTTATTGTGGACAATTCCCCCGTAGACACGAGCTGGTGTTAAATCGTCTGCTGGGTCTTTAGGTGAAGTGCTGCATCGGGGCCGTTTTGCCTCCAGCTCTAGTTTTTCTCCCGTTTCATCCATACTGCCAAAAATGCAGGATTCCACTTTAGGAGACTTCTCCTAGCTCTCCCAAGGCTGGTGCTGGTGGTTGAAGCGTACAGAGAGGAGAAACATTGAGAAAATAAGCGCGATTAGCGAGCGCTAGCCCCACGAATGTCCGCTACGCTTCCCCGCGCATCACGTGACTCTGAGATTACTTATTTTTAAACAGGAGATCAGGGTTTGGGGGCACTAGCCAACAGGCACCAGTCCATGCTGCTGTTGCAGAATAGCCAACCCATGGCTTGTAGCAAACCTTCCTGATCCACCCTCTGTTTGGTGCAGAACCAAGTTTGCACAAGCTACAGGACTTTGCCTCTGGGGCCCTACCCCGATAGAGAATCAGGTGCTGGGTCCCTGGCACACTGGCAATTGATGTAAGCCACCTTTGTCACAGCTTGTGCCAACTTTTGAGAATCAGGCCACTAGTCTAGATAGCATAACCATTGAATTTCATGTAGCATTTCAAAATCTATTGGCTCCTTGGTTAAAGTTAATGTGCAACGAAATGTCTAATAATATAGACATTCCACCCTTAATGCTTGATGCTTTAGTTATGTTAATTTTAAATCCTAATAAAGATCCACAAAATATGGACTGTTATCGTCCAATCTCATTATTAAACATTGATTACAAAATTATAGCTAAAATAATAGTAAAATATTTAGAATCAAAAATTTCAATTTTAATACATTTAAAACAATTTGGGTATGCCTAAGGTCATAGAATACATTTAGGTTTAAGAAAAGTGCAAATAGGCATTGAACTACAAAAACTGAAACAAGAAGCAGCTTTGACTCTGGTAGTAGGTGCTTCTAAGGCCTCTGATCATCTCTGATGGAAATTCATGTTAACATGTTTAGAATCTATAGGGTTACCCAAGTATATCTGTAATATCATAAAATTAGTTAACAGTACACCCACAGCTTGTTTAAAAATTAACCAACATAAAACAAGTAAAATAATTATGCTAAATGGTGTTAGACAGGGCTACCTCCTTTCTCCAACACTTTTCATAGTGTCTTTGGTAGTATTGTTACTGCATATTAGAAATAATATAGAGGATAATGACCAGGATGTGGTTAATAACCATGCTGTAATCACCTCAAGTGGTTGCCAGGACAACATAGTAAACCTCAAGAGTGCAACTCGAGAGGTTTACTGTTGTCCTGGCAACTGAGAGTGGTGATTTAAGTGCAGTTATTAACCACATCGCTGTCATTATATTTTATAGTGCATGGGAAAAAATACTAGTGACTCCCATCACGTATTCTGTTTACTGGTAAAGCTTACCTTAACAATTCAATGATGAGTCAGGAAGAGCAGTTCATAAAGTTTATTTGTGTGAACAAACCTGCAGGGGTTACAGGAAGTAAAAACTTGATATGTCATCACATCGGTGTTAGGATGTACACTGAGCAGTGTGAGCAGCAAACAACAAGCAGCGCAAACACACACATTCAGGTAGCTTATTCTGGGGACCTCAGGCATTTTTGCCATAATGTGACTCTGACGCTGGTACTTCTTGGTGAGGCTCTTCTGGTCTCTTGGATGGCAGTTTTCAAAAGACAAAATGTGGGAAGACTGAGAGCCATGCATTTGCAGAGGTGCTGAGGTTGTTATGGTATCATTGTGACATAGTCAAGATTGTATAACAACTTCCTGATGTCACAATTCATAGTTTCATAGTTGTATACAAACTCGGGAGGCATAGCCTATATTTGAGCTCGCCACCCACGGGTGGATTAGATTTATAAGTACTCAAATTTAGAATTACCCATGAAAGCATCTAACTGTTGTTTGGACATGCCCATAGACTTACTTTCTACAACTGTGACTGGTAGTTTGTTCCCTACGCTTACCACTCTTTGGGAAAACCATAGACATCTTTTTCTGGTTCTGCAGTTTCCCCTTCTTAATCTTAGATTATGTGACATTGTTTGTGTTATATTGAGATGTTTTTCTATGCCAATTGTTTCAGTGAAGCCGGGTTCTTTTATGACTTTGTAAGTCAAACAAAGGTCTCCATGTAGTTGTCTGTACTTAATAGAATAAAGGCCCAAACTTTTTAGTCAATCTCCAAATGCTTTGTCTGCCATACCCTGGATTTTTTTTGTCATTTTTCTTTGAACCCCTTCTAATTGTTTCCTTCCCTGAATTGTAACTGGAGTGCAGAAGGGTGCACAATATTCCAGTTGTGAACTTACCAGACTAGTATAGAGAGGTAATATAACATATGGTTGTCTATTTTTTTATATTTCTCCATTTACAACCCATTATTCTATGGCATTTTTTACTTTAAATGCCATGTTGGTTTCAAAATTTAGTTTGCTGTTAATCCCTAGATTTTTCTCATTTTCAATTTCTTGTATTTTTACATTATTAAGTTGGTAGCTGTTTTTTTATTATTATATCCTAAATGCATTACCTTAGTCTTTGCTTCGTTAAAGTTTATTTTGTTACTTTGTGCCCATTTTTCTAAGGCTACTAGCTCCTGTTGGAGATGAATTGTTGCTTCCTTTGAGTTAACTATACTACCAATCTTGCAGTCATCTGCATATTTTGAAATCCAAATGTTATCATTAGTCTGCATAGATGATAGTAAAACATTAAACAGTGCAGGGCCCAACACAGATCCCTGTGACACCCCACTAGTCACTTCAGCCCATGATCTTTTAATAGCATCCATTGTCTACGGTTGTTCAACCATGAGATGATCCATTCTATTAGTTTCATTGGGAATATCAATTTGTTTAGATGTCCCATTATTTTGTGGGGGACTGTATCAAATGCTCTTGCTAGATCTAGGAAAACAACATCCACTGGTGATCCCTCATCCACTGCTGCACTAACATTCTCAAAAAAGTTTAATTGATTCATTAAACAAGATCTTCCCCTTACAAAACTTTGCTGAGTTATATCCTGTAAATTGTTCTGATTAGTGTGATCTTCTAATCTTCGAAGTATAAGCCTTTCTAATGTTTTTACTATAACTGATGTCAAACTAATGGGGTGATAATTTGCTACATCTGTTTTATTATCTGTTTTATAAATGGGATTCACAGTAGCTTCCTTCCAAGCTAAGACACATTCACCTGTCTTCAAAGATAGATTAAATAATTTAAACAGGGGGGCAGCAATACTCAGTGTTATTTCCCTAAGAAAATTAGAGTGAATTCTGACAAGTCCTGCTGATTTTTTGCTAGTTTTAAGTTTTTTTTTCAATTCTTCTAAGGTTTCTTTCACTGTAATGGGATCAAATTTATCATTCTTAGAGTTAATATTTCATTAAATTGTTCCTTAACACTAAATGATACCATAACAAGGATATAAATCCATCAAATTCCATCCCTAATCACCCTCTCCCATACATTATAATGCTATAATGGGTATAAACTATGCAGATCCTCAAATTAAAATTAATGATTATGCAGATGATGTTTTGATATTAATGCAACAGCCAGTTTCATCCTTTATTTATCAAATGAATGAGCTCCAAAATATTTTTTTCTTTTATCAGGTTATCACCTTAATAAAAACAAATTCATTACATTACCTATTACTAATCTAACAAATACAACTCAATAACTTCTTAAGGATATTAAAATTGAGACCTGCATTAAAGGAGTACTAAAGTCAACATTAGCAAAAAACTATGTTGTGTAGACTGTTTTGTTTTGTAGGTATACTCCTAGGAAGGCATTCCCTTTATTTGCTGAAAGGAGCTATTCCTAAAGTTGCTTGCTGCTTTTATGGCCCCTGGGGATCTCCATATTAACATTTTTAATGGCCGTCCTTGTTCCTAAAATGCCTTCTGTCCCATATGAGTGTGATGTATCCAGGGCCATTGATTCAGAGAGTAATAACTGCTGCAGCACCATCTACTGTTATGGGCCTGAGATTCTGGCTTCAGTTAAATAACTTTCTAATCTAAACTTCTGTTTTTTATGTATGTGTTCAGGTCTAGCTAGCAGAAGTGAATGTTTTGCTTTTAAAGCCTTTAATTTTATCAAACTACACACAACCATTAGCAATGCACACAAATCACACAAGGTCACAAATGCCTCAGATGCTACAATTACTGAAGACTCTAGCTGTTTTCTTATAGAATACCCACTCAATATAAAGTGTCAGTAGCTCAGTAGGTAGCACACTTGCCTCTGAGGCCAGGAGATCAGGGGGCTGTGGGTTCAGTTTCCACATCTGGCACTTGGGTTAATATCCCAGTACTGACACTGTAGTGCAGCATGAGAGGGCTGCTGCACTTCTGAGGTGCAGTCTTTCAGATGAGATGTTAAACTGAAGTCCCACCTGCCTGGATTGGTGATAGTTCAGGTGGATGTTAAAGATCCCATGGCACTTATAGAAAAGAGTAGAGAAATTTCCCCAGTGTCCTGGCCAAACTTTCCCTCATTTACTAAAAATACCACCAACACCTTAATCAGGTCAAAGGTCAGTTGGCATTCATCTGTATCTCCCTCCCCTGGGTCATGCCTGAAAATAGGCAGGATTTGTCTATTGCACTTATCCGGTCAACAAAAACTAAATAAATAAATAAAAATCCCTCAATCATTAGGCATGTGCTTAGAACTCCCTGGACAAGGATGAGGCATTAAACCAAGGTCCAATGTGCCTGGATTGGTGGTAGTTCAGGTGGATGCTAAAGATCCCATGGCACTTATCAAAACAGAGTAGGGGAATTTTTTATTAAAACAAAAATAAGTTACAAACCAAACAGTGTTTCATCACACAAAATCAGAAAAACAGAAATAAGTGTTACATCATACGTAGATACAAGGTGTACTCAAAAACAATATTTCCCCAACTGAAACCAGAAGAAAAGAAAATAACAACTTAAATGAATATTATCACATATGTCAAACAAAAAAACCTAGATTGTATGTAACCCCAAACTAAAAAAGAAATATTCCCCCAGGAAAAGAATAGGGGACATTTTTATTCAAAATTGTAAACAAAATAAACCACATTGTACAACTGCATGCAAAATCAGAATGAAATAAAACAAAAACAGAAATAAGTATTACATCATACATGGTCTGCAAAACATAAGTAATCTATAGTTGTACAAAAAAACCTTCCTATCCCCACTAAATAGTGGGGGAACAGTGCATGTAAATGAAAAATCATAATGAGCAGGTCATAATACAATCATGGTGAAAGAAAACAAAAAGCAAAGAAAAACAATCAAAAAGTCCATGAAAGCCATTTCTCACACTAATGTTCAGTCAATAAACCAGGTACAACATCTCCAGTATCATTGAAAGACTGCAGAAGGTACAGTCACTTTCACAGAATTATAGACATCCCATAGACCCTGCATAATCTGTGTAACAATTTGTTTAGGGCTGCATAGTTTTTGCTGTAACAAATATGGACATCTGGACTGCCATAAGTAAAATCTGCATAGAGCAAATATCAGACACAGTGTACTAGAATGATAAAGTTTTAAAGCTGAAGGGTAGATACCATAAACTAGAATATCATATGTAAGAATTGGGAGAGCCTTCTCCTTCCATTTATGGAGCAGAAGGGTCCAAACAGGGTGAGTGGAGGGACAATCTAAAAAAAAAAATGTCTCATGGTTTCAGGTATATTAGGACATGTGTCCCTTGGACATGTTCTCTCCACCCGAGTTTTATGTTTCAAGTTATCCTGAACCCTAAGCCTGCCGTGACATGTCAGCCATGTAACATCCCAAACCCTCCTGGGGATCCTAATATCAGTTAATTTAAGAAAAACAACACAGGGATCTGTCATTCCCAAAAATATCCTTTAGCAAAGATAGGTCCATAAAGTGAGTTCCTAGAACTGGCTGGAATAACTGTTTTCTATTAGACGTAAGTATTTGATTGAAAGAAAAACCCCATTGCCTAATTTTCAAAAACGTAGGTATTATATAATGAGGAAGCTGATACCTTCTAAAGTTCCTGGGAATTAATGAAGGAGGTTGCACCAGACTTGGCATAAAGGGGCAGTAAACCAATGTATTAAAGAATACAAGAAAGTAGGCTGAGTCTGTAAAAAAATAGGAATATTGAATTTCAGGAATAAACAATGAAAAAAAAAACAATGGGGTTCAACATTCTGACTCCACCATTTCACTAATCTAAATATGTGTACAACCATTTTACTGGATTCAGGCGACTCCCTCCAAAACCTTGAAAAAAACATTATATACTCTTGCTTCTAATGAAAATGGGACAGGGTAAACAGCAGCTAAATGAAGAAATGGGGAGAATACAAGTTTTCAATAACAGAACTCTCTTTCATTTTGCTATGCTTCTTCCTTTCCATGAGACAACTATAAGTGGGGCTTTGTCTAAGATGGTAATCCAATTATGAGAAGCATCATCAGTGTTTCCAAAAGTTAAACCTAGAATGTTTATAGGAGTAGATTGCAAGGGGACCCCTGCTATATGTGTAACTGAGGAAGGGGTATCTGACAATGGGAGATGAATGGCTGAGCTTTTTCAGTAATTGAGTCTGGAACCCAATACAGCTTCAAACTCATTCAAAATGGGAGCTAAATCCTTCCTTAAACAAGGGAATGGTATGGATATAGAGATCATCTGCATAAGTAGATACAGGGGGAACAGTGCACCCTGGAGGAAGAACCAATCTAGGGATAGATGTACTTTGCAAAAATGTCCTTAGCATATGGTCTATTTGGAAAACATAAAGAAGTGGGCTCAAAGGGCAGCCTTGCCTGACCCCCTTCCAGCTCAAGAAAGAGGGACGGGGGAGCCATTCACATATGGATATATCCATGCAGATTTATAAAGTAATTTAATCCAATTAATAAACTGTGGTGGAATACAATAGTGTGACAGTACCAGAAAGAGATAATCATGATCCACCTATAAAATGCATTTTCCTGATCTAAAGAAATTATGAGGGAGGGAGAGAGCACATGAGGAACTAGAAGCTGAAACATCTCTTAGTAAGGATAAGTTAGAGGTGATAGTTCTAACTGGGAGATCACAAGTTTGCACTTCAGAAATAACTCCTGCCGCTACAGGAAGAAGTCTGTTTAATAATACTGATGTAAAAATCTTATTGTCCACATTCAGGAGACTCAAAGGTCTCCAATTTCTAATATCAGTTCTATCATCTTTTTTTAAATTAAAGAATCATAATGACATCAGAGAAGTGAAGAGGGATAGAGTTTGTGCTAATGATAGTATTAAAAATCAGAGTTAGTAGAGGGGAAAAGAAGTCAGAAAAGTGTTGATAAAGTTCGGCAGTGAGTCCTTCCTGCCCAGGAGAGGTGCATCTCTTCTGTCTGTACTTCTTCAAGGGATATAGGACTGATCAACTTCATTCTCTGATCCCTCGGAGGCGAGGGAATAGAGATATCTTGCAAAAAGTTGCTATTAGGAGAGGCTGAGGAGAGAGTTCCAAAAGTATGTTCTAGACAAGAGTGAACTTTTTTTCTTAATAGAGGCCACCGTATTATAAATGATAGTAGAGTCTGGCTCCATAAGGTGGTCAGTGTGAGTAGCAGCTACTCTGTCTGAACAGTTTTCCAAAACATCCAAAGAAGCTTTAGTGGTCTGTGTACCATATGGTGTCTCAATTTTAAAGGAATATGCTCTATTGTATAGTATCTTTCCATTTCTGTTTTTAAGGCTGAAATTTGTGATGAATAATCCTGTCCAGTTTTATAAGTTCTAGAAATAGTTTCCATAAGTTGTTGTCTCAGGGATAAGTACTTCAAGTAACAAGACAGAGATTTTTTTCTTAGCATTTTGTATAAACAAGATTTTGAATCCCTCTTCATGTCTTCCCACTAATGCAAGGGGAAAGTATATGCATCCAACAGCAAAATGTGAGTTCTCAAGAGTTCCTTACAAGCTGCTGAAATGTAGCTATCGAACAATAGAGAACTATTTAATTTCCATCTAGAAGAAACAGTGAGAGGATGAAAACTAGTAGATGGAAAGCAGGTTAGGGAAATGGACAGATGATCTGAAGTTTCACATGGGAATATTACAGTTTGCTGCACCAAGACATTTTGTGAGACAAATATAAACAATACGTGTGGCAAGAGTTCCTCTATAATAGGATTTGGTTCCTGTGTGATGTGCCTCACAGTACCCATCCTTGAGTGAGGCAGTTCTGACTATTGCCCTTAAAGAAGCCATGTCTCCTAAAAGTATTTGAGTGCTCCCTCCTTTATCACCCAGGGAAAGCCCACAGTTAAAATCCCCCCCCAGAGAAAAGATGTCTAGTAGTGTGTAAATATGGTTGTAATGTTTTAAACAAAGGAGACCTAGCTGCTATGCTCCGTGGGGCATAGATATTAATGATTCCAAGTTTTAAGTGATTATAGTTACAATCGATTAGCAGAACTCAGCCTGGAAAAATATCTACCAGTCTAGTAACATGAAAATCATAACCTGAGAACAATATTCCAAAACCGTCACACCTGTCATCTCCTGAGGACCAAAAAAGAAGGTTCTTTGGTCCACCTGTTCTGTGGCTGGGTCAACTAATACCTAGTTTTCAGTCTGGTATCTTGGAGCAAGTAAATATCTTGATGGGGATCTGAAAGATACTGCATTGTTGTGATTAATTTTCTATGTGATTTTATGCTCCACACATTAAGTGTGAAGCATCGAAGACTTAGCCCAGCATGCATGAGAAAAAAAAGAAGGAAGAAGAAAATGAGTGTTGTCAGAGTGAAACTGAAAATTGAGCGTGTCATGTTACAGCAGACTTTGGCCCTGCACTGGCTGTAGAAGGAGAGGGATCTGGCTGGGAATCTGAGGAATAGTCCATCCTAGTAGAAGAAGCCTGAGAAGAATCAGAATCACCATCATAATCTAACATATCTCTCCACTGTTTCCGTTTCATGAAGGCCTGATATCTATTCCTAGTGAGAACAGTCTTCCTGGGAGGCAGGCCCTGAGCCTTACTTTTCCCTTTCCCTCTCCCGTTACTCCGTGGGGAAACCTATGTGAAACAATCTTTGTCCTGAGAAGAGGGGGGAGGCATTGGGTCCTGGACAAGTGCACTCCCTGCAATAGGGTCCATATGGGGAGAAGAGTGCTTCTGTATTTCTGTAGTCTCCACAGCCATAACGTGGGAAACTAATACTGTGGAAGCCACCACTGTGGAGCACAAAACAGCATTGGAAGGCCTCCCTTCCCTTTGCTGGAGCACCTGAGTCTGAGAATCAGTTATTAAAGCTACTTGATCCTGGGGGGGGATGCTCCCATCTGTTATGATCGGACCATGGACACTGCTGATAAGAATGCCCAGCCTCATCACAGAGACTACATTTCATGGGGTTGGGGCACCCTAGGCTAACATGTCCATATGCCAAGCAAAGGCTACATCTGGGCTTGTCGCAGGTGCTACTGAGGTGCACTCTTGCACCGCACTTATGGCAAGTTTGGGGCTGACCCGGATAAAAACATCAGCCTCTGTCCCTTCCTATGTAAAAACTACCAGGCAGATGTGCTATACCCTGTCAGATTGCTTCAATTGAATCTTAACCTTCCAACCCCTTGTCCATACAAGGTCCTCATCCAGAATAGATTGAGGGGCCTCGCAAATATTTTAGTGCTGCTTCAGCCAGTATTGGAGATCTGCTATGCTCACCCCCTCATTTCTAAAAAGAAAATTTTAATAGTGGGTTTGGTAAGGGGGATAAGCATAAAGGGGGTTCATACTGGCTGTGTTTTCACCAGTTCATATTTGCTCCAAAATCTCTCAAAATATACTGCACATTCTTAAAACCGATATCATGAAGTGATTCACCTTTGACATGTATAAAAGCAAACAATTCACTAGCTGAAATTCCTAGAGAGTCTCTAAGCATAGAATGTAATACAGTTCTCCTATCTGGAGACAAAGCAACAACACCAAAATACTTCAAATGAAATGTGTTCCTGTGCTGAGCAGGCTCGCCTAAAATCAGAAAAAGGTCAGTAAGCCTAAACGAGTGTTCAGCATAAGTTTCACCAGCAGGCAGAGAGGCTGTGTACCTAGCATCTGTATCGTGTGTGAAGTCCTCTTCTGATGTGATGTGCACTGCAGTTCGAGGTTGCTGAACCACGTCAGGGCCCTGAGTGTGTGTGGTGTCCTTAGCAACTGTCGCCGACCGACAAGCAGCAGGGCTTACCATAGGTTCGGCTGGCTGCTGTGCTACTGGAGCTATAGGACTCTGTTCTGACAAAGTAGTATCACTGTCAGTCAACCAATGTGGAAAGTTCCAGGAAAGAATCTATTCTGCACTGAAAGCTCCCAGCGATGTCCAGGCTGAGCCTAAAACCATACGAGTCCATCCTACTGCATGTAGTGCTGCGTCTGGAAACCAGACAGGATCGGTTATGGGATCTCCCCTGTGACTGCTGCGTAGGTGCAGTAAAGTCAGCTGAACAGAGGCAGAGCAGGTAGCAATTGATTCAAAACTTCAGAGCAAAGAATGCTGAGCCTGGGCAGGTACAGAATCCATAGGTTTAGCATATGTAGCATCTGGTATACCCAAGTGTGTTACAGTGTCCTCCCACATGAATTGCTGTAAGAGCATTCTATGCTGAGCATAAACAGATCATGATTGCTCTTCTAAGTCAGAATGCTTGTCCATGCCTGCAGTCAGCATGTGTGGTCACATAACCAAGTTTTCCTCACCAGTATGTCCAGATGAAAAAAATAGTAGGTTGCTTAGCCATATGCGAGTCCAAATGTAAAGTATTATCCTGATGTCTGCCTCTGGATCCACTAGGTATATTTTCTTGCTCCTCAACTAAAGGTGCAGATGACTCAGAAAAAGGGAACAGTCCACCATCACCTCCACCTCCTCCATCCTCCTGGATGGTGGCCATCTTGGCAAACAGCCAAATGGCCAAGGGTTCCTCCTACAGCACAGTAGGGGAATTTCCATGGTGTCCTTGCCAAATTCCCCCCATTCACTAAAAATACCACCAACAGCTTAATCTTGTTCAATTTCAGTTGCTTACCACCTTGTCAACAGTAACTATTACTAGAGCAAAAGGTGGCCTGGGTTGTCCTGACCTTTGGGAATGTTGCTGTGCAGGTAAACTTTCTATGACCTGGGAATGGATTTTTAGTTTTCTGATTAATAATGGTTTAATTCCACTTTCTAATGCCCTATTGAAAGTAAATAATTCAAGGAGTTCTATAAAACTTTTTTTGTTTCCCCAAACTACATAAAAAATCAAAACATAATGCATTCAAGAATATATTGGCTTTAATAGATTTTCATAAAAAATATCATCTCATCTTCCTTGGACAAACTTGAATCTTTGTGTATGTAGGGATAGTACAACTCTTTCAAGTATGGAGAAATCTATATTGGATAAATTAGCATTGGTTGGTATAGTGAAATGGGTAAATATAATTAAGCAATAAGGCATGTAGGGCATTGGTTGTACTGGATTTACCCTACGGTCAGGGGCATTGTAAGGCATGTGGTGAAGCTGAGTGCCTTCAGCCCCTGATGGTGGGGTAAACCTAGCACAACCAATGTCCCTGAAGTGCCTTATGTGTATATAAAATGGACCCATGGGCAACTTTAAAAAAAAATGAACACTCTAAAAGGAAAAGCCACAAAAAAAAATTAAATAAAATGTTGCAAAATTATGTAAAAGAGTCCACCCACAGATGTTTTCACCTGTCAGTCATCTGTCTTTTCTCACATCCAATGCATTGTGTGATTGTTTACCATGGAATAGCAGAATTCAAAGCTCTACATCATTCCTGTAGTAAAATGCTGCCCCCCCACACACATGGAATGATAACATGGAATACATGAATTCAAAATTCTTCATAGTTCCACTGACACACACACACACACACACACACACACACACACCTTCAGGTGGAACCAGAACTTAAATTTTATCTGTTGCCAGGTAAGGAGCAGGGAGTTCTCTGGCAAACTGTTAATGATAGGAGGGGATTTTTCATGGTCATCAAAGAAACACCAGCAATGAAAACTCTGAATAGTATTTGTTTTCTTTTAATTTGTGTATGTGTGTAAGGAGGGGATCTTGAGTGACCACAACATTATATTATTTACTCACTTTATTTAATTCAATGGACTTTTATTTTTAGGACATAATTGAAGGTTTTTATATATGAGTAAAGGTTGCAGCCATATTTATGATGGAAATCAAGATGTAAGTGGCTTATGAATTTTGTATCTGACTTGTAAGCTACTTTGCTTGGTAGGGACTTATTTTTGATTTTTTTAATTTAATTAGTATTTCGGAAAGACCCTTGAGTGTGAGCTCTTTTACAAAGGTTCCATGTCAGGGTGGACAATGAGACAATACACATATTCAGTGGTTACAGAGGCCTGATCATTTGTCATTAAAGAGCAATTGCATGAGAATTAGACAAATAGGAGAAACATGGTGCAGTTGTAATAGAATACTAAGCTATTTCTAATTGGTTGTCCTAGGTAGCACACCCCTGGAAACCTCCAAATCCATTGACAGACTATGGTAGAGTAACTGCATAGGGTTTAACGCTATCCCAGATGGTGAGAGTCTGGGTGACAATGAAACAAGGGGGATTGGGTTTGAACCTACCACTGAGAGTGAGAGGTGGGGATAGTGATAGTGAGAGATGGGAGTGCTGTGATGGGGGGGAGCAACTCCAGAGGGCTTTATCGAGTATGGTGTGCATGGGGGGGGTTAGGGAGGAGCAGTACCAAGAATGTGCAAAGAGGACTGATAGCTTACTTAAGCCCTTGGCTAGGCTGGAATGGAGGCAGGGTTCTCTAGGTAGCCCTGCTGGGTGGTACCCAAGTGGGGCCTGAGAAGCCAGTGCATTTTGAGCTAGACATTAGGTGCTGTTTGAGGCCTGCTCTGAATTGAGACAGGCTATTTGTTTGTAATTTCATCTGGAGTTCATCTATCCAGAGAGGGGCCCAATAAGAGAAAGTGCGCTGCCCTAGTGAGGTTCAGCAGAATGGAATGGCCAGTGCTCCATTCTTCCTCCCTCTGGTGATGTGTGATGAGAGAGAAGCCTCAAGCAGGTTTCCTATACAGTGTGGGGTTTTTCCTAGGAGTGCCTTCTTCCCAGGAGGCAAGTTTGGTATTTGATCCTGTCTTTTAGGTTAAGCCAGTTTGTACGCTCATACAGGGTGCAAGTATGAGTGTAATGATCACCACACAGGGTGAAGCAGCATGCCTTATTGAGTGCTATTTGGACCCTTTTGAGCACTGTATCAGTAGCAGCTCCATAGACTACCAGCCTGTAGTCTATCATGGAGAGTATGGAGCTGGAGACTGAGATTCAGAGTGCTTCCGGGGTGAGGGATTTCTTATGTCTATAGAGGACCCCAATCTTTATGTTTACCACTCTGACAAGGAAGTCTATGAGGCACATATAAGTGAGAGAGTCATCAATGGTGACTTCAAGGCACCAGCACAAGTGCACCTGCTCAATCTGCTCACCAGCCTTATTGGTGATTACAAGGGGAGCATGCCTGCATTTGTTGTAGGGGCTGGACTGTAGCATGGCCTTGGTTTTCTTGTAATTTAGTAGCAGCTTTTGCCTACTGAACCAGTCCTTGAGTTTATTGAAAGAGTTCTGTAGTTCTCTTTGTAGGGCAACCTGAACAGTGCTGCTACTCAGCAGCATGGCATTATCCACATACAGAATAAGTTTGGTGTCACAGGCTGTGGGTAAGTCATTTACATAGAGGCTGAATAGCAGGGGCCCTTGACTTGATCCTTGAGGGACTCCTAGGAGTACATCTCTGGAGCTGGCTCCTGTGTGTTAGGTAGTCATTGAACCAATTCAGGGCATTAGGTGCCACACCCAATCTTTGGAGCTGGAGTACTAGTAGAAGGTGTTTGACGGTGTGAAGGCTTTGGTGAAGTCAATGAAGATGGTAGCCATTGGTAGTGCTCTCTGAACGCAATGGCTAGAACCAAGTCTCAGCCAATCAGGACACAGGGACGTCCTTGCCCATTTTATATTTACAGACAATGGACTTCTGCCATCTCTGTAATCATCAAGGTTATTTCCTGATTTGAAACTGAACTGATGGGAATATAAAAAGATCAATAATCATTATAAAACTTTACTGGCTCTTTAACTGGATAAAAATAATACAGATTGGTTAATACTTCTCCATCATATGGAACAAATACAGACAGTATTCCATAAAGATCTTAAGTAAAGGCTACTCAGACATAGTTGAAAACAAATATGATAAAATAAATAAATCAAACAATAATATTAAGTATAAATCAGAGGATGAACCAGAGATAAATATGTTGTCCTATTGTTGAATAAATGTTGCTAACGAAAGATATGTGTTTTCTAAAAATGAATCCAATATAAAAGTATCACCATTACACCCCATATACACTCTTTAACATGAAGGTCTTTCATATTGCTAACTATTTGCATGGATGAGGTATGTAAGGTTCATTATATCACCAACTCTGTGAATGTCCTTTGTGAAACAGTGGTGGAAGAAGACCAAAGATAAAGTTGTTAAAATCATTGCAAAGGACATACCTTTGAATATACATATATTTCTGTTCAATGATAAAATTGGACTGCATTTAACAAAAGAATAGATTACATTAGCTTTGTCAACTTTGTGCACTAAGCACATTATTTTGGAATATTGGAATACAGATAAAATGCCAGTGTTTTCTTTACAGAAGTGGCAAGTTAAAACTTTTACAATATTTAAATACTGAAAAACTGTTGTGGGACTATACCGAATCATATGGTAATATAATAACCACATGGTCAACAACTGTACAAATGCTGCAGTTAGGTTAAATCTTTTCTCTTTATTATTCCCCATCTCCATTGTAACTGGCACTGGCGTATAGTATGATGTCACATATTGTTATTTTAAAAATATTAAACCAATAAAAATTACATGGGAAAAAAGCAATTGAATCTGGTGTATGGTCCTGCTGATTTGCCATAATACTATTTAAGGATGTTGTGAAGTTTTAATTTGCTTTTGAAGTTTTGGTGAAGTCGACAAATTTGCCTCTGTGGAACATTTTACAAAGCCACAGAGGTACATAAAAAATTCACCTTTCTGACTTTGCCGCTAATTTCACCTGTGACTTCATCTTGCACTTGTTAGGGCAAAGTGTGCTAACAGAACTGCAGAATCACATGATAGAGTTTGTGCAAGTCACATAGGACAGAAACAGGCAGAAAGAGAGGTATCTGTTGTTTATCCTGGGAGGAAGTGAGTGGGTTACTTTCATTTTCTCCCAGCAGTTGAGAGAGACAGACTGATCTCAGTTCTGTGGGATACAACCTACTAGCAAAAAAGTGTTTAAATAGTTATTTTTTCACTTCTTTGTGCATTACTTCTACTTATATGTCCTCTGTTCACATTTTGTTGGTGCTTATTGTTTGTGCTTTTCATTTTTTTCTGTTGATTTTTTTGTACTTGATTTTGTGATTCAAACTCCTGTATTTCACTTTTTTTTGTGGTAGTTAGTATAGTTACTTTTCTTAATGAATATGTCGGAGGAGCAAAAAGTGGCCCATGCAGGACATTGTGGGCAGCAGTCACATAGCATGCATGTGGGGGAGGGGGTTTGTCTAAATTGGGATGCATTTTGGTCCAGGAGGGAGGCACCTAGCAAAATGCAGCAGCAGCTACAGAGGCAGGCAGAATAACAGCAGCAGGTAGAGCAGGTACAGCAGCAGCAGATAGAGCAGGTACAGCAGCAGCAGGTGGAGCAGCAGCAGGTTGTGCTGGTACAGCAGCAGCCACCCACAATAACTTCAGGGTCACCACCATTTTATTCACATATATCCCCAGTGTGGGATTTCTTTGAGTATCACAGTAAAGACAGCAGTATTGTGACATGCAAACTGTGTGGAAGAGAGTTACAGAGGTGGAAAAAATGGTTCCCATTTAGGTACTGGTGGGCAGCAAATCCACCTCAGTGTCCATCATGTCAAAGAATGGCATGCCAGGCTGCAGTGTGAGCTAAGACTCCTTGGGGGGATGTGGGATGGGAGGTGGGTCAAGGCAGGCTGTGAGTCTGTCATGTAGGCATGCACATGCAGAGTCCAGGAGGGACAGGGAACAGGACACTGAAGCAGCTCAAGCTCCAGCAGCCCCTCCCCAACTGCCACCATCAGCTCCCCATGCAGCGGTGATGCAGGAGGACTTGACTGTCCAGTGGGATGAAGATTCTGACGTCCGGCATGCGCTCACTGAAGTGTGTTAGGATGTCAAAACCATAAAGGAGAATCAAGAGAGCATAACTGCCAACCAGAAGTAACTGTAAGAGTTGAGGAGCTTTGTGGGCGTAGCAGTGGCAGTACCTATTAATTTTTTCCTATCCTTTTTTTCATTTATGTATGCTGTAAGTGTATGTCCCTCAAGTGTTATTGTCCTTCCCCCTCCAAACCCCCAAAAATACAAAGGATTTAAAAAAGCAACAAAAAAAATTCTATCCTTTTTTTCCTTTCTAATTTCATATCCTACTACTTTGTATTCACCTTGTATCCTTCCCCAGTAAATAATTATAATGTATGGTAGAATGCTATAATGTGCCAAAAATCATCATTTTACAGCGTTGTTACACTATCGATGTGACGTCACGCTCTTGTTACAGTATCGTCGCTACGTCGCATCGGTAGTGTAACAACATGGAACACAAAGCTTTGTTATTGCTAGGACACTCATGACGCTGACCGAATACATGTTTTAACACAAAAATGAAGACAGCTCATAGCAGGTTAGTCAAAAATGAGCATTCACTGCATAAAAGTAAACAAACAGCAAAACACTACACCTCTGCAGGCACTCAAAATTGCAGTTGTTGTGTTCTCTCTTTTCAGCTCTGCATGATCATTGGCATTAGTTCACAACACAGACCCATGCCCCTGATTGGCACAACCAACCACATGATCAAAAGGCTGTTTTTTTTTTTTCCATACACAGTATATTTAGTAACATCAACATCTTCTCCACTGACCATACGTTTTACCATGCACTATAAAAGACAATGTATGGTCAGTGGCGTATAACAACGCTCAGTTTGCCTTCTCATGGTTCCCTTGGCAATGCTGTTAAACCTCTCGAGCTTCGCTCTCGAGGTTTAACAGAGTCACCAAGGGAACCACTCTAAGGCAAACTTAGCATTGTTGCACACTACTGACCATACGTTATCCTATATGTTTTGTTCATATTTTTCTTTAGCTCCAAGATTTTTTTCCATCCTGAATTAATTGTCATAGGTTTATAGTGTATGGTAGAATGCTGTTGAGCATGGAAATCCATGCTCCCAACAGTGTTGTTTAGCTGCACTAGCTACATCATCGTAGCTGTTGTGCTGCACTAGCTACGTAGCTAGTGCAGCATAACACCTAGAAGGTGGGTGCGCATGCATGGAAGCTGGGTGTGCATGCGCAATCAGGCAACTGGCAATGTGCCAGGAAGGGCCGCAGTGGTGAAACAGCATAGATGAAGAGAAAACTGCGCACAAAAGTGTAAAAAAAGTAAGTGTAGTTTTAGTATGAGCAGCCACACACTATAAAAGGCTGTGTATGATCGCTCATACACAACAAGGGTATTTTTCATCCTCGAGGTTTCCAGGTTAATGAGACCTCTCGAGCTATGCTCTTGAGGTCTCCAATTACCATGTAAACCTCTTGAATGAAAAATACCCTTGTTGAGTATGAGCGATCATACACAATCCTCTATATGGTAGAGTTGTCTGTGCTGTTTTTCAGTGTTGTAATTGTTCCCACCACCCAATATAAAGTACAAATTCACAAACAATTATCAATAGTGAGACAAAAGGACAACCAAAAAATCTTTCATATCATAGCAAAACTTTCTGGTATGAGGCCATCTTGTTGACTGACGTTACATACAGTAGTTGACAGTGTCTAACAGTAAATTCTAAGAGCATGATTATGTACTGTATAGACTATATATGTAACTGCCCTAAAAATAGCAAAATAATTCCCTTTAGTGTTGTTTCGAAAGACTTTGTGATATTCATACAGGTGAATGAAATACTGGCCGAATTAATCACACACCACTGTAATACTGCTTGGTCAATCTTTTGCAGTGGAGTGCAACTGCCCAGAGAAGTTATTTATAATCATATGAGAAAATATTTCAGTCAAAAACTGTTGTCCTTCTGCTACGTCTCTCTCTCTCTCTCTTGTTCATTGTGATGCATGCACACTTCAATGAGAAATCACCTAGACTAAAATCTGAAAATAGTTATGTGAATAACTGCTGTCCTGCTGCTATGTTCCTCTCCTGTCTGCTGCACTGCATTTGAATTTCCATGAGAAATCACACAGAATAAAATGATAAAATATTTATGTCAAGGGAATGGAGTTTGCCCTTTAAGGGGCAGACCAGGTTGTCCTGGTGCACCCATTCCCTTTCCATCAAGATGGTGTGGTCAGAAGGGAAGGGGCCAGGGGATAGAACAATGGCCAAGCAGCAGGAAGGGGAGGGGCAAGTGGAGATACATAATGGACAGCACAGAGGTGGTTCAACCACTTTTCCTGGAGTTTTGATCGAGCTAATTGGAACTGCAGCACATTGGATTGGCAGATTAATTGGAAGGTTTGTGCACTAAGGAAAAGAGGTAAGAAACAAAATAATAAGGAAAACAGGAAAGAATATGTATAATAGACATATATACCACTCAGTGATGGATCACAATAGCTAGAAAGTTTCTGACAAGCTGAATGGATGGTAAAGGTGAGAAGGAGGCATAGTTTAATGTAGTTGCATATGTCAAGAGTAAAATAACACTCTTTTTGGAAACGGAAGTGAGAACTACAGTACTGCAATGCATTTAAAGTAGGGTTGTGGAGTAGATGAAGGCAGCAGCAGAAGGTGGAATTTCGTATAAGCGGCTGAATGTATTTTGTTTATCATGTTCCCTTTAATGAGGACAGCAGCATGAACAGAAGCAGCGAGGCAGAGCTGCAGGCAGGGGACTGAGCTTGAAGGGCATCGCCGGTGTAACAGCGGCTTGCTGCCGGTGAAATTCACAGAAGCACAGCCACAAAGGTTTTTTGGGGCAGAAGGCAGTGATGGGGGAAGCGCTAGGCTTGACACATGTGTGTGGGGCCAGGAAAAGGGTAGTCCAGTTAGAAACTGTGTTATTTGGGTTAAAACCTTTTAATGAATGGTGTAGAGGAGCTGGTGTTAGGCGATGGGCACAGGATTGGTTTTTGCAGCCTTGCAGTGGAGAATCTCTCCTTTGAAGAGTGCAGTCTGGGGCTGAGCAGCTCTCCACAGAGCTCGACCATGCCAGCTCGACCACATGGCATGGAAACTGAACCCTCCCCCTCCCTCCAACCTCCCGGCTACCTCCTCGTGGCCTTAAGAATATCCTGGCTTCTCCCACTGGGGGGGCATTTCAGGAGCCAGCAGCAGTCTCGCTGCCCCAACAGGGCAACACATTGAGAGCCATGTGGCCTCAAAGGGGCCTAGCCTTGTGAAAAGACTGGACTGGCGCTAATAGAGGGGCAGTAAAAGTGCAACAGGATGCTTCGGAAAGGGAGTTAGGCATGCTCTGCTGAGCCAGTGGGAAGCTAATTCAGGCCTATGACAAGGCCTAGCTGGGAGGTTACTAGAGGCAATGTGGCAAGATGTCACACACCAAGGGGAGAGGCCAAAAAGTGGGCAACTATGCCATTTTCCAGGCCGGGGAAGGTTTTTTTCGCTAACGGCGATGGGTTAAAGGGGGTTGTTGTTCAGGAAACTGGACAGAGAGTACCTTGGCAGACAGAACGAGGCACGTGGAGGGCCTTGTGGAAAGCCGGGACTGGCACTGATAAAGGGGCAGTAGAAGTGCAACAGGACACTTCAGAAAGGTAATGAAGTATGCCCTGCTGATCCAGGAGGGCTAGGTCAGGCCTATAACAAGACCTAGTGGGGAGGTTACAAGCAGCACCATGGCATGACATCACACGTTAAGGGGAGAGGCAAAAAGTGGGCAGCTAAACCATTTTCTGAGGCAGGGGAAGTTTTTCACGCTAAAGGCGATGGGTCAGGAGGGTTGGTTGTTCGGGATACTGGACAGGGAGTTCCTTGGGGATAGAATGCAGCACATGGGTGCCTCGAGGTAGGGACTAGTGGGAGCAGGCCAGAGGTCTTGAAAGGAAGGGCCTGGCCATGTGGCATGATGTTACATGCCAGGAGGGCCAAGCGACAGAAGGAGGCCCAAAAAATAAAAAATAAAATAATAAGAAAAGGGGGGAGCCATTCTTTGGTGCCATGGGCTGACTGTTTATCTTGTGAAATGGGGCCGGGTCATAGGGAGAGTATTATGGGCTAAGAGGTTTAATGAAATTCTCTTTTCTTCCCTTCAGTGTTTCCACAGTTGGCAGACAGTGAGGAACATGGCCCCAAAAAAGAACAGGCCCTCAAAGGAGGACGCCTACAGGGTGATAGTGGAGCTGGCAGAAAAAGCCAATAAAATGTGGGAGCTGGTCAAAGGGGAGGAATGGGGGAGGCCTAGAGAGAAAAGGAAAGCAGAGAAGGTAAATAAGAGAGAGGGAAGCCACTGGCCAGAGGGCCAAGCAGCCCAGCCAGGACACAGCCACCTAGGGAAGGGCCCAACAAGGTGGCTAATCCAGCACCCCTGCACCCTGTTGACCTGGTGCAACCAGTACCTCCACAGGACCAGTTTGGTTTTCCCCAGCAGAACCCAGACCAGATCCCCAGCTCACAGTGGCTCCTCCACAGCCACTAGCAGAGCAACCACTCCTCCAACCACAAGGCACCATACTTTGGTGTCAAGAGGATGGCAGGCAAACTGGAGTGGACAATGCCACAGGTAACACACCTGGATCTGTAGGGGACAGCATTAAAGAGTATATAAATCAAATTATTTCGGCACTGGGGACAGGGGATCTGGGGTAGATGGAGTCGGCACTAGCAGAGATTAGATCAGAAAAGGAAGTGCCAAAAAAATAAGAGGGAGGGGTGGAGAAAGAAGGAAAAGGAACAAGGGAGATAGGGGCTCTGAGGGTAGGCAAACACGTACCATTGGCCATGAAAGAGAAAATATGGAAGAGGGATTATGTGGCTATCTTCGCCTTAGTAAGCCATGAAGCGGCAGTAAAATATGAGGAGACAGAAAACATAGGGAAGAGTGAGATGGCAGCAGTGGTAGTTTTGTTAGGAAAGAAGGAGGAGGATAAATTCACAAAAGGGAAGACCTGGGAAGGTTGGTTCATAGGTTTTGCCACATTCTCAGCTATAGTATTGGAAAAAAGGCCAGAGCTGGGCATCCCACTCATCACATACTCCTTCATAATAAGGAGAGCAAAAGCAAAAGAGGGTGTGGGGTGGATATACTATGATGAATTCTTTCAGCAGAGAATGGCAACATATGGGGATGTAAGATGGGACACGAAACAACTGGACTTGTGGACAGACTATGTAACTGATCAGTCCACGCCAGAAGGGGAGTTTGGGAAGAAAGAGGCCACTCCACAGAGATGTTGCTGGACCTATAACAGGGCCTTTTGCTCCTGGCCACAATGCCATTTCCGGCATGCCTGTTCAAAATGTGGGGGATCACATCCGGTGAGCAGATGCAGGATAACATGAGTCCAGGGAGGCCAAGGATTTGGGGGGCAAGGGTCAGGTCAGCAGTTTTTTTGGGAAGGGCAGGGATATAAAGGGCAGACATGGAACAGAGGGGGGAGGAGTAGGGGACACACAAATAGAGGGAGTCAGAATCATTGACCAGCAAGGCCAGGCATCAACCAGAGGGGGAGACCTTGGCAGAGGAACCAAAATGAAGACAAGGGAGCAATTTAAAGAAGCTAGAACCCCCATCAGGATAGCGGCATGGAGAGAATGGTTAGACAGATATCCAGATAAGAAAACAGCAGAAATTATTAAAACAGGTTTTTACACAGATTTTTCATTGCACTGTGAAGGCCCAAGGCAAGCCAGAGAAGTGAACAATTGGGATCAGTGAGGGGGAGGGAGGAGATGTTAAGCCAAAAAATAGAGAAGGAAAAGGCAGCAGGGAGAATAGAAGGACCATATGATTCCCCCCCATTGAAGAATATGAGGATTTCTCCATTGGGTTTGGTCCCCAAAAAACAGAAAGGGGAATACAGGGTGATTCACCACCTATCCTTTCCAGAAAGGGATTCAGTGAACAATTTTATCAGCGAGGAATATAGTAAAGTGACATACTCCACTCTAGAAGACGCAGTCCAGATTATCTGGGCAACTGTGGATGCATGGATGGCAAAGACAGACATAGAGTCAGCTTTCAGATTACTTCTGGTTGGAAGAGAGGACTGGGACCTGTTGGTTTTTAAAATTGGGGGACAGTACTATTTTGACAAGGCCAGATCCATGGGATGCTCTAAAGCATGTGTGACATTCAAAGCTTTCAGCACACGTTTGCAGTGGATATATCAAGAAAGAACTGGCTATAAAACAGTGATTCACTATTTGGATGATTTCCTTTTTATAGGCAATGGCAGAAGAGAGACAGAAAAAATGTTGGCCAGCTTCCAAGAACTATGTAAAGAGTTAGAGGTCCCATTGGCACCTGAAAAAATGGAAGGGCCCATTAGGGTGTTACAGTTTCTGGGTATTGAGATAGATGCCCCGAGGGAAATATTTTGGCTGCCAGACAAAAAAGTGAAAAAATTGAGGGAACTGATTCAGATACATACCAGTAGAAGAAGAATGCAACTAAAACAGTTACAACAAGTATTGGGGCATCTGAACTTCACGTGCAGGGCTATTGGGCTGGGGAGGGCTTTCACCAAAAGGTTAGCTAGGATTACAGCCGGAGTGACCAGACCACACCATTGGGTAGACATGACTAAAGGAGTCAAGGAGGATTTTAAAGTATGGGAGGAATTCCTGAAGGAAGATAATGGCTGCTTCTTCTGGCAGGAGGAATGGGTGTATAACACAGACCTCGATCTACACAGAGATGCAGCCAGGGGGCCTAGGCATGGGGGACTACCTGAGGGGCAGATGGTTTGCAGAACCATGGCCATTAGACTGGGTAAGGGACGGTAAGGTAAAAGATATAACATTGTTAGAGATCATGCCCATCTGGGCATGCACCCTAGTGTGGGGAGAAGAGTTACAGGATCAAAAAGTGACATTTTGGTGTGACAACAGAGCAGTGGTAGAGGTCCTGAACAACAGGGGAGCCAGGTCTGAGATGGTCATGCAAGTTTTGCAACTTCTAGTGCTAAGGGCATTGCAGTTGAACATATCATTCAGAGCAAAACACATAGAAGGGGTGCACAATACCCTGCATGACAGCCTTTCCCATTTGCAGCTGGAACATTTCTGGAGGCTGGCACCAACAGTGGAGGAGCAAAAATCGCCCATACGAATGAACATATGGGACGTTGGCAGGAAGGACTAGAAATGTTGTTCCACAGTTCATGGGCACCATGGACTCTGAGGGCCTGCGATGGGGCGTGGAAAGTGTTTCAAACATTCAGGGCAACACACCACATGGAGGTAAGTAGGCCACTCACAGAAGAACAATTGGGGAAGTTCACCATAGAGCAATGGCAAAAAGTAAAAGCCCACACCACAGTGGGGGTCTATTTGGCAGGGATTAGTGTTATCTGCATTCTGAAAGAATGGAGGGACCCAATAAAATCAATGTTCATCAGAAGAATGATGCAGAGATGGGGTAGGTTAAAACAAGGGACGGTGGATAATAGAAGACCAATATGGGAACAGTGGCTGACGAAACTGAAGGTGGTGTTACCGGCAATATGCAGTTCAAAGGCTGAGGCCCAGTTATTTCACACAATTTACGTGGTAACGTTTGCTGGAGCCTTCAGAGTGAGTGAGGTGGTAGGCCACGGGAAGCAAGACAGGGAAGGGGGATTAGTCTGGGAAGATAAAAGCTGGGGGATGAAGGAGATACAGCTCATGATCAAGAGGTCAAAAACAGATCAAAGGGGACAGGGTTGCATGGTAACATTAAAGAAGCATGTGGAAGGTGCAGTGTACCCAGTGCAGGCTTTGTGGGCTTTCACCACAGAGCATGGGAATAGGACAGGGAGATTATTTCTTCATGGTGATGGAAGTAGGGTCACAAGTTATCAAGTCATAGCATTGCTGAAAAAAGGCATGCAATTCCTGGGGGAGGATCCGATTAATTATTCCTCCCACTCCCTAAGGATAGGGGCTGCCTCACAGTGGGCAGTGGCAGGCAAGACTGTGAATAATATTTTGGAAAAGGGGCGCTGGTGGTCTGCCAGTTATAAGAGATACATTCGAACACTGCAGTGTGGAGACTAATATATCACCTATGTTTTTTTGTTACAGATATGGAGCCACATTGGGGGGGCAGGGAGAGGTGATATCGTAGTAAGAAACTAAGACCATATATAAAGAAATGTATTTTGTTTAAACCCTATAGGAAGAGAGAGGAGCAGGTAAGTCTGGATCTGCAGTCACTGTTATATTTATTGGGCAGAAAGGAGAGCTGAGAAAAAGACTGGGGGAAAGCAGCTTTACTAAGATGTGAAACAATGTAGATTGGTTTGGCTTGGCATCCGGGGGATGAAATGGGCACAGCTGCTCCCCACCTTGAAAGAGCTAAAGGAGTGGTGACCCATTCCAGACTTAATTATTATACATTTAGGGGGTAATGACCTTGGGGGCAAGCCATGGGTGGACACATACATGCAGATAAAAAGGGACCTAGAGACTATACAGCAGTGGTGGCCTAGGGTAAGCTTTGCCTGGTTGGATATGATACTAAGGAGGGTATGGAGACAGGAGCAGAGCCATAGAGCTGTGGATAGGGCCAGGAGAAAGATGAACAGAAGGGTAGGGGCACTGGTAAGGAACATGGAAGGACAAATAATACTGTGGGGTGTGGAAGAATGGGTAGAAGATTTCTACAGGTCAGATGGTGTGCACATGTCGGATCTAGCCATATACATGTTTAATACAGAAATGATGGGTTTTATAGAAGCATGGAGGAGGCATGCAAAAAATGGAAAATAAAAAAAAAAGAAGGGAGAAGAAGAGAAGGATTGGGAAGGAGGTTTCCTTGAGGTATGGGAGAACAATATCCTAAGTGAGGGGAAAGCCACTCGTCCAACATAAGCTGGAGACCGACTAATGGGGAAGGGGGAGGAGGGCGAAGAAAAAGGAATAAGATGAAAAGAGGAAGAAGCTGAAGGAGAAAAGCAGTCTTGGTTTTCACCGTTACCTAACAGAAAAGGAGAAGAAGAAGGCACCCAGGTTTTCACCTGGGGGGAGGAAAAAAAGGAAGAAAGAGGTATGATCAGAGATTGATATATGGATGAAAATAAATGAAATTGAGAGAGATACAATAATTAAAGATGATGAAATGGAACATGGAATTATGATATATAAAAAAATTAATTGCCAGTCTGAGCACAACAACAAACAATGGTCTCTGTCTTTTTGTGAGGGAAAAGGGGGGAATCCGGGACAATGGAGTTTGCCATTTAAGAGGCAGACCAGGTTGTCCTGGTGCACCCCTTCCCTTTCCATCAAGATGGTGTGCTCAGAAGGGGAGGGGTAGAAGGAAGGGGAGGGGCCAGGGGATAGAACACTGGCCAAGCAACAGGAAGGGGAGGGGCAAGTGGAGGTACATAATGGACAGCACAGAGGTGGTTCAGCCACTTTTGCTGGAGTTTTGATCCTCCCACCCACCCTACAAGATATAGCAAGAGGGAAGGCAGTCAAAAGGGACTGTATGGTAGGTCTGTCAAGGTGGATGACAGATGGGTCTGTAGGACAGTTATTGGACTGCCAGAGGTGGATGGCAGATACTACTATGGTTGTTGGACTGCCAAAGGTGGATGGCAGATAATAATATGGTTGTTGGACTGCCAAAGGTGGATGGCAGAAAAAGGGGGGGGGTAGGGGGAAGGAGTGCAAGGGGGAAGAAAAAGGAATAAGACGAAAAGAGGAAGAAGCTGAAAGAGAAAAGTGGTCTTGGTTTTCACCGTTACCTAACAGAAAAGGAGGAGAAGAAGAAGAAGGCACCCAGGTTTTCACCTGGGGGAGAAAAAAGAGGAAGAAGGAGGGATGATCAGAGATTGATATATGGATGAAAATAAATGAAATTGTGAGAGATATAATAATAAAAGATGATGAAATGGAATATGGAATTATGATATATAAATAAATTAATTGCCAATCTGAGCACAACAACGAACAATGGTCTCTGTCTTTTTATGAGGGAAAAGGGGGTAATCCAGGACAATATGCCTCTTGTTGTACCACAGTATGTCTCCAGCCAGAAAAACATGTCAAAAAGTGGTGAAAGGGAAAAACAGATGTCCTGGTGTTACGTCCCTCTCTTGTCCATTGTGTTACATGCACACTTAATTGAGAAATCAAGCAGAATAAAATAAGAAAATATTTATGTGTAAAACTATTGTCCTGCTGCTACCTCCCTCTCTTGTCTGTTGTGCTGCATGTGCACTTCAATGAAAAATTACCAGGAATAAGATGAGAAAATAATTATGCGAAAAACTGCTGCCCTGCTGCTATATCCCTCTCTTGCCTGCTGTACTGCATGCACACTTCCATGAGAAATCACCCAGAATAATATGAGGAAATATTTATGTCAAGGGAATATACCTGTTGTAATACCCCAGTATGTCTCCTGCCAGAAAAAAAACACATCATATAGCACAGAAAGTGAAAAAACTGCTGTTATGCTGCTACATCCTAAACTTGTCTGCTGCACTGCATGTGCACTTCCATGAGAAATCAAACAGAATAAAACGAGAAAATATTAATGTCAAGGGAATCTGCCTCTTCTTGTACCCCCAGTATGCCTCCTGCTGGAAAAACACATCACATAGTGGTGAAAGTGAAAAACTGCTTTAATGCTGCTAAGTTTTCTCTTGTCTGCTGCACTGCATGTGCACTTCCTTGAGAAATCACAGAATAAACTATGAAAACATTTATGTGAAAAACAGCTGTTCTGCTGCTATGTCCCTCTCTTGTCTGCTGTGACGCATGTGCATATCCATGAGAAATAACCAAGAATAAAATGAGAAAATATTTTTGTGAAAAGCTGCTGCCCTGTTGTTGTGTCACTGTCTTGTCCTTTGCGTTGCATGCACACTTCCATAAGAAATCACACAGAATAAAATGAGAAAATATTTATGTCAAGGGAATATATCTGCTGTTCTGTCCCAGTATGACTCCTGCTAGTGAAACACGTCACATAGTGGAGAAAGTAAAAACCTGTTTTAATGCTCCTAAGACTTCTCTTGTCTGCTGCACTGCATGTGCGCCTCCTTGAGAAATCACAGAGAATGAACTGAGAAAATATTTATGTGAAAAAATAGCTGTTCTGCTGTTATGTCCGTCTCTTGTCTGCTGTGACGCATGTGCACTTCCATGAGAAATCACCAAGAATAAAATGAAGAAACATTTATGCCAAGGGAATAGACCTGTTGTTCTACCCCAGTATGTCTCCTGCCAGAAAAACACATGTCACATACTGGAGAAAGTGAAAAACTGCTGTCCTGCTGTTACATTCCTCTCTTGTCTGCTGTGCTGCATATGCACTTCCATGCAAAATCACCCAGAATAAAATTAGAAAATATTAATGTAAAGGGAATATGTCTCTTGTTCTACCCCAGTATGCCTCCTGTCAAGAAAACAAGTCACATAGTGGTGAAAGTGAAAAACTGCTTTAATGAAGCTAAGACTTCTCTTGTCTGCTGTGCTGCATGTGCACTTCCTTGAGAAATCGCACAGAAAAAAATGAGAATATATTTACATCTCTTTCTTGTCCATTGTGCAACATGCACACTTAGTTGAGAAATCAAGCAGAATAAAATGAGAAAATATGTATGTGAAAAAATGCTGTCCTGCTGCTACAGCCCTCTCTCGCATGTTGTGCTGCATGTGCATTTCCATGATAAATTACCAGGAATAAAATGAGAAAATATCTATGTGAAAAACTGCTGTCCTGCTTCTACGTCCCTCTCTTGTCTTCTGCAATGCATGTGCACTTCCATGAGAAATCACCAAGAATAAACTGAGAAAATATTTATGTGAATCATTGCTGCCCTGCTGCTATATCTCTGTCTTGTCTGCTGCACTGTAGACACACTACCATGAGAAATCAACAAAAATAAATGAGAAAAAATTTATGTCCAAGGAATATATCTTTTGTTGTACCCCAGTATGTCTCCTGCCTGAACAAAAAATGTCACATAGTGGAGAAAGGGAAAAACTGATATCTTGCTGCTAGGTCCCTCTCTTGTCTGTTGCACTGCATGTGCACATCCATGAGAAATCACCAAGAATAAAATGAGAAAATATTAATGTCAAGAGAATATACCTCTTGTTGTACCCCAGTATGCCTTCAACCAGAAAAACATGTCACATAGTGGTGAAAGGAAAAAACTGCTTTACTGATGAAACATAACTCTCTTTTCCACTGTGCTCCTTTCACAGTTCCTTGCAAAATCACACAGAATAAAATGAGAAAATGTCTTTGAAAAAATGCTGTCCTGCTGCATACATCCCTCTCCTGTCTGAGGTGCTGTATGCACACTTCCAAGAGAAATCACCCAGAATAAAGTGAAAACATATTTATGTGAAAAATTGTTGTCTTGCTACGACAACCCTGTCTTGTCTGCTGTGCTGCATGAACACTTCCATGAGAAATCTACCAGAATAAAATAAGAAACTACTTATGTCAAGGAAATATACCTGTTGTTGTACCCCAGTATGTCTCCTGCCCGTAAATCACATGTCACACATTGGAGAAAGTGAAAAACTACTGTCTTTCTGCTACATCCCTATGTTGTCTGCTGCACTGCAGGCACACTTCCATGAGAAATCATGTCTTTTTTATTTATCCAAACTCAGATCAAAAATATTTACAAAAAGCAAACAAAAGAAAAACTTGGTGTTAAACAGCACACCTATAACAATATCACTGCAAACTTCTGTAAGGTATTCACTCTTTGCGTAGTGAATTTCTCAAGTTCCTAGTGTGAATACTAACACACCTCCTTCTTCTCTCCTTCTCCTTCTCCTTCCCTTCTCCCTCTCCTTCTCCTCTCCTTCTCCTTCTCCTTCTCCTTCTTCTCCTTCTCCTTCTCCTTCTCCTTCCCTTCTCCCTCTCCTTCTCCTTCTCCTTCTTCTCTCCTTCTCCTTCTCCTTCTCCTTCTCCTTCTCCTTCCCTTCTCCCTCTCCTTCTCCTTCTCCTTCTCCTTCTCCTTCCCTTCTCCTTCTCCTTCTTCTCTCCTTCTTCTCTCCTTCTCCTTCTCCTCTCCTTCTCCTTCTCCTTCTCCTTCCCTTCTCCTTCTCCTTCTCCTTCTCCTCTCCTTCTCCTTCTCCTTCTTCTCTCCTCCTCCTCCTTCTCCCTCTCCTTCTCCTTCTCCTTCTCCTTCTCCTTCTCCTCTCCTTCTCCTTCCCTTCTCCTTCTCCTTCTTCTCTCCTTCTCCTTCTCCTTCTCCTTCCTCCTTCTCCTTCTCCTTCTCCTTCTCCTTCTCCTCTCCTTCTCCTCTCCTCTCCTTCTCCTTCTCCTTCTCCTTCTTCTCTCCTCCTCCTTCTCCCTCTCCTTCTCCTTCTCCTTCTCCTTCTCCTCTCCTTCTCTCCTTCTCCTTCTCCTTCTCCTTCAATGACCTGCACCCCACTGGCCTTCCTATCTGTCTGCTCCTTCAGTTGCTGGGCTTATATCCATCCCAAACTGTGACATCATAGTCAGGTGACTGGGGTACAAAGAACAATGAAGCTTTTTCTGTGGGATAAGGTCCTTGATTAGGATTACATCTACTTTTGTTAATAGCTATAAATATGTTCTGTGACATGTCATACTTCTCCAAATCTTTATGCAGCTATTCTTTATTTCTGTACCTTTTTTCCTCTAATGAGGCTCATTAAGCATCATGAGCCCCTCCCTCTGTATGACATCACACACTTCTGTAGCTATAAGAACTGTCATTTTGGGGACAGCCAGCCCTATAGAGGACCCTTACAAACTCAGAAGCTGGATTTTTGGGACTGCTTTTCCTGACCCCCCATACTATCAACATGCTACATAGCACAACTCAGGACTAAAAGGTAAAAACTGTTTAGTTTGTTATTTAAAAAGGGCTAGGTTTTTAGGGACATAACTATAGCCTTTGCTTAAGCCCTTTTTATAATTATCTTGTTCAGTGTATGCTTTTGGGACAGCAAACTGTTTATATGAGGGGGACTGCCTGGCTCTGAAAGGTGCAGGACATGCACTTTATAATTTCTTTGTGTCTTGCCTTGTCTTTAATACTGGCAATCCCACTCTGGCAAATACATTATTCTTTCTTGCAGAGCTCTTTTCAACTGCACAGAATCCCTGTACTATTTCATGAATGAATTAGAAGGGTCCCGATGGCTGAAATTGCAGCTGATGGCTAAACTTTTCATTTGGGCCTAAGTGTATATTTGGACAGCCCAGTTACAACATTTCTGGGCTGTCCAGTACATTAATACATTATTTCTCTCTTTTTCTGGATACTCTAGAGGCTTTTTAAAGGGTCCACAAATAAGAATTTATTCACTGGTATTGTAAACCTTTCATTTATTTTACTTAGGGACAGTTTCTTAAAAAGACAGGTACCACAAAGTGCATACTTGAACAGAAATAGGGCAAAATGGGATAGCAAAGCTGAAAGGCTAATTTGTCAGGTTAGCCACCCTGACAAAAGGAAAAAACAAAATGGATGGTAATAGAAAAAGAATAAGGGGACAGGACAGATTGAAATGAAATAAGGGGGTTACACATGTGGACGTTTTTTTCTCTAAAATAGCAGGGCACCCTGTTACACCTAGAATAAAATGAGAAAATAGTTATGTCAAAAACTGCTGTCCTTCTGCTATGTCCCTCTCTTGTCTGCAGCAATCCATGCAAATGTCCATGAGAAATCACACAGAATAAAACAATAAAACATTTATGTGAAACACTGCTGCCATGCTGCTATGTCCTTCTCTTGTCTGCTGTGCAGCATGCATGCTTCCATGAGAAATCTCGTGGAATAAAATGAGAAAATACGTATGTCAAGGGAATATATCTGTCACATAGTGGAGAAAGTAAAAAAAATGCTGTCCTGCTGCTACATCCCTCTGTTGTCTGCTGCACTACATGTCCACTTCCATGTGAAATCACCCAGAATTACATGAAAAATATTAATGTCTAGGGAATATGCCTCTTCTTGTACCTCAGTATGTCTCCTGCCAGAAAAACCTATCACATAGTGGTAAAAGTGAAAAAGTGCCTTACTGGTACGACGTCCCTCTCTTCTCTGTTGTGCTGAATGTGCACTTCCACGAGAAATCACACAGAATGAAATATTTATGTGAAAAACTGCTGTCCTGCAGCTGTATTTCTCTTATGTCAGCTGCACTCCATGCACACTTCCATGAGAAATTGCCGAGAAAAAATTGAGAAAATAATTATGTCAAGGGAATGTATCTGTTGTTCTACCACAGTAAGTCTCCTGCCAGAAAAACACATTTCAGATAACGGAGAAAGTGAAAAACTGCTGTCCTGCATCTATATCCCTCTTGTCTGCTGCGCTGCATGTGCACTCCCTTGAGAAATCACACAGAATAAAATATTTCTGTTGAATACTGCTGTCCTGCTGCTACGTCCCTCTCTTGTCTGCTGCGCTGCATGCTCCATGAGAAATCACTCAGAATTAATGAGGAAATATTTATGTGAAAAACTGATGTGCTGCTGCTGTGTCCTTCTCTTGTGTGCTGCGCTGCATGGGCCCTTCCATGAGAAATCAAGCAGAATAACATGAGAAAATATTAATGTCATGGGAATATGCCACGTGTTGTATCCCAGCATGCCTCCTTTTAGAAAAACATGTTGCATAGTGGTGTAAGTGAAAACTACTTCATCGGTGCTACGTTCCTCACTTGTGCATTTCACTGCATGTGCACTTCATTGAGAAATCACACAGAATATAGTGAGAAAATATTTATGTGAAAAACTGCTGTCCTGCTGTTACATCCCTCTTGTCTGCTGTGCTGCATGCACACTTCCATGAGAAGTCTCCCAGAATAAAATGAGAAAATACTAATGTCAAGGGAATATACCTCTTGTTGTTCCCCAGCGTGTCTCCTGCCAGAAAAACACCTATCACATAGTGGGGAAAGTGAAAAACTGCTGTCCTACTGCTACATCCCTTTGTTGTCTGCTGCATTGCATGTGCACTTCCATGAGAAATCACCCAGTGTAACGTGGTGGGAATAAACAGACATTCAGTCAGGAGGAAAATGCATAAAATAAATGCAAGTGTGCATTTATAATTTTTATTTATCCAAACTCAGATCAAAAACTTTTACAGAAAGCAAACAAAAGAAAATAAATTTGGTGTTAAACAGCACACCTGAAACAATAGAACTGTAAATCTTTAAAAGGTATTCACTCTTTGCATAATGAATTTCTCAAGTTCCTGGTGTAAATATTAACACACCTCCATCTCCTTCAATAACCTGCACCCCACTGGCATACCTATCTGTCTGCTCCTTCAGTTGCTGGGCTTATATCCATCCCAAACTGTGACATCATAGTCAGGTGACTGGGGTACAAAGAACAGTTAAGATTTTTTGCTGTCATACGGTGCTTGATTAGGATTACATCTACTTTTGTTACTTGCTATAAATATGTTCTGTGACATGTCATACTTCTCCAAATCTTTATGCAGCTATTCTTTATTTCTATACTTTTTTTCTCTAATGAGGCGCATTAAGCATCATGAGCCCCTCCCTCTGTATGACATCACACACTTCTGTAGCTATAAGAACTGTCATTTTGGGGACAGCCAGCCCTATAGAGGTCTCTTACAAACTCAGAAACTGGATTTTTGGGACTGCTTTTCCTGGCCCACCAGACTACCAACGTGCTACACAGCACAACCCAGGACCAAAATGTAAAAACTGTTTAGTTTGTTATTTAAAAAGGGCTAGACTTTTAGGGACATAACTATAGCCTTTGCTTAAGCCCTTTTTATGTTTGCTTGCACGCATGTGCAAGAAACATAGTGCCATCATCTGAGTTTTCCAGAGGTGTGTCAGACTCTTCCAGTTCAATCAGTGTATTTGCAGGCACGGTCGCAGAGTGCCAATCACTGCTCCAGTTGTCTATGACAGCATGAAAATGCAGTGGCATACAGTTGAAAGGGAGAGCTCCGCTTGAGTGAGCAGAGCTCTCCCCCCACACACACGCACATGCCAGCATTTCGTTCTCATGCACCTTCCCCCTCCTCCCCTCCACACTGTACAGCCAATGGGGGTGCCCAATCCCCTGTCGGCTCCACGCCCCCCCAAAGCATCCAGGTGCCACACTGGGAGCCCACCCCAGTGTGGCAAAATGATGTAATGGCTGACGGGGGTGCCCAATCCCTGGTCAGCTCCACTGTCTCTCCCAACCCCCCATGCTGTCACCGATGGGGGTGCCCAATCCCCCGTCAGCTTCTCTGTCTCCCCAGTACAGGGTGCCACTGGGAGCCCACCCCAGCTTGGCAACAGATACCATGGCCGACGGGGTGCCCAATCCCGTCAGCTCCACGCCCCCAGCCATCCTTCTGCCATGCTGGAGCCCACCCCAGCATGGCAAACGCCCCGTCGTCAGCCTTTTAAAAAAACCTGTAAGAAAAATGTCCCTCGCAGTCTCCATGCACCCCCACAACCCGCTAACCAACCACTGTGCACCCCTGCCTCCCTACACCCCCCTCACCCCATACTTACCTCCGGAGTTCAGCGTGATGATCATCGGTGGACCAGGAACACGTCTGCACTCTTCAAAGCTGACAGCGAACTGAGGAAATGCCGGTAAGCTGTATAATGGGATAGATCGGGTTTTTCAACTTTGTTGCATATCTCAGGCATTTTTTTGGAATATTTGCACCAAATTTTCAACATGGGGTTTTGGAGACCCCTCCTCATGAATTCTTGCACTGTCATGGCGTTACTTGGTCCCGAAGGGTGATTTTGCAGCCACTGTGTGAAATCACCTTTCCGGAATGATTAATGAAATGACACTGCCAGTGTTCATAAGGTGGGCTCTCAAAAAGCCTATTTTGAAAATGTGGTCTTAAAATGGCTATGTTGAAAATTTGGTGAAAAAATTCCTAAAAATGGCTTTTTTTATGAGCAAGCGTTGCGCAGTTCCTACGCACGCTCATAAGTTTGTGAAATTTCAATATTTTCACTCCAGATTTTCAACATTGCCATTTTACCACACCTCCTTATGAGCAGTACAGCTGTCATTTTTCACATCTCACCCAAAACATGTTTCCGCCCATGTAGTGCACAATGGCGCAGTCGGTGGTCGAAATCAATGTATGGGACACATTAAGAAAATCACAGTGATACTGTTCATGAGCAGAGGTCTTAAAATGGCTATTTTGAAAATTTGGTGAAAAAATTCCTAAAAATGACTGTTTCACGAGCGTGCATTGCAGAGTTCCTATGTACGCTCGTAAGTTCACAAATTTTCAATATTTTCACTCCAGATTTTCAACATTGCCATTTTACCACACCTCCTTATAAGTAGTATAGTTGTCATTTTTCACATCTTGCCCACAACGTGTTTCTGCCCATGTAGCGCACAATGGCGCAGTTGGTGTATGAAATCAATGTATGGGACATGTTAAGAAAATCACAGTGACACTGGTCATAAGCAGAGGTGTTAAAATGGCTACATTGAAAATTTGGTGAAAAAATTCCCCAAAACGACTGTTTTAGGAGCTCACGTTGCGCAGTTCCTACACACTCTGGCAAGTTTCCACACATGTAGCGCACAATGGTACAGTGGTTTGTGAAAACAATGTTTGGGACAGATTAAGAAAATCACAGTGACACTGGTCATGAGCAGAGGTCTTAAAATGGCTATGTTGAAAATTTGGTGACAAAACTCCATAAAATGACTGTGTTACGAGTGAGCATTGTGCAGTTTCCACGCACCCCTATAAGTTCATGAATTTGTAATATTTTCAGTCCAGATTTTCACCAGTGGCATTTTTCCACCCCTCCTTATGAACAGTACAGCTGTCATTTTCCACAACATGGCCGAAATGTGTTTGCACACTTTCAGTGCAGAGATGCGTGGTCGCTGTGGGAAATCATTGTTCGGGACAGATAAAGAAAATCACACTGACACTGTTCATGATCGGAGGTCCCAAAATGCCTGTGTTAACAATCTACTGTAAAAAAAAAAAAACTAGTTACATTATGGGTGTGCGTTGCACAGTTTCTACACACGCTTGTGACTTCACCAGTTTTTAAAGATTTTCACAGCAGATTTTCAACATTGCCATTTTTTACACCTCCCCATGAACAGTACCGCTGTAATTTTTCACATCCTGTTTGGAATGTGTTTTTGCACCTGTGGTGCCAAATGCCATAGTCACTGTGCAAAAGCAGTTTTCGGCTAACAAACTGATATTGCCACTGTTCATGAGGTGGGGTTCACAAAAAAAACATGTTGAAAATTTGGGGTGAAAATACCAATGGATGTCTGAGACGTTAGGGTTTCCGACCATAATGCCCCACCCTGTAGAGTATGACAGGCATCAGGGGTGTGACTTGGGATTCTTGCCTGTCATGCTCATACCATTCCACCCCCTCACACACCCTGCAGCCAGTGAGAGGCATCAGGGTGTGCCTCGGACTCTTCGGGCCCAAACTTCACCCCATTCTCCTATACCTCACCCATCTCACCATATTTCCTGATGGAATGGGGTGCGCATAAGGGCCAAAGACCCCAAGGCACACCGTGACACTTGTCAGTGTCTGCAGGGTAGGGTGTGGTGAAATGGTGTGGTCTTTATGCCCGATGACCCAAAGGCACACCCCAATGCCTGCCACTCTCTGCAGGGTGGTGGTGGGGTTGGTTTCAGTTCAATACTTTGCTGCCATTCCTATTATGCAGCTCTGTAACTTCTACACTACCAATGTCAGTGCCAGCAATCAAACATTCGGCATTGACAAATGCTTGTTATAATTATCTTGTTCAGTGCACGTTTTTGGGATAGCAAGCTTTTTATACAGTAGCTTTTCATTTGGGCCTAAATGTACATTTGGACAGCCCAGTTACAACATTTCTGGGCTGTCCTGCACATTAGTACATTATTTCTCTCATTTTCTGGATTCTCTAGATGCTTTTTTAAAGGGACCACAAATAAGAATTTATTCACTGGTGTTGTACACCTTTCATTTATTTTACATAGGGACAGTTTCTTAAAGAGATGAACCACAAAGTGCATACTGGAAAAGTAATTGGGCAAAACAACATAGCAAAGCTGAAAGGCTAATTTGTCAGGTTGGCCACCCTAACAAAGAAAAGAAAAAGGACAGTAATAGAAAAAGAATAAGGGGACAGGACAGAGTGAAAGGAAATGGGGGGTGGGGTTACACATGTGGACCTTGCTTTTCTCTAAAACAATAGGGCACCCTGTTACACCTAGAATAAAATGAGAAAATAAAACTGCTGCCCTGCTGCTACGTCCCTCTCTTGTCTGCTGTGCTGCATGAACACTTCCATGAGAAATCACTCAGAATAAAATGAGAAAATATTGATGTCCTGGGAATATGCCTCTTCTTGTACCCCAGTATGTCTCCTGCCAGAAAAATCCATCACAAAGTGGTGAAAGTGAAAAAGAGCTTTTCTGGTGCTATGTCCCTCTGTTCTCTGTTGCTCTAAATGTGCACTTCCTTGAGAAAACATCCGGAGTAAAATATTTATGTGAAAAACAATTGTCCTGCTGCTATTTATTCATTTATTGTCAGCGGCACTGCATACTCATGTCCATGAGTAATCACCCAGAATAAAATGAGAAAATATTTATGTGAAAACTGCTGTGCTTGTATTACATCCCTGTCTTGTCTGCTGCACTGCATCCACACTTTCATGAGAAATCACCTAGAACAAAAAATGAGAAAATATTTATGTCGAGGGAATATGCCTGTTGTTCTACCCCAAAATGTCTCCTGCCAAAAAAACATGTATCACATAGTGGTGAAAATGAAAAACTACTGTCCTGCTGCTGCGTCCCTCTCTTATCTGCTGCACTGCATGCACACTTCCATGAGAGATCCCCCAGAGTAAAATGAGATCATATTTATATGAAAATCTGCTGTCCTGTTGCTACGTCCCTCTCTTATCAGTTGCAGTGTTTGCGCACTTCCTTAAGAAAGCATCCAGAAAAAAATGAGAAAATAATTGTGAATAACTGCTATCCTGCTGTTATATAGGTGTCAGTGTGGCTTAGTTGGTAGCACATCCACCTCTGGACCAGAAGGTCGTGGGTTCTCTTCCCACACTGGGATTTAACTTGCACCTAAAATGTTGGCACCAGAATGCAGTATTAGGGGGGTGCTGGATTGCTGGGGTGTGCCATCCTTCAGATGAGACAGTAAACCGAGGTCCCTTCAACACATCCTAGTGTTGTCCTGGTGGGTGTTCAGGTGGAAGTAAAAGAACCCAGGGCACTCTTCACAAAGAGTAGGGGACATTCCTGGTGTCCTGACCAACATTCCCCTACTCATAAATTGGTTCATGCAACTATCCAGGCTGTGTGTGGGTATTGATGTGCGATATGGCCACCACTATACATTCAGTCACTTCACTACCAGTCTAGAATTGCTTGTAAAGTGCTTTGGGATACACTGTGTATGAAAAGCACTATATAAATGCTGATTCTTCTTCCTCATCCCTCTCTTGTCTGTTGCACTGCATGCACACTTCCTTGTGAAGTCACCCAGAATAAAATAAAGAAATAATACACAACAGGGTGGTGGGTGTTATGCTGGGATAACATCCCGCCTTGGGTGGTTGGGCCTGTGGCTGCAGGCCAAGGGCATCCAACATCCTTGAAGGGATGTTATCTGAGCATAACAACCACCCTGGAATGCATTATTCCTATTATACAATGACTCCTTTACAGACAGATTTCGATAAGAAATATAGTTTTAACATTTTTTTAATGTCATTTTTTAGAGTGGAAGCATATTTTTCTTTTAAATAAATGTGTCTCTTTACTGTTTCTCAACTAGGCAAAGCTATTATCTGAGTGACACACTTTGTGTCCTTTGACACTCTTTCTTGCCACCCTTCCCAATGTCCGGTACTGCTCAAACTCACTTCTTCACCCAGTCACTTTTCTTTAATGTGTCTCCCATTACAGTTCCATGAATAAATATTTGTACCAGGATAAATAGGTTATGATTATGGCTGATACTGACTGCTGCTGATGATTCTTGCTGACCGATGGTAATGGTGCCATTCAACAATGCAAGTCTTAAGATCAATTGTCAAGTTCCCCCATGCCTCCTTAAGGTAATGCTGAGTTGCCACAAGTTGGAAAAGAAGGGAACATAAATTAAATTTGTGTTGCTCCTTGTTTCCTGTGAACCAAGTGGTATCAGTGAACCACGTGAGTGGCATTTAAGGTCTCTGAGATTCACTGAACCCACTGGACATGGCATAGAAAATAGCCATAAAAATCAAACTTGTTGTGTATGGTGCAAATTATCCTCTTAGTATCAGACTACTGGGAAGAGAATTGCTGTGAAGGTAGTAGGAGCACGGAAAAGTGGAGAGTTCTAGATGCGATCGTTGGGATGCCAGCGGAGTGATTTTTTTTTTAACATTTAATGTGGTCATTACTGTGCTGGGACTAGTGTTGGAATGTTATGCTGAAATAACATCCCGGTTCCAGTCCCAGTCTGACCAATGAGGGGCCGTAATTCTTTCTTGTCATTGTATAATGAGAAAATGTTAATGTCAAGGGAATATGCCTCTTGTTGTACCACAGTATGCCTCCTGCCTGAAAAACATGTCACATAGTGATGAACATGACAAACTGCTTTACTTCTGCAACATCCCTCTCTTGTTCATTGCACTGCATATGTACTTGCATGAGAAATCAATAAGAATAAAATGAGAAAATATTTATGTGAAAAAATCCTGTCCTGTTGCTACATCCAAGTCTTGTCTGCTGCGCTGCTTGTGCACTTCAGTAAGAAATCATCCAGAGTAAAATAAGAAAATATTGTGCCAAACACTGCTGTCCTGCTGCTATGTCCCTCTCTTGTGTGCTGCAATGCATGGCCCCTTCACAGAGAAATCACAGAGAATAAAATGATAAAATCTTTATGTGAAAAACTGCTGCCCTGCTGCTATGTTCATCTCTTGTCAGCTACACTGCATCAAAACTTCCATGCGAAATCTGGCAGAATAAAATAAGAAAATATTACGTCAAGGGAATATGCCTTTTGTTCTACCCCAATATGTCTCAGGCCAGAAAAATATGTGTCACATAGTGGTGAAAATGAAAAACTGTTGTTTTGCTGCTACGACCCTCTCTTCTCTACTGCACTGCACACACACTTTCATGAGATATTACCCAGAGTAAAATGCAAGCATATTTATATGAAAAACTGCTGTCCTGTTGCAACATCCCTCTCTTGTTCATTGCTCTGCATGCACATTTCCTTGAGAAATCACCCAGAAAAAAATAGAAAATAATTATGTGAATAACTACTGTCCGGCTGTTATACATCCCTCTTTTGTATGTTGAGCTGCATGCACACTTCCTTGTGAAGTCACCCAGAATAAAATGAAAAAATATTTATGTGAAAAACTGCTGATCTGCTGCTAAGTCAACATTTTGTCTGCTGTGCTGCATGCACACTTCCATGAGAAATCACCCAGAATGAAGTAATGCACAACAGAGTGGGTGTTATGCTGGGGTAATATCCTGCCTTTAGTGGTTGGGCCCACAGCTGCAGGCTAAGGGCATTGAACACCCCAGAAGGGATTTTATCTAAGCATAACTCCCACCCTTGAGTGCATTATTCCTATTATACAATGACTCCTTTATGGACAGATTTAGACAAAAAAATAAATACAGTTTTAACATTTTTTAGTGTCATTTTTTAGAGTGGAAGCACATTTTGTTTTTTTAAAGAAGTGTCTCTACTGTTTCTCCACTAGGTGGAGCTATTATCTGAGTGACACAGTTTGTGTCTGTTGACACCCTCTCTTGCCACCCCACCTCACAATTGTCTGGTACTGCTAACACTCACTTCTTCACCCAGGCAGTCACTTTTCTTAACGGTGTGTCCCATTATATTTCCAGGAATAAATGTTTGTACCAGGAGTAACAGGTTATGATTATGGCTGATTCTGACTACTGATGATGATTCTTGCTGAATGATGGTAATGGCGCCATTTAAGAATTCAAGTCTTGAGATCAATTGACAAGTTCCCCCATGCCTCCTTAAGGTAATGTTGAGTTGTCATAAGTTGGAAAAGAAGGGAACATAAATAAAATCTTTGTTGCTTCTTGCTTCCCGCGAACCAAGCGGCGTCAGTGAACCACACAACTGGCATTTAATGTCTCCGAGATTCACTGAAGTCACTGGATTTGAGGTAGAAAATGGTCATAAAAATTAAACTTTCTGTGTACGGTGCAAATTCTCTTCTTAGTATCAGACTACTGGGAAGGGAATTACCATGAAGATAGTTGGCAGCATGGGAAAGTGGAGAGTGCTAGATGCGATCTTTGGGATGGCTGTGTTTTGTTTTTTTTTTACATTTAATGCACTCATTACCATGCCAAGACTAGTGCCGGAATGTTATGCTGGGATAAAATCCCAGTTCCAGTCCCAGTCTGTCCAATGAGGAACCAGCATTCTTTCTTGCTATTGTATAATGAGAAAATATTAATGTCAAGGGAATATGCCTTTTGTTGTACCCCAGTATGCCCCCTGCCTGAAAAACACATCACATAGTGGTGAACGTGATAAACTGGTTTACGCCTGCTACGTCGCTTTCTTGTTCATTGCACTGCATGTGCACTGCCATGAGAAATCACTAAGAATAAAATGAGAAAATATTTATGTAAAAAAATCCTTTCCTGTTGCTACATCCCAGTCTTGTCTGCTGTGCTGCTTGTGCACTTCAAAGAGAAATCATCCAGAATTTACTAAAAAAATATTCATGTCAAACACTGCTGTCCTGCTGCTATGTCACTCTCGTGTGCTGTGATGCATGCACCCTTCAAAGAGAAATCACACAGAATAAAATGATAAAATATTTATGTGAAAAGTTGCTGCCCTGCTGCTATTTCCATCTCTTGTCTGCTGCTCTGCATGAACACTCCCATGCGAAATCTGCCAGAATAAAATGAGAAAACACTTATGTCAAGGGAACATGCCTGTTTTTCTACACCAGTATGTCTCCTGCCAGAAAAATATGTCATATAGTGGTGAAAATGAAAAACTGCTGTCCTGCTGCTACGTCCATATCTTATCAGCTGTACTGCATGCATGCTTCCATGAGACATTACCCAGAGTAAAGTAAGAACATATTTATATGAAAAACTGCTGTGCTGTTGCAACATCCCACTCTTGCCGATTACGATGCATGTGCATTTCCTTGAGAACTCACCCTGAAAAAAAATTAGAAAATAATTATATGAATACCTGCTATCCTGCTGTTATACATCCCTCTCTTGTATTTTGCACTGCATGCAAACTTCCTTATGAAGTCACCCAGAATAATATTAAAAAATATTTATGTGAAGAACTCTGTCCTTCTGCTATGTCCCTGTCTTGTCTGCTGCACTGCATGTGCACTTGCATTAGAAATCACCCAGAATAAAATAAAGAAATAATGTACAATAGGGTGGGTGTTATGCTGGGATAACATCTTGCCTTGGGTGTTTGGGCCCACGGCTGCATGCCAAGGGCATCCAACACCCTAGAAGGGATTTTATCTGAGAATAACTCCCACCCTGGAGTGCATTATTCCTGTTATACAATTGCTCCTTTACGAACAGATTTACACAAAAAATAAATACAGTTTAAACATGTTTTAATGTCATTTTTTAGTGTGGAAGCACATTTCATTTTTTTTAAAAGGGTCTCTTTACTGTTTCTCCATTAGGTGGAGCTATTATCTGAGTGACACAGTTTGTGTCTGTTGACACCCTTTCCTGCAACCCTTCCCCAATTGTCTGGTACTGCTCACACTCACATCTTCACTCAGACAGTCACTTTTCTTTAATGTGTCTCTGATTACAGTTCCACAAATAAATGTTTGTACCGGGAGAAACAGGTTAAGATTATGGCTCATACTGACTGCTGCTGCTGATGATGATGATTCCTGCTGACCAATGGTAATGGCTCCATTTAAGGATGGACTTCTAGAGATCAATTGTCAAGTTCCCCCATACCTCCTTAAGGTAATATTGAGTTGCCACAAGTTGGAAAAGAAGGGAACATATATTAAATTTTTGTTGCTCCTTGTTTCCCGTGAACCAAGCGGTGTCAGCGAACAGCGAGATTGGCATTTAAGGTCTGCAAGATTGACTGAAGCCACTGGATTTGGGGTAGAAAATGGCAATAAAAATCAAACTTGTTGTGTATGGTGCAAATTCTCCTCTTAGTATTGGACTACTGGAAAGGGAACTGCCATGTAGGTAGTTGGCAGCACGGGAGAGTGGGGAGTGCTAGATGCAATCATTGGGATGGCTGTGAAGTGATTTTTCTTTTAACATTTAATGCGGTCATTACTGAGCAGGGACTAGTGCTGGAATGATATGCTGGGATAACATCCCGGTTCCTTTCCCAGTCTGACTAATGAGGGACTGGAATTCTTTCTTGCCATAGTATAATGAAAAAATAGTAATGTCAAGGGAATATGTCTCTTCTTGTACCCCAGTATGCCTCCTGCCTGAAAAACATATCACACAGTGGTGAATGTAAAAAAAATGTTTTACTGCTGCTATATCCCTCTCCTGTCTGTTGTGCTGTATGTGTACTTTCATGAGAAATCACTAAGAATAAAATGAGAAAATATTTATCTGAAAAAAATCCAGTCCTGGTTCTACATCCCAGTCTTATCTGCTGCACTGCTTGCACACTTCTTTGAGACATCATGCAGAATAAAATAAGAAAATGTTTATGTCAAACATTGCGTCCCTCTCTTAAGTGCTGTGATACATGTGCCCTTCACAAAGAAATCACACAGAATAAAATAAGAAAACATTTACCTGAAAAACTGCTTCCCCACTGTTATGTCCATCTCTTGTCTGCTGCACTGCATGCACTCTTCCATAAGAAATCTCTCATAATAAAATGACAAAATACTAATGTCAAGGGAATATACCTGTTGTTGCACCCCAGAATGTTTTCTGCCAGAAAAACAAGTCACATAGTGCAGAAAGTGTTAAAACTGCTGTCCTGTTGCTACACCCCTCTGTTGTCTGCTGCACTGCATGTGCACTTTCATGAAAAATCACACAGAATAAAATGAAAAAATATTAATATCTAGGAAATATGCTTCTTCTTGTACCCTGTTATGCCTCCTGCCAGAAAAATCCATCACATAGTGGTGAAAGTGAAAAACTGCTTTATCGGGGCTACATCCCTCTCTTCTGTGTTGCGCTGAATTTGTACTTCCTTGCAAAATCAGCCAGAATTAAATATTTATATGAAAATCTGCTGTCCTGCTTCTAAATTCCTCCTTTGTCAGCTGTACTGCATGTGCGCTTCCATGAGAAATCACTCAGAAAAAAATGAGAAAATATTTATGTGAAAAACTGCTGTCCTTGTGGTATGTCGTTCTCATGTCTGCTGTGCTACATGTGCACTTCCATGAGAAATCAACAAGAATAAAATGAGAAAATATTTATGGGAAGGGAAGGGAATATGCCTGTTGTTGTACCCCAGTATGTCTCCTGCCAGAAAAACATCTGTCACATAGTGGTGAAAATGAAAAACTGCTGCCCTGCTGCTATGTCCCTCTCTTATCTGCTGTGCTGCATGCACACTCACTTGACAAATCACATCCCCAAAAAATGCAAAAATAATTATGTAAATAAGTGCTATCCTGCTGCTATGTCCCTCTCTTTTTTGTTGCTGTACATGCATAGTTCCTTGAGAAGTCACCCAGAATAAAATAAGAAAATATTTATGTGAAAAACTGCTGTCCTGCTGCTATGTTCCTGTCTTGTTGGCTGTGCTGCATACGCAACTGCTCAAGAAGACATCCAGAATAAAATGATAAAATCTTTATGTGAAAAACTGCTGTCCTGCTGCTATGTCCCTGTCTTGTCATCAGCGCTGCATGTGCACTTCCTTGAGTATTCACCCAGAATAAAATCAGAAAATATTTATGTGAAAAACTGCTGTCCTGCTGCTATGCCCCTATCTTTTTCATTGTGCTTCAAATGCATTTCCATTAAATATCACTAAGAATAAAATGAGAAAATATTTATGTGAAAAAGTCCTGTACTGTTGCTACATCTCAGTCTTGTCTGCTGCGCTGCTTGCGCACTTCAATGAGACATGATCCGGAATAAAATAAGAAAATATTTGTCAAACACTGCTGTCATGCTGCTACGTCCCCCTCTTGGGTGTTGCAATGCATGCATCCTTCACAGAGAAATCACACAGAATAAAATAAATATTTATGTGAAAAACTGTTGCCCAGCTGCTATGTCCATCTCTTGTCTGTTGCTCTGCATGCACACTTCCATGCAAAATCTCCAAGAATAAAATGAGAAAATACTTATGTCAAGGGAATATGCCTTTTATTCTACCACAGTATGTCTCTTGTCCTAAAAACATGTGTTACATAGTGTTGAAAATGAAAAACTGCTGTCCTGCTGCTATGTGTCTCTCTTATCTGCTGCACTGCATGCACACTTCCATGAGATATCACCCAGAGTAAAATGAGATCATAGTTATAAGAAAAACCACTGTGTTGTTGCAACATTCATCTCTTGTCTGCAGCGCTGCATGTGCATTTCCTTGAGAAATCACACAAAAAAAGAGAAAATAATTTTGTGAATAATGGAGTTTGCCCTTTAAGGAGCAGACCAAGTTGTCCTGGGGAACCCTTCCCTTTGTGGTAGAGATTGTTTTCTTAGAGAGGAATGGGAAGGGGGAGTCATGGGACAAGTGACAAGGCAGGTAGAAAAGGGTGGAGCTAAGAAGTTGAACAGAATAGGGATAGGAGGAAGATGAAGCATGTGGGACAGAGGATGCTGGATATAAAATGAGCAACACAGAGGGATACAGCCTCTTTTTGATGACGTTTGTTGGTTTTTAAAAGTCCATAGAACTACAGCACATCAGATTAGCATTTTCTTTTTGGATTTTTTAGTTTAATTTTTAGGCACCAGCCTGGTAAGGTTTTGAGTCCCTGGAGACATTACAGAAGGTAAGTAATAGAAAGAAGAGCTGTATATCACTATCGGTTTAGTAGGGACAAGCACGAGTGGCTGGTGCTTCTTTGTAAAAGCTGATATTTGGAGGAGTTTCTCAGAGCAGAAGCATAGGAGAAACAGTTTAGGAGAGTTGCTGAAAGAAAAGTATTTCATGCAAGGTGCATGAAGTCAGCAAGAGCCATGGATAGAGGGAGTAACAGAATGAGAGCAGTGAGATGTAGGGGCAGAGAGGAGCTAAAAAAAAAATATGTGTTTGTTCTTGGTTAAAGAGCCGTTGGTCAATGCATCCTTATCATCTGGTAGGCTTGGTGGAGGTATTGTTTTTATCCTTTGCAGCAGAATCAGGGGAGGAGATTGTAGGGCACATAGGCAGTGAGGGAATGGTGAGACTGAAGTGAGAAAGCGAGGCAGAGGATATCGAGAAGGGGCCAGGTGCATGGATAGTTGGGGGCAATAGAGAGATGGGAATTGAGACCTGAACAGAAGAAAAGGGCAAATAAATCCCACACCATGCAGTTTTGTGGGTACCGAGAATGGGTTAGGGTGAAAACCAGCTGAAAAAGAGGGACCTAGTGAGGGAGCCCACGCGGCTCCAAAAATGGCATCTGACGTCATGTTAAGCGGCCACAGGGAGGGAAGCTACAAGTTTGAGGGATGATACCCAAGAAAGTTTGTCTGGTGACAGCATTAGAGCATGGCTAGCAGAAAGGGGGTGAATTTAATGAATTTAAGCATTTTTTCCAAGTTAAAAAAAATGCTTTCCTGCACGACGAGATGCTGGCATACTTTCAATTGGTGGTGAAGAGGGAAGTCCAGCGCAAGGCCTTCCCTCCCCTCTCTGATTATTGTTTTGTGGGATTTTAGACAGCTACATTTTAAGGGTCAGTAATTTGCAAAAGTTTTGGTGCTTTTTCTGAGAACTAAAGGGGGGGAAGCCATACGGTTGGGATGTGGAGTGTGATGTCGGGTCACGTGCAGGGGGGTCTGGCCAGATTAGGATACACAGTGGCCTGATTGAGGGGGTATTTTCCACGGGGGAGGTGCTGGGGGGATTCAAGCTTGGAAAAGGAGTGGTGGGGCAAGGGACGAGGCAGAAAATGGAACACACAGATGCAAGAAGATGTATGAGAACAGAGAGTTGGGAAAGAAGCATAATTTGCAAGGCATGGCTGTCATGGTGGGGTATGATGAACTGAGCGGCACTAACGGAGATACATTTGTCAGTTTTTATCAACAGTTTGGGCAGGCAATTGCAAAAGGAATGGTACCAAAGAACAGGCCTTCCAAAGAGGAGGCCTATAAGGTGAATGTGGAGTTGGTGGAGAACGCCAACATGATGTGGCAGCTGGTGGAGGGGGAGGAACTGGAGAGGTAGGGTGAAAATGGGGCAATAGAAAGTGACCAGTGGGGAGGCCACATAGCCCAAAAAGGCCACAGCCTTCACTGGTGGTTCCTCCTCAGGTGGTCAGTCCAGTACAATGGCAACCCTGTGTACCTGAACCGTTAGTACCTCTCCTAGATTTGGTTAGGGTTCTGACATGAGATCCCAGGGCAGAGCCTCCAGCTCTAGTGGTCCCACTGCCCTGATGTCTCAGCCAGTTGTCCCACCATAGGAACATGCCCAGGCTCATCCAAGCAGCATCAGGCTACAAGGAGCAGACAGGTCTACAGATAGTGTATCAGGTTCCATGGGTGATAGTATCAAGGAGGACATTGGGTAAATTATAGCGGCCTTGAGGACAGGTGGTTTAGTGCAGATGGAAACCACACTGGCAGAGATCAGGTCAGACAAGGAAATACGGGGGGGGAGAAAACTCAGCAGAAGGGATAGGAATAGGAAAAGGAACGAGGGAAACAGGAGCCCTGGGAATGAGGATAGAGGAGCACTTGCCGCTGACCATGAAGGATAAAATATGGAATGGAGAATATGAGGGCATATTTGCCTTAGTGAGTAGGGAGGTGGCAGCAAAATATGAGGAGGCAGAGAGTATAGGGAAGAGTGAGATGGCAGCAGCCATGGTGTTAATAGGTAGGAAAGAAGAGGATACATTTACAAAAGGAAAGATGTGGGACAGGTGGTTCATGGTGTTTACTACATATTCAGCCATAGTTATGGAAAAGGAGCCAGAGCTGGGCATCCCACTCATTATGTACTCCCTGATCATATGGAAGGCAAAGGCAAAAGGGGGGTGGGGTGGATATATTATGATGCGTTCTTCCACCAAAGGATGGCAACTTATGGGGATGTGAGATGGGACATGAAACAGCTGGACTTGTGGATGGATTATGTTAAGGATCAATCCACTCCAGAGGGGGAAATGGGAAGATGGGGAGGGCTGCCATAGAAGTGTTGCTGGGGATATAACAGGACATTTTGTGCATGGCCACAATGTTGATTCCGACACACATGATCGAGATGTGGGGGTTCCCACCCAGTGTCCAGATGCATGTCCTCAAGGGTCTCAGGTGGGAATAGCACAGGGTACAGGCCAGTAGCCCTTCCGAGTGGGGCCAAGTTACTGTGGGCAGCCATGGAATAGAGGGCAAAGAGGCAGGGGGTATGGGACCAGGATGGCCCAGTCATATTGAAGAGAGGAGGAAGAGTGAGATAGACCAGGGTGTTAGGGGTTTCGGGGGGCAGGAGGAATCAAGGGAAGGGAACAATTTAAGGCTTCAAAAACCCCCTTCAAGATAGAAGCATGGGACAGTGGCTCAGACGGTATCCAGATAACAAGACGGCAGAGTTTGTTAAGCAGGGTTTTAGGGCATGTTTTCTGCTACAGTACAAAGGTGCAAGACAGACAAGAGAGGCCAACAACTTGGGATTGGTCAGTGGAAAGGAGGACATCTTGAGAAGGAAAATAGATAAGGAAAAAGCCACAGGGAGGGTGGAAGGGCCGTAACCAAGCCCACCTTTGGACAGCCTGAGAATTTCTCCTTTGGGATTGGTCCCCAAAAAACAGAAAGGGTAATACAGGGTGATTTACCATCTGTCATTCCCAGAGGGGGACTCAGTCAATGACTTTATTGGGGAGGAGCACAGTAGGGTGACCTATGCCACATTGGAAGTGACAGTGCAGATTATTCAGATGACCCCAGATGCATAGCTGGCCAAGACAGACATAGAATCAGCTTTCCATTTACTTCCAGGTAGAAGAGTGGACTGAGATTTACTGGGACTTAAAGTGTAGAACCTGTATTACTTTGACAAGGCCATGCCTATGGGTTGTTCTATAGCTTGCGCTATATTTGAGAAATTTAGCACTTGCCTGCAGTGGATATTCCAGCAAAAAATAGATTGCAATATGTTCATACTCTATTTGGATGACTTCTTGCTAATAGGCGGTGAACACCCAGAGACAGAAAAGATGTTTGCTAGTTTTTAAGAATTGTGTGAGGAACTCAGAGTACCACTGGCACCAGAAAAAATGGAAGGCACCAGCAGGGTCATAGAATTTCTAGGGGTTGAGATAGATGCACTGAGGGAAGTATTTCAGTTACCAGACAATAAAGTTCAGAAGCTAGGGGGCTGCTCCAGGTGCATACTAGCAGGAGACGGGTGCAGTTAAGGCAGGTGCAACAAGTACTGGGGCATTTGAATTTCACTTGCAGGGCAATTGGGCTAGGAAGAGCATTTACAAGACAGCTAACAAAGGTCACGGCGGGGGTCATAAGACCACATCATTGGGTAGATATAACCAAAGGGGTGAAGGAAGATTTCAAGGTTTGGGAGGAATTTCTAAGCAGTTACAATGGCTGTTTCTTTTGGCAGCAAGACTGGGTTTTTAACATAGACTTAGAATTATATACAGATGCGGCAGGTGGCTTGGAATGGGGGGGAGGTATTTGAGAGGAAAATAGTTTTCAGAACCATGGCTGGTGGACTGGGTAAGAGAAGAAAGGACAAAGGACATTACATTGTTGGAAATCATGCCAATTTAGGCCTGCACCCTGGTATGGGGGAAGAATTGCAGAATCAGCAGATAACATTTGGGTGTGACAATAAGGCAGCAACGGGTGTACTGAACAACAGGCGGGTGAGAGCCGAGACAGTCATTCAGGTGCTGAGACAGCTAGTACTAAGAGGCCTGCTGTTGAATATGTCATACAGGGCCAGGCACATAGATGGAGTGAGAAATATCCTAGCTGACAGCCTTTCCTGTCTGCAGCTGGATTGTTTCCAGATGCTGGCACCAACAACATAAGAACAGAGAATGCCCATTCCAACGAACATCTGGGACATTGGCAAGAGGGAGCCGAGATGCTGTTTCGCAACTCATGGGCACCATGGACCTTGAGGGCCTATGAAGGGGCCTGGCAGGCATTGCAAACATTCAGGGAAGCACACCATATGGAGGTAAGTGGTCCATTTACAGAGGAGCAGTTAGGAAAATTCATTGTGGAGCAGTGGCAAAAAGGGATGGCTCACACTACGATGGGCATGTACCTAGCAGGGATCGGTTTGGTGTGCAGTCTGAAAAAATGGAAGGAGCCCACAAAGTCAATGCTGATAAGAAGGATGATGCAAAGTTGGAGTAGGTTAAAACCAGTGACCAAGGATGGTTGGTGGCCGATAGCAAACCATTTGCTGGAAATTTTTTTGGGGGGGGGGGATATTGCCAGCAATATGTAAATCCAAGGATGAGGCACAGCTGTTCCACATGATTTACCTCATGATGTTTGCAGGGGCCTTGAGAGTGAGTGAAGTAGGACATGGCAGGAAAGGGAAAGAGGGAGCTTTGGAATGGGAGGATGTAATCTGGGGGACAAGGGAAATGCAACTGATGATTAGGAGGTCCAAGACAGACCAAGATGGGAAGGTGTGTACTGTAGCCATCAAAGGGCAGCTTGATGGGCACCTGTGTCCAGTAAAGGCTTTGTGGGCCTATGCTGCACAGTGTTATAATAAGGAAGGGAGGCTATTCATACATGGAGATAAGAAGAAGGTGACGAGTTATCAGGTGATGGCCATACCTGGGGGAGGACCCAGATAGGTATTCCTCCCATTCTTTTTGAATAGGGGCAGCATCAAAATGGGCGGTGGAAGGGGAGTCAGTGATCAAAATGTTGGAAATGAGACACTGACAGTCGGCCAGTTACAAAAGGTACATTCGGGCCTTCTAACTCTGATATTAACTTGGTATTTGTTTTATCTTGCAGGAACAGAACCAAGATTGGGGGGTTTATGGGGATTGAAAAAAAAAGGGGGGATCAGTGATAATGAACTGGAATAAGACGGTGTCAGAGAATAAGATGTATATTTTGCTTGATTCAATAGGAGGAGGGAGGAGCACAGAAGTATGGATCTGCGGTCACTCCTACATTTACTGAGCAGAAAGGAGCACAGAAAAGAAGGCTGGGAAAAGCAGCTTTACCAAGATGTCAGACAATGTAGGCTGGTATGGCGTGGCTTTGGAGGGATGAAGTGGGCTCAGTTACTCCCAACCCTGATAGAGATGAGAGAGAGGCACCCCACCCCAGATCTAATTATTATACATCTTGGGGGTAATGACATGGGGGGAAGCCATGGGTTGATATGTATTTACAGGTAAAATGGGATATGAAGATGATAACAATGGTGGCAGGGGGTGAGCATAGCATGGTCAGACATGATACAGAAGAAAGTGTGGAGACATGAACACAGCCACATGGTGGTCGATAGGGCCAGAAGTAAGATGAATAGAAGGGTGGGGACATTGGTAAGGAGCATGGGAGGACACGTAATATTGAAGGGGTGGAAGAGTGGGTAGAGGATTTTTATAGATCAGATGGTGTGCATTTGTTGGACCTAGCTATAAACATGTTTAATACAGAGATGATGGGTTTTATTGAGGCCTGGAGGAGACAAACAGCGAGATAGAGGAGGAGAGCAAAAGAAAAGAAGCCCAGTCATCCAACGCAAGCTGGAGACAGTCTATGGGGAAAAAGGGTGAGGGGGGGGAATGATAAAGGGATATGAGGAGAAGAAGAAGCAACAGAAGGATTGAAAAGTAGTGTCCGTTTTCACTGTTACCTAAAAAAGAAGAAGAGGAGAAGAAAAAGTCACCCAAGTTTTCACCTGGGGAGGTGAGAAGAAAAGAAAGAAAAGGACGAGTGAATAGATATTGATATGCATTGCAATTTAAACAAGGAATTTTGTAAAGACAATAATGATGAATGGTGATGAAATTTGTAAATACAGATGTGAAACAGAATAAATCAATTGCCAATCTGTGCTCAACAACACACAGTTGTCTGTCCTGTTTGTGGGAGGATGGGAGAATCCGGGACAATGGAGTTTGCACTTTAAGGGGCAGACCAAGCTGTCCTGGTGAACTCCTCCTTTTGTGGCAGAGCTGGTTTGCTCAGAGAGGAAGGGGAGGGGGGAGGGGAGTCATAGGACAAGGGACAAGGCAGGTAGAAAGGGGTGGAGCTAAGAAGCTGAACAGAATAGGGATAGGAGGAAGATGAAGGAGGTGGAACAGAGGATGCTGGGTATAAAATGAGCAGCACAGAGGGATACAGCCTTTTTTGCAGAAGTTTGTTGCCTCCCACTCACCCATCAAATGAGGATGGAGAAAAGGGGGCTTGGAGGTGGTATGATCTGTCAAAGGTGGATGGCAGAACGAGTCCAGTCTGGGAGTTGATGGACTGACACAGGTGGATGGCAAGGGGGGGAGGAGGAGGAAGGAGGGAAGGGGGAATGATAAAGGAATACGAGGAGAAGGAGAAGAAGAAGAAGCAACAGAAAGAGAGAAAAGTGGTCTCTGTTTTCACCGTTACCTAAAAAAGAAGACGAGAAGAAGAAGTCACCCAGGTTTTCACCTGGGGAGGTGAGAAGAAGAGAAAGAAAAGGATGGGTGAACAGATATTGATATGCATTGCAATTTAAACAAGGAATTTTGTAAAGACAATAATGATGAATGGTGATGGAATTTGTAAATACAAATGTGAAACAGAATAAATTGATTGCCAGTCTGAGCACAACACACAGTTGTCTGTCCTGTTTATGGGGGGATGGGGGAATCCGGGAAAACTGATATCCTGCTTTTATATATCCCTCTCTTGTATGTTGCACTGCATGCACACTTCCTTCTGAAGTCACCCAGAATAAAATGAAAAATTTTTATGTGAGAAACTGCGGTCCTGCTGCTATGACCCTGTTTTGTCTTTTGCATTTCTTGAGCACTTCCATGAGAAATCAGCCAGAATAAAATAAACAAATAATGTACAACAGGATGGATGTTATGCTGGGATAACATCCACCTTGGATGTTTGGGCCCTCGGCTGTATGCCAAGGATATCCAACACTGTAGAAGGGATTTTATCTGAGCATAACTCCCACCCTGGAGTGCATTATTCCTATTTTACAATGACTCCTTTACAGACAGATTTAGACAAAAAAATAAATACAGTTTTAAAATGTCTTCATGTTATTTTTTAGAGTGGAAGCACATTCTGTTTTTTAAAAAGTGTCTCTTTACTGTTTATGCACAAGGTGGAGCTATTATCTGAGTGACACAGTTTGCGTCTGTTGACACCCTTTCTTGCCAAACCCCCAATTGTCTGGTACTGCTCAGATTCACTTCTTCACTCAAACAGTCACTTTTCTTTAATCTGTCTCCCATTACAATTCCACGAATAAATGTTTGTACCGGGAGAAACAGGTTATGATTATGGCTGATACTGACAGCTGCTGATGATTCCTGCTGACCGATAGTAATGGCTCCATTTAAGGATGGAAGTCTTGAGATCAGTTGGCACATTCCCCCATGCCTCCTTAAGGTAATGTTGAGTTGTCACAAGTTGGTAAAGAAGGGAACATAAATTAAATTTTTGTTGCTCCTTGTTTCCAGTGAACCGAGCAGTGTCAGTGAACCATGTGACCGGCATTTAAGGACTCCGAGATTCATTGAAGCCTCTGGATTTGTTAGAGAAAATGGCCATAAAAATCAAAATTGTGTATGGTACAAATTCTCCTCTTAGTATCAGACAACTGGGAAGGGACTTGCCGTGAAGGTAGTAGGCAGCACGGGAAAGTTGGCAGTGCTAGATGTGATCATTGGGATGGCTGTGGAGTGATTATTTTTTTTTTAGCATTTAATGCAGTCATTACTGTGCTGGAACTTCTGCCGGAATGTTATGCTGTTATAACATCCTGGTTCCTTTCCCAGTCTGACCAATGAAGGACCAGAATTCTTTATTGCCATTGTATAATGAGAAAATATTAATGTTAAGGAAATATGCCTTTTTTTATTTATTTTTTATTTTACTCTTTTTGCTGCCCGCAGCCACCGGCACATCTGCCCGATAACGGATCCCTGGAGCCCCACTTCCACACTGGCTGCATCTCCCAATACCCCCATCTTTCCCACTTGGGGGTGGGATTGCGGCACCTAAGCTTAGTGCTGCAATCATGGGACCAGTTCGGGAGCCAGCCTGGAAGCTAATCAGGGCCTGTGGCAAGCATCATTTGTGGTGACTGCGAACAAGAATTTTTTTCTTGAGTCCCCAGTGATGAGGACATGCAATGACATCCAGCATCTGCCCCACCCCCAATGGCTAAAGGCATCGGCATTTGCTATTCCTCCTGGTCTCCGCCAGGAGTCCTAAATGTGCTAGACATTCACCCCAGCTCTCCCCCCCCGGAGAAGGAGAGCAGCCCTAAGGGAGCTCAATCCTTCTTCCCCGACTGGCACTCCAGCTCCTCGGATCCATTCCCAAAACCAGGTCACTGGTTTCACAAACAGAATTCCAACTGCTGCACCAGTGGGCTAGCATGGGAATCTGCCTCTTGTTGTACCCTAGTAGGCCTCCTGCCTGAAAAACATATCACATAGTGGTGAATGTGAAAAACTGCATTGTTGCTGCTACCTCCCTCTCTTGTTCATTGCACTACATGTGCACTTCCTTGAGAAATCACCAAGAATAAATGAGAAAATATTTATCTGAAAAAATCCTGTTCTTTTTCTACATCCCATTCTTGCCTGCTGTGCTGCTTACGCACTTCAATGAGAAATCATCTAGAATTAAATAAGAAAATATTTATGTCAGACACTGCTATCATGCTGCTACATCCCTCTGTTATGTGTTGTGATGTATGCACCCTTCACAGAGAAGTCACACAGAATAAAATGAGAAAATATTTATGTGAAAAACTGCTGCCCTGCTGCTATGTCCATATCTTGTCTGCTGTGCAGCATGCATGCTTCCATGAGAAATCTTGTGGAATAAAATGAGAAAATACTTATGTCAAGGGAATATACCTGTTGTTGTACCCCAGAATGTCTCCTGCCAGAAAAACACGTGTCACATATTGGAGAAAGTGAAAAACTGCTGGCCTGTTGCTACATCCCTCCATTGTCTGCTGCACTGCATGTGCACTTCCATGAGAAATCACCCAGAATAAAGTGAAAAAATATTAATGTCTAGGGAATATGCCTCTTCATGTACCCTGGTATGCCTCCTGCCAGAAAACTCCATCACATTGTGGTGAAAGTGAAAAACTGCTTTACTGGTGCTACGTCCCTCTCTTCTCTGTTGTGCTGAATGTGCACTTCCTTGCAAAGTCACCCAGAAGAATATATTTATGTGAAAATCTGTTGTCCTGCTGCTAAATTCCTCTCTTGTCAGCTTTACTGCATGTGCTCTTCCATGAGAAATCACTCAGAATAAAATGAGAAAATATTTATGTGAAAAACCGCTGTCCTTGTGCTATGCCCCTCTCATGTCTGCTGTGCTACGTGTGCACTCCCATGACAAATCAATAAGAACAAAATGAGAAAATATTTATGGAAAGGGAATATGCCTGTTGTACTCCAGTATGTCTCCTGCCAGAAAAACATGTTTCACATATTTGTGAAAATGAAAAATGGCTTTCCTGCTGCTATGTCCCTCTCTTATCTGCTGTGCTGTATACATACCTCCTTGAGGAAATCACTCCCCCAAAAAATGAGAAAACAATTATGTGAAGAACTGCTATCCAGTTGCTACGTCCCGCTTTTGTCTGCTGCACTGCAAGCACACTTCCTTGAGAAGTCACCCAGAATAAAATTAGAAAATATTTATGTAAAAAACTTATCTCCTGCAGCTATGTTCCTGTCTTGTCGGCTGGGCTGCAAGTGCACTTTCTTGAGAATTCACCCAGAACAAAATGAGAAAATATTTATGTGAAAAAGTGCTGTCCTACTGCCACATCCCTGTTTTGTTTGAAGCGCTGCACACACACGTCCATGAGAAATCACCCAGAATAAAATAAAGGAATAATGCACTACAGGGTGGGTGTTATGCTGGGATAACATCCTATCTTGGGTGGTTGGGCCTGAGGCCACAGACCAAGGGCATCCAACACCATAGAAGGAATGTTATCCAAACATAACACCCACCCTGGAGTGCATTATTCTTATTATACAATGGCTTCTTTATGGACATATTTAGAAAAAAATACATTTTTTAACATCAATTTTTAGAGTGGAAGCACATTTTTTTAAAGAGTCCCTTTATTGTTTCTTCACTAGGTGGAGCTATTATCTGAGTGACACAGTTTGTATCTGTTGACAACCCCTCTCTCCCCCACCCTCCAATTGTCTGGTACTGCTCACACTCACTTCTTCATCCAGATAGTCACTTTTCTTTACTGTGTTTCCCATTACAGTTTCATGAATAAATGTTTGTACTGGGAGAAACAGGTTATGATTATGGCTGATACTGACTACAGATGATGATTCCTGCTGACTGATGGTAATGGCGCCATTCAAGGATGCAAGTCTTAAGTTCAGTTGGCAAGTTCCCCCATGCCTCTTTAAGGTAATGTGGCATTCTTTCTTGCCATTGAATAATGAGAAAATATTAATGTCAAGGGAATATGCCTCTTGTTGTACCCCAGCATGCCTCCTGCCTGAAAAACACATCACATAGTGGTGAAAGTGAAAAACTGCTTTACTGCTGCCACATCCCTCTCTTGTTCATTGCACTGCATGCACACTTCACTGCAAAATCACTCAGAATAAAATGAAAAAATATTTATGTGAAAAACTGCTGTCCTGCTGCTGTGTCCCTCTCTTGTCTGCTGCAATGCTTGTGTACTTCCATGAGGAATCACTAAGAAGATAATGAGAAAATATTTATGTGAAAAATTCCCGTCCTGTTGCTATGCCCCGTCTTGTCTGCAGCACTGCATGCACACTTCAATGAGAAATCATCCAGAATAAAATAAGAAAATATTTATGCCAAACACTGCTGTCTTGCTGCTACATCAATCTCTCGTGTGTTGCAATTCATGCACCCTTCACAGAGAAATCACACAAAATAAAATGAGAAAAAATTTACTGAAAAACTGCTGCCCTGCTGCTACATCCCTCTGTTGTCAGCTGAGCTGCATGCACACTTCCATGACAAATCTATTAGAATAAAATGAGAAAATATTTATGTCACGGGAATATACCTGTTGTTGTAACCCAGTATGTCTCCTGCATGAAAAACACATCACATATTGGAGAAAGTGAAAAACTGATGTCCTGCTGCTACGTCATTCTCTTGTCTGCTGTGCTGCATGTGCACTTCTATGAGAAATTAAACAGAATAAAGTGAGAAAATAATAATGTCAAGAGAATACGCCTCTTGTTGTACCCCAGTATGCTTCCTGCCAGAAAAAGATGTCACATGCTTGTGAAAGTGAAAAACTGCTTTACTGCTGCTACGTCCCTCTCTTGTCTGTTGTGCTGCATGTGCACTTCCTTGAGAAATCATGCAGAAAATAATGAGAAAATGTTTTTGTGAAAAACACTGTCCTGCTGCTACATCCCGCTCTTGTCTGCTGAGCTGTATATGGTCTTCCATGAGAATTTGCCAAAAATAAAATGTGAAAATATTTATGTGACAAATTGCTGTCCTGCTGCTTCATCCCTGTCTGGTCTGCTGTGTTACATCTGCACTTCAATGAGAAATCATCCAGCATACAATAAGAAAATATTTATGTCAAAAACAGCTGTCCCACTCTTGCGTCCCTCTCTTGTCTGCTGCGATGCATGCAATCGTCCTAGAGATGTCACCCAGAATAAAATGATAAAATATTTATGCCAAGGGAATATACATGTTGTTGTACCCCAGCATGTTTCCTGCCAGAAAAATACATGTTACATAGTGGAGAAAGTGAAAAACTGCTGTCTTTCTGCCATGTCCTTCTGTTGTCTGCTGTGCTGCATGTGTACTTCCATAAGAAATTACCCAGAATAAAATGAAAAAATGTTAATGTCAATGGAATATGCCTCTTGTTGTACCCCAGTATGCCTCCTGACAGAAAATCGCCCAGAATAACATATTTAAGTGAAAATCTGCTGTCCTGCTGCTACGTCCCTCTCTTATCAGCTGCACTGCATGTGCACTTCCTTGAGAAGTCACCCAGAATAAAATGAGAAAATATTTATGTGAAAAACTGCTGTCCTGCTGTTACGTCCCTGTCTTGTCTGCTACGCTGCATGCACACTTCCATGAGAAATCACCCAGAAAAAAAATGAGAAAATAATTATGTGAACATCTGCTGTCCTGCTGCTATGTCCTTCTCTTGTAAGTTGTATTGCATAAACACTTCCTTGAGAAATCGCCTAGAATAAAATGATAAAATATTTATAAGAAAAACTGCTGTCCTGCTACTACATTCCTCTCTTGTCCATTGCATTGCATGTACACTTCCTTGAGAAATCACCCAGAAGAAAATGAGAAAATAATTATGTGAAAAACTGCTGTCCTGTTGCTATGTCCCTCTCTTGTCAGCTGCACTGCATGTGCACTTCCATGAGAAGTCACCCAGAATAAAATGATAGCTCTAGTAGGGCAGAGTTAATGCTAGAGGCAGTGCAAGCTGAAAAAATCCTGTCCTGTTTCTACATCATAGTCCTGTCTGCTGAGCTACTTGCGCACTTCAATGAGAAATCATCCTGAATAAAATAAGAAAACATTTATGTCAAACACAGCTGTCCTGCTGCTGTATCCCTCTCTTGTGTGCTGCGATGATTGCACCCTTCACAGAGAAATCATGCAGAATAAAATGATAAAATATTTATGTGAAAAACTGCTGCCCTGCTGCTATGTCCATCTCTCATCTGCTGTGCTGCATACACTCTTAAATGAGAAATCTCCCAGAATAAAATGAGAAAATACATATGTCAAGGGAATATACCTGCTGTTGTATGTCAGAATGTCTCCTGCCAGAAAAATATGTCACATAGTGGAGAAAGTGAAAAACTGCTGTCCAGTTGCTACATCCCTCTGTTGTCTGCTTCACTGCATGTGCACTTCCATGAGAAATCACACAGAATAAAATAAAAAAATATTAATGTCTAGGGAATATGCCTCTTCTTGTACCTCCTGCCAAAAAATTCTATCACATAGTGGTGACAGTGAAAAACTGCTTTACTGGCGCTACGTCCCTCTCTTCTCTGGTGCACTGAATGCGCACTTCCTTGTGAAATCACCCAGAATAAAAAATTTATAAGATTATCTGCTGTCCTGCTGCTAAATTCCTCTCTTGTCAGCTGCACTGCATGTGCTCTTCCTTGAGAAATCAACCAGAACAAAATGAGAAAATATTCATGGGATGGGAATATAGCTGTTGTTGTACCCCAGTATGTCTCCTGCCAGAAAAACATGTGTCATATAGTGGTGAAAATGAAAAACTGCTTCCCTGCTGCTACATCCCTCTCTTATCTGCTGTGTTGAATGCACATTTCCTTGAGAAATCACCCCCACAAAATGAGAAAACAATCTGGCTGCTACGTCTCTCTTTTGTCTGTTGCACTGCAAGCATACTTCCATGAGAAGTCACCCAGAATCAAATGAGAACATATATATGTAAAAAAACTGATGTCCTACTGCTACGGCCCTGTCTTGCCTGATGCTCTGATGCACTGCAAGCTCACTTTCATGAGGAATCGTGCAGAATAAAATGCGAAAATATGTATGTCAAGGGAATATACCTGTTGTTCTACCCCATTATGTCTCCTGCCAGAAAAACACGTCACATAGTGGAGAAAGTAAAAAACTGCTGTCCTGCTGCTACATCCCTTTCTAGTCTGCTCCTCTGCATGCCATGCACAGGTCCAAGAGAAATCACCCAGAATAAACTGAGAAAATATTAATGTCAAGAGAATATGCCTCTTGTTGAATCCCAGTATGCCTCACTCCAGAAAAATACATGACATAGTGGAGAAAGTGAACAAGCATTTGTCAATGCCGTATGTTTGCTTGCTGGCATTGGCACTGGCAGTGTAGGAGTGAGAAAGATGCATAATAGGAATGGCAGTGAAGTATTTAACTGAAGTCAGACCCACCACCACCCTACAGAGACTGACAGGCATTGGGGTGTGCCTTGGATCGTCAGGCATAATAGCTGCACCATTTCACCACATCCTACCCTGCAGACACCGACAAGTGTCACGGTGTGCCTTGGGGTCTTTGGGCCTTATGCTCACTCCATTCCATCAGGAAATATGGTGAGATGGGTGCAGTATAGGAGAATGGAGTGAACTTTGGGTCCGAAGAGTCCAAGACACACCTCGATGCCTTTAACTGGCTGCAGGGTGTGGGTAGAATGGTATGACCAATACAGGTGACAATCCCAAGTAACACCCCCAATGCCTGTCATTCTCAACAGAGTGGGGCATTATGGTTGGAAACCCTAATGCCTCAAGCATTCATTGGTATTTTCAGTCCAAATTTTCAACATGGGTTTTTTGTTACCCCAGCCTTATGAACAGTAGCAGTATCAGTTTGTTAGCCAAAAGCTAATTTTGCACAGTGACTACACCATTTGGCACCACAGGGTGTGAAAACACATTTTGAACAGGATGTAAAAAATGACAGCTGTACTGTCCATGGGGAGGTGTAAAAAATGGCAATGTCGAAAATCTGCAGTGAAAATATAAAAAAAACCTGGTGAAGTCACAAGCGTGCGTAGAAACTGTGCAATGCATACCGGTAATGTAATTAGTTTGGGGATTTTTTTACAGCAGATTTTCAACACTGGCATTTTAGGACCTCTGCACACGAACAGTGTCACTGTGATTTTCTTAAGCTGTCCCGAACAGTGATTTCCTACAGCGACCACGCATTTCTGTGACAGAAGTGCGAAAACACATTTCGGCCATGGTGTGAAAAATGACAGCTGTACTATTCGTCAGGAGGTGTGGAAAAATGCCAGTGTTGAAAATCTGGACTGAATATATTACAAATTCATGAAGTTACGAGGGTGCATGGAAACTGCAAAATGCTCAGCTGTAACACAGTCATTTTATGGACTTTTGTCACCAAATTTTTAACATAGCCACTTTAAGACCTCTGCTCATGAACAATATAACTGTGATTTTCTTAATTCGCACACCGACTGCGCCATTGTGCACTACATGCCTGAAAACACATTTTGGGCAAGATGTGAAAAATGACAGCTGTACTGCTCATAAGGAGGTGTGGTAAAATGGCAATGTTGAAAATCTGGAATGAAAGTATTAAAAATTTGTGAACTTATGAGCGTGCATAGGAACTGCACAACACACACTCGTAACACAGTCATTTTTTGGTAATTTTTTCACCAAATTTTCAACTTAGGGTTTTGGGGGCCTATCTCATGAACTGTGCCACTGTCATTTCAGTACTCAGTCCTGAAAGGTGGTTCTGCGCAGTGACTGCAAAATCACCTTTCATGACTGAATAACAAAATGACAGTGACTGAGTTCATGAGGTGGGGCCCCAAGAACCCCATGTTGAAAATTTGGTGAAAAAAGTATCCAAGATGGCCAAGATATGTACCAAAGTTTAAAAAAAAAACATTTATGTCATTTTACAGCTTACCGGCATTTCTTCAGTTCGCGGTCAGCTTTGAAGGGTGCAGATGTGTTCCTGGTCCACCGAAGATCATCGTGCTGGGCTCTGTAGGTATGTATGGGGGGGTGTGGAGAGTTGGGTGTGCAAAGGGTGGGTGCAGGTTGGGGGGGCAAGACAGTCAATGAGGACCATTTTTTTAACAGTTTTTTTTTTTTGTTACTGCAGGAAGATGACGCAGGACTTTTCCCAAGCAGGGGTGGGCTACCAGCATGGCAGCTGAAAGGTTATTTTTGGTGGATGGCAGTGGAGCTGATGGGGGATTGGGCACCCCTGATGGCCATACCAACTTTTGCCATGCTGGGGTGGGCTCCCAGAGTGGCAGCTAAAAGGTTATTTTTTAAGGGGGGGGCAGCAGTGGAGCTGATGGAGGATTGGGCACCCCTGTTGGTCATACAGTGCACGCAGGTGAAGGGAAGTGCATGAGCATGCTGGGGTGGGCTCCCAGCGTGCTACGTAAGTGGGGGGTGATGATGAACTGTCAATGACATCTTAGATGCAGTGAAGACATACATGTAGGCAATTTGCATACTGTCATTCCTCTCTTATCTGCTGAGCTGCATTCACACTTCCATGAGATATCACCCAGAATAAAATGAGAAAATGTTTAAGTGAAGATCTGCTGTCCTGCTGCAACATACAAACATATAAAATTGCCAAATTGCCAGCATATACAGGCCATATGGTCTAGCTAGTCTGCTTAAGTGTGCAGCACTTCAGCCCATTAGACTGCAGCTGCCCCCCCCCTCCCATTAACTCTTCCCTCACACAACTGCCCCCCCGGTATGTACTTTCCCCTTCAATTTGTCCCACCCCCTCTTGAAGCACCCCACAGTCTGCACTGATACAAGTTGCTCAGGCAGTGCATTCCACCCTATTACCACTCCTTCAGTGAAGCAGTGCCTCCTCCTTTCCCTCCTGAATCTGCCCCTCTTTAACGTCAGGGAGTGCCCTCTGGGATCTCTTCCATTCTGGAGAGTGAACCCACCCTGGAAGCCTACTCTGTTCATCCCCGTCAGGTACTTGATCATGTCCCCCTCTCTCTATCCTCCAGGGTATACATGTTGAGCTCTTTTAGTCTTTCCTCATAAGTTCTATCCTCCAACCCCTGGATCATGTTTGTTGCTCTTCTCTGCACTTTCTCCAGTAGTTTGATATCCCTTTTCAAGTATGGGTGCCAGAAATGCACGCAACACTCCAAGTGCGGCCTCACTAGACACCTGTACAGGGGCAATATGACTTTACTACATCTGGATGTAATCCCCATTGCTATGTACCCTAGCATCCTGTTAGTCTTAGCCAGTGCCTTCCTACACTGGCTGAGTAGTTTCATTCCCCAGTCACCAGCACCCCCAGATCCTTCTCCTCGTTGGATGTGGACAGTTTGATACCATCCATCCAGTAGCTGTATCCTGTGTTTTTGGTTCCGAAATGCATTACCTTGCACTTCTTGGCATTGAACCCAAGCTACCAGGTGTGTGACCACTCCTTGAGTCTTGCCAAGTCCTCCTGCAGTTATTTGTCACCCTCCTCCCCATCCACCTCAGCACAGATCTTGGCATCACTGGCGAAGAGGCCGATCTTGATTCTTGATCTCAGTCGCTATGTCTGCTATGAAAATGTTAAATGGACTGGTCCCAGTATTGATCCCTGTGGGACACCACTTGTCACTGCCCTGGGCTCCGATGCTTCTCCCCACACAACTACCATCTGTTGCATGTCCCTCAGCCAGTTTTCTAACCATCGGGCTAGCTTCCACTGAAGGTTTTGCTGAAATCCAAGTAAACTACATCTACCACATGGCCCTTGTCCAGTGTCCTCATGACCCAGTGAAAAAAATCAACCAAGTTTATCTGACAGGATCTGCCAGCGATGAACCCATGCTATCTGTCATTTTGCAGATCATTATCCACAAGAAACTGCACCAGCCTTTCTCTTGTGGCTAGAGTCCATCAGTTTCCATCAGTTTCCCAACAATTGCAGTGAGGCTCACTGGTCTGTAGTTCCCTGGTTCATCCTTGGGCCCACTTCTGTGGAGAGGAACCATGTGTGCCTCCCTTCAATTTCTAGGCACACATCCCGTATTTAGCAAGGTGTTGAACAGATCCACCAGTGGTTCTGCCAGGACCTCTGTCAGTTTCCTCAGCACCCTGGGATATACCCCATCTGGCCCAGGTGCCTTGTCTACCCTCAGGGACCTAAGGCCCTCCAGCACCCTTTCTACTGTGATGATCCCATCTGTGGTTGTCTCACCCCCCCCCTCCATGCCTGTGCCCCCCTTCCCTGCAGGAATGGGTCCATCTATCTCCCTTGTGAACACTGAACAGAAGCACTCATTAAGTACTTCTGCCTTCTCAGCCCCCTTGTCTACCCACCCACTGCCTTTCTTGATCTTAACTATTTGATCCTTGCACTTCCTCTTTTCCCTGATATATCTGAAGAAATCCTTTTCTCTTTCCTTAATCCCCCATGGTAATTTCCTTTCCCTGGATGCCTTTGCAGTCCTGACTGCTCTGCTCCCTTCCTTGGATTTCCTCTCATAGTTCTTCCTATCCTCTGCCCTGTTGGTTCTCTTGAAGGTGCAGAAGGCCCTTCTCTTATCCCTCACCTTCTCCGTTACCTCTTTGGTCATCCAGCTTGGATGCTTTGTCCCTGATTTCTTTTACTGGCTCTTGACACAAGCCTTAGTGGATTCAATCAGCCCTAGATTTATGATCGCCCATTTCTGCTCTGCGTCCATGTTAGGGTGGATGCCATCTATGTGTGATCTCATTAATTGCCCCATCCTGTCAAAGTCTGCCTTTCTGAAGTCCAGGACCTTTGTTTTTGTATTGTGGATCTCTCTCTACCCAAACTGATTGAGAACCACACTGTGTGGTGATCACTACCAGCAGTGATTCTTCCACTGTTACATCTGTGACCTGTTCTCCTTCCTCCAGCACCAGGTCTAGAATATTTTCTTCCCTTGTTGGCACTGTCACTCTTTGGGTCAGGAAGTCATCCTGGAATGCTTCCAGGAAAATCTGCTCCCTGGTGCATGTGGTGGCTGGGATGCTCCAATCCACCCCTGGTAAATTAAAGTCTCCCACCAACACAGTGCTCCCTTTGCCACAGAGTCTCTTTAACTGCTCCCCTAGCTCCCTATCCATATCCTCTTTCTAGGTTTGGGGCCTATAAACAATCCCCAATCAGACCCTAGCCCCCTTTGGGGAATGGAGTTGTATCCAAATTACTTCTGACTTACCTGCTTCCCCCTCCTCCCTGATGCATCCAGTACCTTCCCTTATGTAAATGGCTACTCCCCCCTTACCTTTTTCTCTGTCCCTCCTGAATAATTTATATCCAGGGATGGCCAAGTCCCAGTCATGGTTTTGGGTTGCCCACTCCTCAGTGATGGCCACTATGTCTTCCTCTCCTTCTACCAACAGAACCTGCAGCTCTGCCGTCTTATTCTCCAGGCCCCTAGCATTTAGTGATACCACCCTCCACCCTGATTCTCTCCCAGCTGCCCCTTTACTCTCCCATCCCCCCATCCTAGACAAAGTAGGCCCTATCATTGCTATGGGGGTGAGGGCCTCTGGACCTCCACTCCTGATTCACTCCACCTACCCATCCCCCCACAGCAAGTTTAAATTGTACTTTGTGGTGACAAATTCCCTCAGTCTCTGCTTTAACACCCCCACACCTTCCTTACTTAGATGTAGCCTGTCCCCTGCATATAGATCTGGGTTCTTATGTGTGTGGCCCCACTCTCCCACCCAGCCATGCCCCATGGACTCACACCATTCTCTCAGCCACTTGTTGAAGTCCATGATTCTTCTTTTCCTGTCCGTACTTGCAGTTCACACTGGCAGAACTTCTGAGAATGCCACTGTACTTCCATCCTCTTTGCATAGCTTTCCCACTTCTCTGAAGCTGTCCTGAACCTCCTCTATCTGTCTTCCTTCCAGATCATTTGTTCCCAATTGAACAATGATATGTGGTTCCCCCCACCTTCTGTACACATCTACCAATGTACTGCTGCACCCTACCTGCTGTCATGCCAGGCATGCACTCTACCCAGATGCTGCCTTTCCTGGTACCCCTTCCTCCCATCTGACCCCCTTAACTATAGAGTCTCCCAGAATTATGACTGACTCCTTTATGTGCTCCCTCTTTTTTTGCACTCTTTTCCTTCCCCCCAAAAGGCTCCCTTCCCCTATCCACCCCAGCTATTCTGCCTCCTCCATTCTGTGTCCTGACTTCTCCCCCTTGCCAACTATGGCTGGTGTATCAGCTTCACTTACTAGACCATTCTTCTTGTGCCCCCCTTACCTTCTCCATGCCATTTCCTCTGCCCCACATCCTGCCACACTCCCCACTACAGTTTTCCTGTGTTTTCCTTGAGTAGCGTGTGCCTCCTCCCCAAGTTTCCTTCCTCAGCCTTGTTCCATCCTTATCCTTGCTGCCTCCTGTTTCAAGCTTTGTTGCACTTCCCTGTTCCATCATCCCTGGTTTGCTTCCTTACCACCTTTCTGCTGCCCTTGTCTCTAGGGCTATAGGTAGCACCTGCCACTTCTGTGATGTATCATTTCTTCCTGGTAGCAACCCCTCTTTAGCCTTCTCAGTGATTACACTACCATCCCCCTCCTGCTTCTCCCAGTAAGTGATTTCAAGCTGTGGTAATATTTACGCCTATATATGGGAAGCCTTGTGGGGCCCAGGTAATGTCAGTACCAACAAGACAGTACCTGCAACATGCCCCATTTGGGGGGGACAAGATGGTTTTCTTTTGATCAGTTTTAACATTTTTTAATGTCATTTTTTAGAGTGGAAGTACATTTTTTTTAAAAAAGAGTCCCTTTACTGTTTCTCCATTAGGTGGAGCTATTGCCATGTGGACTTCCCTGAAATCAAAAGCCTCCACACTAGTATGAATGGTTCAACCACTTGATGTTTTATTTTTTAACAGATTTTTATTCACAACATATTCACTTTATACAATGCCTTCACCATTTCAATGCATCATAATACACCATAACATTTGTTGTTGCCCCTTTATTACCAAGTTGCACATATTTACAAAATCCTTCTTTCTGTCCCAGGCATGTCTAGCCCAATGCCTCTTTGCCCATCCAATGTAGTTCTGGGTTCAAGTGACCCACCTGATCCCCAGCCTTGTGCTCCTTGGGGTAAATACCCCATGAGGGTCCCTCCCCTACTCAGCCATACCTCTTTCCTACTGGGCCCCCTATTTTTGGGCTTACTAAATAAAAAAACTAGCAGAACAACCCCCTCAAGCCCCTCCAATGCTTGATAACTTCCCTAACTGCCCCATTCCACCCTAAATTCCCCACCGCAGACAAATGCACGCTGTCTGATCGATACATCCCTGGGGTGTCATATGTTATCAAATCATGCCTGATGTACAGGCCACTGACCTTTTGTACCCACTCAGCCAATTTCTTATTCACCCTCTTTCTAGTCTGTTCTATTGCCAGGGTGTTCCTGGCCTGCCTCCAATATCTCCTGGGTATGAACTCAGGCCATACAAGTCTGGCTTGCAGCCATCTTGTCTGCACTGCTGCAAAGTCCTTAAAGATGCATTGTGTCAACACCCTCCAGGGGGTGTTGCCCAGGTCATTCCCTCCAGCATGGATAACTATAATATCCAGCACTGGAAATGCTCCTCTCATCCAGCAGCTGTGCCATGCTTTTCCATCGTAGGCCCCTGCATCCCTGACACAGGATCCAGGTCTGGTTGGTGTCCTGCCCCAGCTGCCAGCCTCCTGTCAAAACCTTTGCCCAGTGCTCTGCCCAACAAACATAGGAATGGCTTAAGATCCAAACCACCCATTGTTGACCATCCCCTGCAACACATAAAAACCCTTGATTGATAAAATTTCCTAACATGACTTTTATAGGCCTGAGAAGACCACCTGCCAACCTTCTGGACCATCTCCAGTGTACCCCCTAAAATTACCACCTTCAAGGCAACACCAATCTGGAATGAGTGTGAGGCAAACCTGTTTGGGTCCTCCACGATGAAGGACATGCCTTTTTTTAAGACCCCTGTGACCTGGTATGTGGTGGCCAGTACTCCATTCCCATATCTGAAAAAACACCCCAGACCACTCGGCTTGCTGACTGCATATGCCCCACCACTGCCAGCATGTGCTGTCCTGAAATGGCTGACCTTTTGAGCAGTATCCTTCATACACTGCCTGTCTGGTCTGTTTTGGATCTCCTGAGCCAAATAGTGATGCCCTCCTCTGACCAGGAGATGTCCTGTTCTTGGAAGCCCCCCTTCCTTGTCCCCTTGACCCATAGCTACTACCTTTCTTACTCAGAATGCCCCACATGAAAGACCCAAAATATTGCTGAGAAGAGCCCAGCCTCATACGCCAAAGTGCACACATTCTGCAGGCTGCCCACCAATTTGTGGAGGCTGCTCTATGCCATGTCATAGGCCCTTAGCATGTTGGTAGCCCAGGTGCTCTGCAAGAGAAGTTGGGCTCACTCCATCCCAATCTCCCATGGGGATGGTGGCACCTGTGTCATGAGTGCAGCCACCACCAGGGCCATGGACTGGAATCTGTGCAGCTGAAAACATGAGAGGCTGTCAGTGATGGCATTCTTAACTCCAGCCACATGCTTCAATCTAAAAGACATATTGAGACTACATGCCTCCCATACCATCATGCATGCCACCCTGAGAACTGCGTTGGAGGACGCAGACTGTTTATCACTGCTACTACCACCATGTTGTCACATCTAAACATCACTTTCTTATTTCTCAGTGCTCCCTCTAGACTACCATAACCACTCAGATGGGGAAAGGTAATGGCTTTTGTGAGGCCCAACTCCACCCAGCATTGTGGCCAATGTTCTAATACCCATTCCCCTTGAAAATATGCCCCCCATACCTGCCCCCCAGCTGCATCTGTAAACAACTCTAAGTCCAAGTTGGTTTCCCAACAGTCTTGCCAAAATGTCATCCCATTGCAATCCCACAAAAAAAACTCCCAGGCAAGCAGGTCCTGTTATGCCTGGGTTATGCCCCCTATCATCCCACATACACCTCACACTGTATTCCTGGTCTATTATACTGTGATACTACTGTTTTGCACTAACATGTAGATATAGGCCCCCATCATATAAGCATGAGTGTCAGGAATGTGCTTTGCTGCTAATATATATGCTAATGTTTACATCCTTTGATAGGATTAGAACATACATGACTATTATACCTTACTATAAAGCATTATGTTTGTCTTTTACATATATTCCATATATAGTCCACCTAATCACTGATAAGATGACTCTGAGGGATCATCAGTGATTATTGTATCCTTATATTCTCATATAATTATAAGTAGTGTTCATTTTACACTCAGGCAGATATGCCACATGTAATAGAACCCTGTCAGCACTTCTCGTCATCTCATTAGAGGGAAATCCTTTGTTATGTCTTATATTTTACATAAGCAATAAATGCCATGTGTAGTTTGAACCCATCAGTATTTCTTTTGTCCAAGCTATAATGCAAACAGAGGCATATTATTTGTCTCATATGATACTCATTAGTAATTCTGTCTCCTAAGTCATCATCCAATAAAGTATGGCTTAGGGCCAATACATATTGTTTCTCATATCTGTAACTATGTTGTAATCTCTGCTGCTATACTGTTATCTGTAGTATTTAGCCTTCTGCAACCCAGTTCCACAGGGAGAGAGACCAAGATCTTGGAGAACCTGAGATCCTACAATCCTGGAGGTTATGTACATTCTTCAGGACAGTGGTGAGAAAGCCATCTACCTTGTGATTTTCTCTGTCACATGCTTGGCATAAGTAGTATAATAAACTTTATTAGTACTCCATGCTTGTTTATGAATGTTTCCTGCAGACTACAAAGACACAAGAATCTATTATTAGTATTATTATTATTTACTCTACTATCTGAGATTGTTTACATAACATAAATGGCAACCGCGAATGGAGTCTGGGTGTTTGCCAAGTTTCATTCCAATTTCCTCTGTAAATTAAAACACTGGGTGAGAAATCCTCAGTAACAAGCAGCTGAGGGTGTCTTCTGTTTAACTTTTCGGTCTGTTGTGTGTACCACAGTGCAGACAAACAATCTCTTGGCAGATATTCAATCTCTGTGTAATGAGTTGTTTTATTTTTTTCCCTATTCTTTCTCTGTGGGAACACACAGCTGTAAAGGGATCCGAACAGACAGATAGACTACTGTCATTTGTGGTCTAAAATCCTTTTTTTTTTACTCATCTAGGAGTCCACATTATGCCAAATGTTGTTTGTGTCCTTTCATGAACTTTGGTTGCAAACAAAGTTTTTGATCCATAGACAGCTATGGATTTCTTAACTTAAAAGACATGTCTAAAAATATCAGTACTGAGATGAGGCTAGATGCCTTAACATACCAAACTGCCTATGGTGATTTGTGTGATTTTGCTGAGGTAGCAGAATCCAATGATATCCTTTTAAGGGATATCATTGCCCATTATGGGAATTGAAAAATGGTACCAAAAGAGTTGATCCTGAAGGATTATTAATTGCAACGTTGTTTAAATGTTTTGATACTGTTCTAAATAAACTGTTTTGGAATGTGATTATGTTGCTTGCAAAATGAAGAATGCTGCTTGCAAGCAGGAAATTAGTCTGAAAAATGCTTCTCATAAAGAAAGGATAGATGGACTGCAGTCTCAGCTGCAGTCTCTCTGTCAAGAAAATGAGTTTCTCTTTAATGACAGAAGCAGCAAAGATCTGCATGCCTTAAGAGATAATGCTGAAAAGGCAAAACATGTTAGAAAAAAAGTTTTCAGACGTTTGTTGTTCTGGCTAAAAACACTGATTCCTTATGTTTTGAAAACAAGGAACTTAGGGATGGTAAGTCTAAAGTAATTACTGAAAGAGTTAACATGGTGGTATTTCAACACCAGACCTTGACTGAACCTCATTAACTATTATGTTTTGGTTACTGCAGACTTGAAATGAATGTTTTGAATCTAAACTGTGACACAGCTTCTGTTGATAACAGGCATGTTTTACACGATGGGAATGTCTTGCAATCTGAAAACATGGCACTTTCCAGCATGCTAACTCCTGTATCTGAGCTAGAATGTAGGTGTAAAAAGTCAGATATGGCAAATTTGCACTGTCAGCCAGAGGTATTGGCAGGGCATACTAACTTAATGCCCAAAGACCTTGCCTCTTCTCCTGTTGAAGAGTTTGACTTTGAACACTCACAGTATGCTGTGGGGTGGACTAGAACAAAGGCTAGTCACTTTCACAAAATGAAGAATTGTTAGAGTTTCAAAATGGTGGACACATCTGTCATCAGGTTGCATCCCCATACCATTCCCAAGATGGCCACTCATGGACATGTGATGATGGTCATAACACAGTAACCCAAGATGCCCATGAGGTAATCCAAAATTGCAGACCACCACATCACAGAGGTTGGATCATGCAGTCACAGGGACCTGTGATTGCTGCTATAACCAAACAAAACATACCGGAGGCTTTTGACATGATTAATAATGTTATTAGTAGCACTAGTGTTTCTGAGGGACAGAAGATTCTCATTAAAATGATGTAAACATACTTTTGAATGAGGCTGATACACAGTAGGTCATGAAGTCAGTATCTGATGCTGCAGAAACAGCTCATGCTGTTAACAATGTTTATTATACTAGAATAACCTTGGTCAAGGAACACATTGCAGTTAATTACATGAAATGTTGTGATTCTTCACTATGCAATTTAACATCAGCCTTCCCTGAGAAGACTAAATGTGCTGTTGTTTCTAACCCTGACAGCATTGGGCATATGCAGCTCATTAAAACTTTAAGTTGCAACATTAGAAACAATGTTGCTACCATCCAGCAACCTTCAGATGGGGAAACCCACTTTACATTTGATGGGGAAGGGGACAATCCTGATTCTGAAAGCCCTGTGACTATGATATTTTCAGCATCACAGACCATGTTGGGGGGGTTACAGGTTTGATTTCTGAACCTGGGCTGACAGCTGTTTCAGTACTACTTTCTCCACCCCTGATGGCTATTGAACCACAGTCCATAGCTGGAGAACTATGTGAAGCTTGCACACCACTTTTCTCCACTGTGCAGACAATCCTGATAGTGTCAGCACTGCAGCACATGATTCAGAACCCCCTCCACCAGTGACACCTGGATCATCCCATACTGTGGCTGCAATTGTAGGCACAAGCGAGGAACAGTCTGGGTTATTCCAAGCACATGCAACAGCAGACACAAGTCAAAAACAGTCTGGGTTATTCCCAGCACAAACTATAGCAGGCATTTATGCTAAGAAGGTACAAAGTCTCCTAATACTGATATTGCTGTATTTTCTTTTAGGTTCACTTTCCATGGCCCCAGCATTGGTTAATCCTAACATAGTTTTAGGGTATATTGAAACTGCTACATCAGATATAGCAATCTCAGAAGTTTTAGCCCAAAAATACAATGGACACATCATGCCCATTGCTTATGCAGCCCAGATGCTTGCCCCAGTGGAGCTGAAATACAACCTCTGTGAAAGGAATCTTTTGGATATATACTGTGCAATGAGATACTTTATGTGCATCATTGGATATGCACTTATTGTGCTGCATTCCAATCATTTGCCAACTAACATTTGTTGTGAGACAGAATAAAAGACTACCCTGTATCCAATGTCAGACTTACACACTGGTCTCTTATTTTACATGATCATGACATCACTGTCCTTCCTATCAAAACTCCATCCTTGTTGGCCCATGGCCTACAATTTACAGGAGAGACCCATGATTGTTCATTCCAACCCCCTGACCTACCTGTCCCAGGGACCTTTCTGACAGAACCCCAGAAAGCATTAAAAACCACTACTACATGTCATGTTTTGACTGATCACTCAGCCACACATACCAACAAGGGTCAAATAGCAGGGTTTGGAATTATTTTCCATTCTGGTGATGACAGAGTGTGCATGGCTAGTAATTGCATCATTGGATATGTATGATTCAGAGACATTGTTAAAACACACCTGAGAAAAGAAACAAATTGAAAAGCAGAGAGGCAAGAAGTCTCCTAATTACCAGAAATATTTGTAGATGGTTTAGAGAGCTGGGAAGTCCTTAAGATAAACGCAGCTTGTGTTAAGAGAGGAATAAAAATATTTTTCCTTATGTAAAATGATACCAGCATTCCATGAGAGGGTTAAGTTCTGCACACTTGAAGAAATGGCCTTGAGATAATTATAGAAAGCACTGCAGATACTATGTTTTTATTATAGAATCTAATTGGGTCTGTTTCTCTCTAAACTGAATTTCTTTGGAAAAAAACAAAGTTCTGTTACAGTACTCTATAGTATCAATTTGAAATACAGTGATACAGTGACTTGCTTGTGTACGTCACAACACTAACCAGTTTAAATACAAACTGTACATTCATAAGGCTCAAGCATATTTTAAACATGAGCTTTATGCTGCATAGGAAGGAGCCTCATTTGAGGGCAGTGTATAGGTTCCTTAATAAAGGAACTGAGGAAAAACTTCCAGAAATACCTCTTATAAGAAAGTGAAAATGACATTCATCTATCCAGTGATGGCCTACTCATTTGGAACATCACTGCTGTAACACTCATGAAAAGTTACGGGTAATTCCTGAACACCTAAGATTAGATTTTATCTACTGTACCAAGTATATGATACTCCAACTAGTTGACACCAGTGAGTCAATAAAAACACTAGACAGAATGACATCCTCTGTCAGATGACCACACATGAGAAATTATGTAGAACACTACATTAGAAACTATTTGATCTGTGAACAGAACAATACTATACCAGCTAGGAAAAATACATGGTTACCTCAGAGGCAATCAGGCCCCTGGAACAACATCCAGATTGACTACATTGGCCCCATGCCAACCACTAACAACGATAACTAGTTTTCACTAGTGATCACCAACCTAAAGGAGCAACACAGCAAAATGACTGCAAATGTCTTGGTAAACCTGCTATTTACCAGGAGAGGGTTAACCCTAAAGGTAAATTCTGATTACAGAGATCCAGCTTGATAGCCAAAGTAACACAGGAAATTCTGTATTTGTTATGGGTAAAACAAAAGTTTCATATCCGTACCACCTACAGTTATCAGGCCAGGTGGAATGTACTAACAGGTAGGACAACGTTATGTTATCCAGACTTGTTCAGGAAAACCTCAAAGGACTGAGATTCATTATTGCCTTTACTCCTTATGGCAATAAGAGGGACACCTTCTGCAGGTACACGGCATACTCCATTTTTGAAATCATGACCGGACAGTTCATGAGGCTCCCAGAACATTTACTTCTGATCCTGTGTACTACCACTGCTGATGAAGCATCAGTAGATAAATATGTTCAATATCTCAAACAAGACATCCAAAAAGTACACTTGTTTGCTGCACAACCTATGGACAATACCCAACAACAGGCCCTATCCCAGTGTAAACTCAGTCCAGCAGTCTACCAAATTAGGCTGCCTCACAACAACAGGCATTGATAAATGGCTACATGCCAATCAAATAAACCTGATTAAAGGAGATTAAATTACTTTTCTATACCCCAGTGGGTGCAATAGTACAAAACTATGTTTTTTTCTTTTCTCTTTCCTTCTAGGTTCCAGAGAGAGAGAGAGAGAGAGAGATGTGTGCTTTTATGCTTATTATTCTTTTAGAAGTATGAGTCTTCTTAAAAGCCTAAACTGCACATTTTATTGCACATAAGAACCAGTGACCTAAACCTAAAAAGATTACTGAGGCAGAATAACTCACAAGCCCACATGATTTAATTGCATCCAGTGGAATTCACACTAAGGTCCTAAAAGACATGTTCATCATCCAGGATGGCAGTGCGGCCCTACTGAATGTTATAATCATTGCTTTGGATCAATTCTAGAAGTTAAACTTGATCTGGACTCCTGTGTACATTTTATTGATAATCATAAATTGTGCATCCAAATTTATATGGCATTAAAAACCATTAAACTTTAAGGTTTTTACCCTATGATGCACCATAATTTGTGACACCTAATACTGAGTGCCCAAAATAGAACCCTGGCTCACCCAGTGGTCTAACAGCCACTTTCCAACCAGGAGCTCTAATTAATAATATGCAGCTCATGCACAACCCAGTGATTTTAAATATCACCCTTTAAACTTGAAATTATTTGTTTTATGTTTCAGAACAAACATTTCACACTTTTGCTTTTAATGATGTGATTGGATACCCTAGTAACATACCAGGTACTCATTAATGACTCCCTATACAGGGACTGATAGCACCACACATACAAACACTTAGGATTTTGACATCCTGACTACTTGTGGTACATCCTATGACTGTAAACCTACCCAAACACACTAGGCATTTTGTTTTGTTTTTGTTTGTTTAAAAAACAAACAAACAAACACAGGTTTAGACTCAGGCCTATTTGGTTCTGACATATCTATTTGAAATAGGGCTTATTTAGCCATTATTCAAGCACATACAGTATATTAAAGGGTCATGCTAGCATGAAATATAATATCTACAGGTAGCCCCTCCACCATTGCATGGTATAACTGTACATGATTTTGCTCATTGAAAGCAATATACATTTACAATATCAAGGATATTGTGAAGAGGTTTGACCTGACAAATGTTCATATTAATGAATTAATTTCTGCTAACATTAACGAAGCAGATGAGCATCACATAGCTAGGAAAGTCCTTTGCACTGCCTACAGCTACAATCATGTTCTTATAAGTCTTTGGTTAGCTCTTCTGGGATCTGGAATTAGGACATATCCTTGATCTCATCCCAGGCAACCAGGTACTCCCTGACCCCCTTGCTGATGTCCACCTAATAGTGTGGCAGTTTGGCTTTTCCTGAGGCCCTAACCAATCTCCCTGTGAATACTCTGCTTGGGGCAATTGCTTTACATGTGAAATTCATGTGCCACAAAACCGGTTGTACCATTCTGAGTTGTACCCTACATTTCCCTTTCAGTGCCTGCAACAATTCCTGGAACCTCCCACCTTGGCCTGAGGGAGCCTGAAGCACTGACCCTCCAAATCCAACTCAATACCCAAAAATTCCAGCCTCCTACTGGGGACTTCAGTCTTGTCACTGGCTAGGGGTACCCCTATCTCATTGCAGATTGCTTGGAAGACCAACACCATTTCCAAGGTGGCCCAATGCCCCCTCGCCTATAAACAAGAAATCATCTAGACAGTGCACCACTGCCTCCCCGGCTGTGCCTGTTCTCAAATACCCATAGGAACCAAGTTCTGAAAGTCTTGAGCATGGTGCAGGCCACTGAACAGCCCTTAGGCATAGCTTTGTCAAAGTAACATTTTCCTTGGAACTGAAAACCCAGAAGTTCCAAGTCCTGGGGCCAGGGTGGAAACAGGCAGAAATCTGCTTCAATATCAGTATCAGTCTTAGCTAACCACACCCCCTCTTGCCTTTATGAGCTCAACCGCTGTGTACAGCATGACATATGACACTGTGCTGCACTCTGGAGAAATGGCATCATTCACCGATTCCCTATCCAGGTATGATAGGTGGTGTATAAGCCTGTGCTCTCTCTGTTTTTTGGGGGGAATGATGCCCAAGAGGGAAACCTGGAAGCGGGTAAATGGGGGTCTAGAAATGGGCCCTTGGTATGTCCCAACGCCAGCTCCTTCTTAATTTTTTTTTTTTGACTCTGTTTCTTTTCCCTTGATGGAGGCCAGTATTTTGGCAGACATGCTTTTTCTGGTTCCTGTGAAACACAAATTAAAACACTTTGAAAATCCCTATCGTAGAATGTTTCCCCATGCCCGGTCTGCATAGTCCTGAATCCATATCAAAACCTTGTCTAGTTGGATGGGGACTGAGCCAAGGGAAGCTTGGCTGGCCTCCTTCCAAATCCATGTTTTATCCTACCTGCCACTAAACTCTCCCCTGCTGGACTGCCACCTGAAGTTGCTTTGGCCAGATTGTCCCTCCCCCACCTCCTTGCCCGGGGCAGTGGGGCTACCCCTGGGGCAGTGAGTTATGATATTCCCTAAGGTTCCTGCACCTGTTAACAGGGTGCAGGCCCCCACAACTGAAACAGGCATGATTAAACTTGCAGCTAGTCCATGTACAGGTTGTTTTTTGTAGGCTCAGCAGGTCTTGGCAGTGCTAGTGCCTGTGCCCTTTCTCCCTCCCCCCACTCCCCCTGGGGCAGAGAGCGTTCTGATCCACAGCTCCAACAGTGTGACATCCCATCGCACATCCCCATGAAAGGCAACCCTCTTCCGGAACTTCTCATCATAGATCAGCCATCCGTACCCGCTCTTAACCCTGTAAGCATCCCTGATTATGGCTGAATACATTAGCAGAGGGATAGCTAACTCAGGTTTCTTTTGAAACATGATGGCACTGGAGTGCGTAAATCCCTCCATCCATTCTCCAAAGGTTTTTTCTTTAAAGCTGATGTCCTCATTGGTTTTCCCCACTATTGCTAATGTTACTGCCATTTCTGAATTGGCCACTGACTCCTTCTGCTCATACTTCTTGGCAGAGTTTTTGTCTATCAGAGCGAACATATCTATGAATTCCCCCTTCCAGATCTTCTCCTTGAGAACCTGGGAAACCTATTCCCCCAAGGTCATAACTGATGGCCAGCCTGAACAGACCTTGGTCACCCCTTCCCCTCTGCACTCCCCTCCCTCCCTCCTTTGTCCCTGCCTTTGTTTCTTCCACTATCTCTTTCCACACATTGTCTACCTTGTCCAACCATTTTTCACCCTGCTTGTCCATTGCACTGGCAAGGTAATCCCTCAAACTACCCTCAACTAATAGGTCCACTACCGCATCCTTACCCATATTAAGCTGAGGCACACCCTCCTCACCTAGGTTGCTCCAGGTGGCCCTTTTCTTGGGACACTCCTTCTGGCTAGGTGGATTCTTCTGCTTGCCAGCTGTCCTCTCTTTATCCTCCTCCACTCTGGATTCTTGAATGATGGCCTGAAGCTGTTCCATCAATTCAGCTGCTTTCTGTACCAACACCTTGCTGGTCTTCTGCTTGGTGACCTTCCTGGGTGCCATCCTAAAAACTAGCAAAAAGACCAGTGAGCATGCCACTCCCTACTTGCCTGTTTGCTAATTATTATTATTATTATTTTGGAAGAAATTCCCAAAGGCTACTGCACCAACCAAGCTCCCCCACTGAGGGGGGCAAGGGGGACCCCATTCTGGTGCCCCCTTCATGGCCCCCCACCCCCCAGCAGCCTGGGTCTCACCACTCCAAGGCCGAGGGGAGGGGCCTGACTGTCTGATGGCCAGCCCAGGCCTCCCATTCATTGAGGTAAGCAGGCCAGTATCTGAGCCCTGTTAAATGCCCCTTTGTTCCCCCTGTGGTAGCCCACCCCAGAGGCCTGCTGACACAGCAACTGATGCCTCCCCCCAGATACCTGAAAACTTTTCCGTGTAGTGGGGGGGTCTCCAAATGGAAGAGCATCAGGGGGTATCTGTGCTGGGTGGCTCAAGAGGCCGGGTACCACCGCTCACAAAAGGCTGAGGCAAACTGAGGCCCTGGCTGCCCACCAACAATTGTGGGCCCAGTGCAACATGGCTGCTGGTAGCCTGCTAGGCCCCCCAAGGAGAGGGGCAAGCCTCTGCCCCCCAGGCCCATATGAGGGAACCATGAGGCCCGGTAGAAAATGTCCAGGTGAAAATGGCAGAAAGCAGGAACGGGGGAAGGATGAGTGGGTGGCTGTAGAAAATGCCCCTAAAGCCACCAAACACAAACCCCGATGAACAACTGGAAGAAAGCTCTGGGGGAGTGAGTAGGAGCCCAGTCCACATGAACAAAATGGTAGAGCTATGTGGTGGGCACCAGCAGGGGTCTTGACACCCCTTCCCCGTGGAAGCACCACACTCATGCCCAACTGAACCACAATTTCCCTGCATCCCAGCCACTGATGAGGCCCGCTGGGGGAGGCGCCTGCATGGGCAAAACAGAAAAGCCCAAAAAGCACTCCCCGTCATAGTGCCTAGCTGCACAGGCATGATGCAAATGTGGCCCTTACTCAGTGGTCATCTACTACTCCCAAGGGAAGCTCTTTGAACTGAACAATTGGGGGACCCACCAAGCCATAACAAAATGGCAGCGCCACATGGCAAATGCCGGCGGGGCTCAAGCTACCCCCCCGTGAGGCATGAATTGGGGATAAACAAACAGGGGAGTCACCCACATGACAGAAGTGGGACAAGATACCGTTGGCTGCCACAATGCCATGCTCCACTGGCACAATCAGCAACCCAAACTACAGAGATATTTTTATTTTTTTTGTGGAACCCCCCCGAGGCCATCCAGTGAGAAAACTTTTCCCTGTGGCCACCATGCGGCCATTAAACCAAACTCCGGGTTGGTGGGGAAAGCTCCCTGCAGGGAAACAGGGCAGCTGCAAAAAAGGAGGGGGCTCACAGCAAGGAAACCCCTCAGGGGGCACTGCGAACCAGGAAAACCTCCATGCTGGCAGAGATGGCTCCTGGGCAGGAAGCAGGATGGCTGAATGCAACCCACAGCCAGGAATCCCCGGGAGAGTCCTGACATGAGCAGCCTGACACTCCAGAGCAGCCACAAGGGATTGCAGGGCTGAACCAGTGGGGACCCGAGGGGAAATTTCTGCACAACTAATGCTTCTCCTGCTGGGCAGGTGAGCCCAACCGCCAGCAGGGAGCGAGCCAGCCAGTCTGGATGCTGTGTGGTCAGAAGCATGGACGTGGGGCCAGCACAAAGCTAGGCCTCACCACAAGCCCATGTGGCCCAGCCTACCACCAACACATACCAGAGCCAAAACAGGCCCTAATGAACAAGCATGAACCTTGAAACTACTGATGCCCTGAACTAAACATAGATGAATAAAACAAAAATACCCACCTGCTTATCCTACCTCAAAGTCATATGGCTTCCTAGAAAGGCAATACCAAAATCTGGGCTTAATATTATTCCCCTTACTAAATACTGGAAAATATAGCATACACAATTAAACATCAATGAATTACCTCCTTTTTTTTTTTTTTTTAAATAAGGAACCCATACTAAGAAGGCTACTACATATATTCCATTTGTTAAGCAATCTCTATTTACAGCTAGACCCTACAGGCCTGGTAGGGCCTGGCCTGCCACCTTACCCAACTGGAAATCTGTCCTTAAAAATCAAGATCAAAAGTCTGTGCAGCAGTCTCTGAAGTAGAAGTCAGTATTAGCTCAGGTGAGAGAGGGGGCTCCACTGGCCTGAAGCTCCTTTTCTACCCTCACAAGCCCTGCCCTTTCCTTCTAACCTTTGACCAATACAGTCTTGTCAGCCTGCTGCTTACATCATAGCTCTGCCCTCTTTCTGATGACCTCAGTCCCTGTGATGTCACAAAACCCCCTCCCTTTTTCCTAACAGGGCCCTCCCTTTTGCAGGTGCAGGTGGACAATCCTGTGTCACATGTAATTCTTTCCTGTCCCCTCTTCCCCCTGCAGATCCCAGGGGACCAATGACAATCTTGCGTGCCCTTTATGGGACAAGCCCTTTTATCTGAGTGACACAGTTTGTGTCTGTTGACACCTGCTCTTGCCCCCCCCAATTGTCTGGTACTGCTCACACTCACTTCTTCACCCAGGCAGTCACTTTTCTTTACTGTGTCTCCCATTACAGTTCCACAAATAAATGTTTTTACCGAGAGAAACAAGTTATGATTATGGCTAGTACTGACCGCTGATGATGATTTGAGATGACCGATGGTAATGGTGCCATTCAAGGATGCAAGTCTTGAGTTCAGTTGGCAAGTTCTCCCATGCCTCCTTAAGGTAATGTTGAACTGCCACCAGCTGAAAAAGAGAAAAAATAAATTTAATTTTAGTTGCTCCTTGTTTACCAAAAACCGAACAGTCAGTGAACTTCGTGACCGGAAGTTATGGTCTCCAAGGTTCACTGAAGCTGCTGGATTTGGGGTATAAAATGAAAATAGAAGTCAGACTTATTGTGTATGGTGTGAACTCTGCTTTTAGTATCGGACTACTGGGAAGGAACTGCCATGAAGGTAGCTGGCAGCACGGGAAAGCGGGGACTGCTAGATGAGATCGTTGGGATGGCTGAAGAGTGATTTTTTTTTTAACATTTAACGTGGTCATTACTGTGCTAGGTTCCAGTCCCAGTCTGACCAAATATTTATGTGAAAAACTGCTGTCCTGCTGCTATGTCCCTCTCTTGTCTGCTGCGATGCATGTGCACTTCCATGAGAAATTACTATGAATAAAATGAGAAAATACTTATGTGAAAAAATCCTGTCCTGCTGCTATGTTCCTGTCTGGTCTACTGACCTGCATGTGCACTTCAAAGAGAAATCATCCAGAGTAAAATAAGAAAGTATTTATGTCAAAAGAATATACCTGTTGTTGTACCCCAGTATGTCTCCTACCTAAAAAATATGTCATATATTGGAGAAAGTGAAAGACATATGTCCTGTTGCACAGTTCCACTCTTGTCTGTTGCGCTGCATGAGCACTTCCAAGAGAAATCACCCAGAATAAAGTGAGAACATTTAATGTCAAGGGAATATGCCTCTTGTTGTAGCCCAGTATGCCTCCAGTCAGAAAAACACGTCACATAGTGGAGAAAGTAAAAAAAAAACTGCTTTAATGCAGCTGCATCCCTCTCTTATCCTGTTGCACTGCATCCACACTTCCTTGAGAAATCACACAGAATATAATGAGAAAATATTTTTCTGAAAAATGCTGTCCTGCTGCTACATCCCTGTCTTGTCAGCTGACCTGCATGTGCTCTTCCATGAGAACTGACCAGTAATAAAATAAGAAAATATTTATGTGACAAATTGATGTCCAGCTGCTATGTCCCTATCTGATCTGCTGCACTGCATGTGCACTTCAATAAGAAATCATCCAGAATAAAGTGAGAAAATATTTATGTCAAAAACTGTTGTCATGCTGCTACTTCATTCTCTTGGCTACTGTGATGCCTGCACTCATAAATGAGATATCACCCAGAATAAGATCAGAAAATATTTTTGTGACGGGAATATACCTGTTGTTGTACACCAGCATGTCTCCTGCAAGTAAAACACATGTCACATAGAGGAGAAAGTGAAAAACTGCAGCACTTGTGTTATATCTCTCTCTTGTCTGCTGTGCTGCATGCTCACTTCCATGAGAAATCACCAAGAATAAAATGAGAAAATACTAATGTCAAGGGAAAATGCCTCTTGTTGTACCCCAGTATGCCTCCTGCCAGAAAAACACGTCACATAGTGGTGAAAGTGGAAAACTGCTTTACTGCTGTTATGTTGCTGTCTTGTCAATTGTGCTGCATGCGCACTTCATTGAGAAAAAACACAGAATGTGATGAGAAAATATTAATGTCAAGGAAAAATGCCTCTGATTGCATGCCAGGATGCCTCCTGTAAAAAAAAAATTACATAGTAGTGAAAGTGAAAAACTGCTTTATATATGCTACTTCCCACTCTTCTCTGTTGCACTGCATGTATGCTTCCATGAGAAATCAGCTAGAACAAAATGAGAAAATATTAATGTCGAGGGAAAATGTCTCTTATTATACATAGATACATAGATACATAGACAGTGTTGGCAGATAAGGGCCTATGGCCCACCCAGTCTGCCCATTTGAGCTTGTAAGTTCAGTTTGTTTTCCTAGAAGTCTGTTGCCCCTTACCCCTGACCTCCAGAATTCCTTTATATCTATCCCATGCATTCTTAAATCCCGTGATTGTTTCAGCCCCCACCACTTCCTCTGGCAGGGTGTTCCACTTGTCCACCACCCGTTCTGTGAAGAAATTCTTTCTCATGTTTCCTCTGAATCGTCCTCCCTCCAACTTCATCCCATGTCCCCTAGTCCTGGAACATCTTTTTCACTTAAAAATAGTGTTTTCCTGCACCCTGGTCCTCCCTGTAAGATACTTGTATATCTCTATCATATCCCCTCTCCCCAACCTCTCCTCCAGGGAGTACATGTTCAGTTCCTTCAACCTGTCTTCATAGGACTTGTGATGCAATCCGTGCACCATCTTTGTTGCCCTCCTCTGAACCTTCTCTACCCTGTCTATATCCTTACGTAGGTATGGTCTCCAGAACTGTACACTGTACTCCAGGTGGGGCCTCACTGGTGTCTTGTATAGAGGAATTATGACCTCCCTTTTCCTGCTGGTGATGCCCCTGCCTATACATCCCAGCATCCTATTTGCTTTACCTGCTGCCTTGTCACACTGTTTCCCTACCTTGAGGTCATCAGAGATGATAACCCCAAGATCCCTTTTCCTGCTTGGTGCATGCTATATCCTCACCCCCCAACTGATATATTGTGCCAGGGTTTTGTGCCCCATATGCATTATCTTGCACTTCTTTGCATTGAATTTCAACTGCCAAACCCCTGACCATTCTTCAAGTTTCTGCAGGTCGCTTCTCATTCTGTCTACACCCTCTGGTGTGTCTACTCTGTTACAGAGCTTTGTGTCATCAGCGAACAGTGAAATTCTGCCTTCTAGGTCCTGCCCAATGTCACTGATGAAGATGTTGAATAGGACCGGTCCCAGCACTGATCCCTGTGGTACCCCACTGGTCACTCTTCCCTCTGTGGAGTGACAGCCATTTACCACCACCCTCTGTGTCCTGCCACCCAGCCAGTTACCTACCCACCACACTACTGTCCTGCCCACACCCATATTCCCCAGTTTGTGTAATAGTCTTCTATGTGGCACAGTGTCAAAGGCCTTGCTGAAGTCCAGATAGGCCATGTCCACTGCCCTCCCTGATCCACCTCCCTAGTCACCCAGTCAAAAAATTCAACAAGGTTGGTCTGACATGACCTCCCCTGGTGAAACCATGCTGCCTTGGGTCCTGTAGTCCACTGACAACCAGATGTTCCACCAATCTCTCCTTCCAGTAGTGCTTCCATGATCTTCCCCACTACCGAGGTGAGGCTGACTGGTCTGTAGTTCCCTGCTTCCTCTTTGTTCCCACTTTTGTATAAGGGACTACATCTGCTGTCCTCCAGTCTTTGGGTACCTCCCTGTTTCCAGTGATCGGCTAAACAGGATAGCCAGAGGTTCAGCCACCACTCTCTTAGTTCTTAAGGACCCTGGGGTGCACCCCATCTGGCCCCATTGCTTTATCAACTCTTATTACTTCCAGTTCCTTCAGGACCCTTTTCGTGTAAAGGGGCTTGTGTCCATTTCTGCACCATTCTCACCCTTGTACTCCTTCAGACCCATTACAGTCTTCCTCTCAGTAAAGACTGAGCAGAAATACCTGTTCAATATGTCAGCTTTACTGTTGTCATCCTCCACGCTGCACCCATCCTCTCCTTCAGTCTCACTATCCTTCCCTTTGTCTTTCTTTTTTCACTTATGTACCTGTAAAAGGTTTTGTCCCTCTACCCACTGATTTTGCAATGTGTTCTGTCTGAGCTTTGGCTTCTTTACTGACCTCCCTGCCTCCCATTGCTTCTCCTGGTACTTCTCCTATCCCCTTCTGCCTGTGTCTTTTGTATTGCCTGAATGCAATATTTTGGCTTTCACTTTCTTTGTTACCTCTTTGGAAAACCATAATGGTCTCCTCTTCCTTTCCTCTTGCTAACCTGCTTAATGCACAATTCTGTTGTTCTTGTAATCCCCATTTTAAATACTGCCCACTGTTCCTCAACCCCTGATTCCTGTCCCATTCCTTAATGCCTCTTTCAAGTATCTCCCCATTTTCCCAAAGTCTGCCCCCTAAAATCCAGGATATGTGTTTTGTGTGGTTTGGTTCTGCTCTTTCTGTGATTTCAAACCACAATGACTGGTGGTCACTGTTTCCAGGTGCCCCACCGTTACCCCCATCACACTGTCCCTGTTTGGAGCACAAGGTCCAGTATTGCCTTCTGCCGAGTTGGTTCCATGACCAGTTGCTTGAGGAAGGCACCCTGAAGGAGTCCAGGATAAATCTGTTCCTAGTTGATGCTGCTGCTGGGATGCTCCAGTCCACTTCTGGAATATTGAAGTCTCCAACCAGTACTACCTCACCTTGTCTGCCATCCTTTGGATGGCTAGCATCAACTCCATATCTGTTTCTTCCTCTGGGCTGGTGGTCATAGACCACACCTGTGCGGATGGCTGTCCCCATTTTCCTTTCCAGCTTAACCCACAGTATCTCTCCCCATTTTGTTCCTCCTGGATCTCTTTGGCCCTTATGTCATTTTTCACATACAGTGCCTCTCCTCCTCCCTTCCTGCCTGCTCTGTCTCTTCTGAATACGTTGTAGCCAGGTATGGCCATCTCCCAGTCGTGGTTATCATTACACCAGGTTTCAGTGATGGCCACAATGTCCAGGTCTGACTGCACCATGACAGCCTCCAGATATTCCATCTTGTTGCTAAGGCTCCTGGCATTTGCACACATGGCTTTCCATGATTTGACCTCCCTAGACTGTTTCACTGTTCTACTCCAGCCCCTTCCTTGGTTGTCATTTATCCCTGGTTCTCCTTGCTGTCTGCCCTTCTGCTGCATTTTGCCTCTTTTCTGCTTATCCATCTCTTGGGCACTAATCTCCATCTTTTGCACACTGCTTTGCAGAGATAGCCACTCCTCTGGTTCACTGGTTCCACTGCTAGCTGTGGGGGATGAGCAAGTAAGTACCCTCCTTGCTGGCCTGCCACCCCCCTTTGCTAGTTTAAATGCTTGTCAATGTAGCATTTAAACTTATGATTGAGTGCTTGGATTCCCCTCCAGGATGGATGCAGGCCGTCAGGCTTGAACAAACCTCCATCCCTCCAGGTGGGTCCCCAGTCACCGATGAATCCCAACCTTCCTCACAGCACCAGTTCTTCAACCATGAGTTAAAGTTCCTGGTGCATGCACTCCTATGCTCTCCTTGCTCTCTCACAGGTAGTACTTGAGAAAGTGACAGAAGTAGCTACTTGCTTGAGACCCTCCCAGTTTCCTAAACTCTTCCTGAACTTCCTTTGGCTCCCCATTTGCCAGGTCATTAGTACCTAGGTGGATAATGACATCCAGCTCACCCTCCCGTCTTGTCTTCCCAGTGATCCCCAGGATCTTCCTTCCATCCCTCCATGCCGTGGCACCTGGTAGGCACCTCACCTCCCTGTCCTCCCCCTCCTGTGTTCCTAGCTGGATCCCTCTTATGATGGAGTCCCCCACCAGGATTCACTTCCTCCTCCTCTGGGGTCCACTGCTTTCCTCGCTGAGGTCACCCTGGCTAACCTCCACATCCTTTCCTTCCACTTCTCTGGGTACCTCTATTTGGTTGTCCTCATTTTCCAGTGTGGCATATGAGTTCTTGAGTGGAATAGGATCTGGGATGTGCCTCTGCCTGACCGCTCTAACCCTCCCTGAGCCCACTGTCATCCAAGTGCTCCTCGTTCTTGGCATCCTTTGAGGCAGTTGCATTGGACTGGGTGGTCTCTGGATAGGGGTGATGGTACTCCTGACCCAGTTTACTTCCGCTCTGAGTCTGGCTACCTCCTCCCGCAGTCCACAGAGATGCAAGCAGATAGGGAAGCACCTCAGTGTCCAGAAGGTCTGCCTGAATATGGCTGCCCCACGCCACTGCATTGCACCACTCCCCACATTATACTGCAATTCCACTACTTGTCTGCTACAAGCTTCTCCTAGTTCCCTTTTATTAATTTACTGTCCTAAAAATCCTGCCACTGATCCTCAGATAATTTTTTTTTTAAGAAAAACCAATAAATAAATAAATGAATCAAAACACTTGTCGTGCTGAGGGTGAGCTATTCTATATGCCCCTCCTACTTCCACACCCTCTACTATACCCTGTGTTTAGCTCCTGTCAATCAGATTTAACAGGGCATATAATTAAGAGTTGGGGGAAGGGGGGCGAAATTTGCAGCAATTAAAGACAGCACAGAATTACACCACCACTATGTTTTAAATTTTCAACAGCCCAAAAACAATTATAAGTAAAGACAACAAGAAAGTATAGTGTCACTAAAAGCCCACAATCTAAGTTTAAAAGAAAAATAGCAATTACCAGTTACTCTAAAGCACTGAATTGAATATGTTTCCTTCCTTCCCCTTCTGGCTTCTTCATAGCCTAAAAAACATCACATAGTGGTAAAGTGAAAAACTGCTTTATTGATCCTGAGTCCCTTTCTTCTCTGTTGTGTTGCATGCATACTTCCTTGACAAATCACCTAGAATAAAATGAGAAAATATTTATGTGAAAAATTGCTGTCCCAGTCCTGCACCCCTCTGTTGTCAGGTGCACTGGATGAGCATTTCCATGAGGAATCACAAAGAATAAAATGAAAAAGTATTTATGTCAAGAGAATACACCTGTTGTTCTACCCCAGGATTTCTCCTGCCAGAAAAATACATTTCACATAGTGGAGAAAGTGAAAAACTGTTGTCCTGCTGCTATGTCCCACTCTTCTCTGCTGCACTCTGCATGCACATTTCCATGAGAAATCACCCAGAATAAAATGAGAACATGTATATGTGAAAAACTGCTTTTCTGTTGCTACATCCATCTCTTGTCCAATGTGAAAAACTGCTGCACTGCTGTTATGTCCCTCTCTTGTCTGCTGTGCTGCATGCACACTTCCATGAGAAATCACCCAGAAAAAAAAGAGAAAATATTAATGTTAAAGGAATATACCTGCTGTTCTACCCCAGCATGTCTCCTGCCAGAAAAGCACATGTCACATAGCGGAGAAAGTGAAAACCTGATGTCCTTCTGCTACATCCATCTCTTGTCTATGGAGTTGCATGTGTACTTCCATGAGAAATGACACAGAAAAAAAGGAAAAAATATTAATGTCAATTGAATATACATGTTGTTTTACCCCATTATGCCTCCTGGCAGAAAAACAAATCACATATCGGTGAAACTGAAAAACTGTTTCACTGCAGCTATGTCTCTCTCTTGTCTGTTGTGCTGCGTGCACAATGCCTTTAGAAATTGCACAGAATATAATAAGAAAATATTTTTTTAAATGCTGTCCTGCTGCTAAATCCCTCTCTTGTCTGTTGAGCTGCATGTGCTCTTCCACGAGAAATCACCAGTAATAAAATGAGAAAATCTTTTTGTGACAAATTTCTGTCCTGCTTCTATGTACCTGTCTGGTCTGCTGTGGTGCATGCGCACTTCAATGAGAAATGATTCAGAATAAAATAAGTAAATATTTATGCCAAACACTGCTGTCCTGCTGCTGCATCCCTTTTCTTGTGTGCTGTGATGCATGCACCCATCACAGAAAAATCATCCAGAATACAAAAAGAAAATATTTATGTATAAGGAATATGCCTCTAGTGCACCACAGTATGCCTCATGCCAGAAAAACCTGTCACATAGTGGTTAAAGTGAAAGACTTGTTTACGGGTGCTATGTCCATCTCTTCTCTGTTGTGCTGAATGAGCACTTCCTTGAGAAATCACCCAGAATAAAATGAAAAAAATATTTATGTAAAAAACTGCTGTCCTGGTGCTACGTCCCTCTCTTGTCTGCTGTGCTGCATGAACACTTTTATGAGAAATCACCCAGAACAAAATGAAAAAATATTTATGTTGAGGGAATATGCCTGTTGTTGTTCCCCAGTATGTTTCCTGCCAAAAAAACATGTGTCACATAGAGGTGAAAGTGAAAATCTGCTGTTCTGCTGCTACGTCCCTCTCTTATCTGCTGCTCTGAATGCAAACTTCCCTGTGATATCACCCAGAAAACAATGAGAACATATTTATGGGAAAAACTGCTGTCCTGCTGCAATGTCCCTATCTTGTCCATTGCACTGCTTGTGCACTTCCTTGAGAAATCACCCAGAATAAAATGAGAAAATATTTATGAAAAAAACTACTGTCCTTCTGCTATATCCCTGTCTTGTCAGCTGTGCAGCATGCACACTTCCGGGAGAAATGACTCAGAATAAAATAAAGGAATAATGCAATCCAGAGTGGGTGTTATATTGAGATAACATCACGCCTTGGGTGGTTGGGCCCTAGGCCACAGATCAAGGGCGTCCATCACCCTAGAAGGGATTTTAATCCAGCATGACACCCACTCTGGAGTGCATTATTCCTATTATGCAATGTCTCCTTTATGGACAGATATAGAACAAAAAAATTGTTTTAACATTTTTTAATGTCATTTTTTAGAGTGGAAGCACATTTTGTTTTTTCAAAAAAAAGTCCTTTTACTGTTTCTCTGCTAGGTGGAGCTGTTATCTGAGTAACACAGTTTGTGTCTATTGACACCCTCTCTTGCACCCCCCCCAATTGTCTGGTACTGCTCACACTCACTTCTTCAGCCAGGCAGTCACTTTTCTTTACTGTGTCTGCCATTACATTTCCACGAATAAATGTTTGTACCGGGAGAAACAGGTTATGATTATGGCTGATAGTGACTGCTGATGATGCATCCTGCTGACCGATGGTAATGGCGCCATTCAAGGATGCAAGTCTTGAGTTCAATTGACAAGTTCCCCCATGCCTCCTTAAGGTAATGTTGAGTTGCCACCAGTTGGAAAAGAGAGAAAATAAATTCAGTTTTTATTACTCCTTGTTTCCCATGAACCACTGGATTTAAGGTGGAAAATGGTCATAAAAATCAAACTTATGTCTGTTGCAAACTCTGCTTTTAGTATTGGGCTACTGGGAAAGGAACTGCCATGAAGGTAGTTGGCAGCAAGGGAAAACGGTGAGTGATAGATGTGATCGTTGGGATGACTGTGGAGTGATTTATTTTTTAACATTTAATGTGGTCATTACTGTGCTGGGACTAGTGTTGGAATGTTATGCTGAGATAATATACCTGTTCCAGTCCCAATCTGACCAGTCAGGGACTGGCATTCTTTCTTGCCATTGTATAACGAGAAAATAATAATGTCAAGGGAATATGCCTATTGTTGTACCCCAGTATGCCCCCTGCCAGAAAAACACTTCACATAGTGGTGAAAGTGAAAAACTGCTTTAATGCTGCTATGTCCCTCTCTTGTTCATTGCACTGCAGGTGCACTTTCTAGAAAAATTGCACAGAATATAATGAGAAAAAATGTATGTGAAAAACGGCTATCCTGCAGCTACATCCCTCTCTTATCTGTTGCACCGCGTGCACACTTCCATGAGAAATCACCAAGAATAAAATGAAAAAAAAATATTTATGTGGACAATTGTTGTCCTACTGCTACGTCCTTCCCTCTCTTGTCTGCTGCACTGCATGCCCACTTCCATAATAAATCACCCTGGATAAAATGAGAAAATACTTGTATCAAGGGAATATACCTGTTGTTGTACCCCGGTATGTCCTCTGCCAGAAAAACAGGTCACATAGTGGAGAAAGGGAAAAACTGATGTTCTGCTGCTACATCCCTCTGTTGTCTGCTGTGCTGCATACACTCTTCCATGAGAAATCACCCAGAATAAAATGAGAAAATAGTAATGTCAAGGGAATATGCCTCTTGTTGAACCCTAGTAAGTATCTTGCCAGGAAAACACATCACACAGTGTTGAAACTGAAAAACTGCTTTACTGCTGCTATGCTCCTCTCTTCTCTATTGCGCTGAATGATCACTTCCTCAAAAAATCACCCAGAATAAAATATTTATGTGAAAAACTGCTGTCCTGCTGCTAAGTCCCTCTCTTGTCTACTGTACTGCATGCACACTTCCTTGAGAAATTACCCAGAATAAAATCAGAAAATGTTTATGTAAAAAAAGGTTGTCCTGGTGCTACATATCTCTCTTGTATGCAGTGCTGCATGTGCACTTCCATGAGAAATCACCCAGAACCAAGTGAGAAATATTTATGTGAAAAACTGTTGTCATGCTGATACGACCCTGTTGTCTGCTGTGCTGCATGCACACTTCCATGAGAAATCACACAGAATAAAATGAAAAAATATTAATGTCTTGGGAATATGCCTCTTGTATCCCAGTTTGCTTCCTGCCAGAAAAACACATCACATAGTGATGAAAGTGAAAAACTGCTTTATTGCTGCTATGTTCCAATTTTGTCCATTGTGCTACATGTTCACTTCATTAGGAAATCACAGAGAATATAATGAGAAAACATTTATGTGAAAAATGGCTGTCCTGCTGCTAAATCCCTCTCTTGTCTGCTGCGCTGCTTGTGCACTTCAATAAGAAATCATCCAGAATAAAATGAGAAAATACTTATCTGAAAAACTGCTGTCCTGCTGCAGCATCCCTCTCTTGTCCATTGTGCTGCATGCACACTTCCTTGAGAAATCACTTAGAAAAAAATGTGAAAATAATTATGTGAATAACTGCTATCCTGCTGTGACATCCCTCTCTTTTCTGTTGAGCTGCATGCACACTTCCTTGAGAAGTCACCCAGAATAAAATTAGAAAATAGTCATGTGAAAAACTGCTTTACTGCTGCTATGTCTCTGTCTTGTCTGCTGCACTGCATATGCAATTGCTTGAGAAGTCACCTAGAATAACATGAGAAAATATTTATGTGAAAAACTGCTGTCCTGCTGCTATGTCCATGTCTTGTCAGCTGTGCTGCTTGCATACATCCACTTTGCCTCTGTGCCTAACTCTGCCAGTGAAAATCAACTTCATGTTTCCTCAAAGTCATCACTTTACCACAAAGTTCTGACATCGCATAGTGGAATATCTCTTAAAATGAGGTGAATTCGAAAAATATTATGCTAAGCAAATTTTTCCAACTTTGCACATCTCTAATTACATGACGTGGATGCTGCATCTAATGATGCAAGACCTATTGGTGGTGACAGCAATAATTTACACTTAGTGCCATGATGTATTCCGTTATCAACATTGGGTAGTCCTGGACAAAGACTTCTTTCATGGCCCTTGAAAAAGGCATGTCATTCTGAAAAGCACACAGATGACTCTCACACTTTTTGGCCAAAACTCATGAAAATCGAATAATTCAGATGTGTCTCACATAGAATCGCCTTCTTTGTCTTTGTCTGATATTGTGGATCCTCTTTACAAGAATCACTCATTAATATTACTGATGACCATTTTGAGTACTGGCAGGAAAAGAAAAACTTCTGGGCTGCACTACCTGCCTATGCTGTTAAGCTTCTTAGTTGCCTTCCCACTAGTGTTTACTGTGAGCGTATATTTAGCACAGCTAGAAATGTTGTCTCTGATGGCTGTGCAAGGCATACTCCTGAAAATTTTCAGTGCCTTTCCATCCTAAAAGTCAATCTCAATAAATTCTCTTACCAGTTCAGTGAACATTGTCAGGAACATAAAAGTGATGATGACGAACAGCTGCAACAGGTGTATCTTATTTATTTATTAGCTCTGGTAACCAGGTAAGTGGATTAGGCATTAGTCCTGCCTTTTTTCAATCTTGACCCAGGAGGGTACAGTAACAATCAATGACAACCAACAAGAACACATACGAAGCAGTTGTCAGTACAGGCCTGCAAATAGCCATGTGAATAAATTCATACACGAAATTGAACAATACAAGCTGGTCAAAAGAATACAATAGTGACCACCTCAGAGAGAGTCAACAGCAAAACAACAAGCAGTGACCATCCACGTAGGGATGGAAAAATAGTTCATTTGATACAGTAAGACAGCACAGTTCAGTTAGGAGAACCTAGAGGATCTGGGAAGAGAAGGCAGGAAGCAGAAAGTGTGGGGTTAGGCACATACGCAAGAGTCAAGTTCTTGGAGATAGGAAAAAAGTGCAGATTTAAAGGCAAGGTGAGATTAAGAGCCCTTTAAGGTGTCCAGTAAAGTGTTTCAGAATTTAGGGATGAAATGAGAGACAGCTTTTTCCCTCATTTTGGTTGACCAGTGGGGGACAGAGAACAGATGTGAGTTAGAGGACCTCAGAGAATGGGCCGGAATCACAGGGGTCAGCATGGCCTCAAGGTAGACAGGATGGGGAGAATCTGTTCACGGAGTCAATAAAACAACCCAGAGAGAAGGAGCGCTGGGCTTTAGGGGATAGCCAGGTCAATGTGGAGTATAGTATGCAATGGTGGGTAAGGTGAGGAACAGAGAGTGCAAATCAGCAGGTGTTGTTATATGTGGTGTCCCAGTGATGGAGTGTACCCACATTAGCATGAGAGAGAATGGGGAGAGCTTACAGAAGTCATGGATGCAGTACACCCCATGCTATAGAAATTCTGGCAGTGGGAGTTAGGAAATGACGCACACGGTAGGAGGCTCCTAACTTGATGTTATCCAACCTACAAACCTCATTTATGTGTGAAGAGAAATCAAGGACAGGATCAAGAGTCACACTTAAGTATTTAAAGGATCTAGTAGACTTGATCACTGATCCATCACAGCTAACTCACACAAAGCTTAGTGGCCACAGCAGAGACTTTCCTAGTGGACCCAAAAAGCATAGCCTGGGTCTTAGGTAGGTTGAGTAGAAGTGAGTTGGAGGAGGGCCAGAGCTGAATCTGCTGGAATGCAGAAGAGAGGTGGGAGTTAATATCTGGGACAGAATGAGAGGCAGTATAGAGTAGCATGCATGATAGTTCAACAGTGGGGAAAGGATGAGGAAGTGTCATTAACAAAGATGGAAAAGAGTAGAGGTCCCAGAATGGAGCCTTGAGGTATACCACAGGAGATAGTAGCAGGAGATGACAGAACTTTGCTGAAGGAGATGGATTGGGAATGGTTTGTGAGATAGCTACTAAACCATGAAAGGGTGGGTCCAGAGGCACCTAAAGAATGTAGTTTATGCAGGAGCAGAGGATGGTTTAGGTCAAATGCCTTGGTGAGATCTATGAACACAGCACCAGTGAGTAAACCATTGTCCATGTTGGACTTGACCTCGCTGGTGAGTAAGGTGAGGGCAGTGATGGTGCTATGGCCTGCCCTGAAACCATGTTGAGCAGGTGACTGAAGATTAAAGTTCAAAAGATGAGATGAGACCAGGTGGCGGATATGTTTCTCTAAGATCTTACTGAGGGTTGGTAGTAAGGTTATGGGACGATAATTAGTGAAGACTTTAGGGTCAACTTTTTTGAAGACAGGAATAACCCTGGCAGCCTTCCAGACTGCAGGCACTGTTGAGGTACAGATGGACAGATTGAAGAACCTATCGATTGGGGTGGCAAGGAGATGGCCCCAATTCGAAGTATCCGGGGTTCAATTACATCAGGACCGGGGCTCCCACTTAGTGGAATGGACTGAAGTAACTTGAGGATGTGCAACCGAGCAGTACAAGAGAGAGGACAAGAGGTGGAGGAGCCGAAGGGGGCAGATGGGGCTTTGAGATGCCTGAGAGGAGATTTTAGGAGATTTAGTAAAAAGGGAGTTAAAAGTTTTGGCTATAGTACGAGGGCTGTTGCACAGAGTATCATTAATTAGCATCTTGTTTGGGGCCAAAGGTTTGGTGTTCCCCAAGATTTTGTTGATCTGGCTCCAATACTTATTGGGGTCAGAGGCTGAGGACTGAAGGAGTTTTCGGTAGTAGCTACTCTTGGCAGCCTGAGTCTCCTTCTTGCAGGAATTCCGTAGCATCTGATAGGCAGCAAAGTCAGTTTGAACAGAGGATGTTTTCCATTTGGTCAACAGTCTATCATGCTCCTTGAGTAGTTGCAGGAGGGGTCTCTTCAGCCATTTAGATGCTTTCCCTCTGACCCTTTGCATAGAGACTGGGATATATTTAGCCTGTAGGGCTAGTAGAGTGGCATTGAAGTGATCAATAGCCAAGTTGATGTCATTGGTATGAAATAGTGGGGACCAGTTGGCCTGTTTTAGGTCATGAAGGAACGCAGTGGTGTGCAGATTGGAAAAGTTAGCAACGGACAGTACTTTAGGAGGAGGAATGACAGAGGAGGGGCACCTAATACAGTAGACATGGCAGTGGTCACTGATAGTGTCCGGTAGAACCCCAGTACGGGAGTAGCAGTCCTTGCGATTGGTAAGGATCCAGTCAATCAGAGAGTGACTGAGGTTGCTCTTAGTTATCCAAGTGTGGGTAGAGATAAGTTACTCAAGGTTGGCCTTGCTGACTATGGAAGCAAGTGACGAGGAGTTGGGACCAAGCCAATCCAGATTAAAGTCACCCATACAGAGCACCTCATTGTTTTTAGCTAGGGTAGGTATTAGTCCAGTAAGCTCCTCAAGGCCAAGTTTACTATTACCTTATTATCTTAATAAGGGTATTTCCTTGGTAGTGATTGAAGATAATGATGATGGTATTATTTAATTTAATGATTTATTGCTTTGAATTTGGAGGACAAAGGTCAGCAACCATAATGGAAAGATCAAGTAAAAAAAATTCAATCTTGTGCGGTCACAATGTATATTATATCATATGTATTGCTGTATGTGTTTTCAATTTGGGAACTCAGGTGGAGGGTACTGTGTGGCTCCCAGCCTGCTTGACAATGGGGGCAGTGATGGGGCTGGGGACAAGCCCACGGGCTTCATGGCAGGAATAGATGGAGTTTGGGGCCAAACACCTCTATTAAAAAAAATTGCAATGCTGGTGGGAAGACAAGGTCAACCAGAAAAAAAGTAAGTTAAGAAACACATGATAAAAAAGTAATTGGCCTGTCAGGCAGGAGTGTGTAGGATGATTGGGACCATGATGCTTACTAAAACACCAAATGACAAGCAAAATAATTACAAATAAAAAAAACATAACATCTCAAGTCAAGGAGGGCGGGAGAGATGGCTGTGACCCCATCTCATATCCTGCTCATGCTGCCTGTCTCCCACCAAAAAGCATGCCGGATTCAGTGAAGGTCTCTCTGCACTCTGCTGCTGAATTTGCTGGTCTCTCTCTCTCTTTCTGACTAATGTGTCACACACTGCCTCCTTTCACTGCAATTCCCCAAATGACCTGCATATAGTGGGCTGAACTCATAAACATTTTTGAGACTAAGTCTCACACTGCAACTCCAATTGCAGACCGAAATCTCCGCAGCTACAAAGATTGCTATTGACATCTGCACAGCTGTGGAAAATGTTATGGCTGGTCCTACTGGTCGCAACATTTTTCCACAGCTGCAGGACTTCCATAACAACACCACCCACAAGCTGCTGTAAATCGTTCAGTCAGTCGTAAACTGGCTCCTTTTTTGAGAATACCATAGCTGTGGGAGAAATTATGGTTCTACAAGTGGCAACCCACTTGTACCATTTTTTCCACAACTGCGGGATTTTCAAGAGTTTTGTGAATCTAGATTACATATTCCTACAAATGTTATGTGGTAGCTGACACACAGGATTGGCGAGAACAACAGTCAATTTATTTTATTGCTGTTGGCTGCTTGCTGACCTTGAACAATGACAGGAAAATACAGACACAAATGTTTTTTTTTAAAAGTTTACATTTTATTCTTTTTTTAAAAGAGGAATCTAAAAGAATAGTACTGATGCATTTCTCATACTCAACTAGACTAAAAATGGTCTACAATTCATCAGAGTAAATCATAACCTTTTGGGAAAAAATCAGAGTCGGAATCGGAACCAGGTCACAGCCGAACCGCCCATCCCTAACTCAGTGCCCTAAGGTGCCCCTCATAGGATTTCCATTGTTGACCCTGAATCATCTTTGTCACCCGATGATGTACTGCATCCAGCCAATCCTTGTTCTGTCTATGATGATAGCTACAGAACTGGACACAGTGTTCCAAGAGTTGCCTCACCTAGGATCTGTTGAGGGAGTATCACTTTTTCTTCCTGCTATCATTACCTCTTCCAATACACCCCAGCATCTTGTTTGCCATCCAACAAGCCTTGACACATTGGCTAGCCTGCTTAAGGATGTCGGTAATGATGACACCCAGATCACGCTCTTCAGCTGTAGTACAGAGTTTTACCCATCCAGTCAGTATTCTGTTCTGGGTTTTTTTCTCCCTAGGTGCATTACCTAGCACTTTTTGGCATTGAATGTTATCTGCTGGACATCTGACTACCTCTCTAGCCTTTGTAGGTCATGTTATAGGTCTCTAATTCCCTCAGCACTATCCACCCATCTGCAGAGCTTGGTGTCATGTGTCATGAGACCTAACCTATCCCAAACCCCTTCTCCAATGTCACTAATGAACATCTTGTAAAGGATTGAACCCAGGACAGACCCCTGTGTTGCCCCACTAGTGACCTCTCTCTCATCCGATTTAAATCAGTTTACCACCACCCATGGCTGTTTCCCTTTTAGCCACTTCTTCACCCATCTAGCTACATCATAGAAACATAGAAACATAGAAACATAGAATTTGACGGCAGATAAGGACCGCTTGGCCCACCCAGTCTGCCCATTTCCCTGCCTACTGGATAAGCTGCAGATCCTAGTTAACCAGCAGCCTACTTCTTTCTACCCCCACCGCCTAGAATTGCCTTATGACTGTCCCATGCATGCTTGAATTCCACCACTGTTTTTGACTCCACGACCTCCTCCAGAAGGCTGTTCCATGCATCCACAACCTCTCTTGAAAAATACCCTTAAATTACCTCTGAGCCACCCCCATCTTCAAATTGTGCCCTTTGTTCTTGCACACCTCTTTTTTGAAAGATGCTACCCTCTTGGACTTTGTTGATTCCTTGAGGTACTTGAAAGTTTCTATCATGTCCCCCTCTCCTCCTTTCCTCGAGGCTATACATATTAAGCTCCTTAAGTCTCTCTCATATGTCTTCTGGTGCAGACCCTGCACCATTTTAGTTGCCCTCCTCTGGACAGCTTCCATCCTGTCTATGTCTTTGCGAAGACTGGGTCTCAGAACTGCACACAGTACTCCAGATGGGGTCTGACCAGCTGTCTGTACAGAGGATAATAACTTCCTGTTTTCTACTGGTGATGCCTCTCCCTATGCATCCCAGTATCCCCCCAGCCCTCCTTGCTGCCCTCTCACATTGCTTGCCCACCTTTAGATCATCTGATATGACTACACCCAGGTCCCTTTCCATTTTTGTTGTTGTTAGTATCTCACCCCCCATTCTGTACTCTTCCCCTGGGTTTTTGTTTCCCAGGTGTATTACCTGACACTTCTTAGCATTGAATCTAAGCTGCCATACATTTGACCATTCCTCTAACCTTGCCAAGCTCTTTTCATCCTTTCCACCCACCTTGTGCATCAACTCTGTTGCAGATCTTTGTGTCATCTGCAAAGAGACATACTTTTCCTTCCATTCCCTCTGCAATGTTGTTTATAAAGACATTGAAGAGGACCGGTCCTAATGCTGAACCCTGTGGTACCCCACTAGTAACCCCCCTTTCTTCAGAGTGGACTCCATTTACTATTACTCTCTGTGTCCTATTCTCCAGCCAATTTTTTACCCAGGCTGTCATCTTGGGACCCACTCCCAGGCTAGCTAACTTGTATATTAATCTTTTGTGTGGGACTGTGTCAAATGCCTTGCTAAAAGTCTAGGTAGGCCATGTCCACAGCCCCTCGCTGATCTACTACTTTGGTCACCCAGTCAAAGAAATTATCAGATTTGTCTGGCATGACCTTCCGCTGTGAATCCATGCTGCCTTGGGTCCTGTGCCCTCTGGCCTCCTAGATACTCGACAATTCTTTCCTTGAGTGATTCCATCATTTCCCTACCACTAAGGTTAAACTAACAGGTCTGTAGTTTCCTGCTTCTGCCTTGCTCCCACGTTTGTGAAGGGGAATCACTACCTCTTCCAATGCATCCTTAGCCACTCCCATATCCTCCAACTTCTTCAGCAGGCATCTGTGAGGCACAAAGTAGAATGTCTTGCTGAAATTGAAGTAGAGTACATCCATGTCATGGCCTATATCCAGGTCACTTGACACCCAGTTGAAGAAGGCTATTAGATTTGTCTGATATGACCTCCCTGATACAAAGCCCTGCTGCTTACTATCATGGAAACCATACCCTCCAGATAGTCCACGAGGTCTGATTTGATCAGTGACTCTATCAGCTTCCCTACAATAGAAGTAAGACTGACAGGTCTGAAGTTCCCTACTTGTTTCTTGTCCCCTCATTTATGGAGCAGAAAAATGTCAATCACCCTCCTGTCCCTTGGGATGACCCCTGATTAAATTGAGTTATTGAATAAGCTTGCCAGAGGTTCAACTAGTTCATCTAACAATTATCTGAGGACATGGAAGTATCCCATCTAGGCCCAGAGCCTTGTCTGTCTCAAGAGCTGCAAGACCTTTATGTACTTTATCTCTATCTCCTGGATCCCTTTCACAACTGTTAGGATGCCACTCTCAGGTAGGGAGCAGCAATCGTCCTTGGTGAAGATGGGGCAAAAGTAGTCATTCGGGACTGTAGTCTTTTGGGTTTTACCATGCAGCAGTGACAGCAGACATGAAGACATCCCAGACAGTGACAGCCGCAGTGCTGACTGTCAGCATTGCTGTGTCGGGGATGCCTCCATGTTTCTATCGGAGGGGCGACACCCCCCCGAACACCCCATGTAAGGAGCTCAACCCCCACACCCCCTGATCTTTAGGTTTCCAACTGTGAGTCGGAGTTGGATGGGGGGGTGAGACACCCTGCAAGGCAGGCTCAGGCACTACACAGACCATCACAGTGACATGCGGGTTTTTCCCGATTCTTGTCACTGTGATGGTCTTTGTGGTGGGGGAGTCGCTGTGGTGACGGTATACCAGCCTTTTGTACATCTTCCTCTATCTTCTTGCCCCAATCCACAAGCCTAACTACTCCCCACCCTCCTTTGTTTTCATTTATATAGCAGAAAAATGTTTTCTTCATGCTTGACCCTTTGGCTAATCACAGCTCTGTGTCAGCTTTTGCCTCCCAAATCTTCTTCTTTGTTTCCCTATTTTCTGAAGACATTCTTGTTTCTGCACTCCCTGATTCTCTTTGGTTCCATGTGGTAACATCACAGGACAAACCGCCATGAACAAAGTCTCACAGCCAGTACATCATGAACAATAATAAAGCCTGGTAATATCATTGCTGTACAGAGCTGTGTAGGCTGGGAGCTGGTGGTACAAGCCCTTTGGTGCACCCACCATTACCTCCTGAATGTATGCAATGGATGGGGGTCCATGCATGTCCCCTGTCACCCTCCATGACCTCCTTGCAGTCCAATGCATTGGTGAGGTGGTTGACCCCTGTGCAGCCTCAGGTACATGTGTCATTCATTTCCCCCTGTTCCATTAGCATGTTGACCAAACTGGGGGGGATGATTTGGCACAGGTGTCCCATATCGTGGTGGTGCAGCTGGCAGTCCTGTCTGCTGTAATGGATCCTGGATGTGTGATGCTCTGTTTGGATATGAGGTGCAGTGCTCCTGTAATTCTCTTCTACCCCTGTTACACTGCCCATCCCCTCTAACTTGTTCTGAACCACCCCTCTGAGTTTGTGGAAGTCTGCCCTTTTAAACTCCAAGACCTTTATTCTACTGTGTGCTACTGTATATCGGTCTCAAGGGCTACTTCAAACCCAACTGAGTTGTGGTCATTGTTTGTTAGTGGCTCTCCAACTTTTACTGCTTTTGAATGAAATTAACTATAATAAACAGGGACACTGGTTTACCGCATATGCGGTGACGCAGACGGAAAAGCGGAATGCTCATAGGCTAGCGGGAAAACGGCGCCAAAACGGAAACAGCGTTTGTTCTCATTGTCTCTGCGAACACAGTGCTTTAAATAGCAGGGTAACGAGTATGCAATTCATCTTTTACTTCAAGCTGCGTAACGAGCGTTTGTTTAGCACCATCTTTGCTTATCCACTTGGACTACTACTGAAAACTACAGTAAGTTTGAACTTCTGTTCTCCATGCCACCCATTTTTTAACTGTTAACTGTTAGGTTAGGTAGGTTAGGTTAGGTGGGGGCCCATGAATGGATGCAGACAAGAGTGCAGTCTGAAGGCCCATGCTGCGCGGTACAGATGTGTGCGGGGATGTTACATCCGTAGAGCCAAGAGTAAGATAGACATGTGCCAATGTAATATGTTTCCATTGCTAGCTTTGGGGGGGGGCAGCACTGCGTAGTGCCGGTCGCATGCAAGTCTGTCCCGCTTACTCGCTCACCGCCATCGGAATATCTGCACCCACTGCCAGTGCGCGCTCCACAGGATGGACAGGTCAGTCCTGGATTAATGGAGTAGGGTTGGTTTGTGCAGGCTGAGGAGGGCGTTACGAGGAAGCACTCCGAAGAGCAAGCAGATGTCTAAGTCAGAATCGGGTGTGGGATCTTTATGATTTAAGAAACTATCAGGGATTCCACAGATGTGCAGCACATACCATAGGTAATCATGTGAAACATAGTCAAATGCTTTTTGTTGGTCCAAAGAGAGTAAGTAACCATCCATTCTAGCTGTGTTACTTCTCTCAGATAGTTACCTTAAAAGAATTAGGTGATCCTGAATATGCCTGCCTGGTACTGAGCAAGCCTGTAATGGAGCTATTAGATGCCTTGCTGCCTGAAGTAACCCACTATTTAAGATTTTCAATAAAATCTTTAGGTTTGTGTTTAACAAAGCTGTAGGCCTCCAGTCTGACAGATTCCCCTTGTCTCCTGTCTTCTGTAAGTATATCATGAGACCTTCTCTCATACTAAGGCTGAGAAGTTTATTATTGAGCATAACACTGAAAACATGCCAATTCTTCAAGTAAAAAAGGACCTATCAATTTGTACAGCTCACTAGTCAGGCCATTGCAGTTGTACTCCTCCTGTGCTCAATGAATTTCTGTGGAAAAATGAAACCGAGAAGGGAGGAGATGGGGGAGGCTTAGGCCAGTCGGTGACCAGTCGAGTCAAGAACCAGGTAGGCAGCCAAAAAGATTCAGAAGTGGTTGCTTGTAATTTCATAAAAAATATATACCCAACTGTCCAAGCAATACTGCATTATTTCAAGCAAACATTGTGGTAGTGGTGGGACCTAAATATGACCCAGCTGTGTCTTACTCCTGTGGGAAGGCTGCTTGATGGAAATAAAAGTGTGACATTATTACGTGAGATGCACTTGATGTATGTATTTTGCTCTGTTGAACTTTTATTTGACAAATGGCTAATGTGAATGTGTTTTAGGCACACATGATTTTTTTCCAGCATGTGCACCAGTGCACATGTGCACCAGTGTATGGTTCTGGCCTCGGAGGGAGGGGTGGGCTGGCAGAGTGGCACAGAACCATTTTTCCAGCAAGTGCGCTAGTCTGCTGGGTCCGTGCCATGCTCCAGTGGTTTGTTGTTTGATGGCCGGCAGATGGGCAGGCTGGGCGGACTGGTGCACATGCTGGGGGAAAATGGTTCTGGCCTCGGAGGGAGGGGTGGACTTGCAGAGTGGCACAGAACCATTTTTTTCCAGCAAGTGCGCTAGTCTGCTGGGTCCGTGCCATGCTCCAGTGGTTTGTTGTTTGATGGCCGGCAGATGGGCAGGCTGGGCGGACTGGTACACATGCTGGGGGAAAATGGTTCTGGCCTCGGAGGAAGGGGTGGACTGGCAGAGTGGCACAGAACCGTTTTTCCAGCAAGTCGCGGGTCTGCTGGGTCCGTGCCATGCTCCAGTGGTTTGTTGTTTGATGGCCGGCAGATGGGCAGGCTGGGCGGACTGGTGCACATGCTGGGGGAAAATGGTTCTGGCCTCGGAGGAAGGGGTGGACTGGCAGAGTGGCACAGAACCATTTTTTTCCAGCAAGTGCGCTAGTCTGCTGGGTCCGTGCCACGCTCCAGTGGTTTGTTGTTTGATGGCCGGCAGATGGGCAGGCTGGGCGGACTGGTGCACATGCTGGGGGAAAATGGTTCTGGCCTCAGAGGGAGGGGTGGACTGGCAGAGTGGCACAGAACCATTTTTTTCCAGCAAGTGCGCAAGTCTGCTGGGTCCGTGCCACGCTCCAGTGGTTTGTTGTTTGATGGCCGGCAAATGGGCAGGCTTGGCAGACTGGTGCACATGCTGGGGGAAAATGGTTCTGGCCTCAGAGGGAGGGGTGGACTGGCAGAGCGGCACAGAACGGTTTTTTTCCAGCAAGTGTGTGTGTGTGTGCCTCTGTCTGTGAGCACGTAGAATGAATAAGAATGATAATAAAAAAGAGACATAGTCAGACAAAATAACTTTATTAAGCCACATCAAACTGAATAAACCATGTCGAAAGCACTGTCGAAACTTCGGATTTTCCTCCTTGGTTTACCTAGGAGGTAAACAAAGAAAAATCGATTTTAAACTGTCTAACTGCATGTTAATAATAATCTTACCACCTTTCAGGTTGGCTTTTGTGGGAATGTCTAATGGAATATTGTTGTAAGTGCTGGGGAATTACAGAGAATTGATAAGTTCTTAAAGGTGAATTACCGGCAGAGGTGAAGCCCTGACCACTGCGCAGATTGGGGCTTCACCTCTCTTGCCCCCTCCCCTTACAGGCACTATATTAAAAAATTGTCTTTGCACCTGAGTGATCACTCAAATTGGTGATTGTCTTGAGCACAAAGATAGATTCATTTCTGTTGACTGCGGGGGGGGATAGGAAAGATGATGCTACGAGTTGCACAGTGGTTATGGCTTTACCTCTGCCAGCAGAACACCTTTCATCAATTGAGCTCTGACTTGAAAACTAAGAGGCTCCATTTTCATGAGGACCAAGTTAGAAAGTGCCCAATTAATTTACTGTTGGTACAATTCCTGATTGGTTTATTCTTCAGTACAGATTGCTGATCTCTCTCCATTAGCATCCTCAATCCCAATCCTTCCTCAATGATTGTGGATTTTTGTTTTAATTGGATGCACTTTGTTTACATATAAATAAACCAATCCAGGCAGCTAGTTGTTAGGGACTGAACCGATGGAGTCCACCTTGGCGTCTGGTGGTTCAGCTTAATTCACGTCTGAGCTCTGTCAAGCTTTGGTACATGGCATTGGATGCATACTGTCATTCTACCTCTGCTACCACTACTGAGTGGTGGAGGCTGCACATGCTGCCATCACACCTGCAGGGTTGGGGGCTACACATGCTGCCGTCACACCTGAGTGGTGGGGGCTGTACATGCTGCCATCACACCTGAGGGGTGGGGGCTGCACATGCTGCCGTCACACCTGAGGGTTGGGGGCTGCACATGCTGCCGTCACACCTGCAGGGGGTGGGGGCTGCACATGCTGCCATCACACCTGAGTGGTGGGGGCTGCACATGCTGCCGTCACACCTGAGTGGTGGGGGCTGCACATGCTGCTGTCACACCTGAGTGGTGGGGGCTGCACATACTGCCGTCACACCTGAGGGTTGGGGGCTGCACATGCTGCCATCACACCTGAGGGGTGGGGGCTGCACATGCTGCCGTCACACCTGAGGGTTGGGGGCTGCACATGCTGCCGTCACACCTGAGGGGTGGGGGCTGCACATGCTGCCATCACACCTGCGGGGTTGGGGGCTGCAGATGCTGCCATCACACCTGCGGGGGTGGGGGCTGCACATGCTGCCGTCACACCTGAGTGGTGGGGGCTGCACATGCTGCCATCACACCTGAGGGTTGGGGGCTGCCATCACACCTGCGGGGTTGGGGGCTGCACTTACTGCTGCTGTCTATCCTTGAGAATCGATGAACCTTCTGTTGCCACCCATCTTGCTGGGAGTCGGAAGGTGACGCCTTCATGAACATCATGCCTGTGCTCTGCTGCAGATTCCTTCTGATGTGGAACCACCTGCCGGCACTGCTACCAGCACCTCATGCTTGTCCCTTTGCACCACTCTTCAAGTAAGTAGGTGTGGGTGTTGGTGACAAGCTGTGATTGGTGAATGCATTGATGAGGATGATGATGTGGAGGAGGATGATGATGATGATGATGATGATGATGATGATGATCTTTCTAACAGTTATGTGTACATTTTTCTGTGGGCCACGCGTAAACATTTCAATTGTGATTTCAGGCCTTGAAGTGCTGTCGGATGTGATCTGCTCTAGGGCTACTTCTATCCTCCATTGTAAAAGGTACAGTTTGCTTGCTTTTTGCCCACTAGTGGGTCTTCTATGCTAAAAATGTGAATGCTTTGGTGTTGCAGAGTTAGGACTTACTGTATTTGTTTTTTTTTTTTTTTTTTAGGTCACACTGTGAAAGTGCTGTTGGTGGTCTGCTGCTGCGAGTCTTTGCCCTTCTGAAAAGGTATTGTTGTACTTCTTTGCACTCACAAACAGTGGCTCAAAGTCTAGATTGTATGTTTCTGACATCACAGTGGTTTCTGTTTGGTACCCTTCTCCACATAGCCTCACATTAGCAGTGGATTTGGCAGAGATATGTAGTAACTCTGAAATGGTGGCCAGTAACTGGCTGAGAATGGGATAGATATAGATAAATAGCAATATCATAGTCTGAATTTAAGTGGCTGAGGTCAGCTAAAATCTGTAGCTGCTCCTCCCACTCTCAGACATGGTCTTACCATTAGCGAAGAGATCTGGATGCTTGTTCTTACTATAGATATTTCTAGTCTGGACTGTAAACTTCAAAGGGCAGCATGATTTCTGTAGCTGTTCCTCCTCACTCTCAAACCTGGGCAAGAATTATTAGCTGAGACATCACATGTTTCAAATGCCGATCTTGTACTCTTGCTGTTGTACTGTGACATTCTGAGGTCAGCGTGATGATTTTGTCAGCTATTCCTAACTCTGCAATGGTGGCCAAAACAACTGGCTGAAAATGGGATAGATATAGATAAAAAGCAATATCATAGTCTGGAATTTAAGTGGCTGAGGTCAACGTAAAATCTGTAGCTGCTCCTCCCCACTCTCAGACATGGTCTTACCATTAGCGGAGAGATCTGGATGCTTGTTTATTACTATAGATATTTCTAGTCTGGACTGTAAACTTTGAAGGGCAGCATGATTTCTGTAGCTGTTCCTCCTGACCATTGTCCTTCATCCTCATGACCAGTGAGATTCTAATGCTGATGTAGTCTCTTATTTCTGTCTTGATTTGAGAGATTGAGTAATTAGTTGTGAAATGTTAATAGTTGTGCTGCACAATTGTAAATATATTTTCTATATCTCCCAACTGTTTCAATTTTAGTTTGTTGGGAGTCATCCACACTACACGTGTAGCAATGGCAACACCACCACCAAGCAAAATGGCCAAAATCTCATCTGTTATGGCTAAAGACTGTGCATTGCAATTCAAGTCCTATGGCATGTATGAAGATGGAGGAAGATGTTCTGTTGCTTCTGTGATCACCCTGTTGACCACATCAGGAAGGACACAGTGGTGGATCACGAGTAAAGCAAAAACACACCAAGAACACAAGCCAGAAGAGTAACGGCAAACAGGTGACCCTACACACCAGTTTCACGCGACAGCTGCAGCTGTCTACAAGGGAGGAAACCGTTTTGGACACGCTGAGGGCTTGGTGTGGTGCCAATATACCAATTGAAAAGCTGGATCAGCCCTGCTTGAGAGACTGGATGGGAAGTATATCAAAGGAATTGGAGCGCTCCAAAGGCAGACACTTTTACGACAGAATTACTTGTCCCCGACTAAATAGAGAAATGGAGGAGGGAATTAGTCAGCTGGTAAGAGGCAAGACACTTGCAGTAATGTGCGATGAAACAACTGATGCAGACTCGCTGTGTAATGAACATTATTTTGTAATGGAGGGTGCAAAATCTGTAATAGCAGACACCATAGAGCTAACAGCAGTAAACCACTCCACTGTTGACCAAAGTGTTTTAAAGACCTTGCATAAATATGGTGTGGAGACGGGACAAGTGGTAGCATTTGTTAGTGACAATGCACGTTACATGACAAAGTGCTTTAATGATGAATTACGTGGCCTAATTGGTGATCATGTAGTCCATGTGGGTTGTTGGGCACATGTTTTATCATTGGTGGGTGATACCTGGATTGACCACTTTGATCAGGTGAATAAGCTTGTGGCACTTATAAAATATGCCTTTCAACAATCACCAAAACATAAGCGAGAGTACATTGCATTCCTGGAGGAGAGGGGTGCAGAAAAAAAAATATTGCCTCCTGTTCCTGTCTTGACCCATTGGAACACCTGGTTCAAGCAGTAAAATACCACTCTGCATATCTGGAACACCTGCGAAATGTTCTTCAATGATGAAACCAGTGATGCCAACTCCATGAGGTCCTTAAAAACTATTTGAAGAATGGTTCACAGAGCTGCAGGTTCAAACTGCATTCATTGCTGAAAACTGTACTGACCTTATTGATGCAATCGAGCTTTGCAAAGCAAGCAAAAGCCCTTGGCTGTTTTGCTGGATGACACTATTAGCACAATCAAAAGCGGTTTTGAAGCAGGAGTGTTGAAGACAGAATGATTTGGTGACAGAACTGGCCAGGTACTTGCAGGCTATGAGGCCACCAGGTCAAGCAGGAAAATGTTGCCCCTTTTCAAGGAGCATTTGGTGTGCCTTAAACAAGCTTTCTAAGCATATGGACACAAACCCATCAATTGAATTCTTTAAAGTTACGTATTTTGGACCCCAGAAATTTACCAAAACTGAATAGGATTTGACACGGCATGCCAGTGACATTCCTCTGTTAGCACTGCACAACCAAACAGAGCTGCAAAATGACTGGGATGTATATGCTAGGAGGATATAAGGGAACTTCCAAGCATATTGGAGTTGGATGTTGGGCAGTACTGGCTTTCAAGGCAGTCACAACTAACTGTACTCTCCAGAGCTGCTCTACAAGCTATCTGGATACCTGTGTCAAGTGCAGATGTGGAGCGATCCTTCTCTGTATATGGACAGATCCACACAGATCAAAGAAGGAACCTGCTGGTAGAAAATCTGAAACTGCTATCCCAGCTCATGTACAACAAGTAGCTGGATTATATATTTTTGCATGCTTTCCACATGTCTGCCCATTTTATATTCTCTATTAGCTGTATTCAAGCCAGTCACCAGTGCCACCTCGCCATGAAATAATGGGCTGGCTCCTCCTCTAACTTTAGACTGTTGCCCCTGTTGTCCTTCCCTCTTTTGGCCTCTTAGGTACTTGAAGGTCTCACTCATGTCCCATTCCTTTCTATCTTCTAGGTTGTACATGTTGAGCTCCCTCTCTCCGCATGTGCCCCTGTCTGTCACTCTTCCCAGGATAATTTGTCACCCAAAGTTGGACCCCTGTCCCCACCATAACTGGTAAACACTAAACAGCAGTACTTGTTTAGTACTTGCACCTGGTCTGACCCTGGCTGTACCCACCCTCCTTAACAGTCTTCTTTTCCCCTCCCCTTCTTTGCCAAATAGAGATTTGATTGCTCCCTCCTTCTGCCTGTCTATTGGGGGTTGGAGACTGATGGACACCTCTGCATGGTGGCACGGCTTACTGCCCACACCCACACAATCACCCTGCCTGCTTTAAGTTATACTTTTCCATAATTAACTGTCCCAGATTTTTCTCTAGAATCCCTGAGCTCTACAAACTAGTGCAACCTATCCTGTGCATACAAGTCTTGGTTCTCCGGTACACCATATGCTACCCTATTAATACACAGAGGAACACCTTTTATGCTATTGCACAGTTTTCCACATTTCATATATGCCTTTGCACATTTAATGTATTTATTATAGTTGGTTAGATACCATATGTTTATGTACTGTAGGTTTTAGTTCACTTACTTTTTCACTGTAGTTATATAGTCAGGTTTTACACATTTTCTTTGATAGAGCTTTAGTTTAATTGCTGTGCTTATATGTTCCACATTTTGCCTATTTTACCGTATATAGGGGTTTCCATTCAAATGTCTGTTCTCTTCTGTTTCTACACTTTCAGTGTACCATTTTATAACAGTTTTGTATAGATTGTATAGAATTTGGTTTCTTGTATTACACCCACACCTTTTTATGCTTTTTTTAACACTTTTGCATATTTTTACTGTATGGATGTTTTTGTATTTCTATTTACTCCTTTCTGCACATTTTTTATAAACGCTATTTTATTTAATGCAGCTGTTCTCTGTATTTCATTTTATTCAGTTCTGAATTAGTGATATGACAAGACACACAGAGCAAAGGTTCCTTGACGTATAGCGCATAGACCAAAGTACAAAGTCTTGGTACCAATGTCATAGAGGGGCATAAGTCTGGTTGGGGGGCTTTTGGAAAATATCCCTGCCTAGGGAATTACCATGGCATTGCTCAGTAGAGAACCTACTGAAAATGGGTGACTGGGCTGGGGAAATTCATTAAACCATGGATTTGGTTGCATGAGTGGCTATCCTGTATGTTCAGGGCTGTCTTTGTTGGTTCTTGGGGGAGAGCTGACTGCGTGCAATTTTTGGTGACTGGATTGGCTGTATTTCTGCACAATATTGCATCTGGGGGGGGCACTGTGGAAAGAAGCTGTGTTGGCACCTGGAGGAGTTGGCTGTGTTGGTGTCACCATGACATCTGAGGGAAGAGGTCATGTTGCACTCAAACCTGAGGAATAGGGACATAGTGCTGTTGCTACTGCTGTAACACCTGAGGAATTGGAGCCATAGTCCTTCTGCAGACAACGCAATAGAGGGTGGGGGTTACAGTGCAGTATCTGAGGGATAGAGAGAGGCCATAGTACTGTTGACACTGCCAACGCACTTGAGGGTTGGGCGCGACTGTGCTGCTGCTGCCATCACATCTCATACCTATCAAAATAACAAAATTGGTGCAAGGATGGATGTATGTACAATAGGGGACGTCAAAATTGCTAATATGCATGGTAGCAGAGCAAAAACTTGTTAAATAAAGTACCCAAAACAAAACACCGGTAAAAATGGATTTTGGACTGGCAGACACCGGTGACAATACCGGTTTTTCCAATGTGCAAAACGGAATTTGCTCTTTCTCAATCACGGTAAACCAGTGTCCCTGCCTACAAGGGATGATATCCCTGCATAACACCCATCCACCCTGGAGTGCATTATTCCTTTTATACAATGGCTCCTTTATGGACAGATTTAGAAAAAAATACTAAATACAGTTTAAAAAATGTTTAATGTCATTTTTTAGAGTGGAAGCACATTTATTTTTTAAAGAGTCCCTTTACTGTTTTTCCACTAGGTGGAGCTATTATCTGAGTGACACAGTTTGTGTCTGCTGACACTCTCTCTTGCACCCACCCTCAATTGTCTGGTACTGCTCACACTCACTTCTTCACCCAGACAGTCACTTTTCTTTACTGTGTCTCCCATTACAGTTCCATGAATAAATGTTTGTACCAGGAGAAACAGGTTATGATTATGGCTGATAGTGACTGCTGTTGATGTATCCTGCTGACCGATGGTAATGGTGCCTCTAGAGGATGCAAGTCTTCAGTTCAATTGGCAAGTTCCCCCATGCCTCCTTAAGGTAATGTTGAGTTGCCACCAGTTTTAAAAGAGAGTAAATAAATTAAATTTTAGTTGTTCCTTGTTTTCTGCAAATCGAGCTGTATCAACGAACCACACGACTGGCAGTTATAGTCTCCGTGGTTCTCTGAAGCCACTGTATTTGGGGTAGAAAATGGAAATAAAAATTAAACTTGTTGAGTATGGTGCAAACTCTGCTTTTAGTATCAGATTACTGGGAAGGGAACATGCCATAGAAGACTATTACACAAACTGGGGAATATGGGTGTGGGCAGGACAGTAGTGTGGTGGGTAGGTAACTGGCTGGGTGGCAGGACATAGAGGGTGGTGGTAAATGGCTGTCACTCCACAGAGGGAAGAGTGACCAGTGGGGTACCACAGGGATCAGTGCTGGGACCGGTCCTTTTCAACATCTTCATCAGTGACATGGCGCAGGACCTAGAAGGCAGAATTTCACTGTTCACTGATGACACAAAGCTCTGTAACAGAGTAGACACACCAGAGGGTGTAGACAGAATGAGAAGTGAACTGCAGAAACTTGAAGAATGGTCAGAGGTTTGGCAGTTAGAAATTCAATGCAAGTGCAAGATAATGCACATGAGCACAAAAAACCTGGCGCAATATATCAGTTGGGGGTGAGGATATAGCATGCACCAAGCAGGAAAGGATCTTGGGTTATCATCTCTGATGACCTCAAGGTAGGGAAACAGTATGACAAGGCAGCAGGTAAAGCAAAATAGGATGCTGCGATGTATAGGCAGGGCATTACCAGCAGGAAAAGGGAGGTCATAATTCCGCTATACAAGACACTAGTGAGGCCCCACCTGGAGTACAGTGTACAGTTCTGGAGACCATACCTACGTAAGGACATAAACAGGGTAGAGAAGGTTCAGAGGAGAGCAACAAAGATGGTGCATGGATTGCATCACAAGTCCTATGAAGACAGGTTGAAGGAACTAAACATGTATTCCCTGGAGGAGAGGAGGGAGAGAGGGGATATGATAGAGACATACAAGTATCTTACAGGGAGGAACAGGGTGCAGGAAAACACTATTTTTAAGTGAAAAAGGTGTTCCAGAACTAGAGGGCATGGGATGAAGTTGGAGGGGGACGATTCAGAGGAAACATGAGAAAGAATTTCTTCACAGAACGGGTGGTGGACAAGTGGAACACCCTGCCAGAGGAAGTGGTGGGGGCTGAAACAATCACGGGATTTAAGAATGCATGGGATAGACATGAAGGAATTCTGGAGGTCAGGGGTAAGGGGCAACAGACTTCTAGGAAAACGAACTGAACTTACAAGCTCAAATGGGCAGACTGGGTGGGCCATAGGCCCTTATCTGCCGACACTGTCTATGTATCTATGTATCTATGTAGTTGTCAGAGCAGGAAAGCCAGGCGTGCTAGATGAGATCATTGGGATGGCTGTGGAGTGATTTTTTGTTTTTTTAACATTTAATGCTGTCATTACTGTGCTGGGACTAGTGCCGGAATACATAGATACATAGATACATAGACAGTGTCGGCAGATAAGGGCCTATGGCCCACCTAGTCTGCCCATTTGAGCTTGTAAGTTCAGTTTGTTTTCCTAGAAGTCTGTTTCCCCTTACCCCTGCCCTCTAGAATTCCTTTATGTCTATCCCATGCATTCTTAAATCCCGTGATTGTTTCCAGCCCCACCACTTCTCTGGCAGGGTGTTCCACTTGTCCACCAACCCGCTCTGTGAATAAATTCTTTCTCATGTTTCCTCTGAATCGTCCTCCCTCCAACTTCATCCCATGCCCTAGTCCTGAAACATCTTTTTTCGCTTAAAATAGTGTTTTCCTGCACCCTGTTCCTCCCTGTAAGATACTTGCCATGCTCTATCATATCCCCTCTCCCTCCTCCAGGGAGTACATGTTCAGTCTCTTCAACCTGTCTCTATAGGACTTGTGATGCAACCCATGCACCATCTTTGTTGCCCTCCTCTGGAACCTTTCTACCCTGTCTATGTCCTCACGTAGGTATGGTCTCCAGAACTGCACACTGTACTCCAGGTGGGGCCTCACTAGTGTCTTGTATAGTGGAATTATGACCTTTCTTTTCCTGCTGGTGATGCCCCTGCCTATACTTCCCAGCATCCTATTTGCTTTACCTGATGCCTTGTCACACTGTTTCCCTACCTTGAGGTCATCATCAGAGATGACAACCCCAAGATCCCTTTCCTGCTTGGTGCATGCTATATCCTCACCCCCCAACTGATATATTGTGCCAGGGTTTTTGTGCCCCATATGCATTATCTTGCACTTCTTTGCATTGAATTTCAACTGCCAAGCCCTTGACCATTCTTCAAGTTTCTGCAGGTCCCTTCTCATTCTGTCTACACCTCTGGTGTGTCTACTCTGTTACAGAGCTTTGTGTGTCATCAGCTAACAGTGAAATTCTGCCTTCTAGATCCTGTGCAATGTCACTGATGAAGATGTTGAATAGGACCGGTCCCAGCACTGATCCCTGTGGTACCCCACTGGCTACTCTTCCCTGTGGAGGACAGCCATTTACCACAACCTCTGTGTCCTGCCACCCAGCCAGTTACCTACCCACCACACTACTGTCCTGCCCACACCCATATTCCCCAGTTTGTGTAATAGTCTTCTATGTGGCACAGTGTCAAAGGTCTTGCTGAAGTCCAGATAGGCCATGTCCACTGCCCTCCCTGATCCACCTCCCTAGTCACCCAGTCAAAAATTCAATGAGGTTGGTCTGACACGGCCTCCCCTGGTGAAACCATGCTGCCTTGGGTCCTGTAGTCCATTGACAACCAGATGTTCCACCAATCTCTCCTTCTGTAGTGCTTCCATGATCTTTCCCACTACCGAGGTGAGGCTGACTGGTCTGTAGTTCCTGCTTCCTCTTTTCCCACTTTTGTATAAGGGGACTACATCTGCTGTCCTCCAGTCTTTGGGTACCTCCCTGTTTCCAGTGATTGGCTGAACAGGATAGCCAGAGGTTCAACCCACCTCTCTTAGTTCTTTAAGGACCCTGGAGGTGTACCCCATCTGGCCCCATTGCTTTATCAGTTTCTATTATCGGTTCCTTCAGGACTCTTTCGTGTAAAGGGACTTGTGTCCTTTCTGCACCATTCACCCTTGTACCCTTTCAGACCCATTACCCTCCTCTTCCTTAGTAAAGACTGAGCAGAAATACCTGTTCAATATGTCAGCTTTTATTGTTGTCATCCTCCAGTAGCTCCCATCCTCCCCCTTCAGTCTCACTATCCCTCCCTTTGTCTTTCTTTTTTCACTTATGTACCTGTAAAACGTTTTGTCCCCTTTACCCACTGATTTTGCAATGTGTTCTTCTGTCTGAGCTTTGGCTTCCCTTACTGACTTCCCTGCCTCACTTTGTTTCTCCTGGTACTTCTCCCTATCCCCTTCTGCCTGTGTCTTTTTGTTATGTTATGTTTGGGTAACATCCCTGTTCTACTCCCAGTCTAACCAGTCAGGGACCGGCATTCTTTCTTGCCATTGTATAATGAGAAAATATTAATGTCAAGGGAATATGCCTTTTGTTGTTACCCAGTGTGCCTCCTGCCAGAAAAACACATCACAAAATGTTGAAAGTGAAAAACTGATGTCCTGATGCTACATCCCTCTCTTGTCTGCTACGCTGTGTGTGCACTTCCATGAGAAATAACCCAGAATAAAGTGAGAAAATATTAATGTCAAGGTAATATGCCTCTTGTTGTACCCCAGTATGCCTTCTGCCAGAAAATCACGTCATACAGCAGCGAACGTGAAAAACTGCTTTACTGCTGCTATGTCCCTCTCTCATCTGTTCCATTGCATTCACAATTCCTTGAGAAATCACCGAAAATAAAATGAGAAAATATTCATGTAAAAAATGTCTGTCCTACTGCTATGCCTCTCTCTTGTCCACTGCGCTGCATGAGCACTTTCATGAGAAATCACTAAGAATAAAATGAGAAAATATTTATGTCAAGGGAATATGCTTGTTGTTTTACCCCAGTATGTCTGCTGCTGGAAAAACACATGTCATTAAGATACTGCTGCTAGACACCTGTGCAATTGCTCAGTGAGTCCAAGAACAGTCAGGAATAATGTGAATGATAAGGAAAACTCTCAATGTTTGGTCGATAAGATATGAAGACTTCTATCACTCAGAAAGTACAGTAAAAGTCTTGTTACTGCTGCTGGTGCTGCTACTGCTATTATTATGATTTATGACCTTGGAAGGATTAGTTGTAGTGCTGCTGCTGTTTGTATGCTGCTGCTGGTCATGGATGACTGTGACAGATCGATGGTACCTATTGTATCCTGTGCTCCTGCACTTTGAGTTGTAAGTTCATCTATTTTGTTGAGGTAATGTGGTATTCAAATGGAATATTTAATCATCTGGTTTGTAGACACTGATTGTGTCCCTTTGCTTGTAGGGATTTCACATAATTTTTATATGTTGAATCTATTTCTGCTGCTGCAGCTCGGTCTGCATTCGTCCAGCAGCCATTCTCTATACCCCATGCAATCCCCAATGGCTCACTTGCACAGGGCTAGCACACACAGTGTTCACGCTGGGGTCCCCCTAATCCCTGACTACTGGGCCTGGATATAATATCCAGGCATAGTTACATATGGGTCTGAGCATGAGCAGAGGCACAGGCATCAAGCTGCCATGACCGACCACCATTTTCCACCTTGTTTAATCCCCTAGGAGTGCAGGCATGCAATGACATCTGGGCACTGTGTGCTGACATCTGCTGTACTCCTATCCCTCTAGATGCACCACAACTGTGGAACCCATGATCTCCATTGGGGGACACTACAGCGTGGTGCAAGCACTGAGCCCTCCCCAGGGAGAGGAGAGCAGTCAGTAGATGCTCAATCCTTTCCCTCCCCGGCTCACCCCTGATGATCTGTGCTCATTCCTGAACCTGGGTTGCCGGCATAATGCGAGGTGTGGGGTCCAGCACCTCAACCTTCAGCACCACCGGGCTAAAGGAGGGATTTCACATCATAGAAAGTCTAGACTGTTTTTTGGGAATTGATGCTTTCCTTTTCTAGTGGTGCCAGGTAAGTAAATTGTTTCTGTTTTTTTGGGGGGGGGATAGGGTTGAAGGTAAGTATTTTTTTTGTTTTGTTTTGCTGGTTCTGTTTCCTTTTGTGGCATGTTTATTAAAACTGTCAAACACTGTATGTTTGACCATCTATGTTTCTACATCCATGCAGGTATTTCTTGGGAATCCATCAATCTGAATATGATTGAAGTGTGTTGTCACTCATGCTTTAGATTCTAGTTGCGGCATACCAGTACTGGAAGGCAAGTCTTTTAAAATATTATTTGATGTGGTGTTTTTTATCTGAATATGCACAGTTTAATGGATGTGACACTTAATGTTTTCTGTTCTTGATTATATCATTTCAGGTAATTGCCTGAAGCTATCTGTTCTTGTCTCTTCAGTGTGATGATTTCGGAAACAGGCACCTTAAGAAACACAGGTAGTACTGGAGGCCCCTGAAGAATAGAACAGAAAAGAATATTCACATGGATTTTACTTCAAGAATCACTCATTGTCTTTCTGGATTTCTAATTAGCCCCAGCAACAGTCACTGTATCAGTGAAGGTCGGAGGACACTCACTAAAATCTTTACATCAATATCCAACCAAGTATACCTATGTTGCCCAGCACAAAATCAGAAAAAAACTGACACCGGAGGGCACTCACATAATATCCAAAGTGAAAACTTTAATTAAATAAATATATAAATACTATGGAAGTCCATTAGCGTGCTCACTGCTTGGGGTAACTGCAAATTCACAGCTCTAAATGTGCCTGCAGGCTATCATGTATGAAAACGTTGGCCACGCTAACAAATAAACTCCAAAACTAAGAAATTCTTTAAGAGCAAGTTCAAACAAGGTTTAGTTGCTACTTACTAGCAAAATACAAGTATGCACAGCTTAGCATAAGCAGAATTCAGTTTGATGAAAACGCCACATTTCCATTCTTTGTTTTTATTTATTTATTTATTTATTAATGGTCTAGGAATTACAACCCTTTGAGTCAGAGACTCATTTACAAAGGTTCCGTGTCTTACAAAAATGAGGACAGGAACATAGTATAGCACAATTCAGAATACAGACTATTTCTCTACTACAGAAGTACAATGCTAACAACAGAGGCAGAAGATATACAATACATACATAAGGCAACACCAGAGGTGTAAATATTTGAGGCATACATTGGAGACACACACAAAAAAAATTGATTTTAGAGGAATTTGTTCAGCAGTCACAGTGGGAGAAGGACATAATGCGGCTCAGCAGCTTAGGTTTAAAAGGACCTAGTCTGGAGATAGACACGATAGAGTCAGGGACTGAGTTCCTCCAGAGTGGGGCCCTGTAATGAAAGGCCCTTTGGCCAGTAGTAGTTTTCACAAAGGGGACATGGAATGCTGTAGTGTCAGCATGTCTAGTGGAGCACACAGGCAAACTCTTTTGAAGGAGTGGGAGACAGCCAGGGGACTAGACCCAAATGAATTTTTTTTGCCAGTAGGTAGGTCTGGTAGAACAGTCACCCCTGAAAGTTTTGCCAAGCTGGTAGTTGGTAGAGGTCGCAGGTATGCATGAGTTGATCACAGCCTGTGGCCAACCTGTAGGCTTTGTTTAGGGTGTGTCTAATGTTGGTCAGTGCAGTATCAGAGGTGGTGCCATATATGACTATGCCATAGTCTACCAGGGAAAAGAAGGAGCTAGACATGGCTATCTGTAGGGCATCAGGAGAGAAACAGGGTCTAAGCCTATAAAGGAGACTGATTCTCCTGTTTATTTCAGAGCACGTCAACGCAATATGATCACACTACGTAAGAGCGGAGTTGAGGGTAACCCCTAGATATTTAAAAGTTGAAATGGGTTCCAGCTTGGTACCCACCGAGTAATGTATAGATAATTCTGTTGTGCTATGTTTATGTTGTGGGTGGGCGAACAGCATGACTTTTGTCTTTTTAGAGTTGAGTACAAGCTTATGGGAGGCAAACCAGGCTTCTAATATTGTGAAAGAGCCCTGGAAAATTTTTGGATTTGGGCAGGGTCAGAGTGCCAACTGAAAATCACAGCATCATCTGCATAGAGGAGAAGGCACTCTGAGGTAGCCATAGGTAAGGAGTTCGGGTATAGTGAAAAAAGCAGCAGGCCAAGGATGGACCCTTGTGGAACACCAGACAGAAAGGGAAGGTTTGTAGGGATGGTGTTGTTTATCTTTACTTGTTGCATGTGGCCGTGGAGATAGTTGGAGAACCAGCAAGTAGCTTCTTGGGATACTCCAACAATGAGAAGGGAGTTTATGAGCATTTTATGATTGACAGTATCAAATGCTTTGGAGAGATCAATGTAGACTGACCCAGCCAAGTCTCCCAGATCTAGGGCATCATAGATAAAGGAGGTGAATTCTAGGAGGGCAGTGGTTGTACTGTGACCTTTTCTGAAACCATGTTGTGGATGACAAAGTAGGTGGTGTGAGTCTAGGTAGTCAGTAAGTTGATCGGCCGCTATTTTTTCCAGAGCTTTAGCGAGGGAAGGGAGTATGGAGATGGGCCTATAGTTACTACTGGAGGTACGGTCACCATTTTTATGAACTGGCATAATTATCACCCTTTTCCATACCGATGGGAACTGCCCTAAGCACAGGGACATATTTAGTATCTTAGTAAGGGGTGTTAGGACTTCGTCAAGGGTTAAGGATAGTAGTTTTGCATCTAGAGAGTCACCACTATGTCAAGTTTTACCTAAGAACATGGCAAGATAAAAGCAATAACTGTAAGGGAGATCATTTTGAAGTGAAAAGGTAGAGTGCCAGTGGGTGGCGGGAATTGACCAGCATCTGAAGAGAAAAAATCAAGAGGGAGAATAGTACTGAGGTCAGAGAAAGAGGTATTGAAAGCATTCGCTATTTTGCTGGGGTCTGTGGTAGTGACAGCATCAATAATGAGCACGGTAAGGGGCGGGGAGGCAAACGTGCCACTAATTTCCTTTATGTTTGCCCAGAACCTCTTTCAAGTTCCCCAGGTGGCAGTTAGGCTTGCCTGATAGTAAGCCGTCTTTACTTGTTGGATAGCCCAGGTACATGAGTTTCGGGCAGCACGATACAATCGTTGTTCAGGGAGGCTACCAGATTGGAGGGCACAGTGCCCCAGGTCATTACGTACCTTCATTTGGTCGGACAAAGATTGATTTACCAAGGGGGAGGATTTTGTTTTTTCAACACATTTTACAAAAGGGGCAAAGATGTCACAGGCGGAATTGAAAGAACTTATGAAGAAGGAGAGGGCAGCATCAACTGACAACTGGGTATCAAGTGGACACCAATCAAGGTTTTGGAGTTTGTTCCAAAGATGTATCAAGGCCCTTTCTTTAGTTGGTGATACCTGGAGATCCTGGGGGGGGGGTGGTTCCAGCTGTTTGTCCAGAGACAAGATACAGGGGAGTGACCACTGAGTGAGTCTGAGTGGACCTGGACATCCTGTATGTGCTCAGGGTGATTCGTGAGTATGAGATCAAGGAGGGAACTAGGGCCCAAGTGTTTGTTTACTCTAGTAGGGGTAAGGACCATTTGGGACAGATTTTGGGCAGTAACAGCATCTCTGAGGGAAGATGTCTGGGGGGAGAGCCAGTCTGAGTTGAAATTACTAAGTGCTATGACTTCAGAGTTTTTTGGGAGCTAGTCGATAATGTTTACAATGGATGCGAAAGCATCCTTTTGGTTATGAGGGGGTATGTATACTGACATTAGGTAAAGAGATTTACCTGAGTTTCTAATGACAACCTTGATTGTGAGGGACTGTACTCCCTCTGCAGGGTTTACAATTGCTATATTGTTAGCAGTGTTGTGCAACCCTCATGCAGCATGCAGCTTCCTGGATCATAGCACACTTGCTTTTCAACCAGAGTTCATCTTCAGAGTGTGCTTGTGTCACACACTCAAATGGTTTAAAACCCATCCCATTTTAAGAGGTAGACACACTATCACCAGATATATACAGAGGTGCAGGTTATACTGTCTAGTTAATGCCATTCCCAGTATTCAAAAACATTCAAATAAACTAAATCAATGACAAAAAGAAAAAAAATATTCACATGGATTTTACTTCAAGAATCACTCATTGTCTTCCTGGATTTCAGAAAAAAGGAACACAATAATTTGCCCCAGTAACCGTCACTGTATCAGTGGAGGTCGGAGGACACCCACTAAAGTCATTACATCGATATCCATCTGACTATACCTGTGTTACCTTTGATTAAAAAAACACATTATTTTGATGCACTCCACCACTATCAGGGTATATGCACAGTCAAGCACTTGCCCATGCCACAACCACTACTTCTATGCATTTCACCTTTTAAAACAACTGCAGAATTATTTTGTCTCCTTTTGGCCACTGTGTCACACTGTTTTCCTTAACAAATAACAAAAAGCACCCCCCCAAAAAAATTCTTATACTTACATTTACTGCCCCCAAATAAATAAATAATTTAAGTAATGATACCATTGGAAGTGTTTCTGAGTCTTTTGCAGTCCATCCATGTTCCACACAAAGCTTACTTTTTCAGAATCTCAGCTGGCACTGTAATCAGCATGGGAGAACAAAAATCAGAGGAAAATCAGTTTTATATCTCACTTTAATGAGAAATGTCATCATCAGCTGTACACATCAGTGACTACAAGAACAATAACAGGAAACTCAATTTTTTAAACAACAAAGCAGAATGCAGCAGTTGGACTTGGAACAGGATTACCACAATTTTCATAACCATGTAATGCAAAATGCACTCTGTGAAGCATGTTATTGTTTTCAATGTGAGACAGACTGACAGTAGGTATACTAACCGTCTCTAACCTTCTGATGGAAAAATGATGCACAGTTCCAACAGAAAACTATGTAACCTAACCATGACAAATATTTCTGAAGTGCATAATTGTTCAGCATGGTATACATACATCAGTTTACGTTAAAAAGAAAACAAACTTTTCCATGCCATACACCATGCTAACACATCTTGAGTGAATTGTTAAGTAATGAAAGCAATCGACTATTGTAGAGTAAAACAAGCATTTGTCAATGCCGAATGTTGTCTCGCCTGCATTGGCATTGGTAGTGCAGGAGTTAAAGATGCATAATAGGAATGGGAATGAAGTATTGAACTGACACCAACCAAACCCCCACCCTGCAGAGACTGACAGGCATTGTGGTGTGCCTTTGTGTTGTCAGCTATAACGCTCATGCCATTTTGCCTCATCCTACCCTGTAGACACTGACAAGTACCGTGGTGTGCTTTGGGGTCTTTGGGCCTTATGTTTACCCCATTCCATAAGGAAATATGTTGAGGTGGGTGCAGTACAGGAGAATGTGGTGAACTTTGGGGCAGAACACTCCAAGGCACACCTCAATGCCTGTCACAGGCTGCAGGGTGGAGGTGGGGGTGGAATGGTGGGAATCATTACAGCTGATGATCCCAAGTCACACCCCTGACGCCTGTCAATCTCTACAGGGTGGAGTGTTAGAGCTGGAAACCCTAATGCCATAGGCATGTCTTGGTATTTTCACTCCAAATTATAAACATGGGCTTTTTGCGACCCCACCTCATGAAGAGCTGCAGTATTAGATTGTTAGCCCAAAGATGATTTTGCACAGCGACTGCACCATTTGGAGCCACAGGTACAGAAATACATTTTCAGCAAGATGTGGAAAACAACAACTGTATTGTTCATGAGGAGGTGTAAAAAAATGGCACCATTGAAAATGTGGAGTGAAAATATGAAAAATTGGTGGAGTCATGAGCATGCATAGAAACTGCGCAACTCAATTCCGTAACCCAATTATTTTTGGGACTTTTTTAACCACATTTTCAACATAGGCATTTTGGGATTTCTCCTCATGAACAGTGGCACTGTGAGTTTGTTAATCTGTCCCAAAAGTTGATTTCCCACAGTGACCATGTGATTTTATGCCACAGGTGCGAAAACACGTTTTGGGCAGGATGTGAAAAATGACAGCTGTACTGTTCATAAGGAGATGTGAAAAAATGTCAGTGTTGAAACTCTGGCATGAAAATATTGCAAATTTGTGAAGTTGCAAGCGTGCGTGGAAACTGCGTACTGCATGCTTGTAACACAGTCATTTTACGGACGTTCGTCACCAAATTTTCAACATAGGCATTTTAGGACCTCTGCTCATGAACAGTGTCACTGTCATTTTGGTACTCTGTCCCTAAAATGGATTTTCCACAGCGACCGTGCTTTTCTGAGCCGGAAGTGCCAAAATGCATTTTTGCTAGGATATCTAAAATTACAGCTATACTGTTCATAAGGAGGTGTGGGAAAATGGCAATGTTGAAAATCTGGAGTGAAAATATTACAAATTCATGAAGTTAAGAGCATGCATGGAAACTGTGCAATGCATGCTCATAAAACTGCCATTTGTTTGACTTTTTTCACCAAATTTGCAACATAGGCTTTTTGAGAGCCTCCCTCATGAACAGTGGCACTGTCATTTTGTTTATCTGTCCCAAAAGGTGATTCCACGCAGTAACCGTGAAATCACCTTTCAGGACTGAATAACGCCATGACAGTGACTGAATTATTGAGTAGGGGTCCCAATAACCTCATGTTGAGAATTTGGTGTCAAAATACCCCAAAAATGGCCAAGATATGCACCAAAGTTGAAAAAACCCTATTTGTGCCATTATACAGCTTATCGGCATTTCCTCAGTTTGCAGTTGGCTTTGAAGAGTGCAGACGTGTTCCTGGTGTAGTATCAAATCATGCTACCCATCAGAATTTGCTACCATCATCAACTGCACATGTGTATTAGTGTCACGCATGCGCACTGCAACAGTCAGAGGGTAACAAATTCTGACAGGGAAGTTCAGGGGAAAAACTCTGGCAGGCGGTCTTTAAAAATGTGTGTAAAAGGTGAAACCCTGCAAGTGAGGCATACATTTTTAAACAAAACCTGTATATCAACCCCTCTATCTCTTGAATGATCATTGGGCATGATGGATAAGGTCAGTTTTGGTTTGCTTATGTTTGATGATAATCAAAGGAAATTGTACAGTATCCTGTACTCAAATGCTAATTTAATCCTTATAGCAAGCAATATATTGTTACAGTGATCTGATTTTTCAATGCAGACTCATTTTGGTTTACTAAGTTTATTTATTTGGGTACTTTAGATTACTGTTTTTATGTTTTGAGTAGCACCTTTGTTTGTAATCTGCGTTCATTGTTAAAACCTGAGTCGTGTGTGTTTGTGTGTGTGTTTGTGTGTTACATGTGTGTGTTTGTGTGTGTGTGTGTTTGTGTGCTAGTCTTGTTGTAGTGTTACTCATTAAAAAAATAAAGGAAATCCCGACACCTCACCCTGTGTCCCAATTATTGCTTAAAACATTTCCTTAAAAGATCAAGGTATTAAGTGTTATTTTATTCATACGTGAGTAGGGTAAGGAATAAAGATACTGTATACTGTACTGTAGATATTGTGTACCTTGTATCATGTTGCTCTATATTTGAGCAAACTTGCGTGGCATACACTTTATGTCTTACAGGTAGTCATAATAGCTACTCTAAGTAGCTCCTGTCAAATGTCAGAACTACTACATATTATTCTGTTAAGCAGTATGGGGGAACATTGTTTAACCAGGGGTAGCATGCTAAGATGAAGCTTGTTTCCAGTTGCAACCTGGGAGCACAAAGAAGTTAAGTGATTTGCTCAGGATCACACAGTATGCATCTACATGGCTGTGGGATTCAACCCCATGTCTCCAGATCTGTAGCTCAGAGCCTTAACCCACTGTGCTATACTGCCTCCGATATAAAGTATATACAGGGGATGCAAGTGGTTATTTGAGAAGCTGAACACCTTGTTTCGTGACTATTACAATCTCTGTTGTGAAGCCTATTGAGGTATTGTGCAACAGTTTTGGTATACGGAGGGGGTGCCTATGGGGAACTCTTTATCCTATACTTTATACTCTGCAGGTGTCAAAATGTATCATAAGTTTTCTATGTTCAATTTATGCCTGTCCTTGGGTGCTTGGTCACTGAATCTTCTGTAGTCTGTTAAAAAAATAACTTACTATCTGCTGTGATTTTGTTCTTCATTTGCATGCCTTCCTGATCAAGAATTGTGTCCTGTTTTTGAGCTTTTTGCTCATTTTATGATGCGCTGCAGGGACTGCATAGTTTCTCAATGTTTACATGCTGTGGGTGCTGGGCTGATATCCACATAAATGGAGCAGCTCCATGGCTTCCTCACTTGTTTCACTGAAGAGTGGTGTTTTTCTTATTACTGCAAGCTGTCATTTTTGATTTCAAATATTTTTATTGTGCCTTGTGAAAATAGTATCTTTCCCCATACTGGCTGTGTTGTGTTTTTAGTTGGAAAAGTTTTAATTTTTCCAGCAGATGGGCTGAAGGAACCTTCCCTCACCCCAACAGCATTCCCAGTTGTATGTGGGTACTATATGGAGCTGCTTCATGGCATCCCTGCTCATTAGTGGTGCTCATAACAGTTTGTGAATTAAATCATTTCAGTGAAGTGTTTGAATAAAGTGACTTAACCTGTACTACCGTGATGGGCTTTATTTCTGAAATCTGGACTTTGGCAGCTGATGGGCTGAAGGAGACAACCCCCCTCCCCAATCAGCATTCCGAGTTGCATGAGGGTCATGGAGATTATATTTTGGACTGTCAGTACAGTAGTTCACGTTCTTGAACTGCAGCTATTTACAGACAGTGTAAATGATTAGGAGTTTCACATTAATATTATAACTCTGTGTTTTACACTGTTCTGCAAGCTGCATGTGTCCTATGCAATATACAGAGAAGCATGTGGTTAGTATTGTTATCCCCACCCTCCAACAGTTCCATGTCACAAGAGTGAATCTTTTTTAGTGACTCGCACAAGAGCGAGTACATCGTGGTCAACACAAATACAGCACATGGCCATGTATGTCGAATACTAAATTGGTGCATATCTGATTACAAGTTTAATGCAGAGGTGTTGTGGCCCCCACATCTCCCTTTCTGGGGTTCAATCCCCCACCCCTCAAACTTTAATAACCATGTCCTGGGAGTGGTGGACAACCGGAGGAAAGATGAGGGACTGAGGACAGCAATAACTTGCCAAAAATAAAATGACATACCTGTCTGAAGTCCTGAACCTGGGGCCACCACCACTGCAGCCAGTATCCCTACCCACTACACTACACGAGTAGCTCAGTGGCATCATGCTCCACAACCCTAGTTAGCTCATCCTTCTTCTCTCTCTTCCGTCCCATTGCTATTCCCTTCCCTCACCATTTTTTCCAATCCTCCCTTGCTATTCTGTCCTTCGCTATCCCTCCACAGTAGCCAAACTAAATCAACTTATTCCAAGGCAAAAATATGGGACTTCAGAGGAGCTGACTTTGATGAGATGGCCAACAGAGTTCAGCTAGCCCTGGCAAAAAAAAATACAGGTGAGGGGGTACAGGCAAAGTGGGCAAGCCTTAAGAATGCAATACTTGAAGCAACACCAAATTGTGTTAGAGAGAAAGGGAAGTGCAAAAGAAGAAGGAAACTACCTTGGTTCTCAAAAACAGTAGCAGAAATGGTCAGAATCAAAAGGCTGGCCTTCAGGAAATATAAGGGAACGCAGCAGGATGAAGCTAGGGAGGCATACCAAAGTTCCCTAAGGGAAGCAGGGAAGGTAGTAAGGCAGGCAAAGGCCCAAACCGAGGAAACTCTAGCACAAACAGTAAAAGAAGGTGACAAGACTTTCTATAGATACATTAGTGAAAGGAGAAAGTCCAGAGGGGGTATTGCTAAGACCAAAGGGGATAAGGGGGCATGTGAGGAGGAGGACCATGTAAAAGCATATATATCCTAAATAGATACTTCTGCTCAGTATTTACTGAAGAGAAGGTAGGGCAGGGCCCACACCTCAGCACCATGGACAGAGGGGGGAGGGAGGTGTACACTAGTCCCTTCACAAAAGAAAGGGTCCTACAAGAGCTCAAAAAGCTCAGGGTGGAAAAGGCAATGGGACCTGATGGCATACATCCCAGAGTACTAAAGGAGCTAAGGGTGGAACTAGCAGAGCCATTATCAGAACTGTTTAGTGAATGTCTGAGCACAGGAGAGGAACCAGAAGACTAAAGAAGAGCTCATGTGATCTCGCTCCACAATAGTTTAGTTTAGTTTAGTTTATTAGTCTAGGAATTAATACCTTTGAGCCAGGGCTCTTTTACAAAGGTTTCACGTCACAAAGAACATTTAACAAAGCACGATACACATTACAGGTAAAACCAGACAGAAAAGTTACATCATAAATTTGCTATTAACAGTTTAAGGCAGTAACGTTTTTAAGTTTCATAGAAAAACAAGCTATAACAGGTTCAAGCGAGTAGACAATTTCGAGGTTAAAGAAACTTCAGGAGAGGGTGATCATTAGGCACCAAAAGGAGGCTAGAGAGGAGGAAAGGTGATGAGCGGGAGGAAGTGAGAGGACAGGAAAAAGGGGAGTGAGTTTGGGTGGGAGACAGGAAGTAGTAGAGGTACCAGAGGGTTCATTAGTCAGGAGGAAGAGGCCTCAGATGTGAGGATGGACATGAGGAGTAGTAGTCTTTATCTAGCACAATCACAGTTGCTAGTGGTGGTGAGGTGGGCATAGAGCATGGATTTGAAAGCTTCAAGCGAGGTTGAGGATGAAGTAGGTGGACTAAGCGCATTGAACCATGTCGGGGCCCTGTATGCGAAAGATCTTTGTCCCTGTACAGTCCGGCATCTCGGAACCAGGAAAGGTTGGCGTTCAGATCTGGTGGAGGGTCGTGAGCCAGGATTCAGTCGGAGTAGGTTTTGAGTACATAATGGAGTCATTCCCAAGATAGATTTTTTTGCCATTGTGCAGGTGAGATAAATAAGACGATATGATAGGTTCAACCAGCCTGATTCATAGTACAGATCACACGTGTGAGTCAGTCTTTGAGCCCCCGTGAGGAGCCGGCAGGGCCTTATTTGGAGTGATTGAGATAGCCTTAGAGCAGTGGAGGTAGCTGAGCCATAAATAATAAGGCCATAGTCAATGATTGAGATTATGGAACTCTGTATAGCTATTCTCAATGCCGCTTGATTTAGAAATTGATGAGTTCGGAATAGTATTCCAAGGCGTTGGTTCACTGTTTTCATAGTGTTGTCAATGTGGGTTGCAAAGGTGAGCCCTTGGTCAAAAGTGATGCCAAGGTATTTGAAAGTATTTACTTGGTCCAGTGTAATTCCGCAGAGGTGTGTATGGTGAGTGGAGTATGCCTATTTTTGGTTTGGTGATTGGAGAAGAGCATGGCTTTTGTTTTATTGTGGTTTAGCACAAGTTTACTATCCAGGAACCACCCTTCAACACTAGAGAAAGTGTGCAGGCTTTTAGTAGGGAGTTTGGATCCTTGTGGGAAGAGAGAATTACAGCATCATCAGCATATAAGATTATTTTCTCCTGGCAGATATCTGGGAGGAGTTAAGGAACAGGCTAAAGAGGAGCGGTCCAAGAATTGATCCCTGTGGTACACCGAGAGAACTGGTTTGAAGTCGGAGAGTTCATTAGAGATTTTACAGCCTGTGACCGATTGGACAGGTAACTTTTACCCGAGCACAAGGACCTTGGCCAGGCCTAGGCTAGAAAGTAGGAGGTAAGTAGGCCATGATGGACTGTGTCGAAAGCTTTTGTAAGATCAATAAAGACTGCACCTGTTTGGCACCCTTTGTCCAGGGCTGAGTGGACTTCTCCAGAGAAATCAAGTAAGGCTGTTGTTGTACTGTGTCCTTTCCTAAAGCCGTGCTGTTGATTACAGAGTAGATTGTATTTGTCCAGGTAATCAGAGAGTTGGTCTGCCACTATTCGTTCAAGTGCTTTGGAGAGGGGAGGGAGTATTGATATTGGTCGATAGTTTCCTGTTGAGGTTTGTTCCCCTTTGTGCACTGGCGTAACTATGGCAGATTTCCATTTGTTGGGAAATTGACTTTGGCAAAGTGACAGATTAAATTTTTGCAAGGGTGAATTACTTCATCCAGGGTGAAGACAGGATTTTTAGATCTAGCGTGTCACTACTTGTTCTGGATTTGGAGCAGGCCTTTCTTATGTACTTGTGTGTAGTGCACTTTGATTTTCTTAAGTAAAATTGTGGTTTGTCACGAGGGGTGTTTTGTGATACTAGGCTAGGCACAGGTAAGTCTGAGAAGAAATCTGGGGGGAGGACCCCACTAAGGTCTGTGAATGTCTTATTAAGCGCATCTGCAATAGACTTTGGGTCAAGAGTGGTGGATCCATCAACTTTCATAATGGTAGGTGACGATTTTGATTGTTTACCCATTATGTTAGTGGTAGTAGGGAGGAGGCAGGGAACTACAGACCAGTCAGTCTTACCTCAGTAGTGAGCAAAATTATGGAGGCACTCCTTAAGGAAAGGATAGTGCAACACCTGGAATCCATAGGAGCACAGGATCCAAGACAGCATGGGTTTACAAAAGGAAAGTCCTATCAAACTAATCTCTTAGATTTCTTTGACTGGGTAACCAGAATGGTGGACCAAGGGGGAGCAGTTGATGTCACCTACCTTGACTTCAGCAAAGCTTTCGATACTGTTCCACATAGAAGATTGATTAATAAGCTGAGTAGGCTCGGGGTGGGTCAGAAGTTGGTCAACTTGGTGGCAAACTGGTTGACGGGCAGAAAACAGAGAGTGGTGGTACAGTAAATGGTATACAGTCAGAAGAGATGCAAGTCACAAGTGGGGTACCTCACGGATCAGTCCTGGGGCCTGTCCTCTTCATTTTCTTCATCAGTGACATTGCAGATGTACTGGAGGGTAAGGTTTGTCTGTTTGCAGATGACACCAAGATCTGCAACAGAGTAGATGATCCAGATGGGGTGGGCAGAATGAGATGAGATCTGGATAAACTAGCAAAATGGTCAGAAGAGTGGCAACTGGGAACCCTGCGCAGTGGTGCTGAGGGTTGAGGTGCTGGATGCCACACCTTGCGCTATGCCGGCAACCCGAGTTTGGGAGCTAGCTCAGGTGTGGGGGGTCTGCAGGGGTAGGTGAGGATTGAGTGCCCACTGGGCTGCTCTCCTTCCTGGAGGGAAGGACAGGGCATCGCTCAGCATGCCAGTGGCTCCCCATGGAGACTAGGGGTGCTGCAGCACACAGGGCAGCATGTACACAGAGTGGCTGATGCTTGGCAGGGTTGCCATGCACTGTTGCATCAGGGATGTGCACCATGCATGGGAGTGTGGAGTGCTAACCAGAACAGGTAAAACACCGGTCCATGGGTTAGGCGACGACACCTTCCCCCATGTCCACTGCCAGGTCTATCTTGCCTGGCCTTCCAGTGTCCTCCACCTGGGCTCTCACCCACAAGCTGGAGACTGACTGTATAGAGTGCCCAAGAGGAGGGGTGACTCCAGCCCAGAGGAGTTAAGCTGGGGGTGCCAGTTGTGCGGGCTGAGAGGGAGGAGAGAGGAGGCTCAGGTAGGAAGACGTCTGGTGGGGCAGGAACAGACAGGATGCCTGAGAGAGGCTCCGCAGACCGCAACCAGAGGGAAAAAAATAGGTAAAAGAAAAGAGTGGCAACTGGGGTTTAATGCAAAGAAGTGCAAGATCATGCACATAGGAAAGAGAAACCCTGAAGCCACCTATGGGCTGGGAGGGGAGTTGCTGGCAGTCACAAGGGAAGAAAGAGAGTTGGGCATCATCATCACTGATGAACTGAAATCATCCAAGCAGACCACTAAAGCAGTAGGTAAGGCTAGGGGGATGTTGGGGTGTATTAGTAGGGGTATCACAAGAAGAGGGAGGTAATAATACCTCTTTACAAGACACTGGTTAGGCTCCATCTGTAGTACTGTGTACAGTACTGGAGGCCACACCTTCACAAAGACAGTAACCAAACTGAGGCAGTGCAGAGAAGGGCTACCAAAATGGTGCAGAGACTGCTTCAGAAAACATATGAGGACAGTTTAATGGAGCTCAATATGTATATTCTAGAGCAAAGGAGGGGGAGAGGTGGTTTGATCGAATCATCCAAACACCTTAGGGGCATTAACAAGGTGAAGGAGTCTAACATGTTTCAATATAAAAATAGCAGGACAAGAGGAAACAGCATGAGATTAGAGGGAGGCCGATTAAAGGGTAATGTGAGGAAGTCCTTTTTCACACAAATGGTGGTGGATGCATGGAATGGCTTACCTCAAGAAGTGGTGGATATGAATACAGTGCATGGCTTCAAACAGGCTTGGGATAGGCATAAAGGAGCAATACAGAAGAGTATGAATAGATAGGCCATTGACAAATCAAAGGCCAATGGCACATTCATAAGGTAGAGAAAGAAATGGGCAGACCGGATGGGCCTTACGGTCCTTATCTGCCATCAACTTCTATGTTTCTATGTTTCTAAACCTGAAAGAAAGCAAAATGATATGCTCATTTATCAGTCGCTCATTTTGGTTTGCTCTTTTGACATGATACCCCTTCCAACAAAGTCTGATTTTATTGCAATTACATTTCAATGCTGGCATTATTACCTCAGTAGTTATGTACGCTTCCATTGGCCTTTCAGGAATGCTGTCAGCCACATTCCAAGTACGATACAGTGGTCCTGCGATGTGCATATTATTACACAGACTGGTGTCCTAGAATCATAGATGTTGACTGCAGGTGAGGACCAATAGTGTTGTACAGTTTGTCCATTCTCTCTACTTACTGTAAAAGTTGCATACCCTACTTGATATCTGGCTTTACCTTCTCTTTCCTGTCGCTACTGTTCCCCTTTGCCAGTCCCATGCTTTATTAAATTCCCCCACTGTGTTGTCCTCCACTTCCTCAACTAAGAGTTAGTTCATTCTAGGCATCCACCACCTTTTCCCTGAAGAAATACTTTGTGATGTTACCCCTGGGACTACCCTCGTCCAAACGCATGTCATGCCCCCTCTTCATGAACATGTACCTTATGAAAATGCTATCCTCTGATACACTATTTTTGACCATTAGATACCGTCAGGTTTCTATTATGTATCCTCTGTCTCTCCTCTCCTCTAGGGTATACATAGTGAGGTTTCTCAGTCTCTTTTATTATGAATTTAGTTTTAATCCCTGCACCATCTTTGTTGACCCTATTGGAACTGCGTCCACACTGTCTAACTCCTTACAGGGACGTAGCCTCCAGAACTGCACTGAGTAGGAGATGTGGCCTCCAGAACTAGACACAGTACTCCAAATGAGGCATCATGAATGATCTGTACAGTGGCATCACCACCTCTTTTCTTCTGCTGGTGATACTGATCCCTATGCATCCCATCATCACACTGGCTCTCCCCACTCACTTGCAATATGGTTTGGTTGCTGTTAGGTCATCAGGTATGATTATCCCCAAATCCCTTTCCTGCTTGGTGACCATCAGTATCATCCCTCATCATGTAATCCTCCTCTGTCTTGCACCCCAGTTTCATGATATAGCACTTTTTTGCATGGAATCTCAGATTCAGCACTGTACACCATCACTCCAGTTTACCTAGGCCCCCCTCATTTGTACCCCATTTAAGGAATATGCACCCGCTTGCAGATATTACTGCTATTTTCAAAGAAGCACAACTTCCCTTCCAGACCCCTCCCCAATATGTCACTTAAGAAGCCATGAAATAGAACTGGCCCCAGAAGAGATAACTGTGGCACCCTGCTGCTCACCCTACTTTCCTTAGATTGACTTCCATTTACCACCACCCTCTGTTATCTATCGCTCAATCAATTCCTAACCCAGTTTGCCACCTTATGACCCACTCCCTGTCTGCCCAGCTTGTTCAGTACTCTTCTATGTGCAGTGGCATTCAAGGCCTTACTGAAATCAAGGTAGGTGTTATCCACCGTTTCTTCCTCCCCCCCATCCACTTCCCTTTTCACCTTGTCAAACATATCAATTATATTTGTCTGACATGTCCTTCCTGCTGTGAAGCCATACTGTGTCAGGTCTGGTGCTCCACTGGTTTCCAGGTGTTGAACAATCCTTTCCTTAAGTAGTAAAATCCCTAATTTTCCACACTGTTGAGGTGATGCTGATTGGTTTCCACTTTCAAGCCTCCTCACTACCCCACTGTTGTGAAGAGGGACTACGTCTTCCCTCCTCCCATCCACTGTAAACACTCCCCTAACGACTCATTCATTCAAGATCCATTGATTGTGTTGGTCACTTGCAAGCCATGCAATTGCATGTAAGCAGTGAGGGCTGTCTGCTGTCATGAGTGTGACTCACTATGGAGCATTGCATGTTTGAATTAACCAGCAAGCTGTCATAAAATTAGAATTAATGCACCTGTTGCTATGATGATAGGCCAAGCAGAGTGTGACTCACATTTACCTCCACTCTGGCTTCACACAGCTCTCCCCAGAATGGCATAATAGAATGCCTGTCATACCAATTTACATGTGTCATCAACCTGTCCACCCATGTTCCCTCCTCATCCTTGTAGAAGATGTCTTGATTGTAGTTGCTGGTCAACCCATTGAAGTGCTATGATGTATGGGCTGGCAGGATAGCCTAGAGGTTAGAGTAACGAGCTGTGGATAAGCTTGGTACATCCAGCAGACCAGACATTGGTTTGATTCTCACAACCTCCACTTGCATACTGTGTAACTCTGAGCAAGTCACTTAACTGCCCAGTGCTCCCAGGTTACCCCTGAAAACAGGCACTTGTGCCTAGTGGGCCTTACCTGGCTACCAAAGACTTAAAAAAAAAAAAGCATTTTTCAATGCCGAATGTTGTCTTGCTAGCATTGGTACTGGTAGTGCAGGAGTTAAAGATGCATAATAGGAATGGCAGTGAAGTATTGAACTGACGCCAACCTCACTCCCACCCTGCAGAGATTGACAGGCATTGGGGTGTGCCTTTGAGTCATCAGCTGTAATGCTCATGCCATTTCACCTCACCTTATCCTGTAGACACTGACAAGTGTTGTGGTGTGCTTTGGGATCTTTGGGCCTTATACAGTACTTACCCCATTCCATAAGGAAATATGCTGAGATGGGTACAGTACAGAAGAGTGGGATGAACTTTGGGTGCGAAAACTGCAAGGCACACCTCAATAACTGTCACTGGCTGCAGGCTGGGGGGGTGGAATGGCTTGAGCATTATAGCTGATGTTTCCAAGTCACACCCCTGACGCCTGTCAGTCTGTACAGGGTGGGGTGTTGCATTTGGAAGCCCTATCACCATAGATGTTTGTTGGTATTTTCACTCCAAATTATAAACATGGGCTTTTTGTGACCCCACCTCATGAAGAGTGGCACTATCAGTTTGTTAGTCAAAAGGTGATTTTGCACAGCAACTGCACCATTTGGCGCCACAGGTACGAAAACACATTTTGGGCAGGATGCGAAAAATAACAACTATATTGTTCATGAGGAGGTATAAAAAAATGGCAATGTTGAAAATCTGAAGTGAAAATCTGAAAATTGGTGAAGTCATGAGCATGTATAGAAACTCGCAACACACGTCAACCCAATTATTTTTGGGATTTTTAACCACATTTTCAACATAGGCATTTTGGGACCTCCCCTCATGAACAGTGGCACTGTGATTTTGTTAATCTGTCTCAAAAGTTGATTTCCCACAGCGACCACACCATTGTGCATCACGTGTGCAAAAACACATTTTGGGCAGCATGTGAAAACTGACAGCTGTACTGTTCATAAGAAAGTGTGAAAAAATGGCAGTGTTGAAAATCTGGCTTAAAAATATTGCAAATTTGTGAAGTTACCAGGGTGCATATAAACTGCGCAATGCACACTTGTAACACAGTCCTTTTATGGACTTTCGCCACCAAATTTTCAACATAAGCATTTTAGGACCTCTGCTCATGAACAGTGTCACCGTCATTTTCTCAAACTGTCCCAAAAACTGATTTCATACAGTGAGCATGCTGTTCTGTGCCAGACGTGCGAAAACACATTTTGGTCAGGATATGTAAAATGACAGCTGTACTGTTCATAAGGAGGTGTGGTAAAATAGCAATTTTGAAAATCTGGAGTGAAAATATTACAAATTCATGAAGTTACGAGCATGCGTGGAAACTGTGCAACACACGCTCATAAAACAGCCATTTTGGGGATTTTTTTCACCAAATTTGCAACATAGGCTTTTAAGAGCCCCCCCGCATGAACAGTGGCACTGTTGTTCCATTAATCAGTCCAGAAAGGTGATTCTGTGCAGTCACCACAAAATCACCTTTTCAGACTGAATAACGCCATGACGGTGACTGAATTCATAAGGAATGGTCCCAATAACCCCATGTTGAAAATTTGGTGCCAAAATTCCCCAAAATGCCCGAGATATGCACAAAAGTTGAAAAAACCCTATTTATGCCATTATACAGTTTACCGGCATTTCTTCAGTTTGCGTTTGGCTTTGGATAGTGCAGATGTGTTCCCGGTCCACCGAAGGTCGTTGTGCTGGACTCCGGAGGTAAGTATGGGGTGAGGGGGGTATGGGGAGGCAGGGTGCACAGAGGGTGGTCGCAGGTTGGAGGAGAGCCACCGGACTTGATGAGGGACCATTTTCTGGTTTGCAGGTTAAAAAAAAAACATTGTTGGACAGTTTTAATTTTTTTACAGGGGCATTTGGCATGCTGGAGTGGGCTCCCAGCATGCCACCCAACTCTTTGGGAGGGCTATAGCTGACTGGGGGATTGGGCACCCCCATCAGCACATGTGGAGTAGTGGGGGGCAAGAGCTGAGGGGGATTGGGCACCCCCCTTGGCACACACCAAATGGGAGACATTATGCCAATGGGGAGTGGGCTCCCTCATTAGCAGATTGAACCAGGAGCAATTGAACCAGGAACTGGGGGACTGAAGCTGACAGGGATTGGGCCCCTCATTGGCAAAGAAAGACTGTTGGGTGAGGGTGCATGATGCTGAGGGGACTGGGCATCCCCTCAGCATAGAATTGAAATGAGTGGGGGGCCATTATGCCGACAGGGAGTGGGCTTCCCCCATTGGCACCTGAACTGGGTTGGGGCATGCTGACAGGGGACTGGGTACCCCCAAGTCGGCACTGTGGCAGGTGGCAGCTACAGTCACTGCCACCATGTTTATTGGACTGTTTCACCAGGAAGCAGATGTCAGGAGGCGTGTTCTGGTAGCACTGCATGAGGAGCTTGCCTCTCATTGCAGCAGACCTTTTCTTAGATGTGCTCACCATGTAACCTGTTGTTGGTGTGGCGCCTGCCTGCTGCCTTATTGGGGAATGAGGGACACACCTACTGATGCTTACCCTGCATTTGCCCACAGTGACCGCACCTCCAGATCTGCTACTAATGCAATATGTTGGCTGGCGTGCACATGTGAGCCAACAGAAAAAGTATTATGCTCATGTCACACTACAAACTACTGGCAGTGTGTATGCCACTGAGGTGGCAACTGATGTTGGACATGCATTAACCTGCAGGGACAACAAAAAAAAGGCAAAAACACACTTTGATTATAAATCTGAAGAAACAATTAGAATGGTGATTGCAAGCCAAGTGACTCCTTCTTGTCTTCACAGTCTTCAGTGACAGGATTTGTAGGGGGTGTCTGTGATGGTACTCTCATCACTGAACTGGTGTTTCAATGTCTCATGGGTCTGCCCTCATGTAGTGATCTGGAACTCATGACTGTAGCATCCCCAGTATTGTTGAATCACATTTCCTATACACAAGTGTTTATAGGTGTTCGACATCAGGGGTGGTTCAGTTGAAAATGTAGAACATAATGTGATGGGCGCTGGCTGCACTAACATTGAGAAAGTCAGTACAAGTGATACAGGAGTATCTAAATACTCAGTCTTCTTTCCCTCAGGTCTGTGGCTTCACCAGCAGTACAGTGACTGGATAATGCTGTGCAATACAGAGTAAAATCATATACACAACTGGCTGAAGAGGAAGCAGTGGTGGAGCAGCAGGAATCAGGACTGTGTCTTTATTGAATTTGGTACCCATAGCAGGAATTGCTTGCTGGGCTGTTAAAAAAATTTTTTATGGGTTGAGGTGGTGCCGGTGAGGGTGAAGCATAGTGGCTGGAGCAAGCATTGACAGTACTGCTATATATTACATTTATGTGCTGTTAATTGACAGGTTGATGATGCATGTGCAAAAGGTAGCAGCATCAGCAGCAATACAGTTCTGAGAAGGGAACAGTAACAATCATATCAGTAACATAGATTCTGGACATGTATGGGAATGTAATGGCATGCAAAGGAGGTATAACACATACATTATTGTTTTCTTTAAGCATCACCTTCTTCAACAATGAAGCAGCCCTCACGGTCCTCAAGACTGGAGTTCTCACCTGATAAGTATTCACGTTCCAGAACCAAGTCATCGACATTGGTGTCACTAGTGTATGACTTCATCTTTATGCCAACAGCACCACCTGTCTCTTCATCTTCCTTGGAAGATCCACTGTCAGGACATGGTAGGAACATGGATGTCATGGTCTAGAATGGAATGTGTCCCTTATTTATTTTTATAAACATTAGAATTTCCACATACTTTGGTGACTGGTTCATGCACTGGTCATGTACAATGGCACCTGCAGCACTGAACACATGCTCAACACTGACACTAGAGGGAGCGAAGCTAAGGTATTTTATCACCACAGATGTCAGTACAGGCCACTCAGTTACTTTGCTTGCCCTGTACAACAATGAATTGCCACCAATTGCAAGTTGTTTTGTTCAGTCACGAAACAGTCAATCATGCAACATGCTGCTCTGAGACTGGCCACCTCATCGTGCTCCTCCTCATCCTGGTCTTCCACTCCAACCTCACTTAAAACATCCCAAATGAGATTGCTCATTTTCACTTTTTGCCTGCTTGTTAAATATAGTTGTGTCAAGTGAAGCTGACAGTGCTGTGGTGGTGGTAGCAACAACACTCTGTGCCCTATGTGTCTTGAGCATCTGTTCCCCTCTGACCCTTCTAACAAGAAGATTAGTAAAGTTTTCTACCCTCTGACAGCCACAGTCTAGTATAGGTTCAAGGCCAATCTTATAACGTGGGTTTAGCATGGTGACAATGCCAGAGTCATCAGACTGCAGAATTCCAACAATATGAGGGTTGGAGTCCAACACATGGAGCATGTGCTGCATCAAGGCCAAACTGTTACTGTCACTGCCTGCCTCAATCAACTGCTGCACATCAACCAGTGTCCAGTTTAGCATGCATAGTAAGGGGATGGACTGACTGATACAGGCAGTGTCCCCACTTACTGCCTGACTTGCATGTTCAAAGGGATGCAGAATCATTATCAGTCCATCCATTAAACACCACTGTTCTGTGATGAGAGCAATGGACACTCCAGCACTGTCACGACTGCTGTGTGGCAGCAGATAATCTGACACAGCTTTATACAGCTAATAGAGACATTCCAACATGTACAGTGCAGAGTTCCATTTGGTCACCACATCTAACTTCATGCAATAATGAGGCACATTGTTCTTTCTCTGAAGCTGGCATAGCTGGTCACAGGCCTTCCCAGAATGGGCAAAGTGGGCACAGATGCGGTGGGCCAACAACAAGATATCCATCATATCATGATGGCTAAGAAACTGCTGGATCACAAGGCTGAATCAGAGTGCCAGGCATGACACCCTCAAAAACCCACCATCACTTATGTATTTTACAACATTGGAGCCATTGTTTCTCACAATGAAGCCAGCTTTCATTAAGTGTGGGTGCAGCCGCTCATCAGTCTCACCCAATAGTGCTTCAAGCATTTTCTCCCCTGTGTGGGATCCAAGCATGCTTTTCATTGTGAGTGCCACATGCTGGCTAATACTGGTTATGTTGCTGCCGCCACGGTCTACCTTGCTGCACTGTCTACCACCACACCAAGATTCAAAGACCACCCCAGGTGACTGTGCCCAATGTGCTATAATGGACATGTAGGAGATGCCAGGTGTTTTCCCACTAGCCAACATATCTATGCTATGATGGATGGGTGGTGATGATGACTGCTTAAATGCATGAAATGCTGCCTCCTTTACTGTGCCATACAATCAACAGGACATTTGGAGAAGTGTATCCTTGATGGTACCTTCCACTTTGGACATGTGTGAGCAGCAAAGCTCCTAAATACTTTATTCTTAACAAAGGAGAATAGGAGCAGGTCGAGTGTGAGCATTTCTGCAGCAGCCACACTAAGCTCCCATGCAGTAGAATGATTCATAGGGTATTTGTCCTTCCATTCAAACACGCTTGTCAGAGTTGGCTGTAATTTTTGGGATGTTCGGCTGCCAAACAGACAGCCATGTTGCGCTGGCCCAGCAGTGGTTCTAGTTGACTCAAGAGAAATATGTGGTGTTGATAGATTGCCAAAAGTCATTTTAGCTGTTTTATGGATTGGTGAAAGTGTTACTGTGTACTGACTCTGATGGGCACTGCTGAAGCTGCCACTACTACGATGCCCACTAGGTCTAGCAACCACCTCCACATCCTCCTCCTCCACTACATACTCCCCCTCAATGGTACCACCTAAAGATGATGAGGATGAGGGACCAGGACCACCTTCAACTGCTTTCTTCTGGTATTTAAGCCATTGGAGAGGGTGCCAGTTTTTTACGTGCATGTGCTGACCACCAGTGCCTAGGTGGCTGCTCTTCTCCCTACAGACCCGCATGTGGCAAAGCTGACATATTGCCACTGTTTCATTTACTGGGTCCAGCACATAGATGTCCCACACTAAGAATTTTACAGGCCTTTTTTATTGTGCTACCTGGACTGGGACAGTGGAGTGGACATATGGGAGTGAGGGGATACTAGTGTTTTTGTATTTTGACTCTGTTTCATCAAATCAAAAATAGTGTGGGGGGCTCTTCAGTGTAACATTTGGTGGTTAAATCAATGTTGCACTTAACCATTGCTTTGTCACCACCTTTCTGCTTCTTTTTCTCTGGTTCCCATAATGGGATCCAACTCCTCACCTTCATGATCATCAGCATCATCGTCTGTATGCCATCCACTAATGTCCTCCTCATGCTACTCCTCATGCAGAACTTGAGTGTCATAATGAACCTCAGTCTCAATAGTCTATGTCCATCTCCACAGCAACAGTTGCCACGGCTATGTGACCCACGTTATGGGGCATTCCAACTGTCCTCTCAAGCATTACCTCAACTGTATCATGAGAAGCCACTAGGAGCAACAGAGACAGGAACATGCTCAACCTTATCTTTATGAGACACTACTTCTGGTGTAATTTTCACTCTGCTTGCACTATTGCCACCTTCCACATCACCATCACTCACTATCATGGCTGCCTCAGAGGTTGCTGATAAAAATTTAGATGCAGGAAAGCCACTGGTAAATACTTCAGCACTACTGCTAGCAGCACCCATCTCAGAGCACTTAGAACTTATTGTTGATGGCAATACCACATCAGAAGACAGTCCATTTACCATTTCAGCTGCACCACTTTTCACAAATGATGCTAAAGTCTTGCCTGCGTGACTCGCTCCTCTCCCTTTCTTGTTTCTCTTCATTGGCATTCTTCTTTTATTAATGTTTGGCAACATGGACAAGTGATATGTTTGGATGATATTTCTCACAGCACACAGATGTACAACAACAGGTCTGGTAGCATACCTGTGTGAATAGCTGGATTTCTAAAGCTTGTACTTTGTCAACAGAGCAGTACCAAACCACAGGCTGAGACACCATTCCTGTTCTCAAACAGAGGAAAATCTAGTCAAATACAGGAAAATTCATTCTGGAAAACTGATATTTTTGGATGCTAGTTCTCACAACATATGGGGTACAACATCAGGTCAGGTAGGGTACCCAAATGAATAACTGGATTTCTAAAGCTTGTACTTTCCCAACAAACCAGTACTACACCACAGGCTGGGATACCACTGGTGTTTACAAACAGAGGAAAATTCAGTCAAACACAGGAAAATTCTGTCTGAACTGATATCTTTGGACACTATTTCTCACAGCACATGGGGGTACAACAAGTCGGGTAGTGTACGCAAGTGAATAGCTGGACTTCTAAAGATTGTACTTTGCCAACAGGGCAGTACTACACAACAGGCTGGGAGGATACCATTAGTATTCACAAACAGAGGAAAATTCAGTTAAACACAGGAAAATTCAGTCTGGAAGACTGATATGTTTGAATGTTATTACTCACAGCACGCGATGGGGGTACAGCAACTGGTCAGGTAGGCTACCCAGGTAAATAGCTAGATTTCTAACAGTGACACTGGCTAGGAAGGATACCACTGCTATTTAAAACGTGGGGGGGTGGACAACAACAAGACATATAGGATAGTCTTTTTTTTTATTTTCAAAGCACAATGGATTAGAAAGTTGAAGGGGAAGGGTATTGCAAAGCACAAGGAGTGGGTGTGGGGTCAGGGACCCAGGGATATTCAAATCAAAACACTCACTCACTCACTCACTCACTCATTCATTCACACAGTCACAATCACCACACTCAGACTATAAAACAAAAAAATATACTTAACATTGTAATGTTGTACACACAAAATAGGTTTGAAAATGTTTAAACAAGAAATATTTAGGATTATTCTCCACAATCTCTTAACAATCACTAACTGTTGTGTCCTCTCTCCTCACTCTCTTAACACTGCACAGAGAAACATCCCTGTCAGCTTTCTATTGACTGTTTAGCCACATGTGACTTCCAACCTACAAGGCATTGCTAACTTTGCCTGTTGCAGCAAACTTAGCATGCGAAGTCTGCACCTGTAAAGGAACTTTGCATACTACTTTGCGGTTGGTGAAGTTCACCCTGCTCCACAACTTGAGCAAAATCTGCAAAGGCAGAGTTTGCCCAATGTAGTAATTCACGAAATGGGTCTGATTCACAAAATACTACAAGGAGTGAATTTTTTCAACTTTGCACATCACTACTACTGCTTGCCCCAAATGAGTGGAAATGCCTAACAGTCCAGCCACATGCCAGTGGGAATATACTCCTTTACAACAATGTTCTGGGTAACTGTGAGGCTGGTACCCCTCATGCAGATGTAAAAAATACAAAAGGCAACAATGGGTAAATCTTAATGTTTGTCTAGCCCATCTGGTCAGGTGGTAATTCTTTAACTCAGTGTGAATAATCTAGGCCTGAATGTTTATTTTGTTTTATCATTAAAGTGAGCCTTGCACTTGGTGTACCTCATTAATCACTTGCTTTAAACTGTATGTATACACTGACAAGCCCATAAAAGTTGAATAGCTTTTGAATCTTTCTTAATAAAATATGTTTGACAAAAAAAGAGATTGAGGCAAATGACTAATATCAATTTCACATCGTAAAACATATTTTTTGGTTCAGAGTGCTTGATTCAATAGGCGTGCATCCCTGCAATGTTTGCTACACCTGTGTCGAAGAGTGTGCCACAACTTGTGCCAGATTTTATAACTATAGATGCAAGTTCCGACAGTGCCCTCATTTTATGGCAGCTTACACCAAAGTTGTGGTGCAAGCCCCACAAACCACTCTCCCATGGGCACAAAGTTATGCTGGGGGGGAACTGGTGCAACTTTGTGGTGTTGCCTCAAAGGACTTGCAGCAAGGGGGTTGTGGCAAGTTTCTTTTGAAAATTGCACTTACAGCACAGTTTGAGGCAAGTTGCCACTTGTATCAAACTCTCTGCCACAAGTTCCTTGCAACAAATGCAACTTTTTAGAAAATAGAAACATAAAAACATAGACTTGATGGCAGATAAGGACCACTTGGCCCACCTAGTCTGCCCATTTCCCTACCTACAGGATAAGCTGCAGATCCTAGTTAACCAACATTCTATTTCTTTTTAACCCCACAAGAATGGCCTTATGTCTGTCCCATGTATTCTTGAATTCTCCCACAGTTTTAGACCCCACAACCTCTTCAGGAAGGCTGTTCCAGGTGTCCACCACCATCTCTGTGAAATCATACTTCCTCACGTTGCCCCTGAACCACCCCCCCCATCTTTAAATTGTGTCCCTTTGTTCTTGCACATCTCTTTTTCTGAAAGATGCTACCCTCTTGGACTTTGTTGATTCCACTGAGGTACTTAGAAGTTTCTATCATGTCCCCCTTCTCCCTCCTTTTCCCAAGGGCCTACATATTAAGCTCCTTTAGTCTATCCTCGTATAGCTTCTCTTGCAGGCCCTGCACCATTTTAGTGGCCCTCCTCTGGACTGCCTCTATCCTGTCTATGTCCTTGCGGAGATGGGGTCTCCAGAACTGGACGCAGTACTCCAGATGGGGTCTCACCAACTGTCTGTACAGAGGGATAACAACTTCCTGTTTTCTGCTGGTGATGCCTTTCCCTATACATCCCAATATACCTCCAGTCCTCCCTACTGCCTTCTCACATTGCTTGCTAACCTTAAGATCATCTGATATGATTACCTCCCACGTCCCTTTCCATTTTTATTGTTGTTACTACCCCCCCCCCACTGTGTAATTTTCCCCTGGGTTTTTGTTTCCCAGGTACATTATTTTTCACTTCTTTGCACCGAATCCAAGCTGCCATACTTCTGTCCAATCCTCTAACCTTGCCTAGTCCCTTCTCATCCTTTCCACGCCTCCTTGTGTATCATCCCTGTTGCAGATCTTTGTGTCATCAGCAAAGAGGCATACTTTTCATTCCAGTCCTTCTGCAATGTCACTTATAAAGACATTAAAAAGAACTGGGCCCAGTACTGAAACCTGTGGTACCCCCACTAGTAACCCCTCTTTCTTCAGAGTGGATTCCATTTACAATTACCTTCTGTGTCCTGTTGTCCAGCCAATGTTTTACCCAGGCTACCACCCTGGGACCCACTCCCATGCTGGTTAATTTGACAATTAATCTTTCGTGTGGGATTGTGTCAAATGCCTTGCTAAAGTCTAGGAAGACCATGTCTACAGCCCTTCCCTGGTCTACTACTTTGGTCACCCAATCAAAAAAATCAATTAGATTCGTCTGACATGACATTCCTGCTGTGAACCCATGCTGCCTTGGGTCCTGTAACCCACTGGCCTCCACGTACTCAGCAGTTCTTTCCTAAGTGATTACATCACTTTCCCTACCACAGAAGTCAAACTGACAGGTCTGTAGTTTCCTGCCTCTGTCTTGGTCCCACTTTTGTGAAGGGAAATCACAACCGCCTTCCTCCAGTCCTCAGCTACCACACCATCATAACATGATTTGTTAAAAAGGGTAGTCAGTGGTTTCACTAGTTCTCCCCTTAATTCTTTTAGAATTCTGGGGTGAATTCCATCAGGCCCCATTGCTTTTTCCAACTTCAGTTTTAGGAGTTCTTTCAGAACCCTTTCTACTGTGAAAGGACTGGGATCGGCCCCCCCCTAACAAGAGTACTTCTGGTAACTGGATTAGGCACCTCCCCCTCCTCCTCTTTTGTGAATAATGAGCAGAAATATTCGTTCAGTATCCCTGCTTTTTCACTGTCCCTCTCTGCCCACCCACCGTCCATTCTATTCAGCCTCACTATCTCTCCCTTTGTCTTTCTATGCTCCCTGATATACCTATAAAAGGTTTTATCCCCCTTCTTAACCAAGTTGGCTATCTTTTCCTCAGTTTGGACCTTTGCTATTCTGACTTTCCTCCTGCTTCCTTTTGCCTTAACTGGTACAGCTCTCTGTCCTGCTCCTTCTGTGTTTCCTTATACTTGCTGAATGCTATCTTTTTCTCCCTGACTTTCCCTGCCACCTCTTTTGAGAACCATAGCGGCTTTTTCTTTCATTTTGATTTGTTTATTTGCTTCACACAAAGGCTTATTGCCTCTGTGATGGCAGTTTTGATGTTTCCCCATTGTTGCTCCACCTCTCCTTCTAACCTGTTTGCTAGTGCTTTTCTAAGGCACTCTCCCATCTTGCCAAAGTCAGCACTCCTGAAGTCCAGTACCCTCACTTTTGTATGGCTTGACTCTGTAGCTGAGTTTATCATAAACCACACTGTTTGATGGTCACTTGTTCCCAGATGGCAACCCACTTCTAGATCTGAGATCTTCTCACTGTCCCCATTTGAGAGTACGAGGTCTAAAATTGCTCCCTCATGAGTGGGTTCTGAAACTAGCTGTCTGAGGCATGTCACCTGTAGGGCATTGAGAATGGCCCTGCTCTTGGATGTGGCTGCAGCAAATGTGCTCCAGTTAACATCTGGCATATTCAGGTCTCCCATCAACAGTACCTCCCCTTTCTCTGCCATCTTAAGTATCCCTTCTATCATATTATTGTCCATTCCATCCCTCTGACGTGGGGGTCTGTATACAACCCCTGTGTGGATTGTGGTGCCATTTCCAGTCTCCAAGGTGACCCACAGTGCCTCTTCTCCTCACTGCTTACTCTTTTATTCAGTTGCTTTTATCCGTTCCTTTACATAGAGTGCTACTCCTCCCCCTCTTCTCCCCTCCTTGTCTGTCCTGTAGGTTATATACCCTGGTATGTTAACATCCCAGTCATGGTTCTCTGTGCACCATATTTCTGTGACTGCTACAATATCCAGGCATCCCTCTTCCATCAAGGCCACCAGTTCAGGGAGCTTGTTGCCCAGACTACGGGCATTGCTACTCATTACCCTTCATTTCCTGATTGCTTTACTCCTTTTTGCCCCATCCCTGTTCTTATTGCCCTTGTCACTTTCTTCATTTACCCCTGCCCTTTTCCCTATCAACATCTCTATTTTGGTGTTTACCTCACTTACTACCCTGACTTTTTTTTTGGGGGGGGGGAGGCTAGGAATTCCCTGTTCCTTTTCAGGTCCAATATGTGATTTAATGGGAAAAGCAAATTTTGAAGGAGACCTAGACTGTAACAGTAATAACAACATGATTTTATGCTTCAAATTAAAATTCTTCAGTCAGAGTAACACAAAATATCTGACGGTCTGAGGAAATTTGTGAGGCAAAATCAGGGATATTCCAGTGAAATGAGTGACAGTTAGGAGGTATACTTCTGCTGTCCTTTTTTCTGTAAGTCCCTGGTGTCCACTGACACCATTACTTCCTCTCTTCCACATGAAAATATTCCCTAGAGTCAACAATAACCCCTCATGTTCCCCATCCCAATGCCAAACAGTCCCAGGTGTCTAGTGGTACACTGACTACATACAACTCTCCCACTCCATTCCACAATGGTAACTGGTACTGCCCTTCACTCTCCTTCTTGGTCAAGCACTGCCTAACTAAAAATAACACAAACTGGTATAGTATGATTTCCACCTGAAAATAAGCCAAATCACTATGTCAATATATTGCAGTCTAGCATATTGTTACAGTCATTTGTGTTATTTCAGGTACATACTATACAAACCATTACATTCATCTGTGGTGTTTTCAGTTAGATAGTGCCCAGCTAAAAAGGTGAGCAAAGGGTTGTGCTGGTCATCTTTGCAGGATTGGGTCTGAGATTTAGGTATAGTGGGGGATCCATTATACACCAAAGACTATTTGGCATGTGGCTGGGTGAAAGAGAGGGTACAATTAGACAATCAGGATATGTGAAAGGGGGTTGGCCTTTTGTTCAATGGGGGCAGCTTGCAGACTTCAGGTATGCTTGGAAGGTAATGAGATTAGTAGTAGTAGTATCTCTTTATTGTTTGATCAAGAAAAAGACAATCTTTACAATTTTACAGTACACATTTTTTTAAAAATAAGAGAGAAAAATAGATTTTATCAAAGACAGACTCAGAGTAATATGAAATAAATAACATCTAAAATACATTTCATAACCAATTAAAATTGCATTTCACATTTTTCAGGGACATCCTCCTCCTCACTTTTTGAATCTTTACTAAATAGTGGGCTGCTCTCGTAATAAGCATTGAATACAGTTATTAAAAGTTTACTTTCATCAGTGGGGTACAGTGATTCTAATACTGGAATTATTCAAGTTTTCCTAGCTTTGTTGTACCATGGACAAAAAAGCATAATATGCAACAGATCTCCATTCACAGTATTATTACAGCTACACAACTTGCCCACTGGATCAGGTGAGTTATCAAATCTGTCTGCAAGAGCCTTGGACTCAGACATCCCTAACTTATGTTTTGAAAATGCATTTCTGCTCACAGGATCCTCAAGAACATCAATATAATACCTATAAATATGTTTATTATCATTGCCACTGTACCATCTGGCAAACTTGGACTGTGTTATAGCATGCAAGTCTCTGCTTTTATAGACAGTTGATATTTTCTTGAGAATGTAGGCTTTATATTTATAACTAACAAAAATATTTTTATTGACATATCTTGGCAGACTCTTCAAGCCATACATTGACAAGATATTTGTTACATGCTCCTGCCAAGGCAATGGCTTATAGCCAATAACGTTACAGAATACTTTCACTTGCAAGCATCTTTTCACTAATCTTTCTTCCAGTGATCTAGTTAGTCTGATCCAGAAGTTAATTTACTATCAACCATTGCCTGTAAGCTATTTAATCCCATTTAATACAGATTCAGCCCTTACAAAGCAATTTCGAGTGGACTTGTTAAAACCCAAAGTGACCTTTAGAACTTGCATGGCCAGTTTTTCCAGAATTTCTGTAGGAGACAGAGCCCAAACCTCAGCACTGTATAGAATTTGGGTGATATGTTTTGCTTGCACTGCAGTGACCAATGGTTTAATGGAATGACCCTCATATAAGAAATTAAATGTTTTAGGCTAATTATAGTGGATTTGGCTTTTGCCAAGGAGCTTTCATAGTGAGTTTTAATGAGAGATTCTCAGAAATGGTTACTCCTTAGTAACGATACGTTTTAACTACCTCCAATGATATAAAATCAATTTTCCATGAATATGATTTTCTGTTTCCCCCAATGAGACTCTTAATCTCCTTTAAAATACTAAGTTTTTTGGGGTTTGTTGTAGGCCACTGTGTGAGAGCGAAAGCCAGTGCTGGACATTATATAGAACTGATTTTTGGAGAGTCAGAAATCTCATAGGTTACTAAGAGCTTACTTTTGTAAATTAAGAAGAGCATAGGTGCTAAAATACATCCCTGTCTTACACCCCTGTTAGTGAGGAAGCTATCAGAAAGTTAGCCACTTGCCTCATCTCTTACTTGCACCCAGATTCCTGTGCATAAGTTTCTAATCATATTTATCAGGGATTTACAAATTCTTCATTCTTTCATAACATCCCATAATATATTTCTGTTAATTGAGTCAAAAGCTGTGTTGAAAGCAATAAAAGCAGTATACACTTTCTGGCCTCTTACTTTCACATATTTTTCTATGAGGTGCTGAAGAGTGAAATAGTTATCTAGGGTTGAATGGCCTTCCCTAAAACTTGAAGTGGTGAGATATCAACCATACTTCTAAGTTGCAATTGTAATCTCTGTAAGCAGATCCTGGCAAAAATGTTATTTTAACTATCTATAAGGCTGATTGGTCTGTACATTTTTGGATTATATCTGTTACCCTGGTAATGAGATTAGTGGCATGGGTGCAAGAGTGGTGCCACAAGACACCAGAGAGTCTTGCAATGGGAGAGGGGTAAGAAAAGGTCCACACCACAGAGGAAACATAAGAAAAATAAACTAATGCTGCACTGCACCACTCATTCTTTGTTGTGGAGTCAGTTGAACCATTTCCAGAGTCACACAACCACAGAAGTGTGGTTGGACACAGGCTATTTGCTGGAAATGCTGAGGTACTGCAGCAAAATGCAGGAAAACTTTAACCATCTCGGCATCACACACAGGTGCTGGAGTAGAACAAAGTGCAAATTTCATGAAATAGTATATGATGTTCAACGAGAGATGTCTCAAAAATGTCATGCAATCATGCTTCTTCTTCTGGACTAATACTGTCTCAATGCTGACTTGAATTTGTTTTCCCTCTACTGTTGAGGTGTATTTTGGATAGCCTGCCACACAGCTACATATAACCGGGTGGTGACAACAGCTGAGAATATTTCCTGCTGGGGACCTGGTACCTGGAAGCAGCCACTTACATTACAGTATTGAAGCCTACACTGGCCAGAAATTTTAAAAATTAGTAAATAAATAGCTACATAGAAACATAGACATATGCCAGCACTAGGTCCTGTGGTTTATTGAGTCTGCCTGAATGTTGGGGTGCTTGCCTTTTATAGCTCCAACTCTCCCCTACCCCTGCCCCTGATCTTCACCTGACACCTATATCACCCTCTCTTGAAGCCCTGTATGGATTTAGCATTAATATCTCCTTTGACAATTTAGTCCATCCCTCTGTCACCCTTTCCCTGAAATAACACTTTCTGTCTTCCCTCTTAAACCTTGCACCCACCAACTTGCTTCCATTTTCACTTGTGCATGTAATCTTGCTGAGTCTAAACAAATCACCTAAGTCCATGCTATCTATATCTTTCATGTACTTGAAAGTTTCTATTAAGCTCAGGCTCTCCAGTCTCTGTTTATATGAGGTACCACACTGTCACTGTCTCATTTCAATGGCTCTTCTCTGCACAATCTCCAGCTTATTTACATGCTTCTTTAGATGGGGACTCCAGGACTGGACACAGTATTTGAGGTGTGGTCACACCAGGAATCTGTATAAAGGCAAAATGACAGCTAGTATCCTGCTACTGATCCCTTTGCTTATGTATCCAAGCATTCTGTTTGCTTTACCCACTGCCTTGCTACACTGTGCAGATGACTTAAGGCTGCTCATGATAGCTATCCCAATGTCCTTTTCTTTATCTGACACTGTGACAGCTACCCCTATACTTGTATCTAGCCCTTGGATTTCTCTTTCCAGTGTATATCACCTTGCATATTTTGACATTAAAGTCCAGGTACTAGATTCCAGATCACCTCACAAGTTCCTCCATGTCATCACTCGAGTCCCTGACCACCTTTTCACTATCAACCCAGTTGCAGATCTTGATGTCATCCAGAAAAGGGCAGATTGCATCCTTGGTGCCATCACCAATATTCCTATTAAATATGTTAAACTGCTCCAGCCCTAGCCCCAAGAGGGGACTTCTTTAATTGAAGCTGAAAGTGCATTTCACACCACAGGAGCTGCCAGATACAAAGCTCTGCCTCCTGAAGATTTAAGTGAGTAGCGTGGAACCATGTGAAAACCCATCTCAATAGAACAAACAGGCCAGATTGGAGTGTATTCTGTCAGAAGGTCTTTCAGATAGCTGGGTCCCAAATCATGCAGGGCTTTGAAAACCAACAAACTTATCTTGAAACTAACGTATCATCTCACTGGCATCCAGTGTAGTTCCCAGAGAACCAGCATGATATGCCTGAACCCAGAGGTCTTGGATATCAGCCAAGCAGTCGAGTTCAGCATGAGCTACAAAGTAGGCACCAACCCCCCAAATAGCCTTAGGTCAACAGTGTTGCAGTAATCTAATTGGGAGGAGACAAATATGTGCATGGATGTTTTCAGGACAGACTTAGGAAGACAGGTCCAAATTTGGATGTTATTATATAGATGGTAAAACCACTGCAGGCAACATATAACACTTGAAATTCTAGCATCAGTTTATTATCCACAGTGGTGCCCAAGTTCTTAACTCTATCAACAGCTCGTAGTGTGGTGCCATTCAATGATGCAACAAGGCTTCATCATTATTCACTGCCGCAGACATTTGACCCAGTTTCACCAGTAGCACCTCTATCTTCGATGAGCTGGGTTTGATCCAGGTTGAAGCAATCCAATCCTGAATTTCTACCACTCCTCCAGCACAGCTACTGCATTTACCTCATCAGGTGCACATTACAGATAGATGTGGGTATCATCTGCATAAAACTGAAAACCCATATCATACCACCTGATGATCTCCCCCAAGGGCAACATGTACACAGCAAACAACATGGGCACCAGAATTGACCCCTGAGGCACACTGCAGCCAAGAGCAATTGCATCCAAGATGTTTCCACACAACACCACCTGCTGCACCCTGCTGGATCAATTGGACTCAAACCACTGCATCAGTATACCCGAGAGTCCTACATAGTGTCTCAAATGTGATAATAAAACTACATAGTCTACTGTGTCAAATGCCAAGGACAAATCCAACAGTACCAAGATGGAACAATGGCCACTGTTTCTAGCCCAGAGAAGATCATTGACCACCATGATGAGAGCAGTTTCTGCACTGTAATGAGTCTGAAGCCCAGAGTGAAAAGGCACAAGTATTTCAGAACATTCCAAATGGTCCTGTAGCTGCACCACCACTACATTCTCTACAACCTTCCTTATAAATGGAAAGTTCAAGCGGGCTTATGGTCACAAGTAAATCACTGTCATATGGGAATGAAGTATTGCAGCAAGGAGAATAACAATAACACATGCATGAATTGAGATCCCCAGGGGCCATGAAACTAACAGGCAAATGTAGAAGAAAACACTTTACAGCAAATGAAGGGAAGGACACACTTGGACTATGCCTACAAATCAAAACACACTACAAAAAACATTTTTTATTACAGTTTGACTGTTGTTTCCCTTTAAGTGATTTGGCTGTGGAAAATGTATTAAATGGCTTTTTCTTTGTATTGATAATGGAGGAGGAGGTATTGGGAATGCCTGTTCCTATTTTGGGATGTTGAATAACACTGCATATTGGAGTAGGATACAACTCTATCAGCAATTCCTTCTGTTAATCCTTGTCCTCTTTTCCAACTAGTACACTCCACTCTTTGTACAATGCAGTTCTTTGCCTAGTTATATTTCCTAGTGCAGTAGGGCAGTGGATAGCATTAATGGATGTTGGATGCATAGAAAGATGGATCAGTAGCAAGAGGAGGGAGGTGATCCTGCCTCTGTACAGATCTGTGGTTCAACCTTGCCTGGAGTACTTTGTGCAGTTGTGGAACTAACTCTTGAGGGAACAACATGGACAGGATGTAGGCAATGCAGGGAAGCGTAACTAAAATTAATCCAGGACAGCAATGGAAGTACATGGAGAGGTTTGAGGATCCCAACACATATACACTGGACATAAGAAGGGAGAGGGGGATACGATAGGAAACTATAAATGCCTGCATTAGATAAACAAGGTAGAAAGCTGAGTTGTTTACAGTGAGTGGAATCACAAGCACCAGAGGGAACTCAATGAAGCTGGTATGTTGGAGAGATTTAGGAAAAATATCAGGGAGTATTTCTGCATGGAACAAGTGGTAGATAGGTGGAAAAACCACTACCAATGAAACTGTATGTGCAGAATCAGTGGAGGTATTCAAACATGGTTGGTACAGATGCACAGGACTGGCAAGAACATCAGGAAAATGGGAGGTGGAAGAGGACTGAATGGCCACTGGGGCAATCAGATCCTGCCACAGGTACTGCTGGGCAGATTGGGCAGGCTGCAAGGTCTTTGTCTGCCACTAACTTGTGCTCCATTATTTCTAAGTTGGTTTCCCAAGGATCAACATTGCTACAAATTTCATTTCCTGCAATGCTGTATATAAAGGGATGATGATAGATTTCTCAAAGCATCACTTTCAAACAGTGGAGAAAACATCTCTCAGTTTCTGCAAATTTGAAACTGTTTACCACTGTTGAAACACCTTGAATCCCTTAATGGTGATGATTTTGTGTATTTCTTGTAATGTTGGAAACAGTTAGTGGTTTCGCTGTACAAAATGATCAGCAGCTCTGGAAGTAGAATGCTTCATGACAGTGAAAGGCAGTCACGCATATCTGGTACACTGCTCCTTCAGGAGGTAAAGCCCCAGACCAGATGCAGAGAGACCAGGCAGTCTAGCTAGCTGTATCTCCTAGAGTTAGATGCGAGCTCTTGGCCTTTATTGTTCTGTTTTGCAACAGCTAGAGAATTTTAAATATTGTTGCTAAATGACTGCATTACTGGGATGGAAGCAAAGGTAATTTGGCCATACGAAAAAAGAAAAAGAAAAAAAAAGGTGCTACTTTTGTGTGTTGTCAGAAAATAAAACAAAAAGGTAATATTAAATACTGAAAATAGAAAACAGAGTTAGATTCAACATTTCAACCATATGTCTTCTCAAGGAATTATCTGAACAACAACAACAAGCACTAAGTTAGTGAAGAGGTGGGAGGAATAAGGGATATATATGTAAGGAATGAAAATAGGGGGAGTTTGTCCATAATGGCCCAGATATTCAAAGAGGTTATGGTGACAGAGTGCCTAACACAACCCACACTACACCAGTGGGATATTGAAAAGAGCTACCTGATGCAGCGTAAATCCCAATGCGCCGGGGTGCAATGGTAATGTATGTGTCATAGATGCAGGGGGCGTGCCCATGCATATGCAGCACATCCCGATATTCAGCCTGGGATGTGCAGCTAATATGCTGGCACAGCCCTGCATTGCACCACATGGGGGGCTCAAAGTTGAGCCTGTGAAGAGTGGGAACAACTCCTGGCCACCTACAGGTGGGCTGCTGTATTACAGGGTACAACACAGCAGCCGCCAGCTGTAGATAGTCCTCTACAGACACGATCCACAAGTGCACATAGGCCCTGGTAATCCAGTGGTACCCCCTCCCTCCTGTGACCCCAATCGCCAGTATATATATGTAGACACTCCTGGGTAATCTAGTGGACCCCCCCTCCTGCCCAATTCCCTGATCATGGTAAAGTGTCATAACATTTGTCCCTGGTGATCCAGTGGCATCCCCCCTCCCACCCACACAGGCTCCCTTGCCCACCCAGCCCCCATCATTGGCGGGCAGCTGCAACCCTTATGCATGTCACCCGGCCACCACCAAATGACAGGTACAGTATGGGCTATAAGCCCATTGGTCCAGATTTGGACCAATGGGCTTGCAGACCATACTGTACTAGACTAATCCAAAATGTGAATGACTTCATTCATTCATTCACATATTTGGGACTGTCTGGCTGATGTGCCTGCAAGCCCATACTGTACCTGTCATTTGGCAGGTGGCTGGGTGGTAGTGTGGTAGCTGCAGCTGCCCACTGATGATGGGGTGGGCAAGGGACCTGTGTGGGTGGAGGGTGGGGTGCCACTGGATCATTAGGGACAGATGTCATGATGATTAAACATGATAAGGGATTTGGGTGGGGGTCCACTAGACTGCCAGGTGTGTCTTAATATACATATACCAGCTCTCAGGGAATCAGGAGGGAGGGGGGTCCACTAAACTACTAGGGAATGGGTTAATATACATTTCTCAGGGAATCGGGCAGGAGGGGTGTACCGCTAGACTACCAGGGAAGTGTGTTTACTGACCTATGCAGCCAGTACAGTGTTATGCTTGTGCAACTGTGTTAGTTTGGTTTTGGCCATTCGCATTCTCTATTCCAGAGGAATTACCACCCTCTAGGGGTACGACGGCAAGGAACTCTCAGAGAGGGTTTCACCCCTAGAGGTGCCACAGGATGTTTCCCGTGGCTAAAGGTACGTTAGGAATCCCCCTAAGGAGAGAGTGCTGCCACTGGAGGGGAGGATGGTGGGGCAAAGAAAAAATGCTTCACAGAGAGGATTAGAGGAACTGCTGCTTATATAGCTCAGGAAGTGGGAGTGGCTGGCTGCTTGGCCACTGAACTTTAGGCATAGCCTTACATTTCACTGACCTGCGCAGCCAGTATAGTGTTATGCTTGTGCAACTGTGTTAGTATGGTTTTGGCCATTTGCACTCTCTATTTCAGAGGCGCTACCACCCTGTAGGGGTATGATGGCAAGGAACTCTCGGAGAGGGTTCCACGCCAAGAGGTACCATGGGACATATCCCGTGGCTAAAGGTACCTTAGGAATCCCCACAAAAATGTAGTATCATCCCCAAAAAGAAGGCAACATGAAGCATGACGTAAGCAGTAACAGTGTCATGGAAGCAGTAAACTGTAACATAATAGTAGAGAAGTATAGGCAGTTTGATAGTTCAATGACATGCTCAGTTGTTGTAGTAACAGCCCAGGTTTACATAGCATGATACTGATGGTTTGCATTGTGAGAAGGGGATCCCCTAAGGAGAGAGGGAATGGCAGGACATCCTCCACCTCCATCCAACAATGGAACCTGCCTAAAGAGACTAGGGAAAACAATTATGCTAACTAAGAGTTATGACCTGAGGCAACAGAGGAGAGAAAAAAAACCCTATGAGGAGGAAACCTCTGGGGATACAAGCCTAGGTTGCCTTCCCTCCAGGCCTGGGAACATTTATTTAGTGACAGCTCTGCAGCTGCAATTTGGAAAACCCAATTAAAGGGAGGTGTAAAATATTCAAATTTGGAGGGAGGCTCTCACTCAAACCCTCTACCGGGAACATCGTGGAAAGTTGTGAGAAAACTCTGCAACAATACGTGCATACAAGGTGCAGGAGGAGAGCAATAACCACTGAGGCACTCGCCTGGCCTACCAACCCTAAATCAAACCAGGTGAACCAGAGGCAGTGTTGGGGAGAATGCGGTGAAGGTACCTTGCTAGGGAAACCAATAAAGTCAATGGCAAACCGTTATAGTGGAACACTAGAGTCAAAGGAGATCATCGTAACCACCCTTCACCGCTAGTCTTAAATTCTACACCAGGAGCTGCTGTCGCGTAGCAGGCAGCTAAAGCTAAGCCTGGGATGAGGACATTCTCAGCTATGTGCCAGGTGAGAAGGATCCCACCCCAAGTTGGACATGCTCGATGATGCAGACTAAATGCAAAGTGAGACCATCAGCCGCAGGAACACTGTGCCAGAATAGAATGGCTGGCATGCCCTAGAATTGATTGACACTTGAAAGCAGGTGAGCTGAATGAGCACGGCGTGCTAAGATCATAATGAGCATTGAGTGCTGAGACCTTGCAAGGTCAATTGCATATTGAGAAAAGTAGAATCTCAGGCTGAAGCCGAGGGGATGGCAGTAGGCTTGAAGCAATGGTTTGCGTAAGCAAGGAGCAACGGTTGCATAAGCAACTGTGGACCTGATAGGTCAGCAAGCAGTAGTAGTAATAGGTGGACCTGCATAACAACTGTATAGCAAGTAAACAGCACTGAATTAGAGGCAAGCCAGCCAGATATGAATAGCCAAATCAAGGTGACAAACTCTGAGGATTTTCTGTGGCGAAGACAGGATTTAGAACAGAATTAATTAACCACATAGGCCACAACCCCCAAAGCACCTCCCAGTCCCTGCCGTAGGACAAACAAGGAAATGATGAAAGGCCGAGAACCACATGCAGATATAAAAGCTAATTTAATAGCCTCAGCAGGAGCTTCAGCTAACCTCAGAGTAAACAAGGTACAATAGGAATGGGTGTAAACAATGCAGCAGCAGGAAGCAAGTAGGCCTGCACAGCAGTAGTAAACAAATGAGTACACTGAGTTGTAAGTGCAAATAAAGGAGCAGCTATGGTTGAGCTGAAATACACAGGTAATGAATGTAGTTGCATTGCAGTAGTTTGAGCGTGGTGAGCACTGTGTTAAAACACAGGCACTGGGTACAATAGTAATTAAAGTAAACAACAGTGGCTGCAATTGTAAGTAACTGAAAGCAGTAGCATGAGCTCTGAGTAGGCTCACAGTCACAGTGCAAGTAATTTGAGAGTTGCAACTGAAGGCCAGCAGTATGAGCTCTGTAGTAGCAGTATGCTAGGAGTTTAGAAAATAAAAGCCCCCAAAAAGACTAAACCAAAACACAGCATACATATTTATGTTATTTTCTCTGAGTGCAGTTTAACCTTATGACATCATGAGTGGCTTTGTCCATTCATTCATTCATTCATGTGACCATTCATGATGTCATACAGTCAAAGTGCTCAAGGAGAAAATAACATAGATATGCTCAGTAGGGCCATGGCATATTCCATTTAGGCCATGCCATTTAGACTCGCATAATTTTTAATGTGTTTAAATTCCTTTTTACTTTATTTCTAATATGATTGCCTGCTTTTTTAGTTATCTGAAGCATGGGAGTGAGCGTGTTCACGCTCAGCCTCATGATGTTGGTATGCTGGGTGTGGCCGATGCAAGTTTGTGGCTGCATTTTCAGTTACTGAGTACCAGAATGTAAGGTCAACTCTGATTGCTGGGTGGTATGGTCTTATGCGCTAATTGGTGGGTTAGGTGTGAGGGAGTGTGGGTACAGCTGGTGGCTGTAGGAGAGTGTCTGTACTGGTGGAAGAATGCTGGAGAGTGTACTGGAAAACTTGGTGGCAGTCACTTAGGACAAAGAAAAAAGATACATTGGAAGAGTTTTGTTGTTTTTCTTTTAATTATGGAAACAGTTGTTGGCAATGAGAGACCATGACAGACACTGAAGGCAGGAGCCAGCGTTAAGTTAGCCTTGCGAACCAGAAATTGGAAGTTTGCTACTTGCACTGCTGATTCTAGCCAGGGCTGTTTTTTATTTACATGCCCCAGGCTGTTACCAATCATCATACTGTCCTGGCATACCTTGTGTCCCTACTACCATGGCCATCTTATTCTGCTGTGAGCACACATAGACACCTTTTACACAATTTATATTATGATTATGGTTCAAAGAACATCTGAATTGTTAAGTTGGGAAAACATTCGTTTAAGCTTACTGATGGACTTAGAACTATATTGTTGCTGTTTGCATTCACTGTTGTTAAATGTTATTGTGTTTATTGTTCTAACATTTTGAGATATCAGCTGTTTGTATTGCTTGTTAGTTCTTAGATTTAGGTGGGCTACTGTTATTTTACTGAAGGGTTGTCCCCTCCTTTTTTTTATTATTTTTCTTCCTGATTGCTACATGCTGAGGCTCACCTCTTTATATATTGGATCCCTTATGTATTACTATTCTAAGTAGTTTGGCATATATACAATTTTTAGATTCTGGGATCTGCCCTTTTCTTTTAGCTGTGGGTATAATGCCCACTCCTGCAGAATGAGTACATTGCCCTTGGGTTTGTTTGCCCTTTCCCCCAACAAGCTCGTTTTCCTTTAATTTCCCCCTTTCACTCCCTCAAGTTACCTTCATAACTCCCAGAGTTCTCCTTGGCCCATCTTGTTCACTGGGGGAGCAGGGTGCGAAGGAGTAGCAGAAGGTCTCTCTCCTTTTGGTGGTTTCTCTTACCAGAGTCCATGTGAGTGTTGGCTTAATAGTCCCCCAATCTTTTCCACTGGGGAAGAACTCAGTGTGCCTCCACTGGGAGTGGGACTGCTCAGTAGTGTGCTGTTATTCCTTTAGCTTGTTTAGCTATTTAACCCATTATTTCCCTGCCCATTTTAGAGGGGACATAGAAACATAGAATTTGACCGCAGATAAGGACCGCTTGGCCCACCCAGTCTGCCCATTTCCCTACCTAATGGATAAGCTGCAGATCCTAGTTAACCAGCAGCCTACTTCTTCCCCAACCCCCTAGAATTGCCTTATGACTGTCCCATGCATGCTTGAATTCAACCACTGTTTTTGACTCCACAACCTCCTCCGGAAGGCTGTTCCATGCATGCACAACCCTCTCTGTGAAAAAATACTTCCTTACATTACCTCTGAGCCCCCCCCATCTTCAAATTGTGCCCCTTGTTCTTGCACATCTCTTTTTGAAAGATGATATCCTCTTGGACTTTGTTGATTCCCTTGAAGTACTTGAACGTTTCTATCATGTCCCCCCCCTTTCCTTGAGGCTATACATATTAAGCTCCTTTGGTCTCTCTTCATATGTCTTCCGGTGCAGAACCTGCACCATTTTAGTTGCCCTCCTCTGGACAGCTTCCATCCTGTCTATGTCCTTGCAAAGATTGGGTCTTCAGAACTGCACACAGTACTCCAGATTGGGTCTCACCAGCTGTCTGTACAGAGGGATAATAACTTCCTGTTTTCTACTGGTGATGCCTCTCCCTATGCATCCCAGTATCCCCCTAGCCCTCTTTACTGCCCTCTCACATTGCTTGCCCACCTTTAAGTCATCTGATATGACTACCCCAGATCCCTTTCCATTTTTGTTGTTGTTAGTATCTCACCCCCCATTGTGTACTCTTCCCCTGGGTTTTTGTTTCCTAGGTGTATTACTTTGCACTTCTTAGCATTGAATCTAAGCTGCCATACATTTGACCATTCCTTTAGCCTTGCCAAGTCCCTTCTCATCCTTTCCACCCCACATTGTGCATCAGCTCTGTTGCAGATCTTTGTGTCATCTGCAAAGAGACATACTTTTCCTTGCAGTCCCTCTGCAATGTCGCTTATAAAGACATTGAAGAGGGCCGGTCCAAATAATAACCCTGCGGTACCCCACTAGTAACCCCCCTTTCTTCAGAGTGGACTCCATTTACTATTACCCTTTGTGTCCTATTCTCCAGCCAATTCTTTACCCAGGCTATCATCTTGGGACCCACTCCCAGGCTGGCTAACTTGTATATTAATCTTTTGTGTGGGACTGTGTCAAATGCCTTGCTAAAGTCTAGGCAGGCCATGTCCACAGCCTCTCCCTGGTCTACTACTTTGGTCACCCAGTCAAAGAAATCTATTAGATTCATCTGGCATGACCTTCCCACTGTGAATCCATGCTGCCTTGGGTCCTGTGCCCCTCTGGCCTCTAGGTACTCAACAATTCTTTCCTTCAGCAGTGATTCCATCATTTTTCCCTATCACTGAGGTTAAACTAACAGGTCTGTAGTTTTCTGCTTCTGCTCTGCTCCCACTTTTGTGAAGGGGAATCACATTTTCCCTCCTCCAGTCTTCAGGTACCACCCCATCCTCCCATGATTTGTTAAAGAGGGTAGTCAGTAGTGTCACTAGTTCTACCCTTAGTTCTTTTAGAATTCTGGGATGAATCCCATCAGGCCCCATTGCTTTGTCCACCTTCAGTTTTAAGAGTTCTTTCAGAACCCTTTCTTCTGTAAATGGGCTGGTATCAACTTCTGCATCCACAGTGTTTCTATTGTTTGTTTTAGGTACCTCCCCCTGTTCATTTGTAAATACTGAGCAAAGGGACAGTTCTTTTATTGCAGGGAAGGGATTATGTTGTAGATAACTCAGATCTTTTTCATTCATTTGTTTTTCTTATCGCAGGCAGTTTCTCATAACAGTGTGCTTGGGGGTATTCTGTTGTTATTGGGGATTTTGGGGGGTGGTGAGGGGAGGAAGGGCTTGGGCTTTGGGAGTGTACTCAGGAGATACCAATTTGTATATCTGTGTGCTTACCTGCATCTGTCACGGCATCAATGAATCTATTGAAAATAGTTTCCAGGAATGTTAGGAATTTAAATTGCCCTACGAAGCACAGAAAGAGCTTACACTATCTCAGTGATTTGGGCTGTGATATTGCTCTACTCCAGGAAACTCACTTATTAGAAGGAGATTCAGCCTGCCTGGGTCGTATGTGGGTGGGCCGATATTATCATAGTGTTTGCTTCACCAAGCAGTGTGGTGTACCCATTCTTTGTAAGAAAGACTTGTAGTTCTCACAGGAGTTTAAAGATACCGAAGGGAGATACCTTGTTCTAGCTGGCACTTATCAGGGCAGTTCAATTCTATTAGTCTGTATACTGTATATGCACCCAATGTTCCTGATCTTTCTTCTTATCAATCAGTGTTGGATACTATTTCTGCCACTGCCTCTTCCATTATAGTTGGTGGGAATTTTAACATAGCTTTGGACACATCTCTTGATAGGATGGGCCCGGGACCTTTGTATGAGCCAATGTTATCATAGTGGATTGCCTCTCTTCTCCATGAACATGGCCTACATGATACCTGAAGATCTCTTTACCCGGTTGAGAGAGATTTCACCTGTTACTCATCCAGGCATGTTACTTATAGCTGAATAGATCTACTCCTAGCTTCCTCAGATATCCTCTCTCAAACCCTGGGAATATCCCAAGGGAATCTCCTTATTTCTGATCATGCCCCAGTTATGTTGTCTTTAAACTGGGCCTCGTTGCCTGATAGACATAACAAGTGAAACTTCAATACCTCTCTTCTGCAGCAGGAGGCAGTACTGCAGTGGCTTAGGCAATCCATTATGGACTATTATTCTGTCAACGATACCCCAGAGTGTTCTCAAATGATGCAATGAGAGGTGCTAAAGGCCATACTTAGGGGCCAGCTTATAGCTTATACTGCTCGTGTCAAAAAGGAAAGGGATAACACCCTCAGACTTTTAGAGCAAGTGCTCAAAAGCCTCAAGACAGTCTTAGCACAAGGCTCCCCCCAGACATCCACTTAAAAGACAAAGTTCAACAATTGAAAATGGAGATCCATGATATATTGCAATGCAAAACAGTGTATGTATTATACAAACTAAATCAGAAATAGTGGGAGGCAGGAGAGCAGCCAGGGAAACTGCTTGCAGCCAAAATGCGAGCACAGCTGGCAGAAAAATATATTCCAGCCATTCATAGTCCACAAGGACAGATATTAACATCTCCCAAAGACATTAATTGAGCCTTTTGAGATTTCTACTCTTCCCTTTATACCTCCAAGGTGAACTCTATAGAATTTAATTTCATAGATGTCTACTCCAATCTGATTTTGCCACAATTGCCTGAGGCTTTCCATGCATCCCTCATGTCCTCTATACAAGCTGTAGAGTTATCTAATGCTATCTGGAATATGGATCAAGGAAAATCTACAGGTCCGGATGGTTTTTCTTTGGAATTTTCTCATGCCTTCAGTGGCTTACTTGCCCTGAAGTTGGCTTCAGTGTTTAATGATGCTTGGGATGCAGCACGCTTCTGACAAACCTTTTTACAGGCAATCATTACTCTCATTCCAAAGAAAGGAAAATACAGCATTCTTTGTTCCCAATTTCACTCTACTTCATTAACCTTGATGCAAAAATTTTCACAAAGGTCCTAGCCAAGCGTATGGAGCCCATCATTCCCCTATTAATCCACAGTGACCAGGTTGGTTTTGTACCCAGAAGGTTGGGCTCTAACAAGATCCGTAGAACACTTGATTTGATCTGGGAGCTTAATTCCACTTCTCACCCTGTTGCTGCCCTGTCTCTAGATGCTGGAAAAGCATTCAACAGAGTGGAATGGGGTTATTTATTTGATGTATTACATACAATTTGTTTCTGTGCTTCCTTTATCTCTTTGGTGCGCCTTTTGTATACCTCTCATTTGGCAGCTCTCTTGACCAACTCTGTTCTTTGATCCTATTTCTGTCTTTATAGAGTCAAAGACAGAGTTGCCCTTTATTCCTGTTTCTATTTATTTTAGCAGTGGAGCCCTTGACCCTAAAAATATGAGCAGAGCCCGGCTTTCGAGGAATCAGAATAGGTGGCAATCAACATAAAATTTCATTATTTGCAAATGATGTGACCTTATTTGTAACAAACCCTTCCACTTCCTTACCAGCCTTACAAATTATTACAGACCAATGTCCTTTATTATCCGGATATACTGTAAGCTAAATGGCTCAAGATCTCAAATATTGCCTCTCGACCTTACCTGCATGGCTGATATATTTATTGAATACCCTTTTCAGTGGTCCCCAGGGGGAATAGTTTGTTTGGGTATGACACTTGGGGCCACAGTCCCTGAGACAATTGCTGCTAATGACCAGAAAATATATGACACACTCAATACAGACATTCAGCATTGGAAAAGCCATATCCTTTCCCTGTGGGGCAGACTTAACATGCTGAAGCTCATAGCACTTCCTAAGCTTTAATATATTTCAGCCAAGCTTCCCCTTGCTATGCTGGGAGATCTTTTCCCACAATTACATGGTAAGATATCCACTTTTATTTGGGAAGGGAAGCCATCAAAAATAAAGCTTAAATCCCTTCAACACCCCTGAAGAGAAGGAGGCTTCGGTCTACCTGATTTGAAACATTTTCACCGTTTCACTCTAGTGAGACAAGCTTTAATTAGATATGCTCCAACTGGCCCCCTCCCTTCCAGGTTGGCTTGTTTTAAAGTTAGCACAGGGCCACTTGTCAGTATCTTTAGCCCTTATTTTCCCAGATTGGTCACTTTGAACTGCAATATCCCCTTCTGTTAGGTATACAAAACACATCTGGAGTAAGTACAATACAGAATTGGGATAGAATCTGGTCTTTGCCCCTCTTTGACCCATTTGGCATAACCCAAATTTGCAAACTGAGGATTAACCAGTATACTGGTGTGAATGGGAGACCGTGGCATTCGCTACCTATGAGATTTGTATGACAGGCAGACCTGTTATATGGTCTTTGACCAACTCCAGCTCAAATATAATATTCCACACTCTCACATCTGGAAATATCTCCAAATGCAGGATCTCCTTAAACAGAAAATCTCCAAAGATTTGATCTTGCTATAACCTACCACCCTGGACCAGTGTGGACCAATGGGGTTTACTCCTTAAAGTTGGCACAACACCTTACTGCTAAGTTCAAAGACTTCTGTCAATGAACTATCCCTCCCAATCCACCTGCTGGTCCTAAAGAAAAATGGGAATTGGAACTGGGCATTGTCCTTACCCCACAAGACTGGGCTCAAGTATGGCCCATTGCTTATCAATCCTCCAGGGAAATCCAAGCTAAGTCATTACAATATAAAATTCTACATAGGGACTACCAAACCCTGTCTTGGCTTTATAAGGCAGACCTTTTGAGTCTCAGTGACTGCTGAAGATGTTCATCTCCACAAGCCACCTTGACACACATTTTATGGACATGCCCCTCCCTAGACTGCTACTGGGCTGGTGTACAGTCTGTTTATGAAACAGTTGTACCAACTCTGGGGATTCAGGACCCTCAGTTAGCTTTGCTATGACTACCACAACCAAATTCTACTTTATCTACCATCCAGCTTCAATGGCTTAACAGTGCTCCTGCGGCTATTAAGCAGATTCTGCTACATCACTGGAGAGATGCAGACCCACCCTCTCATAAGGAATGATTTAACCTACTCACATTAACTGCTCAATATGAGAAGATGGCTCGTCAAATAGTAGGCAAGTTTCCTGCCTTCCGAAAAATGTGGGCTCCCTTTCTGGATGACCTTCCTAGGACAAGAATGTGGAATAAATTGAATGGATAAGCTCTTTCTGTACTTCTCAATAGCTCACTGTAGCCTGCTCCTACTATGCCCCCATTCTCCCTGTGTATCTGATATGGGATCTTCCAGAGTACTCCTCCCTTTATGGCTGTACCACCATGGTACTTAGAGACTGAGTCTTCTTATTATAGACGCACCCTATTAGTGGAATCTTTCCTGTACCAGTTCCGGAACTCCCCCTCTTTTGCCCCCTCCCCAAAAGGTCTCTAATGCTTAGCTATAGTGCACAACACAGACCTGTCCCCCATTCCAGTTTATATCCCTTTATTTACACCCTCATCCTGTTTTCAATGTTATACCCATTGCACCTTTGTTTGCTAATGAATTCAGTCCCATCTTCCTTCTTCGATCCCTCCTCTCATTCATTTTCATACTTCCCTTACATTGGCCTTTCTCCTAATAATGCACCTGGTCAAGGGACCCCCAGATATTTCATTATGTTTTTCAATGACTGGGTAGTGACACAGGTTTCTAGATTTGATTATAATAACAATTCTTAAACTTCACTCCCCTCCTTCATACTGTACCTGACTTGATAGGATATCCTCAACAAGGACAAAGTACCTGCTCAAGCTTCAGCTTTCCTTTTATTAAACTGGACCTATAGACTCACTTGGGTCAGGATCTGTATCCCTTAGCACTACATCTAAAGTTATGCAAATCCAGTTTAAAAGATGCTATAGGATGGTTATTTAATACATTCTTGTTATCCTCCTGCCTGTCCCCTTCCCCTAATGAGTTATTAGCATGTGCCTACAGGTTAACTGTCAATTTGGGCATATTACAGTACATTACTTTTCTTAAAAACTGATGCTTAATATTTAAGTTGTCAGTTTATAGGGGTCTGTATAATCGTATGTGTGTTTTAAGTACTAGTCATGTACTGAATTTATGCTTGTCATAAGTTGTCATTACTCTAGGCTTTGGCCTAATGAGATCATGTATCACTGTTTTCATGAAAACCTTAATAAAAATCTTTATGGCAAAAAAAGCAATAATTTAAGATGAAGAAGAAGATATTTATAGTTACAGCAGAATTTGTACATACATGGAATGAGGTAGTAGTCAGGTATTAGAAACAAACACACACACAAAAAAAATAAAAAACAATTAAAACTGACTTTATTTCTCACTTTTGTTTGTTCATAATGGCCACTATGCAATACAGATGGAAAGTACATGTCAGAGGCGTGTACCCTGCCATGTAGCTCCTCACCCATGGACAGGTAAGTACAGGCCAGTATTCCCTAACTGCTGTCACCTGTCTGTGCCCTCCCCTGGTGCACAGGACTGCACAGGGTGGCTGGGGGCAGATTTGTATACCCAGGCAGGCATCCAATGGGATGCCCAACTGGGATCCCACAGTGCATCCCTTACACGGTAAAGTGCAGGACCAGGTGCGTGAATAGCACTTACATGCACCTGGACCTGTGCAGTCATTCACTGTACCATCCCGGCCCAGCACTATGCACAAAGTGCCCTCATGGCACACAGCCAACAGGACTCATCCCCCCTCCAATATGCCACCCCCCACCAGTCTGCAATGCCCAGACCCCATGGTGGCAAGAGGCACCCCCCGACACATCAGAGCTCCATCCCCAAATCAGTCCCTCCATTAAGAACTCCTACATGAATGCTCAACCATGTATGGTATAGCTCCATCCATCTCCCCTGGCAACACTGTCATATGGTAATACCAACCAAACACCCCCCCAACCCCTGATACTGGTGAACCCCCCCTCATTGGTATTCAGTACCCACCCGGCACCGACAGCAAACCCTTATCCCCTATACCTGCCAGTCAGTGCTGTGCACCAGACCACCAGCAGCACATTCTCCTCACACTTCCTCAGCCGCTGGCCATCCTAGTGATGCTGCGAGCATGCTACCTATATGTAGGTGGCACACTCCCAGCATCACTAGGATGGTTGGCAGAGATGGTGGTGTGTAGAGGGATGTACCCGCTGGCTGTCCAGTACCCGGCACTGACTGACAGGTACGGGGGATGTGGGGTGGGCTTTCAATGCTGAGGGGCACTAACTACCAATGAGAGGTGGGGTACTGGGTTCAGGTATGTGCAGACCTGGATGGCACCATAGATGGGGGTTCTGTGTACTGCATACAGCGATGGGGCTAGCTACATGTGGGAAGGGGAGCCAGCATTGGTCTTATGGGATGGAACATCTTGTGTTGGGGTGCCTGGGTACTTGGGTGACTGGGCAGACCTCAGATCAATGGCAATTGGTCACTGTGCCACCACTGTATGGGCACCCACCAGATTAGCTGCCCCAGACCTCTCCAGCTTCCTACTGGGCTGGGGCAGCATGGAGGGTCTTCACCCAGTCCTGCTGTGACTGTCAGGTTATGTCTATGAGGGTGCACAGTGGGTTATGGAAGGGTCCCAGCTTCCATAACCTGCCAACCACTACACCCCCCCGTGTACTGCACTACATGCCTTTGTGAGTGGCACATAGTGCTGGCATGCCCCTTGCCCATGTAACTGTCATGCACCCCATTAGTGAATGCCACATGGATACTGCTGCATGGCATTCATGCGTAATGATGCCTACACACCCAGGTTTACACCTCCCATAGACATTGTGCATAGTACCCAGTGATACTGACCTGGAGGGCACCCATTTAAGCCAACAGATGAACTGCCCCGAGGAGTCCCAAGAGGAAACTCTTGTCTGTAGATTTTATGCTTTTGTCCTCATTCTGTACTGTTTCAAATGTAAACCAATGGATCACATTTATTTGACTTGTACTGCAGGCAGACAAATCCCCTTACCTGTACTAGTGTAACTGTAGCCCAACACAGGACATTTTAAACATAGCTTTTGCTCTAATTGTACTTTATCATGTATAAAAATAAATGTTTAAACTGCTACTACTACAAGCATCATGGTCCTAAAATGCCACTTCAACAGTCCTGCTACAATGTCACCCAGTGTCATGTTCCAGCATGACTGCATATACACATATACTTTTGGCACAATGGTCTCAATCTCAGCTAGTTGTAATGCTTCATACCACTTGGTGCCACTTTTTTCAAATGCTAGAAATATACAGTATATTGCTATCTGCAGTGTTGTGAAAGAGTCAGCAAGTGGCATTGCACAGGAAAAATGTTGCTCATTTGCATGCCTCCACATGCCACTTAGTCTGTGAGCTCCAGTGGTTAGCTGGAAAATTGCAATCAGACAGTCAAGTGCAAAGTGATGGCCTTAACCGTTCTTCACTCATGGTATTGACTGACATTAGGGCACCTGATGTAGGGTACCACTCTACTTTTACTATGGAGCCCCCAGTGACTGCTACCTTATTATCACTGTTCCAAGCCATTTAATTCCTTTCCCATGGGAGCATAAGTGTTTGGCTATGCAAAGGTATCAATAGGACTTCCACAAAATGTTCACAAAATTCACAAATTTTCTCAAGAACTCAAAGATTTGACATTAATTTCTAATGTTATTTTGCAGCTATTTGGCTGCTTAGAACTTTGCAAACCTTTAAGCAAAAGAGTAGAAAGTTGACAAGAAAACCTCATTTGTAGGGTTTATAAACCTGCCAACATTGGTGATGTGTTTTCTTCCTTTATCCATACAGGGGCTTTAAATTGTGCAGTTTAGGTACTTGCTAAATTGTATTATAACATTTTTGAATGTATGGGTATATAACAGAGACTAACAAAGTTCCTAAAATTTATGAATTTCACTAACATTGCTTTGCTGCTGACTGTAATTTGTGTCATTATTAGCCCCACAAATTGAAAAATTTGCATGACAGATCTATGTAAATTGTCAATTTGAGCGTGAATTAGGTGATATGCATAGTCCACTGAGCAAATTTGGCCAATTCTCTGCTGAGAAATTGTGCATATTGCATCTCTAGTATGCAGATATGCCCCGTTCCACCTCTCTAATATGTTTTATTCATATTATACCCCCTTCCAATCTTTGTTGGAACCCTTCTCATTCCTCCAACCCCCCCCAGTGAAGTGTAGCAACAAAGTAATACAGTAGTAGGAGTCAGACATCTTAGACACACTCTGAATTAAAGTTCAAATACCCACCCTTCTCTCCCTGCACACATAGCACACTCCCCTCTGCCTCTTCATCACCCGAGTCCCACTGAGTGAGTCATCATAAGCCCCCCCCAACCCAAACCCCTCTGGTCCCCACCACCCTCTTCCCCCTACCAGCACCTAGAAAAAAAACTGCAGTACAGAAACTGTCCCCCAGTGCAAAGTGTCTGCTCTGTTCAGTGTCCATCTCCACAATGGCATGAATGGATGAATGAATGAATGAATGAATGAATGAATGAATGAATGGTGACGTCTTTGCTCCTAGGATAACCTCACTGGCTGAGGGATGGGGGGAAGGGGAAGGATTTGAAATTTAATTCAGATTAATTGTCTCAGAGTCACGGACTCCTGCTACTTTATTACTTTGCTTCTAAATTTGATAGGGTGAGGAAGGAAGGAAGAGGGTGCCAGTGGGAGATGGGAGGGGGATATCATGAATAAAACATTTTTGGGGGTGGCATTACACCACAACGAGTGGGGGAGATTTTTTAAGTGCAGGGTTTTGTACTAAAAAAATGTGCTGTGAAGCTGGTGTGTCCACTGTGAAATTTGCAAAATTTGCCTGGTGCGAATCTCCACAAATTCAAGCCAACTATGTCAGTGAATTCGAACTCACATCACTAGTAAAGCAATAAAGCATGACAGGCATTTGTAGTGCTACAACACTCACATGAGCAGGGGTGTAGTAAGGTATGACACCATAGACTGAGTGTCTTCAGTCTCTGGAAGTGAGGTTGGCACAGTACTACCACTAGAAGTGTCTGATGTTTATAAAATGTGTTTGGAAGGAACAGTTTTAAAAGTAAAAACAACATTTCAAAAAAACAGTCCCATTAGTAGTACTATCACCATGGCAGTCCTGGCCAGTTAGGATGCAAGAAGTTATCTACTGATTTAAAACAGCTTGTAACTCAGTCCCCTCTAAAGGTATAGATCTGAAGCTTGGTAAACTGCATTTGATAATGGATTTTGAATGTACCAGCAATTGGTGCATCCAGTAGTTAAATCATCACATTTGCAAGTGAGAAGATGATAGGGTGCCTACATTAAGTTGGACTTCTTTGCTCCAGTAGGCAGTTATGCTTTAAAAATTGATCACACTGCAGTGGAGGCAAGGAGCCAGACCACATCTGTTCAGTGTGCAGAATGGAATAAGAAACCTGAGAAGTAAAACGTACCAGTAGTTAGTAATTACATAGAAATGGATATAAATATTTCTAATGCTATGGTGAATATGGAACTCTGCCTGCTAAATTCAGTAGGAATGTCCTTTCCACTGGTGTATTTTTAAATTTTTAGATTAATTCTGCTGCATCCTGCCTGCAGTGACTGTAACTGTTATCCAGGGATCTGCATTTTTCTCTGGATAATAGCTCCTCAAGGATTACATGCAATTTCTTTGGAATCAAGTGGTTGAATTTAATCTAAAATGCACCTGCTTGATTCTGAATGGCCATGGCACACCTTCTTGGAGGCTCAAGAGATGTCTTGAAAGCCAGTAGTCTAATTTGAAATACCTGATTTCCCATTGGTTTCTGCAGAATCCTATTTTGCAGTTTATTAGAATTGTGGATTAGTATTCCACCATGCAGTTTTCAAGACACAACGTGAAAAGCATTGGAGTACTAACTATTCCATGGAGTAAGCAAAATGGAAGCTGACCTCAGAAACTAGAAGAATGACCTGGAGTGTGGCAGCTAAGATCTAATGCCAAAAAGTGCAAGGTCATGCCCATAGGAAAGAAAAATCCAAGAAAGGAATATTATCTAGGAGGCAAAAGACTGCAGGCCTCAAACCAGGAAAGAGATCTAAGAATCATAATCTCAGATGACTTGAAAGTTAGTAAGCAGTGTGAGAAGGCAACATTGAAGGCCAACAGAATGCTGGGCTGCATTGGGAGGGGGATCATGAGCAGGAGGAGAGAGGTGATACTATCACTGCATAGATCACTGGTCAGGCCTCACCAAGAATATGAAGTTCAATTCTGGAGGCCTCACCTCAGGAAGGGCATTGCCTGGGTGGAACCATTACAGAGAAAGGAAACAAACATTATTCAGGGCCTACAGTACATGTCCTACAAGGAAAGACTTAGGGAACTGAATATGTACTCCCTGAAGCAGAGACAAGAGAGACAGAGAGAGAGAGAGAGAGAGAAGGGACATGATTGAAACATTTAAGTACATAAAAGGTATTAACAAGGTAGAGGCAAAGGAACATTTTCATTTCAAGAAGGGCTCCAGGACCTGGGGACATGATCTCAGCCTGCAAAGGGGCAGGTTCTCTACCAACATCAGGAAGTTTTTCTTCACAGGAGTGGTGGATGCCTGGAACACCCTGCCACAAGAAGTTGTGGGGATCAACACTGTGGGAGGATTCAAGAATGCATGGGATAGACACAACGGAGCCCTGACTACAAAAGGGAACTAGAGCGACAAATAGGTCTAAACCAGATGGGCAGACTAGATGGACCTAGCGGTCGCCTTCTGCTGTCAACTTCTATGTTTCTATGTTCAATGTAAACTATGGATTTAATATGTGGATTTTGATTCTGAGGCTCTGGTATGTTATTATAAAGCCTGCACCACTTTGTTTTGTTAGAGTGTGAACGTTAGAGAGATGGAGAGGGAGAAGAAGAGAGCTACATTTTACATGTTTTCCACATTGATATTCATAAATTAAACAACATATTATACTCTGAGATGGTTACTGCAGAGAGACATAGCAAGAAGGGTCAATCTATACCCTTTTCTGCAAAAATAAAAACAACAAAACAGTATTCTGGTTAGTGATGTCAGATAAAAAGTGACCGAATTGTTTGGAAGGAAACATCCCAATTACCTTGTGAGAAAACAGATTTATTGGGAAAAAATGCCACCTCTGTGAGCAGTGATGGAGAGCAACCAGCAAGGACCATCAAATAATTATAGCATTGATGGGACAATCTGAAATGCAGAGATTACCAAACGCTGGAGATCATGGTGACAATAACTACTGGATGGAAAAACAGTTGCAGAACTGCTGTTGCTTCGTCATCTCTTACTTTTACTGTTATAAATAGAATACCAGTAATAGGTTAGTGTTCATTACAAAGGAATAATACCATCAAGAGGTTACAGTGTCCCCAGAACCTCAAGATGGTAGTATTCCCTTGTAATGCACACCAACCTGCTGCTGGGCTTTAGGACGAGTCTGTGAGGTGGTTCAATAGCTACTGTATCTAGAGAACAGGACCAGACAGGTCAAAATAAATTAAGTCCTATCCAACAGCCATGAGGTGCACTCAGGAGTTCCACAAGGATCTATATTGGGCACATTGCTCTTCAGCCTCTTTCTTAACTGCCTTGCCCTTGTCTGCTCTGACCCAGTCACTCTGGATAAACATCTCCAGAGTAACTGACTGCAGCTGAAGCCTGGTTCATATAGCATAAACTTCTCATGAACTACAAAAAAATGAAGGTCATGTTGTTTGCAAACCCCCACAATAAACTTAAATCACATTAACTAACAATCCATAATAGTGTCAACAACCTGTTAGAAATAGATCAAGCCTTCAAATACCTAGGGCTAACACTTTACTGCTCCCTTTCTTTCACCCACTATGTTGACCATGTCACCAAAGCAGTCAACACTAGAATAGGTCTACTGCACCATTACAAACATTGCCTGACAACCAAGGCACTCCATACTGCTGTCAAAAGCAGCATAATCTCAATCATAAACTATGGTCTAGTCATCTATAGCACCATGTCAGACACCATGCTTAAAAGGGTTACCACTACGCTAAACAAAGCCTGCAGACTAGTAACAGGTGCACACCAACTTATGCATTCATGCGACCTATACACTCAGTCATGCTGGCTGCACCTTAAAGGCAGGTTAAAATACCAGATCTGTCTACTAGCCCCAAAAAACTGTCTAGGTCTAACCCCCAATCCCTCCAGCACCTCCTCACCCCAACGTGCAACACCCACAGGACTCAGGGCAAGTTCAGACAGTCTCACCAGGTCCCATTCCACTGTATATTCCTGGGACAAAGGACCTTCACCTACCGTGTCCCCGACTAGCTTAATGGTCTCCCCTTAGACATCCTTGTCAAACCAAAGATTGGTCCATTTAAACATAAGCTTCACCAACATCTCGCTGCTCTTAGTGGCTGTGGCTGTACTCTATAGTACAATCTCCCACTAATCACTAGTAACTATCAGCACTTACACTCTGCTTGCCCTTGGCCTTGACCCCCTCTCCACCCTCACCCACAACCTATCCCCTACTCGCCTTGCCCTCTCTCCCTCCATGCACCCATGATTCTCTCACCCCCGCACCCTCCCTAACCCCATCAAAGCTCCTTGGCTGCTCATAGCTTAGTTACATGTATTACATCTTATAATTGAAGTGTCACTCTCAAACTGACTGTACTACTTTTAGCTCTCTATGTATTATGTCATTTTCTGTCCCAGCTTGTCATTATTGTATGTTAGCAGTTTTTGCTCTGATGTGGAACCTTTGTAAAAGAGCTTTCAACTCAAGTGTTGTAATCTGAATTCTCAATAAATAAATAAATAAAACATATTTGCTAATTTTTCTAATATATGGATCTGACTTGAAATTATTGTGCTGTGAGTTCTTTAAACAGCTACTCAACTGCTAAACTGTATAAAGAAACTCACTGTGTGCACCTGTCCTTTGGGAGTGTCTGTGATCATCAGCTTCGGGTGGCCAGTGCTTGCTGTTACTTCATTTCCCAAAGTTGGTGAAGGCAGGATCGACCAGATAAGACTTTACATGTAAAAAAAAATTTTTGCTTATTTATTTATTTCATTTTTGTTGACCGGGTAAGTGCACTAGACAAATTCTGCCTATTTTCAGGCACGAGCCAGTGGAGGGGGATACAGATGAATGCCAACTGACTTTGAAACAGATTATGCTGTTGGTGGTAATTTTAGTGAAAGATGGAAATTTGGCCAGGACACCGGGGAAATTCCCCTACTGCATGCTGACGGTAGGGGGATCTGCTGACTGTCAAGGCGCTTTGCATTTGGAGCTTGCCTAGGCATGGAGCTGGACATCTTACCTGTGGAAGGCAGGGGGAGCTATTATTACTGAAATGGAGGCTAAGAATGGTGTGTTGGAGAGTTCTGCTGTATGCACACCAAGAAAGCCATGGAGTGTACTGCACTATGGGAGAGACAGAAGTCATAGAACAACACAAAATGGAGCCTACGGATACTGTTGCAGTTCAGAACAAGGAAATTAGTGGCCTGGATGATACGCAGGTCAGCGAGCGGTGCACAGAACCCCCGATTGTGGAGGAGGAGGGTTTGCTAGTTTCTGGCATGGCTAGGATGCCTTTTCCACCAGAGGAGGAAGGTGGAGCTACGTGGAAGTCACAGGCGGCGACAGAGGGCTTTCCAGCCAGGGACTGGAGCAAGGAGACCGCCCTGCTCGATGCAGGCTGGATGAGAAAAGATGGTAAATGGATTCCGGATGCTGAATGGCTTACTTTTTCACCGGAGGGTCCGGCCGCTCAGGAGCCTCCAGGGCCAGTGCAACCAGAAGATTTGCAGATGGAGGCAGGTAGTGCTTCTGTTGGTGAGCCTTTTTTCATGTTGGGACAGACTCTGGGGCTACTTCTGGGTCATCAGGTGTTCCCCCCCTTCCTCCCGTCGGAGGGAGCAATTTAATAAAGGTCCTCACTTTTTGGATCTATTTCATAACAATCATTTGGAACAAGCCCCCAGATGGAATGCTGTCTGCCTTAGGTATGGGGGGGGGGGGCTTCCGGAACCACCTGACCGTTTCTTTGTGGCCCGCAGGTTACTCAAGGGATCGATGAATTTCCAAGCATCAGACATCTATGCCCTTATTAACATTCGGGGGGAAGAAACTTTTGATGTCAGTTTCAAATCCTTTGTGGGTCTTGATAAATTTTGGCAAAAATATGATTCCCTTAAAACGACCCCTTTGTGGACTCCATTTTGGGCCGTTCCTATTACGAAACTATTATTTAAAACTGTACATGTTATGTTTAGGAATGAAGGGGTGAATGTGGGGGATATTTTGCATTGGCTTGAAAGTAAATGTACTGTCTTGGGTACTCCTGAACCTGTTATTGATGGGGAGGGCATTTGGACAAGTAGTTGGAAGTTTAAAATAAAATTGCATGTTGTGGGAGATTTGGTTCAACATATTCTGAACAGCTTTTTCTTGGGAAGGGATCGAGGTGTCTGTTTTTACCCTGGTCAACCCAAGGCATGTTATAAGTGTGGGAGCCCACGTCACCTTAGCAGTGCCTGTGACAAAATCAAATGTGCCTTATGTGAGGAACTAGATCATGACAGTAATACCTGTCGTAATGTTTTTCGCTGTAATCTGTGTGATGCCCAGGGTCATGCATATCATCAATGCCCATATGCTGGCCAGAACAATTCCGGTGGGTTAGATAAGGAAATCTTGATTTCAGATGCACAAGGCCACTTTAGGCCAAATACAGAGGAAGCAGCCTTCACTGACCCTAATCCTCCTGGTCCAGACCCCACGGGTTCGCCTCCCCCTGTGGGAGATGTATCTGACTCTTTTGGTATACTTCCTGTAGTTGTCCACCCACAGGACGATCAGGAGTGCATTGCTCCTATTGTGCCCGTTACTGCCCTCCCATCTGCCCCAGAGTTCCAGGCACCTCAGCCAAAATGTGTGACACGATCCCATGCCAAAAAACTTCTTTTACTGCCCCTTACTACTACGCATAATACTTTTCAGGTTCTGCAGGATGTAGAAGGAGTTTCTGAATCTGATTTATCAGTGGCCTCAGGGGTCTTGTCTGGGATGGAGTGTGATGTGGAGGGTGGACCTGAATTACTGCCATCCAAGAAGAAGTCAGGATGGAAATGTAAAAAGGACAAAACTTAGTTATGCGCACTGGGTTTTTTGTCAATAGCTTCCTTGAATTCTTGTAGCCTCGAGAATTCAAAAACACATCTAGGGCTTTTGCACTTTTGTAAGACCTTACCTGCAGATATTATTTTTCTGCAGGAGACGAATTTTTTTACCCTTACTGACGTCAATTACACAAAAAAATTGTGGCATTCAGGACCATCTTTTTGGTCCTTTGGCCCAGATGCTGCAGATGGGGTGGGGGTATTATTTTTGTCATCCTTTCGTTCAAGTCACTGGTTTGGTAGACACTGTCCCAGGGCGAGCCTTACTCCTAGACTGTGTTTGCCGAGGGTTTTTCCTCTGGGTCATTAATGTTTATGCACCCCAGGTTAAATCAGCCAGGGTTGCTTTGTTTTCAGACATACAACCAAATTTGTCTACCCCTAGGCATGTCATTCTAGGGGGGGATTTCAATTGTGGATTGGATATTAAATTCAAAGACCAAACGCAGCGTAAAATATATTGTCATTCTCATGCTTTGCTTAAATTATTGTTGACGTCATCCTTGACAGATGTTCATAGAACATTACATTCAAATTCAGGATTCACTTATAAACGTGGTAGTCTTGCAACATGGATTGATTTTATTTTTTCTTCCAGATATTTGTTATCATATACTTTTTTTTTGACCCTGTGTGAATTCTCATATCATTTTTTGCTACAAGCAAAATTTTCTTTAACTAAGATTCCACCGGCTTTTCCGGCCTTGCCGGCTAGGTGGAAACTAAACCTGACAGTTCTTGCCACTGAGCGCTATCAGTTATGTTTATTTCAGGTTTTTGACAGACGGTGTTTGGTAGCTGGGATGTATGATTCCCGGGGTGACTGGTGGATGGAGTTTCGGCTGGCCTCAAAGGCCCATCATTGTGCTACCCAGTCCACAGATTATCTTGACTACTTAAAACTCAGAGCACAGTTCTATAAATTACTGTCACTATCTTCAGTTTCTGATGATCACATCAAGGAACGAATGGTCATTCTTCGGCAAAGCATGAGGAATTACCATTATGGAAAGGCGTTCAAAATACATGAATACTTATCCTATGGGCTTAAGTCTTCACCAAGTTTGGACTCTTTTTCAGCATGCAAACAAGATCTAGACAGTAAACTTATGGAGGGTCTTTATGATTTTCAGGGGGTTCTACGCACTGCGGACACCGTCATGCTACATATAGCAGGGGGCTTTTTGCGATCTCAACATGGTAAAGTTTTTCAGTCCACTATTAAATGGGAGGATTTGTTTACTTTTCATCCACCTACCATTACTCCCTATGACTCTGTTATTTTAGATGCCCCAATTAGCCTGACCGAGGTTCAGTCAGAAATAGCACACTTAAAATCAGGGATATCACCTGGTCCAGATGGTTTAATTAATGAATTATACAAGCTCATGACGGATGACATTAGTGTCATCTTGACTTCGGTTTTTAATGAGATTCTGGATTCCTCATGGATACCGACCAGTTTTTCGGATGTTTTGATGTTTTTTTTTTATTTAAAAAAGGGGTTAAGCACCGAATTGAAAATTGGAGACCGATCTGTTTATTAAACACAGATTATAAAATTTTTTTTGCTATCCTGTGTCATCGGCTCCAACAGGTTGCTTCCTTTTTAGTACACCCGGTGCAAACATGTTCTGTTCCAGAGAGACATATTCATCAGAATTTGACTCTATTATGGAACGTGTGTGAGTTTGGGTGCTTGAGGAAACTTTCAGGGTATTTACTTTCTTTGGACCAAGCCCAAGCCTTTGATAAGGTGGCACACGGGTTTTTATTTGATGTTCTCCGACGGTATGGGTTTTCTACTAAAATAAGAAATTGGGTGACACTTTAATATAGCAACACTCACAACTTTCCAATTGTTAATCATTTAGTTGGGGAAGGGATTGATTTTTGTAGAGGAGTGCGCCAGGGTTGTCCATTCAGTCCCTTACTATATACCTTGTTTTGGATCCTTTGGTTTGGGAAATCCTTCATCATCCACACATCCGAGGCTTAACTCCGTCTCTAGAGGTTCCGTCACAGTGTTTAGCAGTATATGCGGATGATATGTGTTTCATGCTCCAGGATGTAACTGAAGGACTAGCCGCATTACATGTAGTGGAACGTTTTGGTTGGATCTCGGGAACATCTGTAAATTATGAGAAAAGTGCTGGGTTTTTTTTAGGTGAAGGGGTTTCTGCTTCTATGATTGGACAGATAACTGTTTCTTCGGGGCCCATCAAGATTTTAGGTTGTTTTTTTGGGTCAGGAGATTTAAATGATATTAATTGGCAATCCCGTATTGAGATAGGTGAAAAGAAAGTACAATTATGGAAAAACTGGTCATTTTCTAAGCAGAAACGTGTATTAATAATCAAAAAATTTTTACTTCCCTTATTTCTTTAAGTTCAGTTTTTTCTTTACCTAGGAATCAGGAGACTCATTTGTATAGTATTTTTTTTCAGATGTTGTGGGATAGCAGATTGAACCCAGTTAAACGGGATTTTACTTATCTTCCAATTAAGGTGGGTGGTCTTGGGATGATTAATCCGGTAGCCTTTTATTTTTCTTTTTTTATAAAAACTACTTTTCAAGAACTGTCAACCGTAACCTGTCATCCATGGGATGCCTGGACTATGGCTTTTCTCCTGGATTTTTTATTAAGGTGGTCTACTTTAGCACCTATTGTGAAAATGAATTATAAGGTGCCCTCCTTTTTGCCAATAGTAGTAACTAAGCTTCATGCATGGAGGGTGGCTAAAGATGAGGTTTTTAGGCTTACCCGTAAAGGTATTTATCAATACATAATGTACCAGAATTTTTTTGTTCAGGTGGATTTTCCCAGGTGTAACCCCACGAAAGTACCCCTAGCTCTTAAAGTGCTCATGGACGGGAGGATTCCTGCTCGGATGTGGGATATTACATGGTTAAGTTGCCATGGGAAGCTTGGGGTTAAGGGAAATTTAAAACATAAAGCTTTAGCAGAAAGGAACTGCATTCGTATTGAATGCATGGGTATAGAAGAAACCCAGACACACTTTTTCCACAATTGTCCACATACAGTACAGTTTTGGTCTGCTTTGTCTGTGAAATGGGGGTAGAGAATAGCATGCCAAATTACATATGTATGTTTGGTTTTAGGAGAATAATCAGGGTATTTTTCCCATTTTTATCCTAGCACTCTTCATGTAATCTTTGCTTGTATCAAGTTTTATCTTTGGCAAGCACAATGTTCTTTTTCCATACAACATACCTGTATTTTACCTATGGGGGTGATCAGCCAAATTGAGTTGGCTTTACGGATACAAAAAGATTTTGAATACCGTCATGTTCCTATTTCATTATTTCATGAATACTGGAAGCATGTTTATTGGATTTGAAATGAATTGTTGTACTTATTTTTCTTCTCCTTATTTATATTGTTCTGATATTTATTTGGTGATGCTTTATTTCCGATTTTTCTTTCATCTTGTTTCTATTGAGTATTTGTATTGATGGTTTTTGGTTTTTGGCAATTAACAATTCCTCTACTCTTTTCGATAAGTGCCATGGGGTCTTTAACATCCACCTGAACTACCACCAATCCAGGCAGATGGGACCTCGGTTTAATGTCTCATCCAAAAGACGGCACCTCATAAGTGCAGCACCCCTCTCATGCTGCACTACAGTGTCAGTACTGGGATATTAACCCAAGTGCCAGATGTGGGAACTGAACCCACAGCCCTCTGATCTCCCAGCCTCAGAGGCAAGTGTGCTACCTACTGAGTCACTGACACTGTTACACTCGAAATTACAGGGCTGAAAGTAAGAAGAAATTGGGCTCGATAAATGAGAAACAGCCACCATGTTTTTTGTTTCTGTTCTGCCCACCCACAGTGAAAAAGAAACCAACCATTAAGCATGCTTTCAGAAGCAAGTGTCAAGTGTCTAGCAATGGCAGTTGTTGCATAGTGACATGCTGTGCAATTTGTTTTGAGTCTTGAGCTTGTGCGGTTGTGGTTTTTTGCTAATACTATCATTCAGAGCTCAGAACGATAGGATTACTGGCTCTGAATGATAGTATTATGGCTCACAAATTATGGTATTATCACTTTTCAACTGTGATATTACCAGGATTTTTTTTGTATGCTTTTCTAACGTATTCATTTGGCTTTTCCATACATTAATAAACATTAAACAATGTAATATTATAAGAAAATTACTTAATTGCATGCACTTGCAGTGCACTGATGCAGTACTGATTGAGGGGTAAAGGTGTGGCACTAGTATGAGTTGTGGTGTCATTTGTATTGGCATCTAGCTGTGGCACAGTAGTTGGCATCTGCCTGGCAATGCACTCAAGATGCCTTGATGCAGTTTCTTGTTTGTCCCTGATAGGTATGATTTTGTCCCCTGTTATGATGTTGCTCAGCTGTATTCCAACAGTTTTAGTAACTTACTGTATCCAATGGAACACTATGTTGTGTGCAACCATGGTGCCACTTTTAGTTTGCTTGGTGGGTGGCATGGAATGGAGCTTGGCCCTATGGGTTCTTCTTGTATGTCATAGTACTACCACATTATGAGCACAACAGTTTTTTAAACTATCTTTTACTCCTGTCACCTAACAGACACCCATTCCAAGATCCTGACTCTGTGCTCCATGGATGCTTAGCAAGTCGCATCTAACAATAACACAACCGTGTAACTATGTGTTGTTTGTGGAAAGTGCTGTCACTTGCAGAAATTTGTGAACATACTTATGTTTTTTGGATGGGTCTTCTCACATGTTCTCCCAACAATCTTCCAAACTGCACCTGCTACTGGCCATGATGTGTCACCTATAGCTGATCCTTAATGCTGTGCCTCAGCTGGTGGTGGGATGTTTCCATAGGGCTCACATCATACCAGTGGCTGCATGATCTTTACTGGCTACCAGTTCAGTTAAGGCATTACATAGTTTCATCCCTAGACACCTGAAAAATCTCTTAATGTTCTACACTCCTACTGGTCCACTCCATTTCACACATGCAGGTTTTTCTCCAGGTCCCTTTTTTCCCCCTAAAACAATGGAGGGGGGACAGGATCCTTTTGGATTGCTGTCCTATTGCTTTGGAATTCACTTCCAATAACTGTATGGCCTGCCTGAACTGTGGGGCTCTCACAAAATCTTCAAAAACATTTTCTTTTTCACTCAGGCCTACCCAGATTAGATTAGTTGTTGTCTCTTCATCGTAATTTCTTATTATTTGAAGTGCTGTTTATTGCTTGTTTTTAATACTATAAGGTGTCCTGAGCCTTCTGAAAAAGGTGCCAAACAAATAAAATTAGCCTTGTGTTGCCAGTAACCACAGTCTATCATTAAACATCTGGCATGCATAACCTTCTCCATGGTCCCAGGCACCTGTATAGATTTGCAACTGGAAACTGGCACCCCTCCATACTCTCCATACTTGTTGGTAAGTCTGAAATGTGTCATGACAAGCTCCTTACAGGGTTCTCAGCTAGCAGAACAAAAAGTGTCAACTTTCCCATTTGCAGGTTATAGGCACCAACCACTAGGGGTCACTGCACTTTCCACTCTAGCTCCTCTCTGCTCTCTATATCTCTCCTAGCTACTGCTGCACAGCTGTACCACTAGAGGTCACTGCAGTTCCCTTGGATTCCTTTAACTACCTACTTTCTGCACTCATCCTATCTCTAAGCAACTGCTAGTATCAAACCTGGTACCCTTCTCTCTACATTCTACTGACTATCATCTCAGCCAATGAACCAGGCCAACAACTTCCTCTATTTCTATGCTCTTAACCATACCTCACTCCCTCCTGCCCAGATTTAAAAAAATTGGCCCTCTCTACCTGAGCTGTGTTCAAACCCAGTGCCCTTGTGGTCGGAGTCTGCTGCTCTGTCTCTGCACCACAGTGCCTACCTACTTTATTACTACTTTCTAAGCCTCTTAATCACTTACCTACCCAATCTGCCAAAATATAAGTTTACCTCTTCTTCCTGCTGCCTTTGAACCCTGCACCCTTATTCCCAAAGTCCACAGCTCCACCACTCACCTAGAACACCTGCATATTTTTACTGCAGGATTGCATTACTATAAAGAACACACTAACCCTGTGACACAACTAAAGTGTTGTCTAGGTGCTTCTACAAACCTGAGCCCAGCTCCTGCTGCTGCAGCCACTGGTCTGGCTCTCCTATTGCTCTGATCAGGGCTTGAACCCAGTACTCTGTGCACTTCAGGCACATGCACTGCCACCACACCATAGCAGCAACTAGACTCTGAGGTGATCTCTCACTACTATCTCCCCTCTTTCATCCTAGTCCCCCCATTCTTTCCTCACTTCAGCTCCACCAACCTTCCCAACTATGCACATGCATCCCCTGCTCACCAGTCTATCTCTTCTCCTCCTCCCTTTGCCTTCCACATACCCTACTGTCCCTATGAACCCTCAACCTCACTCACTCCAGTGTTCCTACCTACCTCCTGTCCTCCCCTCCTCCTTTACCACTGCTCCTACCCCTCCCTCCTCCTCCACACATCCCATTTGCTCCTCTCCACCTCACCCCCTTCCAGACATCACCTGTCCTCCCCACAGCCCCCTTGCACTTGATCACTCAGGCCTTCTCTGCCTGTGCTACCCTACCCACCCTTGTGCAACCAAACCCCATTCCTTATTATATCGCTCCCGTAAACTCCACTCAGCCTCCTCTGACCAGAGCACTTCTCCTCCTTCTACCCTAACAGGGAACATACACCCCAACCCAGGCCCTGCCCCTCCCATCCACCCACTCAGCCCACTGGTCTTCGAGTAGCCTCCATGAACATATGCAGCCTGCTGAAGAAATTTGACGCTCACAGTGCTGGGCCTTGGCTCACCAACCAGACATCATAGCCCTGGTTGAAACCTGGCTGTCCAAATCAACTCCAGACTCATTTGTCTCCCTCCCAGGCTATACCTTATACCGGGAGGACCGAGTAGGCAAACGAGGGGGTGGCTGTGCAATCTACACCAGGGACACAATACCTGGACACGCACTCCCCACCCCTGCCCTCACAAATGGGGCCCAGGCCCTACCCTCAGACTCACCCCAGACCCTCTAGGAGCCCTCTCTATCTCACCACAGCCTATGTTCCCCAAAGAACCATCACCCAGCCCTAATATCTTTAACGGACTACCTGGCCACCCTCCACCATAAGGCAGAACAAATCCAGTGGGGACCTTAACGTAAATTGGCTCAGCACCTCCGCATCCACCACCAGAGACTCATTTGCCGCCCAAGATCTGACACAACTCGTCACCCAGCCCACGAGACTTAACCCTAAGAGTGGTACCAGCACCCTGCTGGATGTTATTATAACTAACCGACCCCATAAAATCCAAAACATCCAGGTCCTCCCAGACTCCCTGAGTGACCACTCCCCTATCCTATTCCACTGGGTAACCCCCAATCCCAAACCCAAAGCCCAGACCACCCTCCGCAGGGCGCCTCCGCCTGGTGGGCTGAAGAAACTTAAGGCACTCCTCACCCAGATAGACTGGTCCCCCATTCAGCGGGCAACCAACATTGATACTGCCCTCGCCTTTTCACTCACAACTTCAACATGGCCTGTGATCTCTTTGCACCCTTAACCCAAACCCGGTCCAAAAACAGAACGCACCCTGGGTTAGCCCGGCCTCCTACAATTACTTAGAAACCGGATAACCTCTGGCACCTTGCCACTGAAACAGGTCGTCTGTCTGATAGGCAAGCATACAATGCAGCCGAAATAAATGCTCTGCATCAGGAAAGCCAAGGCAGACCATTACCAGGCCTCCTTACTCTCCTCCTGGGGCTCTGCCCGGACCTTCTGGGATAACATTAAGCAACTCAATGGTAAAGCTTGCTCCCCCGCCCCATCCCAGCTCACTAGAAATGGCACAACCTCCACCGAGCCTGCCACCATAGCTAACTGGTTCAACACCACTTTCACTGACCTTAGCTCAGTCCTCCCTAGTAATTTCTTTGACCCTCCCCCCAGCCAAACTCCCCCTGTCCTCCAGCACCCCAGCTTCCTCCTGCGAAAGATTTCCACCCGGGAAGCCAGACCCATCCTAACCAAAGCTCTCAATGGCAACAATCCCGCAGTGACTCACTGGACCCCAGCATCCTCAGGCTGGTGCTAGATGAAGTCCTTGCACCTCTCACAAGCCTAATTAACCAGTCACTCTGCCTGGGACAATTCCCCACAGCTTGGAAAACAGCCATTATCACACCTATTCATAAAGGGGGCGACAGGTCATCGGCCAACAACTACCGGCCAATCTCCATCCTCCCTCCCTCTCTAAAGCCCTGGAGAAAGTGGTGGCCATTCAAATCACTGATTATCTGGCTAAGCATAACATCTTATGCCCAGAGCAACATGGCTTCCGTGCGGGTCACAGTACCAGCACTGCCCTTATTGAATTCTCCAACTTCCTACACTCCTCCTTGGATACCAGCTCCCTAGCTGGTGCAGTGTTCATTGACCTCTCAAAGGCTTTCGACACTGTCTCCCATCCCCTGCTGCTGAACGCACTCTGCCTCACTGGTCTCTCGGCTGGCCCCCTGGCATGGTGTGCTAGCTATCTTGACACTCGATCCCAGTGTGTCAAGATTAATAGCACACTCTCCGATACCCGTCCCATTCTCTCTGGGGTCCCCCAAGGCTCCATCCTGGGCCCCCTTCTCTTCTCACTGTATCTGAACACCCTGCCCAGTGCATGCTCTGGCAAAATCCTGCTGTATGCAGACGACGCTGTCCTGTTTGCCACCCACCATAATCCCATCTCCCTACAGGACTCCCTACAGCAGTTCTTTCAACTGTGCCGAGGCTTGGTTTAAGGAGCGCAGACTCATCATCAATCTCAAGAAAACCAAAACTATGCTCTTTTCACACCCCAAAACAAAGCTAGCAACCACCCACTCTATATCCTTCCAAGCACCAACCAACCACTGGAACAAGTCTGCTCCTACAAATACCTTAGGGTTACCTTCATTCAGCCCTCACATTTCCACCACATCGACACCCTAACATCCGCCACCAACACACGGCTTGGCATCCTATTCGCCATAAAAGCTGCCTTCCCCAAATGCTCTCGCTAGCAGTTACATCGTCCGCTCTGTCCCTTGTAGACTATGGTCTACCAGCATAATGTGTGCTGCCGACACCACTGCACTAAACAAAATTCACCTAACCCTGAATAAAGCATGCAGATTAATTACTGGTGCCCCAGACTCACACACACCTGTCAGCTATATGTCGATGCTAACCTGCTTACCCTGGATGAACGGCTCCGATACCAGACCTGTCTCCTCACCAAAAAACCCTACTTGGGCTCTCCCTGGGGTAACAGCATCCATCCACCAGAGCCCTCCCACCATTTGCAACGGTCTTCCTACAAGACCACTCTAAAGGTCCCCAGAACAAGAACCAGCCGTGGCCAGAGGTCCTTCAGCTATAGAGCCCCAACCTGGTTTAACTCTCTCCTGCCACCATCACCAATGCCATCACCATCTCCACATTCAAAACCGCACTTCGAACCACATCTTCAGCACGCGTGAACTGCTCCTGTCTCTGAACATAGCTCCACCTCTTTATTTTCTCCTGACAATGCCCCGGCAGCTCTCCACCCAACCATCCCCTACACCACTTCCATGTCCACCTTGCTTAGGTTTAACCTGGCCAGTGCCAGCTGTTTCAATGTTTATCTACCAGAATTGCTCACTTGATACCAACTTGTTTAATACCTGCTATCGATTACATGTACCCTGTACCTAGTGTATCTGTCTGACCACAATGTGACGTGGCACCTCTGGTGAATGCCTACTGATTTTTGGCAAATCTGTGCTACGTAACTGAAACGCAATGTATGTCTTTATGTGATGAAGTACCTTTGTAAACGAGCCTCTGGCTCAAAGGTTGTAAACTGATTCTTAAATAAATAAAAAAATAAAAATAAAAAATGATTAGTATGGAACATTTCTTTGTCTTCGTATATTGAAAAAATGATTATTCTCATCATCTTGTGGATGTAACTTTCTTAATTTGTGTCAGCAGCTGTAAGTCACTCTGAAGAGGCTGACGGAGGGGCAGTTGTTGGTCGTGAATCATCTGGATGCGCAGGGGTTGAGGATGGAGCAGTCATGACCACAGCAAAAGAGGAAGTTATGGAATCTTGTCCAAAAATTTCAGGCCCTGTCGTGAGATATATGGGATCTTTAATATATGAATGATAAATAGTTTAATTTCAACTGTGAATGAAAGTTTTGGTTATATTCTGTTGGTCCATGTGACACTAAATAAGAGTGGATGAAATTATATACTGTATGTGCATAATTGATTAAATGATTTTTCCCACTTTGGGATCTATGCACTATGGCTATGTGCCACAGATTCACAGAAATTTGGCAGCTCTAAGCTGTAAAGCTAAACAGCAGGCATCTGACCAGATCCCAGCAGCATGCAATGAAATGGGCAAATGCACCTTATGCACACTAATGCCCAGACACAGATAGCTACACAATCAGGGCCATGAAGGGATAGTGACTGGAGGGCTGGGTGGGACTCCATGCCATTCACAATGGTGAGGAGTGTTGGTGAAGGGGGACTAAGGCTATGCCCATAGGCACACCACTGTAGTCACTGTGCATCCCCTCCAGCCAGCTGCTGGCAGCCCAGTGGGACAAGCAGCTGCTTCTACCTTGCAGCCCAACTCCCTCTGACTGTGCTGCAGGAATTAGAGACTAGTATTAGTGCATCAGTGGTGCCATATGGGGTCACTGAATACCCACACCACACGAAGCAGGATTCAGTTGGCAGAGAGGATGGGCCTCTTATTGGATTACCACCTGTGTCCTCCACCCTGCTCATGTCCCACCACTTGTTCTTGCCATAGTCCTGCTCACTTGGGGTGCAGAGCCGTGGCTGGGTGGGTAGCTTTAGTGACTGGCAAGTAGTACATGCCTGTTCAGGGGTGAAGGCCAACACACACCAGTTATGTACCTGTAGTGCTTACACAGTATGATGCAGTACATGGGTTTCATGATACGAGACAAGTGGAGGAGGCTGGAAAGGCTAGAGAGTCAGAGATATGTGGAACGCCCAACTCAATGATGGGTCAAAATAATCAATTTGTGAACTGCTCTGCAAAGTACTTTTTATTAATCATGTTTTATCTTGCATTGCATCTCACTGTATGACACGCTGTGTGTTCTGTCCTATTCAGCATCTTTCAGATAGTAGTAAGGCTATGTTACATCACAAGGTCGAGTAAGGGGGCACCACTTATAAGAAGACTCTTGAGTAAAGCCAAAGTCAGCAATGATTACATTACACAGAGTATAATACCTACCGGGTCAATATAGTGCACCCAGAAGGGTGCATGTAAGACTGCATGCACCACAGTGCAGACCCAAAACAGCGTATGACCCAGCAGATTGCAGACCACAAGAGTGCAGAGTAGGGGCACATCAGTGCTCATGGCCCCAGTAGAGCACCTGTCCAATACAGTGCATGCCAGAACAGCACATGGCTGCACCACGTAGGGAAAATGGGCTCATGGCAATACAGCACCTGGCACCACAGAGCCAGGAAATGATGGGGAATTCCACCCTGCAGGAACAGAGCACAGTTCCTGTGTCTTCTTTACTGGGGGTTTCCCCCTGCACACACTACACACGTGAAACACCCCACGCACAAGCCACGCAAGAGTCGGGACCACAGCCGAGCAGCACCCGTAGCACTGCAAGTGTATGCACGCTGGGGAACCATGCAGAACACCTGTGTTTTATGCTCGAATCTGACAACCGCAGACCACCACACATAGCACCATTCACTGTACACAGTCTACAGAGCCATCGCCCACCACACCACAAAAGGACCACCCACTGCCATGCAGGGGAGCCAGGGGAACAGTGGTTCAGCCAGCACAGCCCTGCCGCTGCACCTTTGGGACCATTAGGTAGGTGTCAGGTATGAAATTATGGGGGGGGCGTGCGATGTCAGTAGGCACAGGCACTGCCACCAGCAGCAATAGATGGCGGGTAGTGCAGCGCACCCTTTTTGCATGTATCTTTTGCAATTGTGCTGGTAGCCAAGGCAGGCACAGGGGACAGGAGGAAATGACTGCACACATACAGACACTGAAGCGGACCATGGCCAGAGCACTGAAACGCTGCAGAATGGGTGCACCAGCAGGAGGCTGCTAGCCGCATAATCCACAACCAGGGAGGTGTAATGGGCACTCCGGATGGCACTGTTGCAATGACTGTATCCTGACTTAGCCTGAATACCATGCTGGAAAGCAGCCCAGATGCATGGTAGCCCCAAGAAGGGGTGTCTGGCCAGATGTACAGCAGATGATATCCGTCATTCCAGCAACAAATGTGTGTGAAGCATCCTGTTCAGAGTACACCCACATGGAACCCTGGCCGTGGTAGGGGCCTGCATGCAACAGAGGGAGGGAGTTGCCTGTTGCAGCACAGGGCCCAGCTGGGCATGGCAGGCATGGGGAATGGTGGTGTATGACCCCATGTGCGAGGCTCATATTGCAGGGGGCAGTGGGATGCCTGCTGTCATGTGCTGTCACACTGGATATGTGGACCCACTGCACATGCCAGAGAGCTGGTAGCATGCATGTGTGCAGTGCTCCACTGGACTGGGGGGGCAGGGTGGTGCCTGTGCAGACCATATATACCCTGTGACACACCCCATGCACACTTAACGATGTGCACCTGCCCCCTGTTGTGGAGCACTGCAGTGTCTTTGTGCACACCACCAGGGTCAACAGGCAACAGGTGTTGCAGGGGTGTGCATGCACAGGTGGGACCACTTAGGCACATATTGGGGACCATAAAGGGAGCACATTGGGTGGCAGGGTTCACATTATGTGGAGACAGTCCATGTGGGAGGATGCCTCTGGTGTATGTCCACAGCCAGAAGGGAAAGCCAGTACTGCACCACGTGGGGTATCTATACAGCTGGGAATATGTACATCTTGAGCGGACATACTGAAAGTACATGGAATATAAGAAGGTGAAATGTCCTGTGCAAGTGCATACACAGCCTGAGGAGGTGGTGCATAGCACAGGTGACCACAACCATGTCCCAGACACCACCAACATTACAGCCAGAGAGGTACTGATGTCAGTGAAAGACCATGCCCAATGCACTACTGAGACCTGCAGTGCATTGGTGGCAGCATGCACATCAGGTGTGCCCACAACCATCACGGGGAGACTGCCAGCATTGCCACTGCTCAAATGGACCTGTACCAGGGCCAGGACTGCGGCACACAGGCCACCACCAAAACCAGTAAGCCTGTAACAGCTGGAGATACCCCCAGAATACAGTTCAACTGAGAAGGGAGTCCCCTTCCTCCTGCATAACAGCAGCCTGGAGATCACAGGCTGTTGGTCTTCACAACATGGGCCACACTGTTACACCTGGAGGGGTATGCCACCATACTTGCAGATAGGACATTCTGCATAACCCCACCGCTGTTCCAGCAGGTGTATACAATCCATGGCCTGCTGGAGGGCACCACCTTTATTACGGTCTATCTGCTAATGAGCTCCAAAATGACTGTGGCATATGCAGCAGTGCTCCAGTAGTTGAGGTCACATTGCCCTGGCCTCGCACCTACAGCTGTCCTGACAGACTTTGAGCTTGCGGTCATGTGGGCCTTTTCCAGCATCTTCCCTGGCATTTGACAGCATGGCTGCCTCTTCCACCTGGCCCAGGCCATGTGGCACAGTTGCCAGCGGATTGATGGCTTCATGGCCCACAACACAGAGGACCCAGACTTTGCCCTCCATGCCCATATGGTTGTTGCACTTGCCTTTTTGCCACCTGCCAATGCCGTGGATACTTGCATCGCTCTGCATGAGATGGACTACGTGAAGGCCAATGGTGATCTGCTAAACCAGCTGCTGGACTACTTCGAGGAAATGTGGGTGGGTAGGCCTGTGGGTTGCTCTGCACATGCAGGCCTCAGTATGACATTGCCGTGTGGCACGTCCATGATGCTGCTCATGACAGTACACCCCATATGACTAACTTCATGGAGACCTGGCACAGGAGATTTGCCACACACCTGGCGGCATGCCATCCAAATCTGTGGTGTTTCATATGGGTGCTGGGGGCTGAGGAGCAGCTGATCTCTGTGAAGATGTCCCAGCTGTCCACTGGGAACACATGCCCACTGTGAAGTGGCGCTATTAGGATGCCAGGAGGAGGATTTCTGCCATTGTTGGGTCCTACAGGCAGTGGTTCACTGAGGAATACTTCTGGGGCATAGCATTCAACCTGTCCCTCCAGGTGAACAGGACTGTGCTAATGGGTTTGGGGGGGTTGGGTGTGTGTCTGTGTCCACTATCACTGTTGCACTGTGTGGATTGCCTTGCTTGCACTAGTAAACACTATTTGCACACATGTCTTTTGTCCTACCTCTTGCTTCCTGCCCATGACATATGGGCCTGCTTGCACTGTTTCCCTGTGCAGCCATCTGTCTGTTAGATGTTCTTGTGTTAGCTGTTTTGTTTGCACTGTTCTGCCATTACCTGTTTTTGCACATGACATTATGACCCGTGCCAGTATAATATACTTATAATAATTGGTGGTGCCCTTTATCGCAGTGATTTCTAGCATAATCAAATGATATAATAACAGGGTATGACATTGTATCTAGTTATGGCATTTGTATCACACACACTTCACTTTTCCTTTGCGATTTGTTGCACTGCTGCTCCAGTTTCCCTGTCTGCAGCTAAATAGTCGGAAACTTTATTCACATGCTTATGTCTCTGCACATGTTATTATAGCAGAAGAGACTGTGTGCTTATGACATCCTTTACTCATCCTTGGTGTGTGTGACATCCACATAAACCTTTCAAACTTTTTTTTAACTCTATTTTCACCGTGCTTCTGGTGCCTGTCACTGGTATTCCCCAGCAGCCACCCAGAACCAAGGTCCACGGCTCCCCCCCATGATGGGGTCCCTGAAGGTGAGACCAAGATCAACTGAGATTGGTCCCAGCAGGCTGTGGCATCATTTGGCAGGGAGGGTTGGAGGACTTCACTATGCACAGAGGCACAGGGATCTCTGGTTTGTTTTCCCCAGGCATGGATGTGCAATTACATCAGTGCGTGGGCTTGTGTGCTTCCATGTTTGCCTCACAGACATCCACCACTGCCTTATACTGCTATGTGTTCCCAGCTTGGTGTACACCCGCTCTCCACGGGGAGTCACCCAAGTACCAGGTGCCACCAAGCCTCCACCAGGAGTTGGAGAGCTGTCCTTGGGATGCTCATCAAACCTTCCCCCGGCCAGCCCTCTGGTGGTCTGGGCTTATTCATGAACTCAGAGCACCAGCATGGCAGACAGTAGTGCTACTGCTCTGCCACGGGGCTGGTCTGTCTCTCGATCTTTGTTCTCAAAGTTTATGAGACATCACTAGAGGTGGGCAAAGTGACAAAAATTAGCTATACAGAGTAATCCATGAATTCTGCCAGTTTTGTGTAGCGAAATGCAAAATTTCACCACAAAATGTCAAGTGCTGCATGGAGAAATTTGGCCTTGTAAGGTGAAATTTTACTTTCCAAGGCAAGGTGAAATTTTGTTTTTCTGCAGGTGAAATTTCACCTTGGCAAAATCAGGCTAAAACAGGAGAAATGTTCAGATTACTCTGCATGTCGAAATCAGCCACCTTGCTGCAACTTCACTGGCAAATTTTAAATTCTCTGCATCTCTAGACATCACACACCTTGTATCTGTAAAACAATTTCATAAGGCAAGGCGAGATCATTTGATTTGCAAAGCATTCTTTCCTGAGGGCTCAGGGTGCTGCACATCACTTAAAATTCAATGGGCTTATGCAATTTAGTGAAGAGTAATGCTTGTGCAACTTTGCTAATAGTCTGAAGGTATCTGAATGAATGTGTTGTTGATTGTCATAAGTGAATACTTTTGCCATTCACACTCTGTTCCATGGTGAACCACCACCCTCTCAGGGTACCAAGAAGGCAAAGGAACCCTCTTGAGGAGGGTTCTACTCCTAGGGGTGCCACAGGAAAATAATTCCTTTAGGCTAAAGTTACCTTAGGAAGGAGCACCAAAAAGTACTGAGCAGCAAGTAGTGACCACAGAGCCTGAGTGAGGACAGATTAACAGCAACTAGTAATGACTGGAAACAGATAGAGACTGAATTTAGCAATGACTGACAGATATTGGAACTGATAGCAGAAGAGGTATGACTTATGTAATGAAAGCGGGAATAGCAGAATGGAAGGATGGCCACCATCCAACCCCAACTCACAGTGGAAACCTACCTGGCTAAATGTTATACTAATATAAAGTACATGTACTGCATTATGGACTACCTGTTTCAGAGACTACCTAACTTTTATGACATTCAGCATGGAGGAGAGGAAAAAAAAACACATGAGGGGGAAAACTCTGGGGATCCAATGTCATGGTCACCTTCCCTCCAGGCTTGGGATAAATTAGTTACAGCTCAATTACTGCAATTTTGAAAAACAATTCAGGGTGAAGATTCTAGAGAAAGGGCTATCACTCTGTCCCTCTAATAGAAAAGCCAAGGGGGTACCCAGAGCTGATTTCTGCAAGCTAAAGAAGATTCCCCATGAAGGAGGCCCACCCCACAAGGCAGGAGGAGGAGGAGGAGGAGGAGAGCAACAATCGCTGAAATGTACTCATCTTGCCTTCACGAGGGGAGGCCTAGAGAGGAAGCCAAACCCTTGATGGGTAGGACATAGGAGTTGAGCCCTTGAGGGGATGTGACTTGGAGTTGTAAGATTTTCACCCTGAAGAAGCAGAGGATGGGAAGGAGGTGGAGACCAGGTGAACCATGGCTGTAGGGGGAATAGCTTTTATAGAAGCTGCCAAAGTGTTCTACGCAGCTAAAGGAGCCCCAACCTGACTTATAGGCCCCAGCTTCTGGTCACTGAAGTCTTAAATGCTACATCAAGAAGAGCCACTGAGTCAATCTGCACAGCTAAAGCTCCCCCCCCAGAGCATAGGACTTTCTCACCTGAAAGGCAGAAAGAGAAGGACCACACCCAAGTTGAGGGACCCACCCTCAAGATGCAGACTTCAAGGGGGCAGACTGAGATCATCAGCTTAAAGAGCAGGAACCCTGGAAATCATGCTATGGTTGTGCAATGCATGCATCTGAATGCTGGAGTAGTGGAAGGCCTATGGCAAAGCCTGATGGCTATGAGCACATGGAAGAAACAAACATAGGCAGGGCTGGATGACAGACTGAGATGACAAATGACATCTAGGACATTTAATGAGACTGAATTATATGAGCTTGGACTGAATGACGAATGCATGTCAACCCATTCCATAAGGGAGGCAAGTGTTAGCTGCTAGTGCACTGCAACTCAGTTTGGCTGAGGCAGTAGAAATGACAAATGAAACTACTAGGGGAAGCAGGAGCATATGTGAACCAAAAACTAGGAAGCAGTAACTGCTGAACCGGAGAACAGCAGAACCCAGAAGGGAGTGGCTGCCTGGCTAGAAGCCAGGTGTAAACATTTAAGGATTGCAACTGAACTGAGAGATTTTGAAAGGTATAGAAAAACAACAAAATGAAAGCCTGAATAGCACAAGTGAAAAGCAAATAATGAATGCAGGATGCTGGGAAAACTAGAAGGTCCAAAAAGCATCAAAACAGAAAGAAACACGAGGTACATGAGAAGAGGCGCGCAGCAGGAATACGTGACTGAGAGATGCACAGACTGCAGACAGGAAGGCAGAAAACAAAATACTGATCTAGAAAGCTGGAGAAGCACAAACCAAGCAGAAAGTCCAAAATCACAAATGGAAAGTGGGAGACAAATACTTGGAGAACAGGGGGAGGGGCAGAGTCCCAGCAGAGACTCCACCTGCAGCAAAGAAACAGTGCTTCTGAGTGAGGCTGGAGGGAGCTGACTTAAAAAGCTCAGCCAGGTGGCATGGCTGGTTGCTCTCACCCATTGAACTGCAGGCATACCCTTTGAATTACAAGACAAACAAATCCCATAAAAGATAAAAACATAATAAGAAATAATACATCACAACCATTAAAGTGCTATACCTGGAATACTGTTCATCTGAAAACTTGCTAACTGGTTAAGAACTGCTCAAATAAGTAAGTTTTAAGTGATCTTTTAAAGGCCTCCACTGTGCCAGCAGATTAGATTCTCCCCGGAAAGGAGTTCCTACACACTAGAGCTGCTTCTCCCAAAGCTCTGTCCCCTAACTGTCTCAACCAGGATGAGGGAACTGCAAGTAGGCCAGCTTTGGTGGATCAGAGGGGTTGGGTTGGTAGGTAAGAAACCAGCAGATCTTTCAAGCAGTCAGGTCTCAGACCACACAGGGCCTCGTAGGTTAACAAACATATCCTGAAGGTTATGCACCATAGCAAAAGCAACCAGTGCAGTGCACACAGTCACCTACATTATTCTATGAAGTCACACCAAGAAAGTCAGACCTCAGCATGCAAGCAGGAAGGCACCTATAGGAAATTAACAAGGCCTTCTAAGCCTAAATAGAGGTGGGGGACAGGCAGCAGCTGAAGGAAAAGGAGGGGCAGCACTAGTGCCTAGCCATGCAGAAGGGGGAAGAGGAACCCTTAAAATATGGGACAGCACTTCATAAGGTTTAAGAAGGATGTCAAAGTCCCTCAGACTGGACTAGGTCTGAGTGAAATTCATCTGCTGCCAGCAGAATTCTGACAAAATTATGATTTTGCTTCCTCAAAATTATGTGACATTTCCATGAAAAATGTGTAAAATATTGCAAAAATTGTGATTTCAGATATGTCCATCTACTTTAAAGAGTATTTGTCTAAATTGCACCACAAGGTCCATACAGATGCTGTATGTACCAAGCTTAAATCTCTGTCTTTAAAGGTGACTGAGTTATAATCCTCCAAACATTCACAATTTTTAAAATTACATTCTGCAATTATGTAAACAGTTTAATTTTAAGCACCTATAACTTTAAAACTAGAGAACAGAATATATCCAATTGTGTTAGTTTGATTAAATATTTGGGTTTGAGGACACCTCCGTGGTCCAGTAGTGAAGTGTTGCACTGCCATGCTCACAATCCAGGTTCGGCACTCGGGACAAGCAAGCAACACAAGCAGCTCACCTGAGGAGCTGAGGAAGCTGAATTTCCAGCCTGATTACTTTCGAGGCAGCCCCCCCTCAAGCTCACTGCCAACCGCGGCAGGCACTTGGGACAAACAAGCAACACAAGCAACACAAGCAGCTCACCTGAGGAGCTGAGGAAGCCGAATTTCCAGCCTGATTACTTTCGAGGCAGCCCCCCCCAAGCTCACTGCCAACCGCGGCAGGCACTCGGGACAAACAAACAACACAAGCAACACAAGCAGCTCACCTGAGGAGCTGAGGAAGCCGAATTTCCAGCCTGATTACTTTTGAGGCAGCCCCCCCAGCTCACTGCCAACCCGGCGGCAGGCACTCGGGACAAAAAAGCAACACAAGCAATACAAGCAGCTCACCTGAGGAGCTGAGGAAGCCAAATTTCCAGCCTGATTACTTTCGAGGCAGCCCCCCCAAGCTCACTGCCAACCACGGCAGGCACTCGGGACAAACAAGCAACACAAGCAGCTCACCTGAGGAGCTGAGGAAGCCGAATTTCCAGCCTGATTACTTTCGAGGCAGCCCCCCCCCAAGCTCACTGCCAACTGTGGCAGGCACTCTGGACAAACAAGCAACACAAGCAACACAAGCAGAATATATCCAATTGTGTTAGTTTGATTAAATATTTGGGTTTGAGGACACCTCCGTGGTCCAGTAGTGAAGTGTTGCACTGCCATGCTCACAATCCAGGTTCGGCACTCGGGACAAACAAGCAACACAAGCAGCTCACCTGAGGAGCTGAGGAAGCCAAATTTCCAGCCTGATTACTTTAAGCCCCCCAAGTTCACTTCCATCTGCGGCAGGCACTGGGCCAATCAAGCAACACAGCACACAAGCAGCTCACCTGAGGAGCTGAGGAAGCTGAATTTCAGCCTGATTACTTTCGAGGCAACCCCCTAAGCTCACTGCTCAACCGCGGCAGGCACTCGACAAACAAGCAACACAAGCAGCTCACCTGAGGAGCTGAGGAGGCCAATTTCCAGCCTGATTACTTTGAGGTAAAGAGAGCCTCTTCTCTTCGTCTGGACGTCTGCAGGAGGGTGCTACCTGTTGAACACTTATATTTTATGAACTTTGTTCCCTGTTCACCGCTGGGTGGGCTTGTTATTTGCTTTTCTTTGTGCTACTAATGCTGAAGTGTAAAGCTAGGGATTCACTGGGTGCCTTAGAGTTGCCTTGCTGATTATACCTTAAAGCCAGATATACTAAGCAGCTAATATAGAGCAAGCTTGTTTAATATTGTGGTTTTGGATCTAATTGTGCTTGTAACTGAAGGTATTTGGATAGCTGGGTCCTAGTGTGACCTCATTTTGGAATAGCCCTGTTTGCTTAGAGTGGAGCCCCTTTGCGTAAGTCACAACATTTTCTCCCGCTGCATAGTAATGAGTGGCTTTGTTTTCTCCACTACATAGGCAGCCCCCCCCCAAGCTCACTGCCAACCGTGGCAGGCACTCGGGACAAACAATCGAGCAACACAAGCAACACAAGCAGCTCACCTGAGGAGCTGAGGAAGCCAAATTTCCAGGCTGATTACTTTCGAGGTAAGATAGCCTCTTTCTTCATCTGCACACACCTGCAGGGGGTGCTAGCCCACTGGCGCTCAAGGCTGTCTGCCCCACCCACCCCAATCACACACCCACCCAGGGGCGTCTGTCATTTTAAGGATCCACTCCCGTGACATCACATCCAGTGACATCACATCCTGTTGCTCAGACCATCCAGTGACATCACATCCTGTTGCCCAGAACCTATCTCCCCACTTTCCCATTTGCAGGTTATACCTGCTGGCCACTAGAGGGACCTATGCTCCCTCACTACTTCCTACTCCTACCTGTACAGTACTCCTTCCCTTGGATCTTTCTCACCACAATGCATTGGCCCTGCCTCATGCTCTGCCTGTGCCTATCCCCACTAGAAGTGCACTTGCCCACTTACCCATCTGCTACTCAGCACTGTGCCCTGGCACCCCTCCCTCCCCTTGCTCTTGAACCTGCTCTCTTGCCCCTTGGGACCTCTGTGTGTCTCAGTCCTCCCTGCCCTCCCCCTAGCTTTCTCCTCGCCTCAGGAACATCTGGGTGTCTTATTATTCTTGCCTTCCCTTCCTGTACCACCCTGCCCACTCCCTGCTCCCTTAACATCCCTTCCCCCCCTCATGTCAATCATAGGAAAACCTCTCACCATCTCCCAGCCAGGGTGTTAGTCATGCTACTACTCCTGTCAGGGAACATTCATCCAAACCATGGCCCGGCTCCCAGAAGCTCTCCGACTAGCACCACAGGCCTATGCATGGTCTCCATGATTATCTGTAGCCTCCTAAAAAAGTTTGACTCACTACAATGCCTGGTCACATCAATTAACCCTGATGTCATTGCTCTGGTTGAGACTTGGCTGTCGAAATCCTCCCCCGACTCCCTGGTCTCCCTTCCTGGTTTCACCCTCTTCCGGTCCGACCGTGTTGGGAGACGGGGGTGGCTGCGCTGTTATGTCAAGGATCTCTCCCGTACTAGCCTGCTTACTCCAATCCTTGACCTAGGGCCCAGGCGCCACGCTGAAACTAACCCTGACCCTTTAAAGGGACCCCTTTATCTGACTACTGCATACGTGCCCCCCAGGGACCAAACGCAGGCCATTGCCTCTCTTACAGAATACCTTTCTTCACTACCTCCTTCCGCTGATCAAATTCTAGTGGGTGACTTAAATGTCAACTGGCTCAGACCCTCCTCCTCCTCTACCCATGACTCCTTTTCTGCAATAGACCTAACACAACTAGTTATCCAACCTACCAGGACTAACCCCAAGAGAGGCTCCGGTACCCTGCTTGATGTGGTACTCACCAACCGCCCAAATCGGATCCCCAATGTACAAGTCCTCCCAGACTCTCTCAGCGATCACCCCCCCCATTCTATTCCACTGGTCATCCTTAGTCCCCAAACCCATAGCACAGTCCACATGCCAGCGGCGTCTAATACCTGGTGGTCTGACAAAACTTAAGGAACTTCTGTCCCAAATTGACTGGTCTCTTATACAGGCAACTCCTGACATTGACACAGCTCTCTCCTTCTTTACCCGAACTTTTAATAATGCCTGTGATATTTTTGCCCCAATGTCGACCCGCCGTTCTAAAAGGCAGAATGCCCCCTGGGTAACACCAGCTTTGATCCACCAACTCAAGCATAGAAACAACCTATGGCACCGTGCCATTGAGACTGGCCGGACCAGTGACAGGCAGTTATATGCTGCCACCCGAAACAAGTGCACTCGGGCCATCAGAAAGGCCAAGTCTGAGCACTATCAGTCCTCACTCACAGCCTCATGGGGAACCTGAGAACCTTCTGGATAACATTAAACAGTTAAATGGGAGTTCACACTCCACCCACCCAGATCAACATTAATGGTGTGATCTCTTCAGACCCAGCCCTCATAGCCAACCACCTCAACACCTCATTCACTGACCTTAGCCCTATCCTCCCTACAAATTTTTTTGACCCTCCTCCCCCAGCACCTGCCGTAAATCTTTCTCACCCTTATTTTCTCCTCCATCATGTTTCTGCCCAAGAACTTAGGCTGCACCTTGTCGCTGCCCTCAAGAGTAACAGTACGGGCAGTGACATCCTGGATCCGTGTATCCTACGGCTGGTCTAAGACACAGTCCTTACCCTGATCACGTGCCTCATCAACCACTCTCTTTGCCTGGGGAAGGTTCCAACTGCCTGGAAAGTCGCCACTGTCACCCCTATCTTTAAAGGTGGTGATAGGACTGTGGCTGGAAACTATCGGCCAATCTCCATTCTCTCTCCTCTCTCCAAGGCCTTGGAAAAAGTGGTAGCCTCTCAAATCTCTGACTACCTCTCCACCTACAATGTCCTATGTCCTGAGCAGCATGGCTTCTGAGCGGGCCACAGTACCAACACAGCCCTCCTAGAGTTCTCCAACTTTCTCCACTCCTCCTTAGACACTGGTTCTCTGGCTGGTGCGGTCTTCATTGACCTCTCTAAAGCTTTCAACACTGTCTCCCACCCTCCTTCTTGATGCCTGCTCTCTGGTTTTGCTGCTGGGCCTATCTCCTGGTGCACCAGTTATCTGTCTGACTGCTCACAGCTGTAAAAATTAATGGGACCTACTCAGACATCTGTCCCATCTTTTCTGGGGTTCCCAGGGCTCCATTCCGGCCCCTTACTATTCTCCCTTTACCTTAACACCTTTCATGCTCTTGCTCGGCAACATTCTTATTGTACGCTGATGATGCAGTCATCTTTGCCTCAAGTCATAACCTATTGCCCTCCAGGACTTGCTGCAGAAGTCCTTCACTGAAGCTGAGGGCTGGTTCAAGGAACATAGATTGGTGATAAATCTTAAAAACAAAACCATGTTCTTCACTCATCCTCAAAACAAGTCCTGCAACTTCAAACTCCTCATTCACTCTGGGTCCTCTTCCCACTCAACAAGTTTGCTCCTATAAATACCTAGGGATCCATTTTGACCCCTCCTCTCCTTCCATGGATACATCGCTGCCTAGCCACTGCCACTAATCCGATTGGGCATCTTACATCAGTATAAACACTGCCTCCCGGAGACTCCTTCTCGACTGCAGTCACCTCCTCTATCCTGTCCCTAGTGGACTATGGACTGCCGGTGTACGGTGCTGCTGATCAGACCGCACTCCATAAAATTCGCACTACTCTGAATAAGGCCTGCAGGTTAATTACTGGGGCACCTAGGCTAACACACACCTGTCTACTGTACGCTAAAGCGATGGTACTTGATCTTGATGAGTGCCTCAAATATCTGACCTGTACCCTTACAAAAAAGACCCTACTTGGGCTATCCCTGCCTGGATTGACCACCACCATCCGCCGCTCTGTCCCACTAGTTCATACTCGGACCTCTGGGAAAACCTCTCTTGTTATCCCTAGAGCTAGGACCTCTCACGGCCAAAGAGCCTTCAGCTTTAGGGCCCCCTCCTGGTTCAACACACTGCCCCCCTCCATCTCCGAAGCTCCAACTATATCGTGCTTCAAAACATCCTTACGGAACCACCTTGTTAACACCCGAAGCTGTAATTGCCACTAGTCAAAGCCATACTCAATACTAATGACAAAGCTTACTACTAGGCTGCTAAGGACAACATAACTCTGGTATTGTTTGCATCAATCTTACCTGTATCAGCTTGTTTGTATCTATGTCTTAAGTTACTGTTATACTGTGTTATACTGTTATACTGTGTATTTTCGTTTGTCTTACTGTGACAAGGTACCTTTGTAAATGAGCCTATGGCTCAAAGGTTTTCCAAACTGCTGTCTAAATAAATAAATAAATAAAATAAATAAATAAATAAGTGAGCCAGGGAAGTTACATCCTGAGGCAGGCCATTGCTGAGACAGCTGCCGCTCGGCAGTGCATCTCAGTCAGGGAAGGTTGTCAGTGAGTTCCAACAACACAGCAACCCCTGTGGCTGGGCCATGGAGCTTGCTTCTGCTGCAGGGGAAGCTGTGGCTATGCAAGACTGATGGGGAACTGCCCCCTCCAGGGGAGAATTTAGAGAAAAAATGTCAGAGAAAAACCTGGTAGTCACCTGAATGATGGCTGAGTTGATTGATCAGGATGTATCCATATGAACAGGGTATATCCCTAAGAGATGAGCTGCCTGCCAAGAGAAAAAAAACAATGTGAAAAGAAAAGAGGCTGTGTGTGTCAACTCCCTTATCTCCTACTCAAAAGCAGACCAAGTTATAAGCAGCTAAAGATTCCAAAATAACATCAGAAATTAAAGTTGAATTTCATGAGCTTTTGTAAGATTGTGGAAAACTGTAATACTTTTGTTGAAGCCATCTCCATCGATTTTGCCCAGTCATATACTTGAGTTGTCATTGTAGAGGAAGGTAAAGGCTTGGTAATGTGGCAATAAGGTGCCATTCATAAGAGGCTCCATAGTAAACGTAGTAACGTGAGTGATAAACCATGAAGAATAGTCAGGGACATCAATGTTCACTACTGTAGTGTGAATTTGTGCAATATGCCAGATAACCACTGGAGCTCACTGACTTGATGACTTGTATAAGCACATGCACATGCAACATTGTTTCTGATGCTGGCCCAGTGGTGCTGAGGGTTGAGGCGCTGGACGACACACCTTGTGTCACGCTGGCTACCTGGTTTCAGGAATGGACTCACATCACTGGGGTTCAGCAGGGAAGGGGGAGGATTGAGCTTCAGAAAGACTGCTGTCCTCTCCCAGTGTAGGCTGCAGGTCCTGCTCAGCTCCTTAGCAACCCCAATGGAGTCCTACAGAAAATGACACTGTATGGGGTGGAGAGGTGGCAGACATCAGCAGCATACCTGTGCAGATGTCATTGCATGTCTGCACTTCAGGGGGTAAACAAGGAAAATGTCCCTGACCTCTGATAGGTGATGATGGGTCCAGTGATCGACCTCCACACCCAATGCTGAGTCCTTCAGGCTGCCTCTGGTGCTCCCTTCGTTCCATGGCCACCTGTCTAGATTTCAAAAAGGCCGCCAGAGGTGTCGGTGGTCCTGCCCCGGGGGGCTTAGATCTGGGGGTCAATGAATCAGAGGAAGTAAAGCAGGGACCCCCACAGAAGGTAAGATTGGAACTTCTGGTGGGCAGGATTGGGTCAAGCAAAGTGTCCTCACTAGAGAGATCCACGGAGTCAGAGATGGGGCAGCAGAAAGAGAGCTGGAAAAAAAACACATTGTTTCTGTACAATGCCACCTGCTGACTCTTTAAAAACTATGTAGAAAAGAATGTATGTTTTTAATATTTCAAAACAGTAGCACCATATGATGTCAAGTCTTGCAACTAGTTATGACTTAGGCCATTGTGACAGACATTTCTGAATAGCTTTAGTAGTGATGGAGCATGATGCCGGGCATCACTGTTGCAGGAGTGTTAGAGGGGTATTGCAGGGCCATGATGCTAGTGCAGGTAAGGTGATTTAGTGGTGATAAGTACTCTGTGCAAGCTAAATTCCACGAGTTGAATTTTAGTGCCATTGCCTATTATGCCTCATGAATTTTTTTGGCAAATTTTGCCGATTAGTAATTTCTAAAGTATGCACAATAAATTCTAACCTACTATACTACATTTTTCCAACTTAATTAGATTTTGGGACATACTCAGGGTTGGTATTCATGCTAAATCTTGAGTTTATACCTGCAAGAGCAGTGGAGCTATAAACATCCAAATATTTTGAAAATTGTTACACGATTTAACAAATAATTAAACTGTGAAATGCTGAACTCCTGTAACTTACAATTAACAAAACCAGTTGCTTCTCAATTTAGAACTTTCTATGACTCTTCCAAGAAAGTATGCCTATAAAGTTTCTATTAACCAGCTCCAAAGGTGGCTAGGTTGTAAGCATATTATTTTCAGAAATTTTCACATGAATAATAAATTGCCAAATTTAAGCCTCTATAACTTCCCCCAAGATCAAATGTCATGAAACTTTGCAATGTTTTATTTCTTCATCCAGACAATGTGCGTGGCAAACATCAGGGCCTGATATTCAAATATTTGCAAAGCAGAGCACCAAAATTTGCACCACACCTTGCGCTTGCCTGGGTGCCCAAAGATGCTGTATTCAGTTGAATAGCACACAGGCACTAATTGACTAAATATAGGGCTATGTCAGCTCAGTGCTAAGCCACTTAGCACTGCCCCAACAGGGTTCCCAAAGTAAGTGGTTAGAATGGATAGAGCTGGAGCGCTATTTTCAGTATTCAAAGGGACCCATGCAAATGAGTCCATCAGGCATGCTAGGTGCTAAGGGACCATTTTCATGTCCATTATGGGCTCATTTGCATGGGTAGTGAGGCACGTTTGCATGGTGATACCCCACAAATTGTACAGTCCCAGACATGTATATATCCCTGGTGTTAGTGGTACCCCCTCCCTCCGATCACCACTCCTGCCATATATAGTATTATCACTGGTGGTAGTGGTGTCCCCCCCTTCCTCTGATTGCTAGCACTGCCATAAACAGTTGTATCCCTTGTGGTAGTGGTGTTCCCACTTCTAACACATGCCCCATCTATGAGGACATGACGTTTTGGCCCTCTCTCTGTTTAAATAAGCTACAGCTAAAATGTGAAAAGAAGGGTGGAATACTGAGTATGCACAGCCCTTCTTCAGGCAAATTTAAAAAAAGACATTATCTCTCTCTCTCTCTCTCTCTCTCTCTCTTTCTCCTAATTATTCCCTTTTTAAAGCTGTTTCCTTTGTTTTTACTATTATTCTTTTTCTAGAGTGGAACATGGGAGACCTTATTGTGTTCAGGGTGCACCCAGAGAGGAGTCATAACTGGAGCAGGAGTGCATCAGTTAATGGTCTTCTTCAGCTAACTGCAAAAGTACTGAGAGGATAAAGTTGCTAACAAAACCTGATATGGCTGAGAATGATGCCAAAAGAAAGTCTGTGCATGGAGTATGGGTTTGCAAGGTGACACACCAGGGTGAGGCCCTGGTGTCTCAGCTGGAGACATTAACCTAATAAAAATAAGGAAAGATTCCACAAGCTTTTTGTTTCTAATAAGCAGCACAGGAAAAGATGTATTACCTAGCAGAGTAAAATTCCAAAGTGTTCTCTTGCCCAGAAGGTGAGCCCCAAGGTTTTTCCTACCATAACATATTCCTCTTTCTCTCTTTCTTTTCTTTCATGACAGGGCTATGGGGGAAAAAAACAGTGATATGGATACATGCTAGCAGGCAAGATGCACAGCTCTAAAAATTGGAGCCATGGGGACTTCCGATGATGACAGCGAGATGGCAGCAGCGTGAAGCTGAGCTCCCCAAGTGATCACCACAAAATCTCCCTAAAATACCTTCAAAAGTTGAAAAACTAAATTAGTACTGTTGTGAAGGGAGGTTATACAACAGTAAGGATGCTGACAACAACTAGAAGTGGCAAAAAAAACAAAAAACAACTGAGGATGAAGAAGGATTGCCAGATGAAATTACAGAGAGAGATTCCTCCTGGGCCTTGGACCAATGCTTCCTGCAGTCAGACCATAGCTGATGGTCCTGAACATCCAATAATACAAAAAGGAAAATTCAGCTAGAGACCCTATATAAATAAATAGTTGAATTTAGGGCAGATATGAAAGCGGCACTTACAGATGTCCGAAGAGATATCATAAGCCTGGAGCAAAGAACAGATGATGAGGAGTGACAAATTATGGCTATGAAGAATTGGGTAGGCAACACTGATACTAAGATACAACAACTGCAAGAAATTCAGACCCAAATAGAGGCAAGGCAAGAAGATGCTGAAAACCGATCTCATAGAAAAAATATTTGGATCTTTGGCATGCCTGAAAATACAGAAAACAATGACCTGTCGGTTTTCCTGGAACCATTCCTTAGAACAGTCTTGGAGCTAACCGGCATGCTAGACTAAAGAATAGAACAGGCCCACTTTGCTCTGGGGTCGAAGCCCAAATCCCCCACAACATGTCTGAGGTCATTAATAATAAAGTTCCTGAGTTATGCAACTAAAGATTTAATACTCCAAAATACAGAAACACAGAAACACAAAAGTTGATGGCAGATAAGGACTGCAAGACCCATCCAGTCTGCCCATTTCTTTTTCTACCTTCTGAATGTGCCATAAGAATTGCTCTGTCAATAGCCTATCTATTCATACTCATCTGTATTGCTCCCTTATGCCTATCCCATGCCTGTTTGAAGCCCTTCACTCTATTCATATCCACCACTTCCTGAGGTTGGTTGTTCCATGCATCCATCACCCTTTCTGTGAAAAAGAACTTCCTCACATTACCCCTTAATTGGTCTCCCACTAATCTCATGCTGCGTCCTCTTGTCCTGTTATTTTTCTTATATTGAAACATGTTAGATTCTTTCACCTTGTTAATGCCCTTAAGGCGTTTGAATGTTTCAATCATATCACCTCTCTCTCTCCTTTGCTCTAGGGTATACATATTGAGTTCAGTTAATCTATCCTCATAAGTTTTTTGTGATGCAGTCCCTGCACCATTTTGGTTGCCCTTTTCTGGACTGCCTCAGTTTGGTTAATGTCATTGTGAAGATGTGGCCTCCAGTACTGCATGCAGTACTCCAGATGGGGCCTAACCAGTGTCTTGTAAAGAGGGATTATTACCTCTCTCTTCGGACTTATGATCAGGGCCCCTACTTTTCTGCGGCACAGTGGGACCAAGTTCTGCAGCAAGACTACCATTTGCCACAGAACTTCTGCGGCGGTGGTTTGTAATTTCTGCGGAAGTTCTGCGGCACTAACAAACTACCACATCACAGTGTCAGCTTGTCATCCTGACTTCACTTTCATGGCAGCAGTTATAGCAATCAAGGAGATGGAAAGCACAGTAACACTAGTTCAAAAAATAACAGACTCATAAAAATAATTTTATGTCTAAAATAGCAAAACAAATGTCTCTCCCTTAAGGTCCTAGCCTGTTGCATAAATGACATATGCAGAGGGGATCTTATGTGATAAATAAGGCATTTCTATATGTGTGCTATCTATCCTACTAATTAGGTTTCCACTGTCTATCACTTATATATTTGTATGTGCTTTCTACACCACTCATGAGGTTCCCACTGTGTATCACTTATATATTTATCTGCAATCTGTAACATACATACAAATATGCATATGTGTGTGTGGTGAGAGAGACAGAGATACTGTGTGTGTGTGTGTGTGTGTGTGTGTGTGTGTGTGTGTTGTGTATTTTTTTTTTAAATTTCCATGAACTTGCATCCTCATTCATACAGGTCCCATTAGAAATGGAATACAGGAGTTATTGCAAAACTCATTTTTGATGTCAACCTGCTTTCCCTGACACACTGCGTAACACCATCAGGCCATGACATGCATGTGAACCGATTGTGAGATAGAGCTCTCCGGCCCATCACAACGTGTTCACCATGTGACAGAACACTGCACCATACCTTCCCAGGCTCCGAGCAGTGATGTGTTCCACCAATCCTTGTGCTATCCAGCCAGCTCCCAGAGCTAATCTCTGAACCCGAGTTGCCGGCACGGAAACACAGCATGCTACCCTCTGGCCCAACAGCTGTCCCTGCACACAACATTTCTCAATAACTTTTAGGTGATTCTATCAACCAATGACAATATGTAATCAATAACCCTGTCAAAAATGCGTACAGTGCAATTATTTATTTATACATAGATACATAGATACATAGACAGTGTCGGCAGATAAGGGCCTATGGCCCACCTAGTCTGCCCATTTGAGCTTGTAAGTTCAGTTTGTTTTCCTAGAAGTCTATTTCCCCTACCCCTGACCTCTAGAATTCCTTTATGTCTATCCCATGCATTCTTAAATCCCGTGATTGTTTCAGCCCCCACCACTTCCTCTGGCAGGGTGTTCCACTTGTCCACCACCCGTTCTGTGAAGAAATTCTTTCTCATGTTTCCTCTGAATCGTCCTCCTCCAACTTCATCCCATGCCTTCTAGTCCTGAAACATCTTTTTCGCTTAAAAATAGTGTTTTCCTGCACCTGTTCTTCCCTGTAAGATACTTGTATGTCTCTATCATATCCCTCTCCCTCCTCTCCTCCAGGGAGTACATGTTCAGTTCCTTCAACCTGTCTTCATAGGACTTGTGATGCAACCCATGCACCATCTTTGTTGCCCTCCTCTGAACCTTCTCTACCCTGTCTATGTCCTTACGTGGTATGGTCTCAGAACTGTACACTGTACTCCAGGTGGGGCCTCACTAGTGTCTTGTATAGCGGAATTATGACCTCCCTTTTCCTGCTGGTGATGCCCCTGCCTATACATCCCAGCATCCTATTTGCTTTACCTGATGCCTTGTCACACTGTTTCCCTACCTTGAGGTCATCAGAGATTACAACCCCAAGATCCCTTTCCTGCTTAAAGGGTCTTTAAGGTCTATTCTTTCAACAAGTCTACACATTATTGTATTTCACTTTTCTGGACATAATTACTTTATTTTTCTTAAACATTTAGACAGTTAAATTCATTTTACCAGTTATTCATTTCAGATAGCGTCTCTATACCTTAAAGGATCAAATAGGTTTGTACAAAGTGAGGTATGGACTTAACAGGTCTGTGCTATTGACAAGGTTTTGTTTAAGTTGGCCCTAGCGCAGTAATGTAAGACAGAAAATTGTATTAGACTATAGAGCAGGTTGAGGAAATATCACCATGCCTGATGTGCTGTGCCACCGTCTCTGGCAGTGGAAGCTGTGGTAGATAAGTGACTGTTCATTTCTGTTGCAGAATGCAGCTATTTCATTAGCTAATGTATGATGTAATAGCAATGATAACATCACGTTCTGAACATATAGGGGGGTTTTGGATATAAAAAGAGGGGAAGGGAACCAGATTCTATGTATAAACAGAAATATTAATAAAAATCACCAAGAAGGGTGATTCTGCGGCACCACAGAGTTCTGCGGTACATTACACAGTTCTGTGCAATTCTGCGACATGAGAATTCTGGGGGCCTTGCTTATGATACTCCTACTAATACATCCCAACCTCACTCTAGCCTTACCTACTGCTTTAGAGGTATGCTTGGATGATTTCAGGTCATCAGTGATGATGACACCCAGTCTCTTTCTTCCCTTGTGACTGCCAGCAGCTCCCCTCTCAGCCTCTAGATGGCTTCAGGGTTTCTCTTCCCTGTGTGCATGATCTTGCACCTTTTTGCATTAAACCCGTTGCGACTCTTCCGACCATTTTGCTAGTTTATCCAGATCTTTTCTCATTCTGCCCGCACCATCTGGATCATCTACTCTGTTGCAGATCTTGATGTCATCTGGAAACAAACCTTACCCTCCAGTCCATCTGCAGTGTCACTGATGAAGATATTGAAGAGGTCTGGCCCCAGGACTGAGCCCTGAGGTACCCCGCTTGTGACTTGCTTCTCTTCTGACTGTATACCATTTACCACCACTCTCTGTTTTCTGCCTGTCAACCAGTTTGCCACCCAGTTGACCAACGTCTGACCCACCCCGAGCCTACCCAGCTTATTAATCACTCTTCTATGTGGAACAGTATCAAAAGCTTTGCTGAAGTCAAGTTAGGCGACATCAACTGCTCCCCCTTGGTCCACCACTCTGGCTACCCAGTCAAAGAAATCTATGAGATTAGTTTGACAGGATCTTCCTTTCGTAAACCCATGCTGTCTTGGTCCCTGTGCTCCTATGGATTCCAGGTGTTGCACTATCCTTTCCTTAAGGAGTGTCTCCATAATCTTGCCCAGTACTGAGGTAAGACTGACTGGTCTGTAGCTCCCTGCCTCCTCCCTGCTACCAATCTTGTGGAGCAGGATCACATGAACCCTTCTCTAGTCTTCTGGGACCTCTCCTTTGCTCTGAGACTCACTAAAAAGTTCTGATAATGGCTCTGCTAGTTCCACCCTTTGCTCCTTTAGTACCCTGGGATGTATGCCATCAGGTCCCATTGCCTTGTCCACCCTGAGCTTATTGAGCTCTTGTAGGACCCTTTCTTTTGTGAAGGGACTAGTGCACACCTCCCTCCCCCATGTGTCCATGGTGCAGATCTGTAGGCTCTGCCCTACCTTCTCTTCAGTAAATACTGAGCAGGAGTATCTATTTAGGATAGATGCTTTTACATTGTCCTCCTCCTCACACACACTCTTATCCTCTTTGATCTTAGCAATACCCCCTCTGGACTTTCTCCTTTCACTAATGTATCTATAGAAAGGCTTTTCACCTTCTTTTACTGTTCGTGCTAGTGTTTCCTCAATCTGGGCCTCTGCCTGCCTTACTGCCTTCCCTGCTCCCCTTAGGGAAGTTTGGTATGCCTCCCTATCTTCATCCTGCTGCTTTCCCTTATATTTCCTGAAGGCCAGCCTTTTGGCTCTGACCTTTTCTGCTACTGTGTTTGAGAACCAAAGTGATGTCCTTCTTCTTTTGCACTTCCTTTTCTCACTAACACAATGGGATGTTGCTTCAAGTATTGCATCTTTAATACTTGACCACTTTGCCTGTACCCCCTCACCTGTATTTCTTTTTGCCAGGACTAGCTTTACTCTGTTGGCCATCTTATAAAAGTCAGCTCCTCTGAAGTCCCAGATGTTTGCCTTGGAATGGGATGATTTTGTTCTAGTGGCCAAATTGAATCATACCATGTGATGGTCACTGGCTGCCAGGTGACCTTCTACCTGGAGATCTGTGGTCCTTTCCCTGTTAGTCAGTACTGGATCTAGGATAGCCCTGTCTCTAGTGGGTTGTTGTACCAGTTGTTTGAGGCACTCCCTCTGCAGGGAATCCACCATGTGTCTAGTTCTGGCAGATGTCCCTGCTGGTATTGACCAATCTGTATCTGTCATGTTGAAGTCTCCCATTATTAGAACCTCCCCTTTAGCTGTCATGTTTTGTATATCCTCTAACAGTAATGTGTCTATGTCCTCCCCCTGGTCTGGAGGCCTGTACACAATCCCAGTTCATATGGCTGTCCCATTTCTTATTTCCAGGGTGACCCAAAGTTCTTCTGGCTCCTTAAGTGTATTCTGAATTTCTGTAGCTTTGATATTTTCATTGACATAAAGGGTCTCTCCACCCCCTCCCCTTTTTGCACCTCTTCTGAACAGTACATAGCCAGGTACTGAAGTCTCCTAAGTGTGGTTACTGGTAAACCATGTCTCGCTAATGGCTACTATGTCCAGTTTAGCCTCTGTCATTATTGCCTGCAGGTCTGGGATCTTGTTTCCCAGACTGCGAGCATTTGTGTACATGAAAAAGCCTGGCAAATGAAAAAAGTTTTCCATGGCCAGCAGCACCTCTTCTTTGAAAATGACTACACACCAGAAACATCCAAACTGTGCTGAAATTATATTCCTTTATTCCAAATCCTCGGGCAGCATCAACTAAAATTTTTAACCCCATATCCAGCTAGACTTCTGGTGCAGTATCCTGATGGCCACAAAGAATATGGATCAGCTGACGAAGCAAAAGAGGAAATGGCCAAATGGGGATCGCTACCTAGAAAGGAACCAGGAGTGGCTAAGGTCCTGGGCCCTCAAAAACAATACTGGAGGACACTAGGTAATGCAACTATGCAAGGTGAACTTGCAGCATAGTCTGCTAAAACCAAGAAAGACATAATAACCCACTTAAGCTGTTTCAGAAAAACAACTAATAGTACCTAAAATACCTCAATATGCTGATACCTGAGAAAACATCAGCACAACATCCTATGGTATGATAGGGTACTTGAAACTGCTGGCAATTGTACATACATATATCAGCATCAAATACAAGCTAACTAGAAGTGGGAAGGGGGGCAGAGATCATCATTAGTAACACTGCTCACTGGAAATGATAAATATTGCTGGAGACATTCTCTCTTCCCGCTCTCAGCAGTAAATGAATGACTTATGAAGGTGCTACTATATTTATCAAGATAAAGACTGCACTTTTGTTCTATTATCATTCTTATTTTGAAGATGCCTTGTAGATTCTAAGGTGGTTTAGGAGGCTTGGGGCTGGACTTTATATCTAAATTCTACATATGCAGGCAGAAAACAACAGAGATTGTATGTCAGTACTGTATATAGACTGCCCTCCCTTCAGAGTTTTAAATGCAGCCTGATGTAGACATGGTGATCCCCATTACAGCATGTCTTGAAGATGCATATCACAAATAATGAACAGTTGTGGATGCAGAAATCTGCTGAATAACAAACTGAATAAGCAGCTTCACAAATATTGCACAAAATGCTTACAGACAGAAAAAGATATTGCAGGGGACATCTATTGCTGCAGACCTTATAATTGAGCTGCTGTCTACAGAGGGAGTAATTGATTACATTGTCATGCTGATTTTTATTTTATGTTGGTCTCTCCCCTGGATGCACCTGGCAGCTCTGATAATGTCTGAGGAGCATGGGGATAGACTTTCTAACCAACTTCTCCCTTTGAATGCTGAGAGGTGGGGGCAGAGATTGACTATGCGTATTCTAAGATGCCTCCTGCAGGGTTCTGATTGCAGTTGCATTGTGGATATAGTGACCGCCATCATCACTGTTCTATACAAGCATGTTTCCTGTATCAACAGTGGATTCCTGCAGGGGTTACTATTTAATAAGTTGGACTCACAGCTCCACAATGGCATATCTAACAAAGGATTTCAAGCATAAGAAGTGAAAAAAGAAGCTTGCACAAAGCAAATTGATTGTTGCTGCTCTTTGAATAAAAGTACTAGATGAGGTCATTAATAAGTGCACTAACAAACTGTGCACAATTTATTTGGCTCAGCCTGAGACCCAGGCCCACAACAAACTTATATAGCTAACATTTTGGAGCTGAAATGAATGCAGTTAACTGTAAACAATACAATATGGTACAGCTAGAACACAGATCTTAAGTCATGTGACAGTGGAGAGCAGTGCCTATATATGGGAAAAGCAGAAACTTGAACATTTTGGGTCACAGCATAACTTTCATTGTACTGAAGGCTGATAGAAATCAGATGGAAAAGCTTTATACCTCTAATACTATATGTTTTTGTTTTTGAAGAATAAGTCCTTTATGCCAACTGAATCTCCACTATAATTACACGTCAGCTTCCATATGCATAGTTGGCTTAGAATGGAATCATCTATCGGGGGCAAGGAGAGAGACACCTTTTACAATTTTTGTCTGGGGTGCATTTTACTATCCATTGGTATGCAACGTCAAGCTGACCTTTTAGTTTATTTGTTTTGTATTTTATTTCTAGAAGCCTCAGGCTCATTACAACTGTGCCCTGAGGATGGGAATTAATTTTTTGTTGGGAATCATACTCCCATATGGGGGGGATATAATTCAGCTACTTGCTGAATCTCCCCAAAACTTATATCACATCTCTAGTACTAGAGAAAGGTGGTGTAAGTTCACAGGGTGTAGATCATATTACATCTCTCCCCTGGAAGCCGTAGTGTATATAGTTACCCATGGTACCACCACCTGGGCTGGAAACCTTCCAGCAATGAGGGGTGTGAGTACCTTTGTTTATCTTCTGATGCCTATGTGGGATCAGAAAACTTAGTTATAAGAGTTCTATCAGTAGGCCCCCCCATTGAGGACATTAATCGAGTTAGTTTATGTTTTAGCTTACCTTTCAAAAAATCAAAAATGTAAACATGCTACCAGGAAACAGCAGGTGCAGAGTAAAAACATTATTGTTATACATAGTCATAATCCTACTACTTTGGATGCATGGGTCCTGTTATATTCTATACTACAGATTATATGCTTCAACATGAGAAATGTCTAGACCTCCAGCAAGGTACTATCCTATTACGTTTGCCAGTATCTGAGAACAGTAGGGGCAGACAGGCGAGGGATGTGGGAGCCACGGACCTGGATTTAACATTATGCCATTATTAATGTAACTATGATGGATACTAATCAGTATTACTTGGTGCAGCCCTGACTGTGGATTTCTACCATGCAGTTGACTGTTGCTATGCAACAGTACGCTCCCACGAAGCCACTGCCCAAGTTCTTAACCACACCCCCTTCCCCGATTGGTGGTGGCAGCCTAATTGGGCGAGGTTGAGGGATTCAAATTTAGCAGCCAACTAGACGCAGTGGTATCTGCAGTGGTGGGTAGTTGGCAGTGAAGTGTGGCCAAGTGCTGTTACAAAGGGAGTAAGTGGGAAAGTGACAGATCCCACTGGCCCCTTATGTTGTACAGTACTGCCATTTGAAACAACACTGGACTGGTATGCAAGCCCAGGAGGTTCTCAAAACAGTCCATAATGGGAGACTAGTTTTCCATCAGAAGGAACTGCATTCACTTGGAGGTTTGCTCTGCTCATGTCCCTCACGGGAGAAGTGTATAGCCCCTGGATATAAGTGTGTGTTCGACAGTAGAGCTACATTGCTAATGGCTGCCATGTGAAATTGCTCTGTTTGTGATTTTATGTTGAGCATCTGCATGAACTCTGTGTGCTGCCCCTTTGAGAAGTGCAGTAACTGTTTGTGTTTCTGACTTTGCTGCTGATTTTAGACTGTGTGATAACTGCTAGAATGCTGTATTTTAAACTGTGTTTGCTGCCCCCTTGAGAAGTAAAATGACAGCTGTTTGACTTTGCTGCTGATTTAAGACTGTGTGAATATTGACAGACCATAAAACCTGCTTTGTGTTAGAATCCAGCCTGTGTTATGGATTAGTACCCATTTCTTTCTGCACTGCTAATCAGTATTGCTGGGTTTGACCCTGACTGTGGATATCTACCATGCAGTTGATTGTTGTTGTGCAACAGTGCACTCCGACGGAGCTGCTGCCTGAGTTCTTAGCCACACTCCCTCCCCCGATTGGTGGTGGCAGCCTAATTGGGTGTGGTTGAGGGATTCAAATTCAGCAACCCACTAGATGCAATGGTATCTTCAGTGGCGGCTAGTTTGTGGTGAATTGCGGCCAAATGCTGTTACAAAAAGAATTAGTGGGAGTCCGTGGGAGCCCAAGAAGACTGGGTCCTAAAATATCCAGGTAGTAAATAACTGTTTGTTGTTTAGAGAACGTTGAAAGTTATAAAGGTAGTTTGGTAAACAAAATGGCTGTTGTGCTGTTAGTGGTTAGTATTGCCCTGGTTTTCGTACGTTGTCTGTTGTTGACAGATCTATATGAGTGGAATGCTATTGTTAATGGTAAGGCAGATGATCATGTGGGAGCTAATTTTTCTATGTCCAATATGTTAGTTCAGAAGCAGGTAGTAATTCAATCATACTGGCTACTATGTACCAGAAACATATTGCTTAGGATGTGTGGTTATATTTTATTGTCTCCCTGTTGGCTCATGTATTTTGGAGGTTTGTTGAAATCTGTTTGTTTTAAGAGGTTGCTTATTTTTTGCTGCCTACTTTTAGTGGCAGGTGATGTGGAGCCCAATCCAAGGCCAGGCATGTCTGGGCCTTCACCTTACAGTGGCGGTTCTCAGTTTACTGCTAACTCTTCTTCTTGGCCTACGCAACATGACTTGAAGATTCTTCAGCTTAATGTGCATAGCATTGTTCCCAAATTGTCAAACTTAGAAGTTTGGCATCAATCTTATAAGCCCAAGTTACTTGTAACTGAATCTTGGTTGAAACCTTCTATACCTGACACAGTTTGAAAAATACAGGGGTTTAACATTATTTGAGCTGATCACCATAGGAAAAAGAAGGGTGGGGGAGTAACAGTTCTTATTAGAAGCATCCTGACTTAACAGTTTTGGGTTCTAGTACCAATAGGGATACTCCGCATGATTGGCTGATTTTGCAATTAAGTTGAGTGGTTGCAAAAATTTGATCATTGAATGCTTGTACCATCCCCTGCAGTATGGTTTATCAGGGATGAAGGAATTCTTGGATTCTAAGGTGAATTTAATACAGAAAAAAGATTTTGTAGTTGTAGGTGGCATGAATTTAAATTGGAAAAATTGTGATGCTTTGGGCCAGGATGTTTGTTTACAGTCCTATGGTCTGTATCATTACATGAACCAACTCACCTCATTTCTTTGTCAGATAATCATTCCATTATTCACTGGGTTGTTACTAATAGTCCTCATTTTGTTTCTTCTTCCAGTGTTCTTTGTGAATCAGTTAGCGATAATTTGGCAACTTTTGCACGCTAAATTTCAGAAGACAAAGGCTTCCTGCTAGATTTATTGATTCTTGTAACTTTAAACAAGTTAACATAGAACTCTTAAAAATGGAGTTGCTACAAACTGATTGGTCATTTCTTTATTTGAATCCAGATCCTGACTGTGAAGTAGACTACTTATGTAAGCAGCTACTGCCCATTTAGGATAATTTTTTTTTTCTCTGCAGAAGTTAAGGATTATGGGTTCCATTAATGGATGGCTTACTTGTGAAATTAGAGACTATATTAAATTGAAGGATTTGGCATGGATCACATATAAACAACTTCCATCCACTGCATCATTCAATGCTTATAGATTTCATTGAAATCAAGTTTGTATGATGGTAGTCCAGGCAAAGAGGGATTACTATAATCATAAGTTTGCTCAGGGTCTTTCAGATTCCAGGTCTTTCTGAATACTGCTAACTGTTCTGAGGTGTGGTGTTCCACATGGGTCCATATTGGGACCCCTGATGTTTTATCTCTTCATTAATCAGCTTCCTTCAGTGTGTAATTCCTGCAATATTTTATTATTTGCAGATGATCTCATACTTTTTCAATAAATCCAGTCAAATCCACAATTGACTGTTTGCTTACAGATCAGAGTTTTCTAAAGTGTGTGAGTGATTTAAGGCTAATTCTTTGGTTCTGAATAAAAACATAGAAACATAGACTTTGACGGCAGATAAGGACCGCTTGGCCCATCTAGTCTGCCCATTTCCCTACCTACAGGATAGGCCGGAGATCCTAGTTAACCAACAGCCTATTTCTTCCTACCCCCCCACAAGAATTGCCTTATGTCTGTCCCATGCATTCTTGAATTCTCCCACAGTTTTAGACCCCACAACCTCCTCAGGAAGGCTGTTACATGCATCCACTACCCTCTCTGTGAAATAATACCTCCTCTTTCCTAGACCACCCCTTCTATTTTTAAATTGTGTCCCCTTGTTCTTGCACATCTCTTTTTCTGAAAGATGCTACCCTCTTGGACTTTGTTGATTTCACTGAGGTACTTAAAAGTTTCTATCATGTCCCCTCTCCTTCTTTCCTTGAGGGTATACATATTAAGCTCCTTTAGTCTTTCCTCATACGGCTTCCTTGCAGACCCTGCACCATTTTAGTTGCCCTCCTCTGGATTGCCTCTATCCTGTCTATGTCCTTGTGGAGATGGGGTCTCCAGAACTGGATGCAGTACTCAGATGGGGTCTCATCAACTGTCTGTACAGAGGGATAACAACTTCTGTTTTCTGCTGCTGATGCCTTTCCTATGCATCCCAGTATACCCCAGCCCTCCATACTGCCTTCTCACATTAGCACTAAACGTAAGATCATCTGATGAGTTACCCCAGGTCCCTTTCCTTTTTTATTGTTGTTACTACCTCCCCCCCAGTGTGTATTCTTCCCCTGGGTTCTTGTTTCCCAGGTGCATTATTTGCACTTCTTTGCATTGAATCCTAGCTGCCATACTTCTGACCATTCCTCCAACCTTGCCAAGTACCTTCTCATCCTTTCCTCGCCTCCTTGTGTATCAACCCTGTTGCAGATTTTGCGTCATCTGCAAAGAGGCATACTTTTCCTTCCAGTCCCTCTGCAATGTCACTTATGAAGACATTAAAAAGGACTGCATCCAATACTGAACCCTGCGATACCCCACTAGTAACCCCTCTTTCTTCAGAGTGGACTCCATTTACAATTACCTTCTGTGTCCTGTTATCCTGCCAATGTTTTACCCAGGCTACCACCTTGGGACCCACTCCCAGGCTGGTTAATCTGACTATTAATCTTTTGTGTGGGACTGTGTCAAATGCCTTGCTAAAGTCTAGGTAGGCCATGTCCACAGCCCCTCCCTGGTCTACTACTTTGGTCATCCAGTCAAAGAAATCTATTAGATTTATCTGACATGACCTTCCACTGTGAACCCATGCTGCCTTGGGTCCTGTACTTACTGGCCTCTAGGTCCTTAACTATTCTTTCCTTCAGTGACTCCATCACTTTTCCTTCACAGAGGTCAGACTGACAGGTCTGTAGTTTCCTGCCTCTGTCTTGGTCCCACTTTTGTGAAGGGGAATCACATCCATCTTCCTCCAGTCCTTGGGTACCACACCATCCTCCCATGATTTATTAAAAAGAGTAGCCAGTAGTTTCACTAGTTCCCCCCTTAATTCTTTTAGAATTCTGGGGTGAATTCCATCAGACCCCATTGCTTTGTCCACCTTCAGTTTTAGGAGTTCTTGCAGAACCCTTTCTTCTGTGTAAGGACTGGGATCAACTCCCCCTATCAAGAGTGCTTCTGTTAATTGGATTAGGCACTTCCCCCTCCTCTTTTGTGAATACTGAGCAGAAATATTCGTTCGGTATCCCTGCTTTTTCACTGTCCCCCTCTGCCCACCCACTGTTCATTCTATTCATCCTCACTATCCCTCCTATTGTCTTTCTATGCTCGCTGATGTACCTATAAAAGCTTTTATCCCCCTTCTTAACCGAGTTGGCTATCTTTTCCTCAGTTTGGGTATTTGCTATTCTGACTTCCCTCCCTGCTTCCTTCTGCCTTAACTGGTACAGCTTTCTGTTCTGCTCCTTCTGTGTTTCCTTATACTTCTGGAATGCTATCTTTTTCTTCCCAACTTTCACAGCCACCTCTTTTGAGAACCATAGTGGCTTTTTCTTTCATTTTGATTTGTTTGTTGCTTCACACAAAGACATTGCCTCTGTGATGGCAGTTTTGATGATTCCCCATTGTTGCTCAACACCTCCTTCTAGCCTGTTTGCAAGTGCTTTTCTAAGTCTCTATCTGCCAAAGTCAGCCCTCCTAAAGTCCAGTACCCTCACTTTTGTATGGCTTGACTCTGTAGCTGAGTTTAACGTGAACCACACTGTTTGATGGTCACTTGTTCCCAGATGGCAACCCACTTCTAGATCTGAGATCCTCTCACTGCCCCCATTTGAGAGTACGAGGTCTAAGATTGCTCCCTCATGAGTGGGTTCCAAAAGTAGCTGTCTGAGACCTGCCACCTTTAGGGCATCAAGAATGGCCCTGCTCTTGGATGTGGCTGCAGCAAATGTGCTCCAGTTAACATCTGGCATATTCAGGTCTCCCATCAACAGTATCTCCCCTTTCTCTGCCATTCTATGAATGCCTTCTATCATATCCTTGTCCATTCCCTCCCCCTGACATGGGGGTCTGTACACAATCCCTGTGCGGATTGTGGTGCCCTTTCCAGTATCCAAGGTGACCCACAGTGCCTCCTCTCCTCACTCTTTACTCTTGTGTTCAGTTGCTTTTATCCCTTCCTTTACATAGAGAGCTACTCCTCCCCCTCTTCTCCTCTTCTCCTCTGCTAAGCTTTTTGGCACTTCATATATGCTAAAAGATGTTGTGGATTTACCAATTTGTGATATTGGTTGGACTGCAATTAAACAGGTTGCTGTGTTTTAGTATTCGGGAGTGCTTCTTGATCCTGGTCTGTCTTTTTCATCTTCAGGTAAAAGCAGTTAGTAAGAATGTTAATTGAAAGCTGGGGATCCTTTAAAAGTTCAGGAAACTTTTTTTGTAGCAACTTGAAGGTCTATTGCTAATGGCTCATTGTTGCCTCATTTAGAGTACAACTTTAGTCTGTATTATGGCCTTGGAGCCAAGGAATGTCATATTTTGACTGCCACCTATAATAGTATATGTTGTTTTGTTTGGGATTTACCATCATGCACACATCATTGCTTACTTTATTTGAATTTGGAGTGGTTCTCAATGGGCTATAAATTTGCTAATTATTTTGGCTGTCAAATTTTTCCGGCAGTACGTGTAGAATACTACTTTTTTTTATCAGATATGATTGTCATTAGGTCTTGTTTGGAAAATGTTAGGTCTGCTTCTGGTGTGTTGTTAAACTTTACATTGCATAAAACTGAATCAGGCAGCCACTCCTTTTCTATTGCAGACCCACTCTTTTGGAATGCTTTACCTTGCTGGCTTCATAAAAGTATGTCATTAAGTGCATTTAAATCTAATTTTTAAATTTATTTAAAGTCTTTGGATACTTGTAAATGTCTTTTTTAATTGTGAATGTTGATTGATAACTGTATTATGTCTGTCTTCCATATTCAGGTCGAGCCTGAAAAAGGACCTTAGATCCAGTGTTCCTACCTGGTTAACAACTAAACAAACAAACAAACTAACCCAGTAAAGATTTTGTCAATGAATATCAATGGTATAAATAACCCAGTTAAAAGATCCATCAGGCACCCTGCGGATATTATTTGTTTGCAAGAAACTCATTTAATTAGTGCCGAACACACTAAGGTGACAAAAGGGGAAAAGAAGAGGCACAGTCATATTGACACCACAGAATATACCATTTCAGTACCAGAAAAGCTATATGGACATGCAAGGGCAAGAAATGATAGTCCAGAGGAGACTATATGACCAGCAAGTTACCCTGGTCAGTCTATATTTGCGTCCTCAGACTATTATACCAATAATTAGGTAATTTTTTTAATAACTTAGTGAATAATATTCAGGGTCAATTGATATTAAGGGGTGACTTAAATATGATGTTATGCCCAGATAAGGACATTACAAACCTGCAGCTTAGCAGGTACACCCCTGCATAGAATCATTTTAAAAGAAACATTGCCCAAATGGGCATCATGTATGTGAGGTGCACACGATTCCCTACCAACCCTCACTATACTTATTATTCATCAAGATTCAGTACACATTCTCAGCTGGACTACTTTCTTATCACATGGGAGCATGTTGGCTTAATACATGATATGTCACAGGCACCATGTCAGATCACACTCCAATACTTTTGAAACTTAATCTGGGTAAACAATACAAGAAAACTCTCTGGAGGTTTAATGCAACTCTTTTAAGAGATGCTGAATTTAAGGAATTTTATTTAGAAAACCTGCAACAAATATGGTTGGATAATGAGAGGTAGGGGAAACACCTTCCTTACTGTGGGATACAGTTAAGATGGTCCTATGTTTTTTTTATAATGGAATACACATCAAGGAAAAAGAAACAGCAAAAAGTCAAATATAGAGACCCGCTACAACACTTGGAGTCACTAAAAACTTTGTTAGCGGTGGAGGTATGTCAAGTAAATTCTCAGATTAGACAAATAATGCAGGAAATACAAAAATGCTTGGATGAGAAACTAGTCCAACAGAAAACCTTCCTCAGGCACTACACTTACATGGGTATTTGATAAGGTGTATTAGACAAAAGAATAAGGTGGCCACTGTAGTGACAATAACAAACCCTAATAAGGGTGGATGTGCTAGTACAACTACAAAAATATTGGCAATTTTTCAACAGTATTATCAAAACTTATATAAGGAGGGAACTCTGCCCATGAAAGAGGCCCAGCATGCATTCCTGTCTAAATTGCAAATGCCCAAATTAACAATACAGGAGGTGGAATACCTTAAGTGACCCATTATAGCAGATGAAATCAGTAAAACCATATTAGATCTAAAAACACAAAATTGCCCAGGACTAGATGGGTGCTCGGCCGAGGGGCATAGTGCCTTTCATCAAGACCTAGTCCCATTACTAAAGATGGCCTTCATGGCTGTGGGAGAAGGTACCTCACCGCCTGATACATGTTGGTATACCACTGTCTCAGCCATATTAAAACCAGGGAAGGACCCAGGGATAGTATCTTCATATAGACCAATATCTATGCTCAATACAGACTATAAAATGTATGTGGCCATATGGGCCCATCAGCTGGAAAATTTACTCCCTGAATTAATTCATAAAGACCATCAGATAATAGCAGGAGAACCCATTAATTGTTAGACCATACGATGCATAGAAAAATCCCCCTAGTAGCACTGAGTTGTGATGCCAAAAAGGCTTTGGAAAAAGTGTCATGGCCTTTTCTTTGGAACACAATGCAGGTTTTTGGCTTCCCCAGATCTTTTGTGACATACTAAGAAATCTTTATGACAACCCCAGGGTATATATTAGGGTACATTGCACCTTAACACCATTACTATCCTTACAGAGAGGTACCAAGCAGGACTGGCCCTATTCCTCCTTCCTGCAAAAATTTGATATCTCACGGGGGAAAAATATTTAAAGGTGTAAAAAGTTTAGAATTACATATCTCAATAACGGTTTGGTCTTTTTGCTTGAAATGTGAAGGCTATTGAGGGGATGTTCTACATATGTGAATTATGCTATTTAAGTGTTGGGGACCTAATTGGTTGCAAAGATATTCCATGATGAAGTTGACATTTTTCTCATAGGATTGTATTGCGGTCTCTGGCATGCCTTTCAGTGCCGTTATCTTGAACAGGAAGCGAGATACAAACTTTTCACTACTTGCAGGTTAGATGTCGCTGGAACAAAATTTTAAACTGTACAGTAAGCCTGCAGTGGAATTTTTTTCATAAGTTGCATGGTTCATGAGATACTGTTACACTTGTGTTCCAAGGGATTGTTTTCATATAGAGATGCTGTATAGCTACAGTATGCATAAGTGGGAGCATGGGACCAGAGGCCTCACACTCCCACAGATGTATATTGTTATGCAGTAATGGACATGGGCCCTGCGCTCCCACCAATACATGTTTTCCACTACTTATATTACACTTTTCAAAAAGTAAGGACATTTATGGCACAAAAATTATGATTAATGCATCAGTTAGGGTTAAAGTGACAAAAGTCAGGAAATGAGATGTTAGGGTTGAACACCTAACCGCCCACACCTCTCCTCCACAGATTGACAGAAGCCGGGAGTGCCAGGAGGTCATGCAGCCTAACTCTCACCCCATTGTACTTTACTGTAGCATGTCAACCTGCTTGCACATGGAATGGGGGTGAGAACTGGGCCACATGATCCCATGGCACACTCTGGTGTCTGTCAGTCTGTGGAGGAGGGGTGTGGGGGGTTAGGTGCTCAACCCTAACATCTCATTTCCTGTCTTTTGTTGCTTTAACCCTAACTGATGCATTAAACAGAGTTTTTTTATATATATATATATATATATATATATATATATATATATATATTAGAGGCAAAAACTCTGTTTAATGCATCAGTTAGGGTCGTTCCACAGCGACAAAGTGAGAAATTCAGTGTTAGGGTTAGACCCCCTTGGAACCCCCAGCCCACCCCCAACTGGCATTGGGGTTGTTGGCCCTAACTCTCACCCCATCACTTGTGTAAATAAGCAGAGGTATAGGAGAATGGGGTGAGAGTTAGGACCAAAGACCCCAATGCGCACCCCAATGCCGGTTGGGGGGTGGGCTTGGGGGCCCAAGGGGGGTTTTCAACCCTAACACCAAATTTCCTCACTTTTGTTGCTGTGGAACAACCCTAACTGATGCATTAAACAGAGTTTTTTGCCTCTAATTTTCCTTCTTCTTGAGAATTATATTGAGAAATAGTGAATGTAGTGCGGCAGCAAGAGCGCGGGGCCCACCACATCATGTCTTATGACATAGTAACAGGAACAGCAATGCAAACAGAAGCACTAACAGTGGCACACATGGTAAAGCAAGTGCGAATGAGAACAGAATGGGTAATGCACACAGTGGCGTAGATGGGAATAGTCCGCAACATGATGTCTTGTCACATAGTAACATGGTGCCCGCAAATGCAAATGGTAATGTGCATGGTGATGCAAAGTGAAACAGAAAGAGAAACAGTACTGTAGACAGAAATGGTAAAAAGTAACGGAGATGCAAGCTCAAATGAAAACGCAAAGGATAACGCACATGGTGGTGTAGACGTGAACGGTAAGTGAAACGGGTATGGAACCACAAGCAGAAAGGGCAACAGTAACAGTAATGGAAGTGCACAGGCTGGTTTTCCCCAAAAGCTTCATAGAGAAAGGCAGTGAGTACAAAGAATGTATGCATAATAATGGGTCTCGGAGCAGAAAATGAGGAGTTGGAATACTAAATTGCTTATATCTCAGGAACCGTATGATGTAGAAAAAACATTTAAAAGTCATATGATTTATGACTTTCCTGGCTAGTTTTGTACTTAGACCCAAGAGGAGCTAAGCATTCTTCCCATGAAAAGTCCGTATCTCACACCGTTTCCGAGATACGGGCCCTGAAAGGCGCGGCAAACACCATAATGTTATCCTATGGGGAAAAAAGAGAAGTTCGGAGTGCCATAACTTTGGTTCCCTGTAATATTTTTTCACCAAACCACATAAAGACACATTTGCAGGATGTTGGCTATCTTCCCTCCAAATTGCAGCCCAAAAGACTGAGCTGTTATTTTGCAGCAGGGTGCCAAAGGATTGCTGCAATGCGCGGACGCCGTAATGTTATCCTATGGGAAGAAGTGTCAACTTTGGAGTGCCGTAACTTTGCCACCATGTACTATTTTTTCAAGAAAACAATGACAGGCACATCTGTGAGATGTCAGCTGTGCTCCCTCCAAATTACAGCCCAAAACAGCAAACCATTCCTTTGCAGCAGGGTGCCAAACAATTGCTGTCATTTTCCCACAGCCTAGAAAATACTGTCACAATTTGCGAAAGCTTTAGCAAATTCATTCGACAGTGTCGGAAGTGCGAAAGTACTTTGCGAAAGTACTTTTTCCAGAAATTTGACAAACATATTTCTGGGCTGTTTTACCCAAAAATAAAGACATGGCTAGCATCCTCAGGGTCCGACTAGGTGAATACAAAAAGAATTAGGTTGCTAGATGGTCCCAAATTTAAATGCCAAGCATTTTACTGATCACCAACTGAAAACAAAATGGTGGATTTGCGACAGTAAAAGGGCCATTTGCGAAAGTAAAAACTGCATTTGCAACACTGTCGAACTTTTTGTTAACTTTTCCCTTTGACTTATAATGGGAACTTGTTTTTTGAATAACTTTTGAACCGTTTAATATTTTTTCACGAAATCTTCAAAAGGCACATCAGGGACCTGGCTGCATGATCACTGAAGATTTCAGACCAATCACGCAAACCATGTGACCTGTAGGTGCGACTGTAGAATTCCAAAAAAGCATAAACGCATGCGCAGATCATGCTTAATAGCTCCGCAGTCGTATATCTGACTGAAACAATATTTGGCAGTTTCTAAGGCGTATGGGTCTTGATCATGTATTCCAAATTTCAGGCAAATCGGTCAAACAGTTGCAAAGTTATTAAGGTGCAACATTTTGGGTTTAACATGTAAATGTCTCCTCAACCCTAGCTATGGTAGCACTACCGTGCTACCATAATATATATATTCTTACAATACATGTGTCCTGATATTGACTTAGATAAAAACATGTATTTTACGATGCTGTTGAATGAATAACCCAATGATAGTGATGGAGTTACTATCCAGTATTGATTTTATTGAAGCAGAATTGTATTTCAAGTAGCATACTATATAAGTACTAAGTATTGTGTACTGAGTCAGCTTATGATCTTTTATTTATGAAATATTTATTTACAGTAATTGTGATTTTATATGGGTCTGCAATGGCTCTGCAATACCTGATTGCAGGCAATGTTAGGTGCCTGAAACATGCTGAATGCTTAAAGAAAGTGTAGTTAAAATGTGATGACATTTACATGCAACACTTTGTGTATCTACTCATTATCTTCTTTCACAGACCAGCGCAGGCAACCCCCAGTTGCAGACGAGGTAGTACCAGCACAGTCAGAAGCTGTGGAGGCTGAGCACTCTGACACCGACATTGTCATCCTTGTCGAGTCACATGGTAAGATGCTGATAGAAATAATTGTATTACATAATTGGGGTGGTATGAGGCTATCAAGTAAGGTGTGAGCTGGACTACTTAACTCACTTCTTTTTAGGAAATACTCTTCAGAAAATTAACACCCATGTAATATTTGTAATAATGCAATGTACACAAAAAAATTTAATAGAATTCTGAATTTTGATTGTCTAGCTGGCACCTTTTCAGCATTGTAAATACTCCAGTGTACCGACAGTAAAAGGTGCCAGCCACCACTCAGTCGCATCAGGAACTCCCTGGCAAATCCACATGTTCATCGCAAACACACCACTGCAAAGCTAATGGATGGATGGCAAACAAATGAGCAGCAAGTTCGAAATCAAATGGATGTTTTAAAAATTTTTTTTTGTAAAAAAAGAAACAGGCCCTTTGTATAATTGCAATATACCCATCCAGGGAGTTGGTATACTGGAGGATTTACCACTCCTGGCATGGTTAAGTCTCTCGGCTGCACCTTGTGACTGAACTACACCAGCCGTGGTAAATCCTCCAGTAAACCAACACCCTGTTGGGGTATATTGCTTAAAAATTCTAAACAACAAGGTATACTACTTCATAACATAACTGGTGATTCAAAAGGAACAGATTTTGTAGCCAGATGTATGGTAGTTGTATACATCTCAGTTTGGTTTAATTGACTATGATCTACAACTGGTGATGACATTTCTAGACATCAGTGGTATGTGAAGTATTGTTGTTCTATGAATTTCTTATCTACTATTTTATAAGTGAATGTTGTCTTCATTGCACTCTAAGAAGATATTTGTACAGATCTGAATTGTGTTTTGGTGTCATCTGATGTTCAAAATGAGTAATACAGGTACTCATCCCAATATACGTTATCTAGATCTTGGCTGGTATATTTCAAGTGTTTTTGCATATTGATATACTACCCACTTAAGTGAAACGTAGGGATGTGACCAGACACAATATACACAGGAGAATGTTCTGTTCTTCACATAATGATGTGAGACGGGAAGAATAGTAATATATGTTAATCAGGTTGGGGGGGCCGAACCCTGCATACCTAACAGATTGTGATATTGACCCTGTTATGTCCTGGTAATATATTGCCAGGATCTGTATATTTCTGATTGGACAGTATTGTATGTCTATGCTAACATTGGGGTAGTAACTGAAAATGGGGTGGGTGTCACTGAACAGCTGGATGGGCATGTGCAGTACTGCACAGACAGAGTTTCTGAATTTCAGTGGGGTGTGCAATGCTGATGTAGCTGGCAAGGTGTGGGAACTTCTCTGAAAGATCAGCTGTGGCACTGCCGGTACTGTTCATGTGAGTGAGTTTGTTGCTATACCCACAAGCAGGGCCAGTGCATGGATGTCACTGCTGGTGAACGACACAACATCCACATAAACACAGAAGTGTCATTGCAAAGAGAAATGTGGTACATGATTGAATTACACAATGAGACAGTATAAAAAAATGTATTTTACAATAAATGTTTAGTGATAGATTAATATATTGTGGTATATGTTATAATATATTTTACTTATATGTTTTATAGTGGCCAGGGAAGCAGTGCCAGTAACAATTGTGGAGGTGAAGGAGAAGCCTGGCACCAGCTCTGAGCATAAGTACCATCATAAAAGATATTCACACAAGATGTAGTGTCACAGCCCCCTGCACCCACAACCTCTGTTCAGTAGTAGGGAGGACCTTGTCACCCCATGGCAGCTATAGAACTGCTAATTGCTAGGTACTGTGACAGCAGTGCGGCTATTTGTGAAAGGGATGAGTAAGTGGGGATGCAAACAGTACTGTAGTAGACAGTCTTAACATGTGAATGGATGATTTGTATGTTGAGATTCTGTGACACAGTCTGTTAACTATGTTCAGATACCCACTTTTTGCTTTACTATGCATACATGTGTACTATATGGTGTCACTTCATGCATAGTTGAGAAGTATTTTGTTGTACAGTGTGCCCTATTCATTATGATGGTACACTTATGATTACATTTTTGGTTCTCAGTGGGTAGGTGGTCAAGGTGGTACTACATCAATGGCACATGAGAGCAGCTGTACTAAGTACATTATCATAATTATTGCAATGTGTGTGCAGTGGTGATGGAGTGTACTGGACTGGTGTGTCATGCATGTATGTCATCATAAGTGTTATTGTATGAAGGGGGAATGTACTGGGATAAGAAGTGTATGTATAGATAGAAAGTTTGTGATAATCAAGAAGATAAGGCCAACTGTACTACAATGCATACTCAACCAATTCAAAACAAGTTTTCAGTTCAATGGGGAGGGCCTAGTGTAGTAATAGAGCTAGTTACCATATTGTAAGAGGGTTCTCCAGTAACTAGCAGTACCTGGTCTCAGTGGGTGGGGCACTGCCTTGCGAAGGTCCTCCGGTGCCTAACAGTGGAAGGCTGTGTATACGTGAAATCAACCACACATATTATACCTGTACAACTATTTAGTTTTGCTGTGCTCTATAGATGAGGTGCAGTACCAGGTGTGGTGGGGTGTGGGGCATCGCTGGGTAAGGCCTTGCAACTACTAAGTGTGGTACGTTGCATGCACCTGCAATCAGGGATGTGGACATTTGGTGTACATGGCCTCAGTTTTGCTGTTGATCTCCACTGAGCATGCAGTACCTAGTCAGGTGGGTGGGGATGTCTTGTAGTACATTTAGACCGTTGTTTTTTATTTCTGTCACCTGCTGCTGGTTGTCTGTGATTGGTCGTGTTGCCTTGGTCCACCCCCCTACTTGCATATATGTGTGTCTGTGTGTGTCTGTGTGTGTGTGTCTGTGTGTGTGTGTGTGTGTGTGTGTGTGTGGTGCTGGGGGTGAATGCAGAGTTGGGGTTTTCAACCCTAACACTGAGCTACTCACTTTTGTCAGCTGTGGAACAACCCTAACTGATGCATTAAATGGATTTTTGCGCACACACACACACACACACACATATATATATATATAAATATAAATATAAATATAAATATATATATGCGGTGGGATATTCAGACTCGTCAGACAGGGGCTCAAGCCTGGATGCAGCGCAATTGGGCTGCATCAGGGCATGAACCACATGATATTCAATGGTGCTGCACCATGGCACAGCACCATTGAATATGGCACTGAGGGCACATGCACAGTGCATGGCACAGTGGCACTGCACCAGCACAAGTGCCAGTAGGGAAGCAGAGGGATGCACCAGAGGAAGTTCAGTTGTGCTAGATGTAGCCACTGTGATAATCAGGACTGGGCATGCAAATGAGGCCATTATGCATGCACAGCACAAATGGGGCCACTTGCATATCATTATGGCCCCATTTGCATGTGGTGTGCCAATTCTTGATGACTTGCGCCTGGCACCCTGCCAGGCTGCAGTCATCGGTGACTGATGTACCGCTGACCCTAGGTGGACTCTACACCTGTATGCCCAATTGTGGGCATAAGTTATTTAAATCCCTGGTGGTCCAGCGGACCGCTATCCAGTGCCTCATCATGGGCAGAAGTGAATCAAATCCCTGGTGGTCCAGTGGACCGTTATCCAAAGCCCTATCATGGGCATATGTTATTTAAATCCCTGGTGGTCCAGGGGCCTGCTTTCCAATGCCTGATCATGGGCTTAAGTGCTACATATCCCTGGTGGTCCAATGGAGGCCCCCCAGCACCTGATCATGGAAGGAATAAATGAAGGACACCCTGGTGGTCCAGTGGTACCCCCTCCCCACCTGCTCACTGAGGCCCTCACTACCCAGCACCCCCCAGTCAGTGGTGGATGGCAGCACCCCACCTGCAAGCCACCCAGCCACCCACTGACTGACAGCATACAGTAGGGTTTGTACGCATATTGGTCCACTGCGTAGGCCAATGGGCATGCAGACCACTCTGTACTACATAGGCCCAAAATGTGAATGAATGCGTTGATTGATTGAGTGTTGGATAGCGGTCCACTGGACCACCAGGGATCTCTGGAACATATACCCTTGAATGGGCATGGGGTCAAAATGCTCCCTGGGCAGGGGGCATGTGGACTGTGTCCTGGGTGGGCTGGTAGCTTCCCACAGCTGGTGGCTGCCATGTTGTACCTTGCAATATGGCAGCTCACCTCTGGGTGGCCAGGAATTGTTCCTGGTTTTACCAGGCACAACTTTGTGTTCCCCTCAGAAGCACAAGGTGGGGTTGTTCCAGCATCTGCACTGCACATCCCAGGCTGAATATCAGGATGTGCTGCATATGCATGGGCACACCTCCCGCACTTGTGTCATACACATTACCGATGCACCCCGCACATCAGGGATTCTGCAGCTCACATGCCCCTTTGAATATTGCACCAGGGTGCATTGGTGGGTTGCACATGGCACAACCCTGTTGCGCTATGCGCATCCCTTTTGAATATCCCACCCATAATATATTCATGGCAAAAAACTCTGTTTGATGCATCAGTTAGGGTTGTTCCACAGCGACAAAAGCAGAGAAATTCTGTGTTAGGATTCAAAACCCTAACTGCACATTCCCCCCCCCCAACTCTCACCACCACCACACACACACACATATACATGCAGGAAAATGAGCACTTGGAATACTAAATTGCTTATATCTCAGGAACCGTATGACATAGAAAAAAAATTTAAATGTCATATTATTTATGACTTTCCAAGCTAGTTTTGCACTTAGGCCCCAGTGGGGGACTAAGCATTTTTGCAATGAAAAGTCAATATCTCAAACCATTTTCAAGATACGAGACCCAAAAGATGTGGTGGATGATGTAATGTTATCCTGTTGGAAACATCATCAACTTCAGAGTGCCATAACTTTGGAGCCCTGCAATATTTTGGCACCAAACCACATAAAGGCACATCTGTTGGATCTTGGCTTTCTTCCCTGCATATCTCAGCCAAAAACACCAAACTGTTCTTTTCCAGGAGGGTGGCAAAGATTTCCTATTGTTTTAACCATACTTTCGCAAATTACTTTTGCAAATCACAAAAGTTTTGCAAAAAAATTTGTGACAATTTTGCTTTTGTGAACGTATTTTACGAAAGCACTTTTTTCTAAAAATTTAAAAAACATATATCTGGGGGGTTTAACCTCCAAAAAACCATATACCTAGCATCCTCAGGATCTGACTAGGTGAACACAACAAGATTTGTGTCCCTAGAGGGTCCCAATTTTAAATGCCAGGTATTGAGCTGTAACTAAAAACAAAATGGCCAATTTGCAAAAGTAAAAAGGTCATTTGCAAAAGTATAAATGCCCATTTGCTACACTTTTGCATATTTTGTTAACTTTCCCATAGACTATAATGGGAAACAGTTTGTTTTAATAACTTTTAAACCGTTTAATATTTTCTCACAAAATCTTTGAAAGGCACATCAGGGATGCCAGCTGCATGTTCTCTGAAGTTTTTGGACTGAACACGCAAGCCATGTGGGCTGCAGGTGTGAACAAAGAAATGCACAAAAGTATTTCTTTTATGTTTTTCGGCACTGTTTCTCCATAACCATATATCCGATCATAATGCAACTTGGCAGATCCAGAGAGCTATGGTACCAGACTATGCCTGCAAAATTTCAGGCAAATCCATCTTATGGTGGCAAAGTTATTAAGGTGAAAAATTTGAGATTTAACCTTAAACTGGCTACTCAACCCTACCTATAGTGGCACCTCTATGTATATGTGTGTGTGTGTGTGTATATATATATATAGAGAGAGAGATTCATTGCAAAAAAATTTAGTTAATGCATCAGTTAGGGTTAAAGCAACAAATGTAGAGAAATGAGGCATTAGGGTTTCAAATGCTACACCTCCCCCCTCACACCCAACCTTACCACCCACCCCCACTCTCCACAGACCAACAGGTGTCAGGGTGTGCCTTGAGGTCATCAACCCTAATACCCACCCCATTCTCTTATTTTGTACCATTTTAGCTTCCTTAAACATGGAAAAAATGCTTTTTCATTGGCCACCATCTTTTCTTTTTCCTCTAACAAAATGTTACAACTTTTCCCAGAAATGTCTTCTGGAGACATCCAAGTATGTATCTTGTTCACCTGCATGTCCTTTACTGTGCTGTGTCTTTACTCTACTTTTATGTGGCCTCAAAAGGCTTATTTTTATTTCTGTAAATCTTGTTTTGTGACCAACTTCTATTCCTTTTCATGATGTGAAAAAGGATAATGATGCCTCACAAAACAGGAATTGTTCTGACAAAAAAGGATTAGGGACTTTTCTAACCAGATGGCCCTGCCAGTATTCCTTTTTCATCAGACACATTCCTTTTTTGTGAGATTTCATAACCCTTTTTCACATCATGAAACAAGATTATGACATCTCACAAAAAAGGATTACCAGTAGGGCCATCTGGTCAGAGAAATCCTAATCTTTTTTCACATGACAAAAAAGGATTATGACACCTCACTAATGCTCAGCCAGTTACAGAAGTAAGTAAGTTAAGATGGGCACTGAATAACAGAATGGGGTGAGCATGCAGGGTGGTGATGGGGATCCTAGGGTTCAAAGCAAAATGTGGGGGCAGGTTCTTAGGGTTGGGAACCCTAAAATCTAATTTCTCAATGTTTGTCACATTGAACCCTAATGGTGCATTAATGCAGTTTTTTTTGCAATGAATTTCCCTACTTTTTGAAAAAGTATAATCATAAGGAACCCTAATAGTGCATTAATGCCATTTTTTTTGCATAGAATTTCTTTACTTTTTGTGGATGTATCACCATAGCCATAGTTGTTTATGGACCCTGCACTCCCATCCATCTATCCATAAGGGCAGAGACATGGTGTTGTGGGACCACAGGGTCCTCCATGTCCTGTACTCCCATTCATGCATATTGTAATTGTCCCTGATTTTCATGTGGGAGCACAGGGTCCTGAGCTTGTCATCTTTCAACAGTTAAGGACTCCAGAAGAGGATGTGATCACAAGTGTGACAGCTGACTGAGAATGAGGGGCTCAAAATGATGATGACATGAGCTGAACGAAGCTAGACTCTGTGAATAGCTCCTCTGGTACAAAGTATCATACCACATTCTAGCTCCATGGACAAAAATAATAAACGAATTTCGAGGAAGCTAATTCATTAGAAAGTGAAAGAAATGATCCAAGTGAAAATAACTTGATGCTTATACAAAGTCGATAAGTTAATTTGGACACTATTTGGCTTTCTTCTTGCTCCAGTGATTGCAAACAAAAATAACAAAAAAAAGGGAGCAACAGAATGTTCAGAAGAAGAGCAAAATGATAAGTAAATCAATCAGACAGCTAGAAATGCAAACCATGTTATAAACAAATATAACACTGGGACAAACAGGAAAACACTCTCTTTCCAATGAGCGAGAACACCAACAAACAGTGGAAAAAATGACAAAAAAATCAATACAACAAAATGGGGAAGCTTCAGCCAGTTGCAGCCATCAGAATACAACACCAATATTTCTTAAAAACACAGCATTTAAAGCACAAAAACCAAGGCAGGATCAAGCAATATAATTAATACCTTCAACCAATATGGAAGAGAATGAAGAACAGGTAGAGAATGCTGAAACTGATTTGACGCTGATAGAACAGAGCCCTGGGGACCAAGTGTTTGTGGAAGAAGAGGATGCTGCTTCAGTAAACAGGAATGGTTAGTGCATACTGATATGACATGGGGGACAGATGTAGGAGGATTGAGATGAGTGAGGAATGAGTGGACACACAAGAGGAAAGTGCTTCATGGAATTATCCAGACCCAGGAGCAACACTGGTAGTACAAGTTTTAAAGGACAACGCCGGACCCTCAGAAAACTCCAAGAAAATGGTGACAACTATTACACAGAATACTAAAGAACTAAAGGATATGCAGAAGAAAAAAAACTGTGGCACATAAGCTGAAGTATGTAGAAATGTTGCATTACAAAGGCAATCCACTAGCAATACTAAATCAGCAGGATGAAAGAAAAATAAAACTCCAAAATTCAGCTAAACAAAGTAAATGGAAAAAACTGAAGAAAAAAACAGAAAAGCAAGGGGAGAAATGAAAATGAAGCTGCTGCAGTTGGTCCATTAAATAAGGAGATACATGACAATGAGAAAAGAAGCAATACATTAAATAAACTGAACCAGCCCAAACACTTGTCAGAATTAAATAAAAATAAATGGAGAGACAGTATGACTAATAAAAGCCTATCAGAAACAAAAGATTCAACCACCTCTGACCATAATGACGATGTTTAGCGGGAAGAGACATCCCCATTGGCCCTTATTATGATGCAACAGTTAAACAAGTTAACAATGGGCATGTAAAAAGCAAACAAAGAGATGAACAAAAGAATACAAACATTCTCCAATACAGTAAATACTTTGATGTCCTAAAATCAGTTTTTAAGGAAAAAAACTACAAGAAACACAACAATGTATAGATTTGCTAGGGGATGTCATAATACCACAACAAAGACAATTGAAAGACCTGGTCAATCCAAATAAAGAATTTTCCAATAAACTGACTGATTTTGAAGCAAGATCAAGAAGAAAAAATATGAGTTTTGGGGGTCCTGGCATCATGGGATAAGGACAAACCATTAAAACAAACACTCTAAACAATCATGGCAGAATACCTGGAAGCTAAACCAGAGAATTTCCAAGTTGAATTTGATAGAGTTCATGGAACATACAGGCCTGATGCCTGTTCACAGGGTCCACCATGACTTACTGCAGCTACATTTTTCAAAACAGAAGACAAAGAAAATCTGATGAAAATGATTTACGAGAAAAAAAGAATGAATATCAATGGAGCAATGACCTCCATATTTAATGACTTACCACAAAAAATAATTTTTGAAAGGAAAAATATTGATAACATTCATAAAACACTAAGGTCTAAAGGGATTAAAGCCACAATGGTTTATCCAACAAAACTGAGAGTTGTTGTCAAAGGCATTAGAAATACACTTGAGACTGTAGAGGAAGCATAAAAACACTAAAGGATCTGCAGGGAAGGGAATAAGCTAAATGAATGATCAAGATCAAAGAAGAAGAGAATGAATTAACAAAAGAAAATAAATAAGATAATCTAAAGGAAGTGAAATAGGCACATCTGACTGTCATTACCTTTCTCTTGCCTCCAGTCAGATTAACTTATAGTTTAAAAAATGAAAAAGGATGGAAAAGAAGAAAACAAAAAGGTAAAACTGGGTGAAAAATATTTAAAATAAAAGTGAATAGAACATTTAAAATGTGGTAAGTAAAATACAAGATATAACAAATGTTTTAAGAAATCTAACAAGTGACTGGAGAGAATAGGAAAATGAAATTTGGAAGTGACAACCAGAACAGTTAATGTTAAGCACTAATATAAGGAGTTGGGGTAAGGAGGGGGGAAGCAGATCAACTGAGATAAGAGGGGTAACTAGCTACCTACTAATTGGTAGCCAAGGGGAATTGGAAATTTACTTCAATTAATTATTTAATGGGTATGGGAACAAGGGAATTCAATTTAACTGGAAATTTAGGTAAAGGGTACAAGATGGTACAAGACATTAAAGTTTATTAATGGCTTTAACAGTGTGTAATGCATATGAATTAGAAAACATAGGGGACAGGAATAGTAGTAGCACAATAGAAATCACCACATGGAATGTAAATGGGATTAATACCCCCCTCAAAATGGAAAAATACTAATCCCTATTTAAAAAATGGCAATAGATATATTACTATTACAGGAAGTACATTTAGTTAAAAAAGAAATCTTAAAATTACAAAGGAAATGGTTACTCCATTTTTTCTCCCTGAGAGCACTAAGAAAAGTTGAGGAGTGGTGATACTTATCAAGAAAAACATTTGATTTCGGATTGTAGATTCCTTTCAGCACACAGAGGACAAATTATTCTAATTAAGATTAATGTTAATGAGGAGGAGTCAGTGGCGCAAAATGCCGAGATGGTGTTCTCAAACTCCGCGGTGGGAAATTTGCATGGGCCGATGTAAGAAACATGCTTGAACCCCTTTTTTGCATAGAGAACTCTATTGGTTTCTTTCACTACTAATTCATTGTTGAGCTTTGGTTATCCTACGTACTTTTCAGCTATCATCTATCATCCAGGAAAATATGTCCAATTCTGCATGCTCTGTTACCGACTTGTGAGACATCTCGGATGCCATCAAAGGACAGCAATCAAATATCCACCCTAAGATTCCAAAGAATCCAAAACATCAACGGAAGGACAAAAAGCAGTTAGCTGACTTTAATCAAGAACCAATACAGCTTGCAACTGAGTCTCATACTAGATGTAAACAATAGAAGTTAAATTTTACCTCATTCCAGATCAAGCCATTACTCTCCCCCATGGTGGAAATGCAGCAGTTAAGCTCTGAAATGCTTCCTACTGACTCTTCTTCAGTATTGCATAATGTCAGTCTTGAACCTGTGGCTCCAACTACTTTGGCCTCTAAAATCCATATTTTGGATTTAGAAGAACAGCAATATGCTACTGCTGATGAGGATGAAGAATGTCAAGTATATGTATTTGATACTGTATCTAATAGTGAAGCTGGGTTTAATATAGAGGCTAATGCTGCTGTGGTGGGGGGTTGCAAGCAAACTGTGAACCAGTTCAATACTTTGAATGCCGTTGTCACTTCATTTGTGCAAGAAGAATCTCAGCCTAACACCCAAAATACTCATGAATGTTTAGAACTTTATATACTTGATTCACTCAGTGTTTGGAAAGAAACCAGTTTACCTACACAGCATAGCCAACAAGATAAATCTGTGAATTTAAATTACAAAATTTTTACACAATTCAAAACTCATATTACTCAGGAAATACAAGCTGGCTTTAGTACAGTTAATTCAGCTTTATCTAATATTTTGTCTTCATTAAGAGATATTTCAGACAAACTTCAGCAACTAATGTTAAGCATAGACATAGTTGAGCAATGCATCAGTGATTTGGAGAACTGTTATAAATCGGTACAAGACACTATAAAGCAGCATTCCTCAACATGAAAAGAGCTTCAATCTTGAAATAATTACCTAGAAGACAGGTTGCGGCACCAAAATATTAAGCCTATTGGTGTGCCAGAAGCTATGGAAACTGGTGTTGACTTTTTGATGTTCTTTGAAAGATTTCTCACATTAGCTCTGGGGAGGCGGTATTCTGAAAATAAAATCAAGCTGAATAGAGCACATAGTGGGGTGGCACCTTGTACAGATCAAAGTGGTAAACCCAGTCATGTGTATGTTAAGCCACATTATTACCCAGACTATGAAGAAATATTGAAGCAGGCATGTATTAATAGAAGCCTGATAAGTAAAGATACAAGATTTTTAGTTTATCCAGACCTATCCTCAGCTACAATACAATCATGTTGAGCTTTCAATCATGTTAGAGAAACTTTAGGCCAGAAAAATATTAAATACACATTGCTTTATCCAGCCAAAATTTGATTTTTCTTGCATGGTAAATGGCATATTTTTAACCACCCACAGGAAGCAGAAGCATTATTAGCCTGGTCACATCAATCCAATGCTGGACCTAGTGCAGAAGCTTAACATGTTCTAATGAAGAGCTAATAGTCCATTTTGAGAAATCTGGACTGTGATGTTCATAATGATTTTTTATTTCTCTCTTTTCTATCTCTCTCTCTCGCTCTCGCTCTTTTTTGTGTTTTTTTTTATTGTATTATCTTCAGTGGACTTGTGCTCTGAAAGTCTTTATTGAATTGTTTTTCATAATAATGAGAAAATTGTTAATTAATGTAAACAATGTTTATTTGCATAACGAAGTGTTAATGGCTCATTTGGAAAACATGGGCTTTATGGTAAACACTGGGTAATAAGTAATTTGAGAGATCAATATAGATAAAAGGTAAAGACAACTAAAGAAAATAAAAAAGGGAGCGGGGGTGAGTGAGGAGTGAGGGAGGGAGAGAGAGAGAGGGAAGGTAGAGGTGAAGGAAAAAAGAGATATTCAAAAGTCTGTAAGGTGAATTGCACTCTCAAATTCATATTTGCCTTAAGCAATAAAGTGTTGTTTAAGACAAATTTCAAAGAGGTTTCAATATAGCATATAGTAATTATTTTGGTTCTGTGCAAATCTGGCCTGGCACTAGGAAACTACCCTCATTGTAGATGGATGGGGTATGGCTATATTGCGAGATTCTATAAAATGCAGTAAGCTTATTAAACACTTATATTATAACCTTGCACTCGGGCCAAAGAGGGGTGGGTCTTATTTAATAATTTCAGGTTGAGAATTTCAAAGCATGGATAGGGTGGAGGGTGGGGGGGGTCACTGACATTAGCTGAAGTGCACATCTTTATTATTGGTTGTATAAAAAAATTTGAGAACAAATATTGTTTTAATGTTCATGCACAGTTGGGGAATTTAGAGCAAAGAATAAGTACAATAATCTCATATTTCTTGCATATGTATTTATGAAGAGTGGTTTAAGGGATAATGATCTATTAAATACACTGTGACGGAGAATATATTAAGGGTAATGATGTGGAATGTGTAGGAATTACGTGCTAGAACAAAGGCTAAATGAGTTTTCAATTATGCAGATAAGCAAAAGTGAATTGCATTTTGTTTCAGGAAACACATTCGCTCATGGATGAATTTATCTTTCATACTAAGAGATGGGGAAGTGGACTTAATGCCCCAGATAGTAACAACGCTAGAGGCATAGCCATAGTCCTTAAAAAAGGGTCAAGACTATCATTTGGACGCAACAAAATAGATCCTAATGGTCAATTTATAATCTCAGAAATCTTGCATGCTCAATCTAAATTTTCCTTAATTAACCTTTATGGCCCAAATGACAGTTCACCAAACTTCTATAATGAAGTTTTTTTGGAACTGGCTAATTTTGCTACCCCATATGTAGTAGCAGGTGATTTTAACACTACACTAGTCCCTGAATGAGACAAATCATCATTCAATTCTGAGAAACCAGCCCCTAATGCCATTAAAAGTAAACAATTTTCCCTAGATTATAATATGATAGATCTTTGGTGTGTAAGAAATCCATTTATGAAACAATATTCATTTTCTTCATCCGCTCATCAAAATTATTCACAGACTGATTACTATTTAGTCTCAGAAACCTTGGCATATATGATTAGGGACATAACTTATAAAAATATTATTATTTCTGACCATGCACCGGTGATTTTGCATATGGTTTTGGAAGGAAAAAGAACTCCCCCTATGTTTAGGCTTGACCCCATTTTGTTGAAGGATGAACGGTTTGTTTCATACATAGTAAACAATATAAATGAATACTTTAACAAAAATAATAATGTCACATCATGCCAGGTTACATGGGATGAGTTTGAAGCATTTATTTGAGGTCATATTCAGTTATTTAAATTTCAAAGAAATAATAAAAGAAATTTTGAAATAAACCATCTTGAGGAACAAATTGCTCAATTAGAAATTTTGCATGCACTAAGCTTGGACCCAGAGATGTTTCAAAAGTTATTGCAATGTAATAATAGATATAATTTGATCTCTTCAGAGACTGCAGAGAGGCAAATCTTATATACAAGAAGTAAATATTACACTTTGGGGGATAAAACGGATAAAGTTTTATCTTGGCAGCTGAAATAGGAACAAGCCAACAACTCTATTAATGCCATTTGAAATGCTACTGGTATGATTATATATAAACCAAGCGAGATTAATACTATGTTTAAAGAATATTATCAAAATTTGTATACATCAGAACAAACATTAGAGTTGGATCCTATTGATAACTTTCTTACCAAAGTTCCCTTCCCTGCAGTCTCTCAAGAGCATAACTTATTTCTAGAACTATCTCTACAAGAAATAAAAGAAGCAATTATGAAACTTTCTCCATGTAAGGCACCAGGGCTAGATAGCATAACTATTGACTTTTATAAAAAGTTTTCCAATATTTGGCTATACATTTACAAATACTTTTTCTAAATATTTTTTTCACAAAAAAAGTACCCTCTACTTTTAGGGAAGCAATTACATTACTTTTCAAAAAAAAGGATAAAAAATGTATTATACCCTGGTTCTTTTTATCCCATTTCACTAATTAATTCGGATGCCAAAATTCTTGATAAAATCCTTGCCATGAGACTGGATACAGTTTTTCTGGATATTATACAACAAGATTAAAATGGCTTTATTGAAGACAGGAATCTAAAATCTAATTTCAGATAAACCATTAATATAATCAATATCTTTAAAGATTATGACTATTCATTACTATCTTTAGCTGCTGAAAAAGCTTTTGATAGAATTGAGTGAAATTATATAAAATCAATAGTGTCACATTTCGGCTTTGGCCTCAGTTTTAGATCTTGGGTGGAGATACTCTACTCCGGTCTTGTGGCGAAGGTTAAAACCAATAATAATATCTCTGATCAGTTTCAGCTTTAATAGGCTATGGATTAGGGCTGCCCCTTATCACCACTTATCATTGTTATGGCTATAGGACCACTTGCCATTTTAATTAGAGAGGACCCTTGTATGAAAGGTATCACTACTGGACAAAAGATCCACAAGATTGGTTTATATGCAGATGTTGCATTAATTTATACATCTAATATGAATATTACTTATCCACATATCATCTGGAATATATTTGCATTTGGGGTAATTTGAGGTTTTAAGGTCAATTGGCAAACAACTGAATTAATGGAATCATATTGTCATTCACAACCATTTAAACATCCTTCTGGATGTGATATTAATAAAGTAATGCAGATTAAGTATCTAGGGGTGATTATAGATCAAAGGTAACAAATCTGGTTTCACTTAATTTTGCACCATTAAAAAAAATACAGCACAAAATGTATCTCATTGGCAAGATTTACCCACTTCTTTATTAGGTAGAATGAATGTTCTGAAAATTAATATGCTTCTGAAGTATATCTGTATATTTCAAACATTACACGTTATATTGCCTGATATAGTTTTTTTTTTTATTCTGGCACTGCAGAGGAAATTCCTCTGGAAAGGTAAATGCCCTAGATTGAAAATCGTGAAGATATTTATTCCTAAGGAGAGAGGGGGCTTGTCATTACCAAATGTTCACCACTATTACTTTGCTGTTAACCTGACCTACCAGTATGATATATTTAAAAGGGGGGAATACCCTATTGAACTAGAAACTGAAAGTAATTTAATTCCGTATGACAATTTGGATCATTGCATATTGAGTGGCCCCCAAAGAGCTAAAGATAAGCAGTATCTTGTTTCCACAAAGACCTTATGTTATGTGTGGAACAGGTTTTGCAAGGTAATAGGTATGAGAATTGTATGCAATAAACGTACTCATATAAATATATATATATATATATATATATAAATATTTTTTCACCAACATTCAATGCAGCAATATTTAAAAAATGGCATGAATTGGAATTACAATCAATTGCACAACTATTGGATGGTAACGATATCCTTCCTTTTAAGGATCTGAATATCAAATTCAACTTATCACACAAACACTTTTATGCATACCTTCAAATTAGACACTCTATCTTGTCTCATAGTGATGAATTTCAGAACTCTCCCCTTGATGATTTATTAGCTATAATAGAAGTATCAGCTGGGAAGAAAATATTGTATCTGTATAAAATAATATTAAATAATGATGAATATACTAAATTTGAAATTAATTTGAAAAATAAATGGGAAATGAAGCTACATCTTAAATGTTCTGCTGGTCAGTGGAATCAGCTTATCAATTTGAAAGATTAAGGTATAAAATCAGATAAATTTACACACATTTATTTCAATATCTTACAATGAATATATCTCACACCCCACAGGCTTAAACTTTTCAATGCTACTATTACAGATAAATGCCCAAGGGCTTGTGGTCAGATAGCTACAATGGAGCATATGTTCATTACATGTCCAGTTTTGAATGATTGGTGGGGAGGGACTTTGAGTGCATTAACTGCGATTGAAGGAGTTTATTTTTATAAGGACGTTACATGGATGTTACTTATATCTGGCAGTCCCTTGATACATATTAATAAATATAGGCTTACATTTGTAAGACTCTATCTTATTCAAGCATTTAAAGTTATTTTAATGCACTGGAAAGATCAAAGGGTCCCTACTTTGAAAATTTGGTTAAATATGATGATTATGAGCCATCAACTGGAGAAGGTCCACGAAACATCCTTTAAACAAAACAGTATTTAAATCTGTGGTCTTCTTTTAAGAAATATATAAATTCTACAGAATGTTCTAATATTATCATGTAATCCACAGTATTTAGTAATGTGAAATCAGTATAATTCTAACTAAAAATGAATATTTTTAATATTGTATTTTCTTTCCCATAGACACTTTCTGAAGCAATATATTTATGTAATATTATGTTCTTATTTATGCAAAATATGTTTATAACTGTGCATGACTTAATATGTTAATCTCTGTATTTTTGCAATAAAAAGAAGAAAAATGATTGATGTTAATAATCAAGAATTAATATTTGGATCCATCTGTGCTCTTTTTAATCAATATCATGACTTTCTGTCTAAACTAACAGAATGAATAGTTAAATTAGGTTCAACTAAAACAATAATGAGAAGTAATTGGAATGCACTATACTGGCCCAGAATAGACAGATCAGGAAAAAAAAAATAATATGTGATTTCTTAAATACTCCACAATTTCCTGGAAATACATGAATTAGAAGATAGCTGGAGAAAAAAAAAAACATAATAATATAAAAGAATACACACATCATGACAACAATAATTAATAATTTGCTAGAATCGATTATATTTTTGTAACTAAGGGCCAGATATTCAAAGCTTTGCCCCTGGGTTAAGTTAACACTGCCTGGCATGCAAACTTAGCCTGGAGCACAAAACAAGCTATATTCAAAAGGAATAGCCCAAGGCAAACAGCTTCTGAATATTGCATGGGAATGAGGCCGTGCAAACTGGTCTGGGAGTGCAGGCCAAACGTAGCCCTGGAATAAGACAGCACTGAATACAGCAACCAGGAAGTCAAACCAGAACAACAACACAGTACACAGTGACGTGAGGGTAGGTAGAGAGGAACTATGTTGCCAATGTGTGTTCTGGCAAATGCATGGACCCAGTACAGCTGCAGGCAGCAGCACACATGAAAAAAACAGTGATCAAAACTGTATAATATTCCCCGAACCGTTAGCGCCATGCTGACACGTTAGCATGGCTTTAGCATGGAGATAAGCGGTTTTACAAGTGCAAACACGTTAGCCCCACACTAAACTTTGTCATATTCAAAAGTGACATGCAAATGAGCCTACTTAGTCTCTGGGCAAACGGCAACATTAGCATCTCATCATGCTCTGATTTGCATGCAGTTTGCACAGCGTTACTACAGGGTCCCACAGCTCCACCTGCAAGTCAGTCTGGAGGTACAGGGGCTGGCCAAGTCCTACCACAGCTCCACCTGTAGGTCAGTCAGGCAGTGCATGATGATAGCTGCAGGCTTCATGTAAACAGCACAGCATAGCATAGCATATCGTACCTCAGGGGACAACATAGCAGAGGCACAGGATGTGGTAGTGCTGCATGCAGCCTTCACACTGTAGGTCATGTTACAGTGCACAGCAGACACTACAGTAGCAAGAGGGCTGGTAGTGTGAGGGACACGACACTGCCTATAGTATGTAGGGCAGTGATGACCACTGCACTGTACACAGTGACAGGCACAGCCTGCAGGTAATTACTGACACTGGACAGTACTATCACACTGTTGTGTGATCCACAGATGCTGCATCTGTGGCATGGGATACACACAGTGTCATGTACATGGCTGGCAGTGTGTGCTGTGACATCTGTACAGTTGTGTGGTAGGTGGCTGGGGAGCATGTAGGATCTGACAGACACATAGGTGGTGACATAATCCCACTACTGGCCCATGTGTACTGAGTGTTGTGTCCCAGCCTTGTGGCCACACCTGGGCTGTGGTGAGGTCTGGCCACCCATACACCCTCCCCTCACTGGCCACCATGCCCACAGTGCTGCATGTGTGTGCTGGCATCTGTTACGCACCACAGACATATGGTCTTCAAGTATGTGGTATATGGCCACACTACCATGCTGTCCCCTGTGGGTCAGATCACCCCTCACTGTCTGTGCTTGACTCAGACTGGTGGCAGCTAATGGTATCATGGTGGTGCCATCAGTGAGCAGCATGAATCCTCCATGTCTGGCAGTTTCTATGTGTCATACTCATATGTTAGGGCTGCGCCAGCCATGCTAATTCTGAGATAGCACCACGCAAAGCACACAAAGCTGTTTGCCCAGGGTTAAGACCAGCTTTTCCTGGGCAGCAAATTGTACCGTGATATAGGTCACGCTATGTCATGCTAAACACCTTAGCGTGGCACTAGTTGCTGAATATCTCATAGCGAATTTATTCATGTTCACTATGCCTCTTGCATATCATTATGCTTAGCCTGGCACTACTGCTGTTTGCCCACACTAGTTGGCCTTTTGAATATGGCAGACCCACGCTAATCCCACGCTATTCTCTCACAAACTGTTTGTGGACAGCGCAAAGCTTTGAATATCTGGCCCTAAATCTTTAATTTCAGATGTTCAGCAATCCAAAGTAAACTCAATAATTTTATCTGACCATGATATAATAACAAAAGATGTAGCAATAATAAGAAAACCCTTACAGAACTATAGGTGTGCTGTGTACATGCAGAATGCATGCCACATGCTTAATTGTGCAATGTTTGCATGTAGTTTGCATACACAAAGTGATTCTAAGCAAACCAGGTCTAAAAAGCAAATCCGGTTTTTATGTTGCAAGCTTGACATGAGTGCAGCAGTTAAGCTGGTGTGAACATCATTTAAACATCACATCAGGTTCACATGCTGCATGCTTGCCATGTGTGCAGCAGCTAAGCTGGTGCAAATCCCATCTAAAAAAACACATCAGTTTCTATTTATTATACTACTACTAGCAATTAGAGGCATTAAATTACATTTTTATTTGAATTATATAAAAATTAGGTAAACTCTTTAATTGTGATCCTTTTGCAAGTTGTTTAATGGCTTTTGATTTTTGTCATTAAATTTTCATTAATTTGTAAAGTGTTGTTTGCTTACTGCATTAAATGCCTAGGATATAGCCAGTCAACATCCCCCATTCCAGATGTACGGAGAGGGGCCTCTGTGTTGTGAAGCCTATTCTTTATGTTTTGGACCATGCAAATTCCTTTTGCATATTTAGTGCTACAAATGTGTTTCTCCATGACTGTTTCATTTCACTTGCTTTCTCTTAGTCATTCAGTATTGAGCATATACACTAAGGCCATGCTCAGCATTTTTGTGCTGAGTAGGATCTTGGAAGCATGCACCATACCTCACATTCTATCACTGAAATGAGGAACAATTAGGGACACTAACCCACATGATGATCAGGACACATCATCAAACATGGATTACAGTACCTCAGAACACAGTGAAATCCATTGCATTAGCACCTGATAATGAATTTCTTCCATAAAGCTGGGGTGTCATTTAAGAAGGGCAGAGGGGGCAGTTGCCCCCCCATATTTGTGCTTAGGTTGTTCTTATGGTGTGGCAATAATGACATTAAATTTGGATTTAATCTTTTGCACAACAAATGCCCACCTGGCCTATGTGTGCTCATGCTGCAGGTACTCTCCAGACTTGACTGTCTGTATTGTGTTGCCCACTATCTCCACCTATTAACATCAGCACAATCACATGTGATGTGGATGAGCTCCAGCCAAGAAAGAGCACATGAGTCTTGCAAGTGCGACACTGTCTTTCCTACCACAGAGTAGACAGACTGCACACTACAGCTTGGAGGAGTAGGTGAGCACTGAACTCTCAATAGTAGTATTGTGGCAGCATATTTTTGTTGGTCTACTCTTAATGAGTCTCCATCTCCCCTGAGGCTGAAGGGGCAGAGGGTGAGCTAGAAACTAACTCAAGACTAGGCTAACTACTTACTCTACTAGGCTTACCTTGCAAAAAAAAAAAAACAACAACACAGACCCTCACAGCAGCAAGCTAGGCTTAGCAGCAGTGGTGACAGTGGTGTAGGTTGCCTTCATAGGCCTTGATCAGTGCAGTGTGGCAGCAGCTGCAGCTGCAATCATGCAAGAAGCAAGCAACCCAGGTTGAGTGGGTTTGGTTGGTGAGTTGACTTAGTTGTGGACCATGTTGGGGACCTGTGATGGTTGGTTCTAGCATCCAGCTTCTGGTAGAAGGAGAGGGGGGGAGTGGACTGAAAACTGGGCTGGTGGCACACTGTGCCAGGCTGCAGGTTCTTGCATATGGCCAGGTAAGTAAAAGTAAATCATTTTTTTCAGGGGAACTGAGAAAGGAGGAAGGACTGAAATACTGATGTGTTTTAAACATGTCTTCACCATTGGACAGCTTCATGATCCATAGGGGATGGGTATTGAATGGAATGAAGTCAGGGAGAAAAATTGAGACAAAGTTCTTTGCTGGGGGCAGAACTTCAGCCAGGAAAAAATTGGTTAGCAACTGGGTAGTTTTTAGCCCAAATCTGATGCACTGCTCTGGGGTATATACAGATGAATTTTATACATTTGAATTGTTCTGATTTGCATATCACTTTTCAGTCAAAACAAATAAGTTGTACCTTTTAGAGATGTTACAGATATTCTAGGGCTGTCCCTTGCATTCAAGGGCAGCTGAGTGGTATGGTATACACAGACTATTGGAGCCCCGCTATAGTCAGGCTTATGACCCCCCCCCAGTAAAGCTGACATCCGCATCCCCATCCCCATGCTCAGGCACATTATGACAAAGAGCAAAGGAGACTGCAGGGGTGTGCACCATTGAAATGAATGGGGTATTCTTTTATTACTATTTTATACATTATTGATAGAGAGTTGGAGATTAATGAAGGCCACCACTCAACTAACAAGGGCCTTCTTAGTAGAACAGTGGCCTTCATTATTCTCTAACTCAGCGTCATAACATAGAAAAGAGTAACAAAAAATAACTCCATTCATTCCAAGGGGGACATCATCTCTTAAAGAGTCCTGCCTCTGGCTCCCTAGTACTCAAGTAAAATACTTTCTACTTATGTCTATACTTGGTGGGTTGTCTGTAGCAGTATGACCATACCCACTACAGTGTGTGTGCATGGGGGGGACTGGCCATGTGGGTGTGTGTTGACTTATTGCTACTTTTGTGTTTGCACCTTAAAGTCTGCGTGGAAGCATTCAAAACTATAGAGAGAAAATAGTAGGAGTACAGGCCAAACAGAAGCAATTAAGTGGTTTTGTGGGTAAGTTTGTGTATTGGGGTGGGAAAAAACACATGTGTTTCCATTGCTATGTGCGATACAGTTCAACTGTGAAACTGAGATGAGTAAGAGAAGAAAACTGAAAAGCATAACAGTGGCTACAAGCATGCTGCATGCATGCAGATGTAGTCAGATACAGTATTATTGAAGTACAAGTGAGCCATATGTCTGCAGCCAGTATGGCTTAGTGATTAAAGGCACTGCACTGCAAGCCAGGAGACTTGGAGGCATGAAAACCTGGGCTTGAATCTCATCAACCCCCACTTGTGTATGGTGTGATTCTGAGTAAGTCACTTAACTTTTACATGTGCAGTTATCAGTGACCACTTGTTTTTTGCATGCATGCCACATGCATGCAGTCTTTCTCAATTTAATATAAAAATCATGGTTTCCACACTTGCTTGCTGCATGCACGCATACCACATGCATGCAATCTGTTCCAATTGAACATTTAAATCATACTTGCAGCATGCATATCACTTCTGTAGTTTTATGTGTGCAGCATAAAAACATTTCATATAATTATTTCTGTAATGGAAGACAGAAAATTTATTAAATCTTGGTCACTTAAAAATGAATTACTCAAGGACAATGTTATTGTCACACAAATAAGGGAAAAGATTAAAGATTACTGTTTTCATAACAACACAGGTTCCGAAATGGCAGTAAAACTATGGGATGCCTTAAAAGTGACATTAAGAGGCCATATAATAGCACATCAAGCAACATAGAATCGCAAACATATACAGAAGCACAGGGCCCAGAGGACCCTGTGCTGGGCCCTGTGCTCCTATCTATCATTAGGTGTAGAGACATTGTATTTAACCCTACTTTCCCTGCAGGACTGAAGGGCCCTATGGATCCTGCAATCCCATCATCCATTATAGTGTCCTTATATGGAATCGCAGGGCCAGAGACATTGCAATTAACCCTTGTGTTGCCAATGGCATAGTATCATAGTCACCATAGGGATATTAATAAAAATGTCCTCCATAGTTGTAATGAAGCCCTGCAAACATGCATAACTGCTTAGTACACCCTAGAGGTGCACTAAGCTGTGTTTCATGATAAATCAGTATCTCAATGCATTTTCAAGATATGGCTTCCGAAAGGTACCCCAATCACCATGGTGTTATCCTATAGGAAATTTCTAAACTTTGGAATGTTATAACTATGGAACCAATGTAAATTTTATCAGCAAATCAGCAAAAGGCACATCTGTGGGGCAAGCACTTTGTACCTGCAAATTTCAACCCAAAAGTGCTGTTTTTTTGCACTGAAGTTACAAAGAAAGACATTTTTTGAAAAGTAGTGCCACAAATTGCTGCACTACTTTTGCAAAAGTGTCATAAATTGTGGCAATACCCCATGTGTTTCACAAAAGTAGTGCCTCAATTTGCTGGACCTTTGCCAAAGTAGTGTCACAAATTTGCAACATCAAAATGGCTCAATACAAAATAAACATATTTCCTGGCACACTTTCAAAAAACTGATGCCAGCATTGTGTTCCTCGGGCCCCGATTAAACAAACACAAGCATTGGTGTTTACCAAGAAGCATTATTTTTTGAAGTTATGTATTTTTTCCACTTCACTAACTGAAAACAAGATGGCTGATTTACGAGAATACTTTCACATTTGTGAAAGCAAAAAGTGCTTTCATGAAAGCAAAACAGTGCTATCGCATTGCCCATCTAATTTTTTCCCATTGGAAATAATGGGAAGTTGGAAATTTTAATAAAGTTTGAGTGAGTTAATATTTTTTCACCAAACCATCAACATACTCCTCTGTAATCTAGACTCCATATACCCTGAAAGATTCATACCAAACCATCAAGCAGTTTTGGAGAAACAGTGTGACAAAGGAATTGCCAAAAAGTGCTATTTTTCAAATTGTTTGACATTCTGTAGCCCTGCACCCATGCATCCAACTAGAATGAAACTTGCCAGTTCCAGAGATCTGTGCAACCCAACAGGACATGCAACATTTCAGGTGAAATGGTCAAATGGTTGCAAAGGTATTAAAGGTCAATCCCTAATATAAGGGCACTACTTTGCCCTTATAATATTATAGGGGAGCGGTCGCACCCCTATATTTTGGATTATAAAGGCACTTCTATGTTAAAGTCAAATTTTTGCACATTAATAACGTTGGACCTGTTCAACAGATTTGCCTGAAATTTGGCATGCTCGATGGGGCACAGTGGATCTCTTGATTTTCCAAATTTCATTTTGATTGGACTTACGATCTTTGCGCACCAAAACACCGAAAAATGCACTTTTCAACAGTTATGTAGGCAAGTTTGGGGAGTTTGCCTGTGGCCATGTGTGACCATCGTGTGGCATGCTGCTCTGTGAGATAGCTCATCTCAAAGAGCTTAAGAGGCCAAACATGCCACTTTTCATTTGGTGAAAAAATATTAAGGCATTCAAAAGTTATAGCATTTTTAAGTTCCCATTATAAGTCAATAGGAAAATTGATATGGTTGTTTTGCGAACAAAGGCCATCTCATCCCGCCTGGAGGTCAAAAAATCTTTGTCCCTAAGAATTCTTTGTTTATGAGGTCTGCCATCTTGTTTTTCAAATCCATAAAAACTCAAATATCTTGGCTTAGGGTTCACTCCTGAAGTAAAACCTGCGTGGGTTTTACTCAGAGGGCTTCATTTTCTTGACCTGGAAGAACACTACTTCTTTATTCAGCTGTGAGCTGTGTGAGAAATTCTATATTGCACTTGATATCTGCAACAAACGTGCACTTTTGCTTAATTCTGTGGGAGGTGAAACTAACTACCCTTGGTAATTGCTTTTTATTTACATATTTATTTAGTGTTTAACCAAGAAGGGGCTTGCAAACTCTATTTATCTTGTTAGTAACTTCAGAAGGATTTAAATACTGAATTTGGGTAGATCCTTGGAGGTAGCTAGATTGTCTACTAGGATTTTCTGACAGTTAAACTACAAAATAAATTACAGGTGGCTGAGGAGTTGAAAAAGGAGCTTGTAAACTCTGCTTATCTTGGAAGTAACTTCACAAATGTTTGAATACTGCATTTTGGTTGTCCCTTGGGGGTAGCTGGATTGACTACTAGGATTTATTTTATTTTATTTATTTTATTTTATTTTGCAATCAGTTTACAACCTTTGAGCCAGAGGCTCATTTCCAAAGGTACCTCGTCAGGTGTGGTAGAAGGAGAAGAGAACATAATACATAAAGATGTAGGCATACATGGATCCAGGGTCTAGGTTACACAGTTCGCATTACAAGGTGCAGATTCAGGTATTATAGACAAAAGGAAGGTTACAGAGTTTAGCAGCATAAGTGAATGATACTTGCAAAAAGTAAACATGTAACAAGTTCCATGGTACAGGTTACAGAGTTAGCAGAGCATGCACCAGGCCAACACAGCAGATAGTTTGATTTGGATACAGTAGTGCATTCTAGTAGGATAATTTAGCAAGCAGTATATTAGGATTCTAGCATACATGGTACATTCTTGAAAACTGAGAGAGACGGTAGACAGTCAGAATATGGTAGTAATGTTGAGGAGGTAGGATTAAGGCGATGCGGTGAGGTGGTGCAGCCCAGTGAGCCTGTCACGGCAAAGGGTGTTGTACACCCGTTATGCACAGGTGCAGCAGCACGTGTTGATTAACTCACTTTTGAGCGCAGTTTTGAACTTGGAGATAGTGGGGATTTCTGAGATGGAGAGAGGGAGCGTGTTGTACCAAGAAGGGGCTCTATGGTGGAAAGACCTCTGTCCATGCGAGGTCCTAGATCAAGGAACCAAGAAGGTGGCCTTGCAGGAGGTCTGAGTACTGACTAGGGGTTGGGCTAGGAGGAGGGAGGCTGTCAGCCCGGGTGGTGACAGTCCTAGCAGGATTTTTTTAGCTATAAGGCAAGTTTGATATTGCAGTCATTCGTCGAGGATTAGTACTGTTGCCATGTCATAAAGCTGACACATATGTGTATGAGCCTAGGGCCCCTGTGATAAGCCTGCATGCCTTATTTAGGATGAGGTGGATTTTGTTTAGGGCGTCGTGTTGGCAGCACTGCAGACAGGTAGCCCATAGTCAACTGGGATAATATGGAGGATGTAACTGCAAGCTGGAGGGCATCGGGGGGGAGACAGTTTTTGTAGCAGTATAAGATACCAAGCTGTATATTGGTAGCAGAGGCAAGTGCATCGATGTGGGTGTGATGGGTGAGGGCTGAGTCAAAGGAGATCCCTAGGTACTTATAGGAGTGGACTTCCTCCAGTTGCTGTTTGGAGTAGGACAGGATACGGAGAGAGGATTTGAATGCTTTGTTTTGGGGGTGGGCAAAGAGCATGGTTTTGTTTTTTTAAGATTTACAACCAGTCTATGCTCTTTAAACCAGGTTTCAGCGTCATTATAGGAACGTTGCAGGAATCCTGGAGGAGGAGGGTTACGGTCAGTGGGCGAATGATGCCGGCATCATCTGCATACAACAGAATTTTCCCCATGCACTGGGCAGGAGTATTAGTATAGCGAAAAGGGTAGGGGTCCCAGTATGGAGCCCTATGGAACCCCAGAGAGGACAGGACATGGATTGGAAAGTGTCCCACCAATATTGACACGTTGGGAGCGTGCGGATAGTTAGCTGGAGCACCAGGCAAGTGGCCCAGTGGTGAAGCCTGAGTGACAGAGGGCTTCCAGCAGGAGAGAGTGTGCAACCGTGTCGAAGGCCTTTGATAGGTTGAGAAACACAGCCCCGGCTAAGGAGCCTGTGTCCATGGAGGAGTGTAGGAATGATGAGAATTCAACAAGAGCTGTGCTAGTACTGTGTCCTGCACGGAATCTGTGCTGTTCAGGGCAGAGGATTTTGTGTTTGGTCAGGTATTCAGTGATTTGGGTGGCAACCAGTTTTCTTGCTACTTCTTGGAGGGACGGGAGCATGGAGATAGGTCAGTAGTTCCTAGCTAAGGACCTGTCACCCCTTTATGGATAGGGAGTAACAGTGGCAGTTTTCCAAGTAGTGGGAATTGTCCCAGGCAGAGGGATTTGTTGAGAAGGCTGGTGAGTGGGGAAAGGACCTGATCCAGAACCAGCCTGAGAATTCTGTGGTCCAGGGAGTTGTCACCAGGACTGTTGCCTTTTAGTGTATGGGTCAGGTGCGGTCTGACCTCCTGGGCAGTAATCCCATGCAGGTAGAAGCTAGGGCGTTGGAGGGCAGGGGCAGGTTTGGAAGGTGGTTGGTCAAAGAAGTTACTGGCGAGGATAGGGCTAAGGTCAGTAAAGGAGGTGTTTAGGAGGTTTGCAATGTCTGCAGGGTCTGTAATGGTGATGTTGTCAGTAATAATCTGGGATGGGGAAGGGGAGCGAGTGTTCTCACTCAATTGTTTGATGTTATCCCAGAAAGTATGGGAGCACCCCCAGGAGGCGGTGAGGGTGGCCTGATAGTGGTCAGCCTTGGCTTTCCTGATTGCCCATGTGCACTTATTCCTCACAGCGTTGTAGGCCTGTCTGTCTGCTTGTCGCCCAGTTTCTATGGCAAGGTGCCATAAATTATCCCTATGCCTGAGCAGCTGTAAAAGGGCAGGAGTAATCCAGGGCAGGTTATGTTTTTTGGTTCGGACAGCTGAGAGGGGAGCAAAGAGGTCACAGGCTTTACTAGAGGTTTGGGTAAAGAAGGCAAGGGCAGTGTCTATATCAGGAGTGCGGTGAATGGGGTACCGGTCTTGTTGGGCAAGATATTGTTTAAGGTTTTTCAGACCACACTGTCTGAAACGCTGGCGGGGCGAGCACTGGGCAGTGGGTCGGATTTGGGGACAGAAACTATTTTTAAATAATTTACTGGTGCGTAGGAGTTTGTGATAGTTAAACTATTTTTAAATAAGTTACTGTGGTTAAGGAGTTGTCATAGCAAAACCTGCAGTGTGAATTGAAACACAGACAGCCTTAGGTGCAGGACATTGTTTTCAGACCAAAAAGTGTTGTATTGGAACAGGAAGGTCTGCATCATAACCACTGTCAACAAATTGCCCTGGGTGGAGATATCCAGACTAGATCAGATTACTATAAGTTACTGGAAGCTGCAATTTTTAGAGACACAAAGCACATTTTCTTGAACTGGAAGGACACTACTTCTTTATTCAGCTGTGTGCTGTGTGAGAAATTCTATATTGCACTTGATATCTGCAACAAACGTGCACTTTTGCTTAATTCTGTGGGAGGTGAAACTAACTACCTTTGGTAATTGCTTTTTATTCACATATTTATTTAGTGTTTAACCAGGAAGGGCTTGCAAACTCTGTTTATCTTGTTAGTAACTTCAGAAGGATTTAAATACTGCATTTGGGTAGATCATTGGAGGTAGCTAGATTGTCTACTAGGATTTTCTGACAGTTAAACTATTTTTAAATAAATTTCAGGTGGCTGAGGAGTTGAAAAAGGAGGTTACAAACTCTGCGTATCTTGGAAGTAACTTCACAAGTGTTTGAATACTGCATTTTGGTTGTCCCTTGGGGGTAGCTGGATTGACTACTAGGATTTTGGGACAGAAACTTCTTTTAAATAATTTACTGGTGCGTAGGAGTTTGTGATAGTTAAACTAGTTTCAAATATGTTACTGTGGTTAAGGAATTGTCATAAAAAAACCTGCAGTATGAAACAGGAAAAGACAGTCTTTCAAGCAACAGAGGGAGGTGGATCTAGGTTTACGTTTGTTTGTTACAATTCTTAACATTTCCAGTGCAGGAAGAGTTTAAAGCACAGCTGACTTATTTTGGGGCTCAAAACTTTCAGAGTACAAACCACCAGGCCTGTTTTGGGGCTGGGGAGGTTTACCTGTGTCTGACTTGGATGTGTGGATTTTTCTCTGTTTGATTAGCAGGGTATTTTCTCTATCAAATTGTTGTGTAGGGCATCTTGCTGACAGGAAGACACTCATCACAGTGGTGGGTCAGAGCTTTTAGCTGATTGTTTTGTGAGGGCACAGTTTAGGACCAACCCTTCCCACCCCTCACCCACCCACCCCTGCAAATAGTTCCTTATACCTGGGGTTCTGACATCATCTCCTCAAGAGTGCAAGGTGCATATCACTGTCATATCCTCTCTAGCACACTGCACTGACAATATGATACATTGTATAATATATATATATATATATATATATATATATATATATATATATATATATATTTCTATATTACAAACCAATCACACACACACACAAAATGTGGGGAGTAGTGCAATGTAATGGCTGTGGGGCAGCAGTCTTCTGGGAGTCTTTCTGGAGGCTGAGATGCTGCCCTGTTGCAGACAACTCTCTGCCCTGAGGGAGGAAGTTGCCCGTCTTCAGGCTACACTGGACAGTAGTAAGGGACCTCCAGGCCATACTGGATGGTAGGAAGGGCCTCCTCCATCCAGGGAGCACCAGAGCCACCACCACTACCTCAGAGGTTGTGAGAAAGCACACAGCAGTTGGACCACAGTGGGCTCCAGTGAGGGTGAGGATGGTGGAACAGAGGCACACCCAGTCAGTTGTTCCACACCACAATCCATACACCATTCTAGGGGAGCATAGCTCTCCTATGGATGCCCTTGCAGAGGGGACTAAGGAGGCTGAGGACAACTGTCACAAGGGAGGCCCACAGGAAGGAGGCAGAGGACACCACAAGGAAAGGAAGCAGCTCCTGGTGGGGGACTCAGTTATTAGGGGGATAGAACTGGGGGGAGCAGGGAAAACTGAAGTAAGGTGCCTGACTGGTGCCATGGCTTGGAGAGATAGGAAGCACTTCCTCAGGATCACGAGAACAGCTGCACGGGAGTCTAAGCTGGATGTCATTGTCCACCTAGGGACAAATGACTTGGCTAATCATGAGATTAGAGCAGTGCAGAAGGACTTTGTAGAATTGGGAAGGGCCCAAGACAAGTAGCACACAATATCCTTTCTCTGAGGTGTTGCCTGTCAATGGCATGAGTGAGGCAAGGGCATTGCACCATGCAGTTCAATGAATGGTTGAAAAAATGGTGTGGAGCACAGGGGTTTGGCTTCATTGGGGACTGGGGTTCCACCTGGAGGGACACCAGCCTATACTGGCAGGATGGCCTGCATCTGTCCAGGAAGGGAACAAGTCTTTTGAGCAATCGGTTTAAATGCTTCATTGGCAAGCTTTTAAACTAGTCGAGGGGGGAGGCACTGATAAGCAGCAGGAAAATCCTAACCTCTCCCTACAAAACAGGGCACTAAATGAGAAAAAGACCGAGGTAGACAGGTCAGTGGGGGATGCTGCAAAAGAAGGTAAAGCCATCAAAAAATGGAGAGCAATGAGCACCAATGCCCGTCATCTGAGTAACAAGCTTCCTGAATTAGTGGCCTTGATGGAGGAGGAAAATCTGGATATCGTGGCAGTCACAGAAACATGGCACACACAAAACCATGACTGGGATATAAACATACCAGGATACACTATCTACAGGAGGGACAGGGAGGGTAAAAGAGGAGGAGGAGGAGTAGCTCTTTACACAAGGGAAGGAATCAAAGCAAGAGAACAAAAGGGAAAACAGGGAGGAGAAGAAGCACTGTGGGTAAATTTGGAGACCGTCAATGGCACCACAATCTGCACAGGGGTTGTATACAGACCCCCTTCTCAGGGGGAGGAAATGGACAAGGAAATGATTGAAAGAATACTTAGAATGGCAGAAAAAGGGGAGATATTTCTGATGGGTGATCTGAATATGCCAGATGTTAACTGGAGTGCAGTTGCAGCAGCCACTTCAAAGAGGGGGGTTATTCTAGATGCCCTACAGGGGGCATGCCTTAGACAACTAGTATTGAAGCCCACCCAAGAGGGAGCAATCTTAGACCTGGTTGTTCTCTCAAATGGAGATGAAGAGAGGATCACAGATGTAAGTGGGTAGCCATCTGGAACTAGCGACCATCGAACAGTATGGTTCACAATAAACACAACAATCGAGTCAAGCCATACAAAGGCAAAGTACTGGACTTTAGGAGGGCTGACTTTGCCAAAATGGGTGAGTGCCTAAGGAATGCACTAGCAAATGGGCAGGAAGGAGGGTGGAAGAACAATGGGGAATAATAAAACTGCCATCACAGAGGTAACAAGCCTTTGTGTGAAGCAAATAACAAAATGAAATGATGTAAGAAACCACTATGGTTCTCAAAGGAAGTGGCAGTGAAGTTCAAGAGAAAAAGCATTCAGGAAGTAAAAGGAATCACAGAAGGAGCAGGACAGAGAACTGTATCAGTTAAACCAAAAGGAAGCTGGGAAGGCAGTCAGAATGGCAAGGCTCAAACCGAGGAAAGATAGCCAACTCAGTTAAGAAGGGGATAAAACCTTTTATAGGTACATCAGGGCGGAAGGAAGACCAAGGGAGGTTAGTGAGGCTTAATAAAGAGGAGGGAGGGTGGGCAGAGGGTGACTGTGAAAAGGCAGAGATACTGAACAAATATTTTTGCTCAGTATTTACAAAGGAAGTGGGGGTGGTACCTAAAACAAACAGTAGAAACACTCTGGATACAGAAGTTGATACCAGCCCATTTACAGAAGAAAGGGTTCTGAAAGAACTCTTAAAACTGAAGGAGGACAAAACAATGGGGCCTGATGGGATTCATCCCAGAATTCTAAAAGAACTAAGGGTTGAACTAGTGACACCACTGACTACCCTCTTTAACAAATCATGGGAGGATGGGGTGGTACCCGAGGACTGGAGAAGGGCAGATGTGATTCCCCTTCACAAAAGTGGGAGCAAGGCAGAAGCAGAAAACTACAGACCTGTTAGTTTAACCTCAGTGGTAGGAAAATGATGGAATCACTTCTGAAGGAAAGAATTGTTGAGTATCTAGAGGCCAGAGGGGCTCAGGACCCAAGGCAGCATGGATTCACAGTGGGAAGGTCATGCCAGACAAATCTGATAGATTTCTTTGACTGGGTGACCAAAGTAGTAGACCAGGGAGGGGCTATGGACATGGCCTACCTAGACTTTAGCAAGGCATTTGACATAGTCCCACACAAAACACTAATATACAAGTTAGCCAGCCTGGGAGTGGGTCCCAAGATGACAGCCTGGGTAAAGAATTGGCTGGAGAATAGGATACAGAGAGTAATAGTAAATGGAGTCCACTCTGAAGAAAGGGGGGTTACTAGTGGGGTACTTCAGGGTTCAGTATTAGGACCGGTCCTCTTCAATGTCTTTATAAGCGACGCTGCAGAGGGACTGGAAGGAAAATATGTCTCTTTGCAGATGACACAAAGATCTGCAACAGAGTTGATGCACAAGGTGGGTGGAAAGGATGAGAAGGGACTTGGCAAGGTTAGAGGAATGGTCTAATGTATGGCAGCTTAGATTCAATGCTAAGAAGTGCAAGGTAATGCACCTGGGAAACAAAAACCCAGGGGAAGAGTACACAATGGGGGGTGAGATACCAACAACAACAAAAATGGAAAGGGACCTGGGGGTAGTCATATCAGATGACCTAAAGGTGGGCAAGCAATGTGAGAGGGCAGCAAGGAGGGCTGGGGATACTGGGATGCATAGGGAGAGGCATCACCAGTAGAAAACAGGAAGTTATTATCCCTCTGTACAGACAGTTGGTGAGACCCCATCTGGAGTACTGGGTGCAGTTCTGGAGACTCAATCTCTGCAAAGACATAGACAGGATGCAGGCTGTCCAGAGGAGGGCAACTAAAATGGTGCAGGGTCTGCACCGGAAGACATATGAAGAGAGACTTAAGGAGCTGAATATGTATAGCCTCGAGGTAAGGAGGGAGAGGGGGAACATGATAGAAACTTTCAAGTACCTCAAGGGAATCAACAAAGTCCAAGAGGGTAGCATCTTTCAAAAAAAGAGGTGTGCAAGAACAAGGGGGCACAATTTGAAGATAGAAGGGGCAGCTCAGAGGTAATTTAAGGAAGCATTTTTTCACAGAGAGGGTTGTGGATGCATGGAATGGCCTTCCGGAGGAGGTTGTGGAGTCAAAAACAGTGGTGGAATTCAAGCATGCATGGGACAGTCATAAGGCAATTCTAGGGGGTGGGGGTAGGAAGAAGTAGACTGCTGGTTAACTAGGATCTGCAGCTTATCCATTAGGTAGGGAAATGGGTGGACTGAGTGGGCCAAGCGGTCCTTATCTGCCATCAAAATCTATGTTTCTATGTTTCTAATCTAACAACCCATGCCTTTGGTTTCATGTAAAATGGTCAAAAAATAGAGTTATTACATTTTAAATTCTTTGATCGCGACTAACTAATGATCTTTAATTGCGAGCTTGCAAATTCTTTGATCACGAGATTCTTTGACCACGATCTTGCATCACGAGGTAAAAATAAATTCTTCTCAGCTCAGGGGTGGCCTAGAAACACAAATGACGGTGGATTTTGCTCAGGGGGCTTTGTTCTATCAAGGCATGGTGGTGGTTTCATCTAATTCTGCCAAAAATGTGCATTTGGTGATGCAGCACTGACAGGCTGACCACTGGCCTCATGGGGTGGCACCGATGGTCCCCAAGGGGTTCCACTGTGTGAATGTGACCATGCTCATGCAGGGGTCTGCAGTACACCAAACATGCCTGCGCCAGGTGTGCTCTGGATGCCCACAGCTGAAGCTGGTGTCGAAAAGGAGGGTGTCGCATGATGCTGGGAATGGGGGGTGGACAGTGCACTGCATGGTGTCTGTGATGCATGGGCACATAACTGTGTGCCCATTGTGGCCATGACAGCAGTGAATGCCTGTGTCTGCCTGCCAATGGCAGCGGTCACATCCTCCCACAACCGGTCCATCCCTGCCAGGACCAGAGCGGTGTCTCTGCTGCGACGCTCATCTACCCACTCCAGAGCTGCACGCAGTGCATCCACTGATGTTGCAAGCTGCCTCTGCTGGTGGACTGATGCTTGCAGTCTGTGGGTGTGCTCATCCTCCTTGGCATCCTGTCCCTCAGGGTGTGCACGGCCCTGATGCCCCGCACCCCTTGATGGTGGGTGCTGCACACCAGGACCAGGTCTGGGCATAGAAGACTTGGTTTGCTGGCCAAGGCACCTAGCTTCACCTGAGCTCTTTCCTTCTAAGACTGCTTGAAAGGCAGAGTAGAGAAACTTACCAGAGCAAGGGAGAAGGATTAAGACTTAGTTTGGCTAAGCAGATTTACTGTGTGGTGGTGTTTTGATTTTTTACTCACAGGGATTGCTACTGTTTGTGGCTAACATTTCATTGCTTTATTTTTCTCTGATTCAAATTGTTGTTGCTGGTATACCTTCTTCTGCATTATTACAAGGTGTGCCTACATGGGTGCTAACAGATTACTGCTGTAATCTTCTGATTCAAATTGTCTTTGCAAGGTATATCTTCTGTTACTGCTTTATTTTCTCTGGAGCAAAGTGTTTCTTACAGGGTATATCTTCTCTGAAATTACTGTATTACAGGTGGAGCTTACATTTTGTGACTTTTTATCATTGGGCTAAGCAAAATTACTGTTTGACACTGTGTTTTATTTTATTCTTGTTTGTTGAAAAGGTTTGTTGTCTCAGAGGTGTTTCAGTCTCCTTCTCACATTGAAGGAGCTAATTGCTTTCTCTCCCACAGCTCTTCCAAAGGATTAGGTGTGTATGTGGGGTGGAGCTGGCAAACTGTCAGTAATTTCCAACAGAAAGAAGGGTTAAAAGTCAGGTTAGTTGATATCTTGTAGGTGAAGACTTGGTTTGCTGGCCAAGGCACCTAGCTTCACCTGAGCTCTTTCCTTCTAAGACTGCTTGAAAGGCAGAGTAGAGAAACTTACCAGAGCAAGGGAGAAGGATTAAGACTTAGTTTGGCTAAGCAGATTTACTGTGTGGTGGTGTTTTGATTTTTTACTCACAGGGATTGCTACTGTTTGTGTAACATTTCATTGCTTTATTTTTCTCTGATTCAAATTGTTGTTGCTGGTATACCTTCTTCTGCATTATTACAAGGTGTGCCTACAGGTGTGTGCTAACAGATTACTGCTGTAATCTTCTGATTCAAATTGTCTTTTGCAAGGTATATCTTCTGTTACTGCTTTATTTTTCTCTGGAGCAAAGTGTTTCTTACAGGGTATATCTTCTCTGAAATTATTACAGGTGGTGCTTTACAGGTTTTACAGTTTTATCTAACATTAGGATAAGCTTCAGGGTTACTCCATTTGTTGTTGACTGATTGTTTCTGCTCTTACCTCCTTGTTCTTTCGTCCGTGGTTCTTCTTTTTAGGCAGGGGAAGGGCCCAGCCACCACCCCATCCCCAACCACCCCACTACACTCCTTTTATAGGGTACCACAGTTGTGACATTTCCTGTGGCAGAGCAGGAAGGGCGGATCAGTGGGCCTCCACAAGGTGATCTCATTTACAGGGCACTAGTAATTTAACTTGTTATAACAAGTTAAACAAAGCACAATTAAACCATTACTTGCATTTTTTTCCTTTTTTTTCCTTCTAATTACTCTGACTAGGTTACAAACCCAGCAACTTATTTGGAATGGATTTCATTAACTGCAGGTACTGTGGAACAATTTTCAGAAGGACAGTCTTACAGGATTTAGGACACTGTCCTACATGCTGGGCCTTTGGAGATCTTAGGTCTCAGCTCCGGGCAGCATGGGCAGAGATTGCACGCCTCAAATTTCATATTGAAGAGGAAATACATTATAAGAACCACCCGCCATTTCCCCAGCATCCAACAGAAAAACCTCGACCCAGAGGGTAGTTGGTCCAGGAGGTTGGCAGGTGGTTAGGAGGAAGCAAATCAGGTGCCCCATCACTCTCTGCTCTCCAACACATTACCTCCAAAAACCATATAAACGCTACAAACAGGTATCTGCCTCTATCTCTGAAATCAAATAAAGAGGCAGAAGACACTGCAGAGCAGGACACTGCGACACAGGAGCTAGCTCAACAATACTCACCCAAATCAGGAACCAAAACTAAACAAGCACAAAGGAAATCCAAAAACTTCTGATCATAGGAGACTCCCATGATTCGGGAGTTGATACCCATCTCCAGCCAGGGTGATGGTCAGATGTCTCCCAGGTACATCAGCATGGAGAGACACTGACCATTGCTAAAATTGTTCACAAAGCAGGAGAAAACATTGATGTCCTAGTACACATAGGGACTAATGATCTCGCCAGCCGGTCAGTTGTGGAGACCAAGGAACACCTGACTAAGCTGGGTGACAAACTATCATCTATTTCATCGGCATCTCCTTCTCTGAGATCCTGCCAGTCTGGGAGAAGGGAACAGATGGACGGAAGGTCAGAGAAGGAGAGATAGGGGAGCTAAACACGTGGCTCAAGGACTGGTGCCAGGAAAAGGACACAGATTTGTAGGAACTGGCAACAGTTCTGGGAGCGAAAGTTCTTTAAATTTGATGGACTGCATCTGACTAAAGAGGGAGTCAGTGCATTGGGGCAGAAGTTTGACGTCTTTGCAGAATATTTAAACTAGCAAATGGGGAGAGAGGTGCAGCACCCCATACGTCGAATGGGAAGAACACCCTCCCCTCAGCTAGTGGTCAAACAGGAATTCAGCATGTTTGCCATTCATTTGCATCACCAGGTAAGAAAAAGGTTTGTCTCCCATACGATGCAGGGGGTAATGCCAAACTTCACCCAACAACTAACACACCAAAATCTGGCCAATGGAAAATCATGTACACAATGCTCACAGCCTGGGAAATAAGATCCCAGACCTGCAGGCAATAATGTCAGAGGCTAAACTGGACATAGTAGCAATTAGTGAGACGTGGTTTACCAGTAACCACACTTGGGAGACTTCAGTACCTGGCTGTATTGTTCAGAAGAGACCGAGTGCAAAAGGGGGAGGAGTGGCCCTGTATGTTAATGAAAATATCAAAGCTACAGAAATTCAGAATACACATAAGGAGCCAGAAGAACTGTGGGTCACCCTGGAAACAGGAAATGGACAGCCATAAGAACTGGGGTTGTCTACAGGCCCCAGACCAGAGGGAGGACATAGACACATTACTGTTAGAAGATATACAAAACATGACAGCTAAAGGGGAGGTTCTGATAATGGGAGACTTCAACATGCCAGATATAGATTGGTCAATACCAGCAGGAACATCTGCCAGAACTAGACTCATAGTGGATTCCTGCAGGGAGGGCCTCAAACAACTGGTACAGCAGCCCACAAGAGACAGGGCTATCCTAGATCTAGTACTGACTAACAAAGAAGGGATCACAGATCTCCAGGTAGAAGGTCACCTGGGTCCAGTGACCATCACATGGTATGGTTCAATTTGGCTACTACATCTCAAATCACCCATTCCAAGGCAAAATATGGGACTTCAGAGAGCTGACTTTGATAAGATGGCCAACAGGAGTTAAGCTAGCCTGGCAAAAGAAACACAGGTGAGGAGGTACAGGCAAAGTGGGCAAGCATTAAGGATACAATACTTGAAGCAACATCCCATTGTGTTAGACAGAAAAGGAAGTGCAAAGAAAAAGGAAACCACTTTGGTTCTCAAATACAGTAGCAGAAAAGGTCAGAGCCAAAAGGCTGGCCTTCAGAAAATATAAGGAACACAGCGGGATGAAGATAGGAGGCATACCAAACTGCCCTAAGGGAAGCAGGTAAGGCAGTAAGGCAGGCAAAGTCCCAAACTGAGGAAACACTAGCACGAACAGTAAAAGAAGGTGACAAGACTTTCTATAGATACATTAGTGAAAGGAGAAAGTCCAGAGGGGTATTGCATGCTTAATGGAGAAAAAGGGAGCATGTGAGGAGGAGGACCCTGTAAAGGCATCTATCCTAAATAGATACTTTTGCTCAGTATTTACTGAAGAGAAGGTAGGGCAGGGCCCACAGCTCAGCATCATGGACACAGGGGAGGAGGTGAGCACTACTCCCTTCACAAAAGAAAGGGTCCTACAAGAGCTTGCAAGCTCAGGGTGGATAAGGCAATGGGACCTGATGGCATACATCCCAGGGTACTTAAGAGCCAAGGAGGAACTAGCAGAGCCATTAGCAGAATTGTTTAGTGAGTCTCTGAGCACAGGGAGAGGTCCCAGAAGACTGGAGAAGGGCTCATGTGATCCCGCCCACAAGAGTGGTAGCAGGGAGGAGGCGGGGAACTACAGACCAGTCAGTCTTACCTCAGTAGTGGGCAAGATTATGGAGGCACTCCTTAAGGAAAGGATAGTGCAACACCTGGAATCCATAGGGGCACAGGATCCAAGACAGCATGGGTTTACAAAGGAAGGTCCTGTCAAACTAATCTCATAGATTTTTGACTGGGTAACCAGAGTGGTGGGACCAAGGGGGAGCAGTTGATGTTGCCTACCTTGACTTCAGCAAAGCTTTTGACACTGTTCCACATAGAAGATTGATAAATAAGCTAGGTAGGCTCGGGGGGTCAGAAGTTGGTCAACTGGGTGGCAAACTGGTTGACTGGCAGAAAACAGAGAGTGGTGGTAAATGGTACACAGTCAGAAGAGATGCAAGTCACAAGTGGGTACCTCAGGGATCAGTCCTGGGCCAGTCCTATTCAACATCTTCATTAGTGACCCCGCAGATGGACTAGAGGGTAAGGCTTGTCTGTTTGCAGATGACACCAAGATCTGCAACAGAGTAGATGATCCAGATGGGTGGGCAGAATGAGAAGAGATCTGGATAAACTAGCAAAATGGTCAGAAGAGTGGCAACTGGGATTTAATGCAAAGAGTGCAAAATCATGCACATAGGGAAGAGAACCCTGAAGCCACTTATAGGCTGGGAGGAGTTGCTAGCAGTCACAAAGGAAGAAAGAGACTTGGGCATCATCATCACTGATGACCTAAAATCATCCAAGCAGACCTCTAAAGCAGTAGGTAAGGCTGGGGGTGTAGGGTGTATGTAGGGTATCACAAGTCGTAAGAGGGAGGTAATAATCCTCTGTACAAGACATTGGTTAGGCTCCATCTGAGTACTGCAGTGCAGTATTGGAGGCCACACCTTCACAAGGACATTAACCAAATTGAGGCAGTCCAGAGAAGGGCAACCAAAATATGAGGGACTGCATCAGAAGACATATGAGGACAGATTAACGGAGCTCAATATGTATACCCTTGAGCAAAGGAGGGAGAGAGGTGATATGATCGAGACATTTAAACACCTTAAGGGCATAAACAAGGTGAAAGAGTCTAACATGTTTAAATATAAGAAAAATTGCAGGACAAGAGGACACAGCATGAGATTAGAGGGAGGCCGATTAAGGGAATGTGAGGAAATTCTTTTTCACAGAAAGGGTGGTAGATGCATGGAATAGCTTACCACAAGAAGTGGTGGCTATGAATACAGTGCAGGGCTTCAAACAGGCATGGGATAGGCATAAGGGAGCAATACAAATGACTATGAATAGATAGGTCACTGACAGAGCAAAGGCCGATGGCACATTTATAAGGTAGAAAAAGAAATGGGCAGACTGGATGGGCCTTGCGGTCCTTATCTGCCGTCAACTTCTATGTTTCTATGTTTCTATGTCCACAGGCAGTGCACTGATGCTGCCCCTTGACCCTGTAACCCCAAGTCCATTGGCTGACTGCTGATGCTGCCCTTCCAGTTGCCACTCACCAGGGCTCATTGGTGCCACCACAGTGGCTGCAACAGTCCCATTGTCCTGTACACACACCAGTGCTGCCCCACTGGTGGTGATAGGCACAGCCTGGGACTGTGATGACACACAGACCTCCACGGCAGCACCACCCACAGCTATGGCTGCGATGTTACCTGCTGTGTGGCCATCCCATGGCACACACGTGTCACTGCCCATGCCATTAGCGACATCATCATCGGTGACGGACTTGGCACCAGCCTGAGTCACAGCATGCTGGCATCTGTGGATGCTGGCACGTTGGGACACGGGTAGGGCCACCTCGGCACCTGTTCCAACTACATCAGTCTGGACAGCCAGGCGGGCCCACTGTCACACTGAGCTATGTATACCTGTGGAGGTGGAAGGGCCCTCCTCCATCTCCATCTGACTGTCCTCAGTGGACAGGCCCACCACCGCTGACCCATGCAGACGCTCAGGATCTGTAAGGGAAAACAAAGGTGCATTACTGCATGTGACCTACCCTGCTCCCCCAATAGACAGACCATGACCTACCATACAGTAAAGGGCTACCACCCGTCTGGAAGCCACCACCCAGAACACCCTCAATGGCACTACGCTGCATGCTTCCAGCAACCCTCTCCTCCTGTGGGGTCAGGTGTACCACCTCCGGCTGTCCCCCACCTGTCGCAGCTCATGCTGCCCTGATAGCAGCCACCTTCTCCTTTATCCTCCTCCTGTCCATGCTCATCTTCTTCCTGCACTCCTGCACAGAGTGCTGGTGGCTGCCATGCAGGTTCACTGCATGTGTCACCTCCTCCCATGCAGCAGCACAGGCCTGTGGTGTTCCCTGCCATCCGCTGAGAAGAGGCTCCTTATCCAGGTAGGCATCAAACAGGGCATCGGTCTCGGCCTTGGTGAAATTAGGCCTCCTCCTCCTCCCACCACAGTGTTCCTCCTCTCCCACAACTTGCTTGGTCATTATTTAGCTTGTAAGAATGAAAGTTGTTACCTGTGACTGTGCAGCCCATACATGTCCCAAGACCCACAGTCCACACTCCCAAACAGCATGCAACTCACCAATAGACTGCAATAACTGACTATGGCCAGTGCAGCCCGATATCACACATTTATAGTGCAACCCATGCAAATAAGGCGAGGTATAACTTTAAGTGGATGCAAATTGCAGTGCTGCACCATTGAATGGCTGATTAGATGATTTACATATGACGACTGAATATCGTGCTGTTGTGCTTTTCGCAATTGTGTTGAACGTGCTGAGCCAAGGGTGTAGTTCTGTGACATGCACAGTACACACCTCACTGCGCATGCCCAGATTGCTGACACAGGCGTCTGCTGCACTGCTGATGTGCTGTGCATGGGAAGCAATGCAGGGCATGGCCACCATTATGCCAGTGGCTCTACAGCGATGTTAACCTATATGGCGCTGTGGCAGTGGGCCATCATAGGCGCACTGGGGCAACAGCGCAGTAGGTTGCTACTGGAGGTAGCACACAGGCATCCAATCTAGCTACACGCATTGGGTTCTAAAGGCACTGTGCCTGTCCATGCGCCACAGCCCCTTGACCCTGTGCCTGACCTTGGCCCCCTAGGTGCCATGCATCAGGCATGGGTGCATCACTATCACGCTGTTCAGTGACAGTGCAATAAAGAATGGCAGTGCTGTACCACGCAGCATCTGCATGTGGTGAGGCCGCACTGCAGAGCGCCATTTTGAGCTGACTGCACTAGTAGAATGGCGTGGAGGAGGGCTGCACAGTGGACCCAAGTAGAACTGGCCAACCTAGTGGCCATAGTAGAGCCTCTCTATGGCCCACTGTTTGGGGATGCACCCCTGAACAGGTCCAGGAGCCAGGTGTGGGAGGAGGTGGCCAATGCACTGGAGGAGGCCACAGGAAGGTGGCAGACAGGTATGGCGACCTGCGGATGAGGGAACCAGACCTGCTTGCTCACCTGTGGTCATGTGCCAGGAAGGGCATGGTGCCATGGCCAGGTAGGTGTTACATCCACACACTTTTATCTTCCATATGGTTGTCACGGTTGTATTTGTCCAGAACATGGGGGAGGGACTGTTCGGTGTTGGCTGTGGTGGTGTTATCAGGGTGTGGGGTGGGTGGGTCTGGCTTGGTGGGAGTGCACACACATGGGGGCAGGGGGACTTTACTACAGGATTGTACTGATGTTTCTTGCTCCATGTTTGCACCACAGGGCCAGAGGAGAGGTGTCTAGCCCGGGAGATGTGGCACCAGCAGGAAGACAGGGCCACTAGGAGGGGTGATGGTCAACAGTGCCCGAGGGACCGGCCTGATGATGGTGAATGCAGTACCTCCATGATTACTATTGCATGCTGTGTAATAGGGTGGGCAGCGGGGCATGGCCACCATCCATTGACACCACTGCCATGCACGCAACTTGTTACAGTCAGCACTGTCCAGTGGCACTGCATGTCTGGGAGTGCATCGATGGTGGTCCATGCGTGCACTGGGTACATGGCTGTGCCACTGCCTTCGCACCACATAGCCATGTCACTAAGCCACGGTGGTGCTGTGCATGAATTGGCCAGTGGGTGTGTGCAGTGATCCGCATGGCTGTATGCGCCTGGGTGGGCAGATCTTGTGGACGTGATCACTGTTGGTGGTCACACACCATCACAGAGGCATGTCCCATGGCCGTATGCCATGCACAGTGGGTGGGCTGTATGGGACTGTGCATTCACACCTATTGACTATGATTCCTTGTTGTAGGTGTCTGCCAGCTGCAGGAGATTAGGGAGGCATTGTGGGAGATCCTCAATGTGGCCAGGGCTTCTTTGGAGATCCTGCAATGGACTGACCAGCTTGGGGTCTGAAGAAGGCACTGGAGGCGGAGCAGCCAGAGCGGGGAGCGGGGCTGCTGTTGGTCATCCTTCTGCCCCTGATATCTCCTACCCCCTGGACCCACCCTCACACCCCTCCTTTCTTGTCCCATTTGTTCACCCCTGCCCCTTACCCACCCCCACCTTGTTTGTGGCCCTCTCCCCAACTTTGTACATAGTTTTGTAAATAGTTCCTTTTGATATGTTTTTTGAATACAAATAGTTTGATATGAATACTGTGGTGGTCTCTGATTTGCAGTGGGCTATAGGTGCTCAGCTGCAGTGGTGTGCATGGTGTCAGGGATGGTACAGTCATGGGTATTTGTGTGTGTGTCCATGGGGAGGTCACTATGGTGTGGGGGTAGCTATCAGTCAGTGTCTGTGGTGTGTGTATTGTGCCCTGTGCACTAGATGACTGTGTGCTGTGGTTCATGGTGCATACTCTGTGTCCATGGCACCTCTGTCAGCCCTTCCATGGCCTGTGCAGCTGACAAGCTTGCATGTCTGTGACCTGCACGGTCTGCTGGCATGTCAGTGGTGGCTGTCCTTGCAGGGCAGCCACTGTACCAGTCTCAATGCTGGGTGCCTCCTGTCACTGGTGTGGTGCATGTCTGCCTTGGGTGACACTGTGGCCTCCGCAGTTGTTGTCCCACCTCCATGCTGTGGCTTGTATGTGTTGCAGGGGATGTGCACCACTGCCTGTGACTTGTGCTCCAGGCAAATGATGGTGGCGTACATGTCCACAGTGCCTGCGCAGGGTGGCTGGCACTCCTGTGCCATGAAGGACTGCAGGTTGTGTGTACACGGTTTCCATGGGCCCATGCTGGGGGCTTGGTAGCCCCGCTACTGCGTCCCTGTGTTGTTGTGCCCTTGGGTATGAGTGGGTGTTTGTCCATGCACTGTGTGGCATCTGGTGTGGTGCATGTTTCCATGCACCACTGTGGGTGTCTGCGCTGGCTGTTGTGGCCAGTGCTAGGTTGGGCTGTGTCCTTGGGAGGGTGTGCAGGGTGCTGTACCACTGGTGGTGGTGTCCAGGGCATGCCCTGTCCTGTATGGAGTACCTTGTGTGCTGACTCATGGTCGGTCTCTCAGCTGTACCTCAGGGGGCTGCGCATGGTAGCACTGTGTATGCCGTCATTGCATCGCTGTGTGCTGTCACCCGCTGATGGGTGCTCATGGTGGGGCTGACTTGCATGGTTCTGTGTTGCACAGGGTTGCATTGTCACAGTGGGGGTGATGACATGCATGGGGTTTCCTGCAGTGGTGGATGCTGCTCCTGGGCAGGGTGTCTGGGGGTCACGGTACAGAGTGTGCTCTGCATTGGGGGGATGGTTTAGGACCGGGTGGTCAGCCCTCCTTGTGTGCCAGTCACAGCTTGCCAGGGGGTGTGATGGGGCACCATGGCCCGGCTGTGGGTTGGTTGCTTGCCTCCATGGGCCAGTGGTTATTACAGCCCTCCCCCAGTTGTGTAGTGCATGGGGTGTGGGGGGATGATGTCTGTTCTGCTGTGTGTTCCTCTGCCCATTTGTGGCATGAGTGATGGATCCCTACCTCCCTGGTTGTGCAGTTGCATTGCTGCCCTGCTGCTGGGGGGCATCCCTGGTTGCAATATGACACCTCTGGACTGCTCAGCTGAACATCTCTTGTTGCGCTATGGCGCATCAGATCTGCTCAGCTTCCCTTCCCTAGTTGCACTATGGCACATCAGATCTGCTCAGCTTCCCCTCCCTAGTTGTGCTATGGTGCATCGGATCTGCTCAGCTTCCCCTCCCTAGTTGCACTGTGGCGCAGGTGGTGCAATATTCAGTCATCGGCTATAGGCGCAGGTCGGCCGGCTCAGTTTTTGAATATCGCGCCTCTTGCACATGGGCACAATGGACTTGCGCTTGCTCCTGCTATTGTGCACTTTTTGGGTGCAGTTTGAATATCTGGGCCCATATGTACAACTAATGTTTAGCATTTCAATGTCAGACTTTTCTGTTCTTTCACCAACTCTTTCAATAAGACATTACCTAAATACATATTAAGTGACACAATATCCAAACAATAAATACAATAAAAACATGTTTTTTTCTTCACATCATAACATAGTAGAATATAAACCTACAGTAAATGTTCTAAGTACTACTTAGAATTATGTACAGACTCTCTATCTCTCAAAATTTAACTCTTTTTTACTATCAACAATCCATCACGCACAGTTTGAAAATGGGAAATTGTAATACGTAGTTACAACTTTGTGGTACACATCACAGACCAGATACTTGCCTCTAACCCTTAGATTATAGTGACCATTAACAATATGCAAAAGAGTTACAATGGTTCTGCATTCAGTTACCATATATTTAAGCAATATTCCATGAGATGGTATTGGTGATGTCAGCATTTATCCATGTTCTGGGGTATTGTTTGGCAACAAGGCGCTGTCGAGTATCCAAAACACACCATGCGTGGTAAATCCTGTCATCACCAACATCTTCAAGTGGCACATTGCAATTATACACTGTCCTGTTTTTTGGGTCAGATAGAAAACAGTAAATAAAAGTTTATTTCCCCTATTTAATTGAATTTTACTGTGGTTATTTTCACACTGGAAAAAATACTCCCCGATTGCTAGACTGCCCTGCTACTGAGGATGTATACTTTTGTTTCATTATTCTCAGTTGCACTGTATTTTTAGGGTATGGGTTGTGAGCGAGCAGCCAGTTGAGATGCCGAAAACGGTGACGGACAGCACATTGCAGGCGTAATTCTCTTGTGCTTGATTTTCAAGAGTCTGTTCTTTGTAGGGTTTTGTCTCTTAATGAGAATAAGGTATCCATTTTTTTTTTCTTTTAACGACTAGTGTTTTTTATTTAGTGAAGCGGGTGTGTATGCAAGTGACAAAGATGTTGAGATGTGTGGACCGAGACGGGTGTCATAGTGATTTATGCAGTTATCACTCAACATGTTGGCTGTCATCTTAGTTTGTGTAGCAGTGAAATTATTAAACTAAAGTGTGTTTGCATTTAGCGATCAGCTGCGGCATGCAGCAGCTTTGTGGGGTTCAATATGGCAGTTTTGTTTCCAATTTCTGTGGTCAGATGGGTTTTAGAGATACAGCTGTCCACCACCTCTTTTCATATAGTGATTGCAGCTTTTACAACGAGAGAGGTGTGTCAGGTTACCAATGAGATTAGAGGATTGATACATCATTTTTATGCCCATTATATAATAGGATATAACTTGTTATATAAATGTACTTATCATAACATATCTACTGTATACTTCTGATGTTATACTTATGGTCTACAGTAGCACTCTTCTCCTGCTTCACTTGCACCACTGGTCTCACCACACCTTTCGTTGACACTATAAAAATATCAACACTTTAATTATTATAATTGAAATATTTCAATATCTAACAAAGCTTTTACTGTATTACATACAGATCACATACTGCACTGCTTCCATTCAACTATATGTGACAATTCTAAATATCAAACAGTAGAACATCTTAAAAATAGTACTATAAAAGCTGCAATACACAGAAGGGCTAGAATATTCACACTGCATCAGGTAGTGGTAAAATCCTTGCTGCAGCAGTACTGAGGTGTTTCAAGAAAATTGACACAGCAATAAACAACAGTGCTGCGACACGGTCAGTACAATAGAATGTGACACTTTCACCACCTGCATCATGTGTGGTACAGTACCACTGTACCACTGGAAGTCGACACGCAATAGTACATCGACAACACAGCACAAGTGCTGTTCTGCTATGTACATCAGCCACAATAATAAATGATGGACACCTACATGTTACCATATTCCATGGGAAATGCAAATGGTAATATTTCTGTGTTAGTGTGGACCAATTTGCACACAAGCAAGCCAATTACCAGTGTCTTGTAGGTGGTGCGCTGCCACAAAGTGACCATTGTATACTGACGGACATGCCCTTCAGCATCAATGCACCCCCTTGCCGAATCACATCCTTACAACATTAAAAGTGTCCCTTGTAGTCCACTGCAGGCAATCCCATCATGTGCTCAGAGTCTTACTATAAGAAAACATTCCTGCTAGTCAAGTACAACCAACTACTCACTCAATCACACACTTACTATATGGAAATATCCATACTGATCCAGAACCAAAACCTATCATCCACCTGCTGGTCTTTCCATGATATATATAACTGCGATGTTCCTCTGGATCCCACCCCATGCCCAAATGCAGACTTACCATGATATATTTAAAGCTAGAGGTGCACTAACCCTTATCACAGCCTAACTGTGACATTAATTGATAAATCATGATGTCTGTTGGCCCAGTGGTTGCATCCAGGCCAATTCAAGGGAATACAATTAACCAGTACACTGGTTGATAGCTGTACCCCCCTACCAACCCTACCACTGTGCCATGACAACCTCCTCCCTCCGTCAGTCAGCAGCAGACATCAGCTTCCCACCTGCAAAACAGCTACACACCCAACAACTGATAGCATGTAGTGTGGCTGTACTCCGATTACTACACAACATGGCCCACTGATTGTACACACTATAGTGTACTACATAGTCCTAATGTGTGAATCTATAGTTTCATTAACACATTGGGACTGTCTACTATACTATATTCAACATGTCTAATGGCCCACACTGTGTGCCAGTGTATGTACAGTCATAGTTTATGTTGTCAGACTATGCTCAACCAGGTGGCTTGCAGGTAGGTAACTGCTGACCAACATTGAAGGAGGTGGAGTGGAGTAGCAACAGTGACTGTCTGGGTAAGTAGACAAGTACTGCTATGCACCACACTACTGTCTCAGTATATTACCCACAATCATGCTGGATGCAAACACTGCACCACTAGGGCTGTGATAAATCCATGAAGCACGTGATTTGCTTCTGGCAAGGCTACGCTGTATGATCCGTGTTATATACTGTATATATCATTGAAAGACCAGAATTGTGCAAGATGGAGTGTGCACTACTCCACTAGGGATATAACAGCAGAGCCAAAATTGGCTCACAGCAGGTAGATTAGACCACCAGGGATTGTAAACCAATGCATAGCCTAGCATTAGCAAGTGTGGTGGGGGGGAGATGATGGCAACACACAATAGTGCCAGAGATCAGATTGTATTCACAGATAGAAGCTCCTGTCTTTCACTGTGTAATACAGCACCTCAGCTGTGTTTAGCCAGCCATTGTTTTTTTTTTTTTCACTTTACTGTGTGTGACGCAAGTAGGGGTTTCACATACATATACTTACCACATGCCAGTCTGGATATAGAGATGTGCAGACTATGTATGGCCACAATCACCTTTACTTCCGTCACATGCATTAATGATGTAGCATGGTGCATCAGAATTCATGGAGTGCATAATCCCTTTTTGAACAGTACACTGGGACGTATCAGTGTGTTGTACATGTTGCAACTGTATTGCAGCATACACAACCATTTTTAATATCTCATCCCAAGTTAAATCTGTCACTTGTTATTCTCTTTGTATTCTAAAATTACACTGTATCAGTCATTATACTGGAGCATTTATCAAAGTCATGTTATGTCTTTTAACCAACAAGGTAACAGACTTTCCATACGCCACACTATAACAAATAAATTCTCTTTATTACTGATACTAACAATTTTTACTTCACAAGGCAGTCAATGTTACATACTAGCATACTAACATACTAAAATGCCAGCAGAATAGGCCTAACAGTCTTTCGCATCTGCTAGTTTGGTCAGCCTCCACCCTGGGAGCTGACCTTGCTGCTCCCCTCATCTTCTCTGGCTTCTCCCTTCACAGTTCCAGATATTCTTGCTGCATTGGATTTTGCTTCCACAACCCTTCTCCTGTGCCTGTCCCACCCCCTCTTGAACCCCTCCACCGTCTCTGCCTCCACCAGCCCCCTAGGCAGCGCATTCCATGGTTCCACCATCCTCTCAGTAAAGTTGCACCTCCTCCTTTCTCCCCTGAATCTTCCTCCCTCCAGCTTCTACCCATGACCTCTAGTGGTGCCCTCCTCCTTCCTTCGAAGCACCCTGATGCTCCTCCCTATTTACCCCTTCATGTACCTGAATACCTCTATCATGTCCCCCCAGTAGCTTCTCTCTTCCAATGTGTACATATTCACCTCTTCAAGCTTCTCCTCATAGGTCCTGTCCCCCAAGCCCCAAATCATTTTGGTTGCCCTCCTTTGCACCCTCTCCAGGAGTTTAATGTCCCTCTTTAAGTGTGGCCTCCAAAACTGCATGCAGTACTGAAGGTGTGGCCTCACCAAGCAGTTAAACAGAGGGAGTATCACTTCCCTCCTTCTGGAGGTGATCCCCCTAGCGATGCATCCCAGCATCCTGTTGGCCTTGGCTGCTGCCCTTCTACAAGTCTCTGACTTGTTCAGCTTGACATCCACCACCACCCCCAAGTCCCTCTCAGCATCGAGACTTGTAGCAAAAAAGAGGGCATATTTTTACCTGCAGACCACTATTCTGTGCACATTAACACCTGCCACTATACATATACACCACTCTGGAGTGATAGAGTATATTGTGCCTAGACTGTATGACTTGCCATAGTCTGAAGAAAACAGGTTTGGCCACAAAAGTACTACACATCACACAGTTCATGTGCCTTACTATGTATTGTACTGTTACAGCACTGCACCTTTCTGATATTACATACTGTCTTGGCATAGCTGTGCAAGTCTCACAGCACACAAAGTTGTACATATATATATGTATATATATATATATATATATATATATATATATATATATATATATATATATATATATATATATACTAGGAAAAAACCCGTATAATGCATTAGTTAGGGTTGTTCCACAGTGGCAAGTGAGGAAATTAGCTGTTAGGCTGAAAACCCTAACTCCGACCCACCGCCCCCCAGCACCACACACACACACACACACACACATACACATGCAGTATGGGGAGGACCAAGTCAACACAACCAATGACAGACATCCAGCAGCAGGTGACAGAAATATCAAACAATTGTCTAAATGTACTACGAGACATCCCCACCCACCTGACCAAGTACTGCATGCTCAGTGGAGATCAACAGCAAAACTGAGGCCATGTACACCAAACGTACACATCCCTGATTGCAGCTGCACACAACGTACCACACTTAGTAGTTGCATGGCCTTACCTACCGATGCCCCACACCACACCACAACTGGTACTGTGCTGTTAGTCAATATAAATGCTGAAGGTGCATGATGACAGTTGTAGAAAGGTTTTAACACTAGTGAGTATACATTAATTAAGAAAAGTACATAAATTACTACAAGACACTAGCATGCTCAAGATAAAAAGTAGTGTTACATTTAGTATGTGATTTACATAGTAGTACATTTACTGCAATGGTTTACTCAAGATAGAGGCTGATGTAACGTATGGAAAGCATTGCCTGTTCAACGCTGTGAAATTCGTACGCCAGTATCAGATGCATTCTTACTGATGAAGGTGTACTGCTGATGTACATACATAGACCTTCAGTGTGTTTCAATACTAAAGATGCAGTAAGTATTCTTTGTGAAGAAACAGTGTAATTGCATGGATCAGGCCAAGCAACTACAAATATCACTAGCACTACTGAGCCAACAATGGCGTACCTGTATCGGAGATGTATATAGGATAGATTTTCCTGTAGACACTTACTGAGTATGTTGTACCTGATAAAGACAATCTCATTGCATCTGTGATGACTAACTTATTCAAATAGTAATACATTTACTATTGTTGCAATGAGTGATCTATGCCACTTATGGACACAGTGTAATTTTTTTAACAGTTGTTTCATACTCAGCTGTATTCCTAGTGCTTGGGTTTGCCACACTTCTGTCACTGATGCTATCAAAGTGATAACTATATTAATTGTGGTACAACAGGAATCAAGTAGGTATGGTGTAGATATAAACAGAATGTCTTTTAGTATTGATTTAACTCACAGTGGGGTAAGTGTACTAGGACAGCAGGGGTTATTCTCTATCACTGACTCTGTCAGTTATAATCACACTAAGGTTTCGATGACTGTAATGATCAATTACACTGTTCATCTTCATGAGTTCATATTCACAGCCATTCTCCAGTAACTAGACAGTGTATGGTGTAATTGGGTGGGACACTGTGTGAAAGCTGCTGCAGTGCCTAGCAGAGGAAGAGTATCTACCCATAAAGACAATTAAGCAATAAGGCATAACCAACAGTTATATTAAATGGTCTGTTAATCACTCTGTAGGGGTTCAATGTTGAATGAGACATAACCGCAGTGCCATGTCACTAGACAGTGATAAACTGACCATTAACATAATACCGCAAGTGACTTATTGCTATCATAATAAACTGTTTTTTAAACAACATTAAACCATGTTCATCATATAGTTAGGCTCTACATGTATGTTAATAAAACTAAACATAAGGCTGTTACAATGTTTACAGTCAATTAAGCTGCATTTCTCAAACCCTTGTTATAATCAGAGATATTATACCTGTACAGCTCCTTGGTTTTGCTGAACTCTGTATGCTCAGGTGGCCCTACATGTGGTGTGGTCTGGTGTGAGAGTATCAGTAGAGTAAGGCCATGCAACTACTAAGTGTGGTACGTTGTGTGCAACTGCAATCAGGGATATATACGTTTGGTGTACATGGCCTCAGTTTTGCTGTTGATCTCCACTGAGCATGCAGTACCTGGTCAGGTGGGGTGGGGATGTCTCGTAGTACATTTAGACAATTGTTTGTTATTTCTGTCACCTGCTGCTGGATGTCTGTCATTGGTTGTGTTGACTTGGTCCTCCCCATACTTGCATGTGTGTGTGTGTGTCTGTGTGTGTGGTGCTGGGGGTGAATTCGAGTTAAGTTTTCAACCCTAACAGCAATTTCCTCACTTTGCCGTTGTGGAACAACCTAACTAATACATTATACAGAGTTTTTGCCTCTAGTGTATATATGAATATATATATATATATATATATATATATATGTACAACTTTGTGTGCTGTGAGACTTGCACAGCTGTGCTAAGACAGTATGTGCTGTGGAACACCCTAACTAATGCATTAAATGGAGTTTTGCCCTAATTTCCCTTCTTTTTGAGAATGATAATAGAAATAGTGAGATGTAATGCAGCGCGAGGCATGAGGGCCCTTTGGGCCCCACACTCCTGCCACATGATGTCTTGTGGCATAGTAACAGGAAGAGCAACACAAACAGAAGAGCTAACAGTGGCGCACATGGTAATGCAAGCGCAAATGACAACAGAAATGGCAATGCACACGGTGGCATAGACGGGAACAGTCTGCCACGTGATGTGTTGTCACATAGTAACATGGTGCCTGCAAATGGAAATGTCAATGGGCATGGTGGCGCAAAGTGAAACAGAAGAGAAACAGTACTGTGACACAAATGGCAAAAATAACAAGCATAGCGCAAATGAAAAGCATAAAGGATAGCACATGAGGGCCCCGCGCTCCGGCCGTAATGCAACAGCGGGAGCACTAGGCCCAAAAGACCCACCTCCCACATGATGTCTTGTGGCATAGTAACAGGAACACAACAACAAACAGAAGCGCTAACAGTGGCGCACAAAGGTAATGCATTAATGAGAACAGAAAGGAGGTAATGAACGCGGTGCGTGAAGGCAGAGATGAGTGTGCCGCGTGATGTCTTGTCACATAGTAACATGCTGCCTGCAAATGGAAATGTCAATGGGCATGGTGACGCAAAGTGAAACAGAAAGAAACAGTATAGTAAACACAAATGGCAAAAAATAACAGAAGCATAGCGCAAATGAAAGCATAAAAGGATGATGCGCGGTGGCATGAGGCGTCAACGGTAAGTGAAACGGGCATGGAACCGCCAAGCAGAAAGGGCAATGGTAACAGTAATGTAAGCTCACAGGCTGGTTTTCCCCAAAAGCTGAATAGAGAAAGACAGTGAGTACAAAGAATGTATGCATAATAATGGGTATCAGAGCAGAAAATGAGGACTTGGAATACTAAATAGGTTATATCTCAGGAACCGTATGACGTGGAAAAAAAATTTAAAAGTAGTATGATTTATGACTGACCTGGCTAGTTTTTTATTTAGCCCCAGATTTTCAAACAAAAAGTCCGTATCTCACACCATTTCCGAGATACGTGCCCTGAAAGGCGCAGCGAATGCCGTAATGTTATCCTATGGGAAAAAAAGAGAAGTTCAGAGCACCATACACTTTTCCCTGTAATATTTTTTCACCAAACCACTGAAAGGCACATCTGTGGGCTGTTGGCTGTCTTCCTCAAATTTCAGGAAAAAAGACCAAACTGTTAATTTTGCAGCAGGGTGCTAAAGTTCCTGTAATACATCAGGCGCCGTAATGTTATCCTATGGAAAACTGTCAACTTTGAGTGCAGTAACTTTGCTGCCATGTAATATTTTTTCAATACAACACTAAAGGGCCATCTGTGAGATGTCGCTGATTCTCTCAAATTTCATGCCCAAACTCCCAACCGTTCTTTTGCAGTGCAGTGCCAAAGAATTGCTGTCATTTTCCACAGACTAGAAAATTACTGTCGCAATTTGAAAGCTTTCTAGCATTTGATGACATTCGTGAGCACGAAGTACATTGCAAAAGTACTTTTCAGAAATCTGAAAACATATTTCTGGGGTGTTCTACCCTAAATAAAGACATGGCTAGCATCCTCAGGGTCCGACTAGGTGAATACAAAAGAATTAGGTTGCTAGAGGGTCCCAAATTTAAATGCCAAGCATTTTTCTAATCACCAACTGAAAACAAAATGGCCAATTTGCGAAAGTAACAGGCCCATTTGTGAAAGTAAAAATGCATTTTCGAAAGTGTTGAACTTTTTGTTAACTTTTCCCATTGACTTATAATGGGAAATTGTTTTTTGAATAACTTTTGAACCGTTTAATATTTTTTCACCAAATCTTCAAAAGGCACATCAGGGACCCCTGCCACACAATCCCTGAAGATTTTGGACCGGTCGCACAAACCGTGCGACCTGTTCTCGCGACCGTAGAATTCCAGAAAAAGCATAAATGCATGCGCAAATCACGCTTAATAACTCCACAGCCGTGTATCCAACTGGTACAAAACTTGGCATATGCCAAGGCCTATAGTTCTTGATCAGGGTATACCAAATTTCAGCCAAATCTGTCAAACAGTTGCAAAGTTATTAGGTGCAAATTTTGAGGTTTAACATAGAAATGGCTCCTCAACCTAACTATAGGTAGCAATACTGTGCTACCATAATATATATATATCTATCTATATATGAGAGAGACAGATATATAGATATATACAGTGTGTGTGATATATATATATATATATATAAGACAAAGAACCTCTGTCGCAAACACTGAGAGCAAGGAGTTACCAAAGGGCATTTGGCTGGAAGCCAAGTTTCAAGAAAATACAAAATCACATTACCCCCACAATACAAAGCATCATGGGCTGCATATGCAAATCACCACAGAATGTTATGCTGGTCCAACTTAAAGCAGAATTGCATGGTGCCGAAGGGTCTTACCTCAGTAGTGGGCAAGATTATGGAGGCACTCCTTAAGGAAAGGATAGTGCAACACCTGGAATCCATAGGGGCACAGGATCCAAGACAGCATGGGTTTACAAAGGAAGGTCCTGTCAAACTAATCTCATAGATTTCTTTGACTGGGTAACCAGAGTGGTGGACCAAGGGGAGCAGTTGATGTCGCCTACCTTGACTTCAGCAAAGCTTTTGACACTGTTCCACATAGAAGATTGATAAATAAGCTAGGTAGGCTCAGGGTGGGTCAGAAGTTGGTCAACTGGGTGGCAAACTGGTTGACTGGCAGAAAACAGAGAGTGGTGGTAAATGGTATACAGTCAGAAGAGATGCAAGTCACAAGTGGGGTACCTCAGGGATCAGTCCTGGGGCCAGTCCTCTTCAACATCTTCATTAGTGACCTTGCAGATGGACTAGAGGGTAAGGCTTGTCTGTTTGCAGATGACACCAAGATCTGCAACAGAGTAGATGATCCAGATGGGGTGGGCAGAATGAGAAGAGATCTGGATAAACTAGCAAAATGGTCAGAAGAGTGGCAACTGGGATTTAATGCAAAGAAGTGCAAAATCATGCACATAGGAAGAGAAACCCTGAAGCCACCTATAGGCTGGGAGGGAGTTGCTAGCAGTCACAAAGGAAGAAAGAGACTTGGGCATCATCATCACTGATGACCTAAAATCATCAAGCAGACCTCTAAAGCAGTAGGTAAGGCTAGGGGTGTTAGGGTGTATTAGTAGGGTATCACAAGTCGTAAGAGGAGGTAATAATCCTCTGTACAAGACACTGGTTAGGCCCCATCTGGTACTGCGTGCAGTATTGGAGCCACACCTTCACAAGGACATTAACCAAATTGAGGCAGTCAGAGAAGGGCAACCAAAATGGTGCAGGGACTGCATCAGAAGACATATGAGACAGATTAACGGAGCTCAATATGTATACCCTTGAGCAAAGGAGGAGAGAGGTGATATGATCGAGACATTTAAACACCTTAAGGCATAAACAAGGTGAAAGAGTCTAACATGTTTAAATATAAGAAAATAGCAGGACAAGAGGACACAGCATGAGATTAGAGGAGGCCGATTAAGGGGAATGTGAAATTCTTTTTCACAGAAAGGGTGGTGGATGCATGGAATGGCTTACCACAAGAAGTGGTGGCTATGAATACAGTGCAGGCTTCAAACAGGCATGGGATAGGCATAAGGGAGCAATACAAATGACTATGAATAGATAGGTCACTGACAGAGCAAAGGCCGATGGCACATTTATAAAGTGAAAAAGAAATGGGCAGACTGGATGGGCCTTGCGGTCCTTATCTGCCGTCAACTTCTATGTTTCTATGTTTCTGTGTCACAGGCAGTGCACTGATTGTCATGACCCTGTAACCCAAGCTCATGGCTGACTGCTGATGCTGCCCTTCCAGCTGCCACTCACCAGGGCTCATTGGTGCCACCACCAGTGGCTGCAACGAATCCCATTGTCCTGTACACACACCAGTGCTGCCCCACTGGTGGTGATAGGCACAACCTGGGACCTGTGATGACACACAGACCCTCCACGGCAGCACTCACCCACAGCTATGGCTGCGATATTACCTGCCTGTGTGGCCATCCCACAGCACACACGTGTCACCACCCATGCCATTAGCGACATCATCATCGGTGACGGACTTGGCACCAGCCTGAGTGCATGCACGCTGGCATCTGTGGATGCTGGCACGTTGGGACACAGGTAGGACCACCTCCGCACCTGTTCCAACTACATCAGTCTGGACAGCCAGGCGGGCCCACTGTCACACTGAGCTATGTATACCTGTGGAGGTGGAAGGGCCCTCCTCCATCTCCATCTGACTGTCCTCAGTGGACAGGCACCACAGCATGACCCATGCAGGCGCTCAGGATCTGTAAGGGAAAAACAAAGGTGCATTACTGCATGTGACCCACCCTGCTCCCCCAATAGACAGACCATGACCTACCATACAGATAAAGGCTACCACACCCTGGAAGCCACCACCCAGGAACACCCTCAATGGCACTACGCTGCATGCTTCCAGCAACCCTCTCCTCCTGTGGGGTCAGGTGTACCACCTCCGGCTGTCCCCCACCTGTCGCAGCTCATGCTGCCCTGATAGCAGCCACCTTCTCCTTTATCCTCCTCCTGTCCATGCTCATCTTCTTCCTGCACTCCTACAGAGTGCTGGTGGCTCCCATGCAGGTTCACTGCATGTGTCACCTCTCCATGCAGCAGCACAGGCCTGTGGTGTTCCCTGCCATCCGCTGAGAAGAGCTCCTTATCCAGGTAGGCATCAAACAGGGCATCGGTCTCGGCCTTGGTGAAGATAGGCCTCCTCCTCCCTCCCACCACAGTGTTCCTCCTCTCCCACAACTTGCTTGGTCATTATTTAACTTGTAAGAATGAAAGTTGTTACCTGGGACTGTGCAGCCCATACATGTCCCAAGACCCACAGTCCACACTCCCAAACAGCATGCAACTCACCAATAGACTGCAATAACTGACTATGGCCAGTGCATACGATATCACACATTTATAGTGCAACCCATGCAAATAAGGCGAGGTATAACTTTAAGTGGATGCAAATTGCAGTGCTACCATTGAATAGGCTGATTAGATGATTTACATATAACGACTGAATATACGTGCTGTTGTAGCACCGCCAATTGTGTTGAGCGTGCTGAGCCAAGGAAGTGTAGTTCTGCTGACATGCACAGTACACACACCTCACTGCGCATGCCCAGATTGCTGACACAGGCGTCTGCTGCACTGCTGATGTGCTGTGCATGGGAAGCAATCAGGGCATGGCCACCTATTATGCCAGTGGCTCTACAGCGATGTTAACCTATATGGCGCTGTGGCAGTGGTCATCATAGGCGCACTGGGGCAACAGCGCGAGTAGGTTGCTACTGGAGGTACACACAGGCATCCAATCTGCTACACGCATTGGGTCCTAAAGGCACTGTGCCTCAACCATGCGCCACAGCCCTTGACCCTGTGCCTGACCTTTGCCCCTAGGTGCCATGCATCAGGATGGGTGCATCACTATCACGCTGTTCAGTGACAGTGCAATAAAGAATGGCAGTGCTGGCTACCACGCCCAGCATCTGCATGTGGTGAGCCGCACTGCAGAGCGCCATTGAAGCTGACTGCACTAGTAGAATGGCGTGGAGGAGGGGCACAGTGGACCAAGTAGAACTGGCCAACCTAGTGGCCCATAGTAGAACCTCTCTATGGCCCACTGTTTGGGGATGCACCCTGAACAGGTCCAGGAGCCAGGTGTGGGGAGGAGGTGGCCAATGCACTGGAGGAGGCCACAGGAAGGTGGCAGACAGGTTATGGCGACCTGCGGATGAGGGAACCAGACACTGCACTCACCTGTGGTCATGTGCCAGGAAGGGCATGGTGCCATAGCCAGGTAGGTGTTACATCCACACACTTTTATCTTCCACTATGGTTGTCACAGTTGTATTTGTCCAGAACATGGGGAGGACTGTTGGTGTTGGCTGTGGTGGTGTTATCAGGGTGTGGGGTGGGTGGGTCTAACGGTGGTGAGTGCACACACATGGGGGCAGGGGACTTTACTACAGGATTGTACTGATGTTTCTTGCTCCATGTTTGCACCACAGGGGCCAGAGGAGAGGTGTCTAGCCGGAGATGTGGCACCAGCAGAAGACAGGGCCACTAGAGGGGTGATGGTCAACAGTGCCCGAGGAACCGGCCTGATGATGGTGAATGCAGTACCTCCATGATTACTATTGCATGCTGTGTAATAGGGTGGACAGCGGGGCATGGCCACCATCCATTGACACCACTGCCATACAGCCAACTTGTTACAGTCCGTATCGTCCAGTGGCACTGCATGTCTGGGAGTGCATCGATGGTGGTCCATGCGTGCACTGGGTACCTAACGCTGTGCCACTGCCTTCAGCACCAAATAGCCATGTCACTACAAGCCACGGTGGTGCTGTGCAAGGATTGGCCAGTGGGTGTGCAGTGATCCGCGATGGCTGTACGCGCCTGGGTGGGCAGATCTTGTGGCGTGATCACTGCTGGTGGTCACACACACCATCACAGAGGCATGTCCCATGGCCGTATGCCATGCACAGTGGGTGGGCTGTATGGGACTGTGCATCCACACCTATGACTATGATTCTTGTTGTGGGTGTCTGCCAGCTGCAGAGAATTAGGGAGGCATTGTGGGAGATCCTCAATGTGGCCAGGGCTTCTTTGGAGATCCTGCAATGGACTGACCAACTTGGGGTCTGAAGAGAAGGCACTGGGCGGAGCAGCCAGAGCGAGGAGAGGAGCTGCTGTTGGTCATCCTTCTGCCTGATATCTCCCTACCCTGGACCCACCTCACACCCCTCCTTTCTTGTCCCATTTGTTCACCCAACCCCTTACCCACCCCCCACCTTGTTTGTAGCCCTCTCCCCAACTTTGTACATAGTTTTGTAAATAGTTCCTTTTGATATGTTTTTGAATACAAATAGTTTGATATGAATACTGTGGTGGTCTCTGATTTGCAGTGGGCTATAGGTGCTCAGCTGCAGTGGTGTGCCATGGTGTCAGGGATGGGTACAGTCATGGGTATTTGTGTGTGTGTCCACCGGGAGGTCACTATAGTGTGGGGTAGCTATCAGTCAGTGTCTGTAGTGTGTGTATTGTGCCCTGTGCACTAGATGACTATGTGCTGTGGTTCATGGTGCATACTCTGTGTCCATAGCACCTCTGTCAGCCCTTCCATGGCCTGTGCAGCTGACAAGCTTCATGTCTGTGACCTGCACGGTCTGCTGGCATGCAGTGGTGGCTGTCCTTGCAGGGGCAGCCACTGTACGGCAGTCTCAATGCTGGGTGCCTCCTGTCACTGGTGTGGTGCATGTCTGCCTTGGGTGACACTGTGGCCTCCGCGAGTTGTTGTCCCACCTCCATGCTGTGGCTTGTATGTGTTGCAGGATGTGCACCACTGCCTGGGACTTGTGCCCAAGGCAAATGATGGTGGCGTACATGTCACAGTGCCTGCATGGGGTGGCTGGCACTCCTGTGCCATGAAGGACTGCAGGTTTGTGTACACGCGTTTCCATGGGCCCATGCTGGGGCTTGGTAGCCCCGCTACTGCGTCCCTGTGTTGTTGTGCCCTTGGGTATGAGTGGGTGTTTGTCCATGCACTGTGGCATCTGGTGTAGTGCATGTTTCCATACTACCACTGTGGGTGTCTGCGCTGGCTGTTGTGGCCAGTGCTAGGTTGAGCTTGTGTCCTTGGGAGGGTGTGCAGGGTGCTGTACCACTGGTGGTGGTGTCCAGGGCATGCCCTGTCCTGTATGGAGTACCTTGTGTGCTGACTCATGGTCGGTCTCTCAGCTGTACCTCAGGGGGCTGCGCATGGTAGCACTGTGTATGCCGTCATTGCATCGCTGTGTGCTGTCACCCGCTGATGGGTGCTCATGGTGGGGCTGACTTGCATGGTTCTGTGTTGCACAGGGTTGCATTGTCACAGTGGGGGTGATGACATGCATGGGGTTTCCTGCAGTGGTGGATGCTGCTCCTGGGCAGGGTGTCTGGGGGTCACAGTACAGAGTGTGCTCTGCATTGGGGGATGGTTTACGCCGGGTGGTCAGCCCTCACTTGTGTGCCAGTCTGGCCCAGCCAGGGGTGTGATGGGGCACCACCATCCCAGCTGTGGGTTGGTTGCTTGCCTCCATGGGCCAGTGGTTATTACACGCCTCCCCCAGTTGTGTAGTGCATGGGTGTGGGGGATGATGTCTGTTCTGTTGTGTGTTCCTCTGCCCATTTGTGGCATGAGTGATGGATCCTACCTCCCTGGTTGTGCAGTTGCATTGCTGCCCTGCTGCTGAGGGGCATCCTGGTTGCAATATGACCACCTCTGGACTGCTCAGCTAAACATCTCTTGGTGCTTATGGCGCATCAAGATCTGCTCAGCTTCCCTCTAGTTGCACTATGGCACATCAGATCTACTCAGCATCCCCTCCCTAGTTGTGCTATGGTGCATGGATCTGCTCAGCTTCCCTCCCTAGTTGCACTGTGGCGCGAGGTGGTGCAATATTCAGTCATCGACTATAAGCGCGAGTCGGCGGCTCCAGTTTTTTGAATATCGCGCCTCTTGCACATGGGCACAATGGACTTGCGCTTGCTCCTGCTATTGTGCACTTTTTGGGTGCAGTTTGAATATCTGGGCCCATATGTACAACTAATGTTTAGCATTTCAATGTCAGACTTTTCTGTTCTTTCACCAACTCTTTCAATAAGACATTACCTAAATACATATTAAGTGACACAATATCCAAACAATAAATACAATAAAAACATGTTTTTTTCTTCACATCATAACATAGTAGAATATAAACCTACAGTAAATGTTCTAAGTACTACTTAGAATTATATTACACACTCTCTATCTCTCAAATTTAACTCTTTTACTATCAACAATCCATCAACACAGTTTGAAAATGGAAATTATGTCTAGTAGTTACAACTTTGTGGTACACACATCACAGACCAGATACTTGCCTCTAACCTTAGATTATAGTGACCATTAACAATATGCAAAGAGTTACAATGGTTCTGCATTCAGTTACCATATATTTAAGCAATATTCCATGAGATGGTATTGGTGATGTCAGCATTTATCCATGTTCAAGGGGTATTGTTTGCCAACAAAGGAACCGTCCGGTATCAAAACACACCATGCGTGGTAAATCCTGTCATCACCAACATCTCAAATGCACATTGCAATTATACACTGTCCTGTTTTTGGTCAGATAGAAAACAGTAAATAAAGTTTATTTCCCTATTTAATTGAATTTTACTGTGGTTATTTTCACACTGGAAAAAATACTCCCGATTGCTGAACTGCCCTGCTACTGAGGATGTACTTTTGTTTCATTATTCTCAAGTTGCACTGTATTTAAGGGTATGGGTTGTGACGAGCAGCCAGTTGAGATGCCAGCGGTGACGGACAACATTGCAGGCGTAATTCTCTTACGCTTGATTTTCAGAGTCTGTTCTTTGTAGGGTTTTGTCTCTTAATGAGAATAAAGGTATCCATTTTTTTTTCTTTTAACGACTAGTGTTTTTAATTAGTAGAAAGCGGGTGTGTATGCAAGTGACAAAGATGTTGAGATGTGTAAGGACCGAGGCCAGGTGTCCTAGTGATTTATACAGTTATATACTCAACATGTTGGCTGTCATCTTAGTTTGTGTAGCAGTGAAATTATTAAACTAAAGTGTGTTTGCATTTGCGATCAGCTGCGACATGCAGCAGCTTTGTGAGGTTCAATATGGCAGTTTGTTTCCAATTTCTGTGGTCAGATGGGTTTAGAGATACAGCTGTCCACCACCTCTTTTCATATAGTGATTGCAGCTTTTAAGCAGAGAGAGGGTGTGTCAGGTTACCAATGAGATTAGAGGATTGATACATCATTTTATGCCCATTATATAATAGGATATAACTTGTTATATAAATATTACTTATCATAACATATCTACTGTATACTTCTGATGTTATACTTATGGTCTACAGTAGCCTCTTCTCCTGCTTCACTTGACCACTGAGTCTACCACCACACCTTTAGTTGACACTATAAAAATATCAACACTTTAATTATTATAATTGAAATATTTCAATATCTAACAGCACACTATTATTATACAGATCACATACTGCACTAACTTCCATTCAACTATATGTGCAATTCTAAATATCAAACAGTAGAACATCTTAAAAATAGTACTATAAAAGCTAATACAGAAGAACTGAAACTTCACACTACCGTGGTGGTGGTAAAATCCTTGCTGCAGCAGTACTGAGGTGTTCAAGAAAATTGACACAGCAATAAACAACAGTGCTGCGACACGGTCAGTACAATAGAATGTGACTTTTCTACCTGCATCATGTGTGGTACAGTACACTGTACCACTGGAAATGAACACGCAATAGTACGCCGACAACACAACACAAGTGCTGCTATATATACATCAGCCACAATAATAAATGATGGACACCTACAGTGTTACCATATTCCATAGAATGCAAATGGTAATATTTCTGTGTTAGTGGACCAATTTGCACACAAAGCAAACCAATTACCAGTGTCTTGCTAGGTGGTGCGCTGCCACAAAGTGACCATTGTATACTGGCGGACATGCCTTCAGCATCAATGCCACTTTGCTTGCCGAATCACATCACTTCCCACAACATTAAAAGTGTCCCTTTGCTGTCACTGCAGGCAATCCCATCATGTGCTCAGAGTCTTTACTATAGAAAACATTCCACTGCTGAGTCAAAGTACAACCAACTCTCACTCAATCGCACACTTACTATGGAAATATCCATACTGATCCAGTGAACCAAAACCTATCATCCACTCATGGTCTTTCCATGATATATATAACTGCGATGTTCCTCTGGATCCCACCCCATGCCCAAATGCAGACTTACCATGATATATTTAAAGCTAGAGGTGCACTAACCCTTATCACAGCCTAACTGTGACATTAATTGATAAATCATGATGTCTGTTGGCCCAGTGGTTGCATCCAGGCCAATTCCAGGGAATACAATTAACCAGTACACTGGTTGATAGCTGTACCCCTACCACACCACTGTGCCATGACAACCTCCTCCCTCCGTCAGTCAGGCAGCAGACATCAGCTTCCACCTGCAAAACAGCTACACACCCAACAACTGATAGCATGTGGTGTGGCTGTACTCCGATACTACACAACATGGCCCACTGATTGTACACACTATAGTGTACTACATAGTCTAATGTGGAATCTATGGTTTCATTAACACATTGGGACTGTCTACTATACTATATTCAACATGTCTAATGGCCCCACTTGTGTGCCAGTGTATGTACAGTCATAGTTTGATGTTGTCAGACTATGCTCAACCAGGTGGCTTGCAGGTAGGTAACTGCTGACCAACATTGAAGGAGGTGGAGTGGAGTAGCAACAGTGACTGTCTGGGTAAGTAGACAAGTACTGCTATGCACCACCTACTGTCTCAGTATATACCCACAATCATGCTGGATGCAAACACTGCCACCACTGGGGCTGTGATAAATCCATGAAACGCACTTGATTTGCTTCTGGCAAGGCTACGCTGTATGATCCGTGTTATATACTGTATATATCATTGAAAGACCAGAATTGTGCAAGATGGAGTGTGCACTACTCCACTAGGGATATAACAGCAGAGCCAAAATTGGCTCACAGCAGGTAGATTAGACCACCAGGGTTGTAAACCAATGCATAGCCTAGCATTAGCAAGTGTGGTGGGGGAGATGATGGCAACACACAATGGTACCAGAGATCAGATTGTATTCACAGATAGAAGCTCTGTCTTTCACTGTGTAATACAGCACCTCAACTGTGTTGCCAGCCATTGTTTTTTTCACTTTACTGTGTGTGTCACAAATGGGGTTTCACATACATATACTTACCATGCCAGTCTGGATATAGAGATGTGCAGACTATGTATGGCCACAATCACCTTTACTTCCGTCACATGCATTAATGATGTAGCATGGTGCATCAGAATTCATGGAGTGCATAATCCCTTTTTGAACAGTACACTGGGACGTATCAGTGTGTTGTACATGTTGCAACTGTATTGCAGCATACACAACCATTTTTAATATCTCATCCCAAGTTAAATCTGTCACTTGTTATTCTCTTTGTATTCTAAAATTACACTGTATCAGTCATTATACTGGAGCATTTATCAAAGTCATGTTATGTCTTTTAACCAACAAGGTAACAGACTTTCCATACCACACTATAACAAATAAATTCTCTTTATTACTGATACTAACAATTTTTACTTCACAAGGCAGTCAATGTACATACTAGCATACTACATACTAAAATGCCAGCAGGAATAGGCCTAACAGTCTTTCGCATCTGCTAGTTTGGTCAGCCTCTCACCTGAGAGCTGACCTTGCCCTCTCCCTCATCTTCTCTGGCTTCTCCTTCACAGTTCAGATATTCTTGCTGCATTGGATTTGCTTCCACAACCCTTCTCCTGTGCCTGTCCCACCCCCTCTTGAACCCCTCCACCGTCTCTGCCTCCACCAGCCCCCTAGGCAGCGCATTCCATGGTTCCACCATCCTCTCAGTAAAGTTGCACCTCCTCCTTTCTCCCCTGAATCTTCCTCCCTCCAGCTTCTACCCATGACCTCTAGTGGTGCCCTCCTCCTTCCTTCGAAGCACCCTGATGCTCCTCCCTATTTACCCCTTCATGTACCTGAATACCTCCTATCATGTCCCCAGTAGCTTCTCTCTTCAATGTGTACATATTCACCTCTTCAAGCTTCTCCTCATAGGTCCTGTCCCCCAAGCCCCAAATCATTTTGGTTGCCCTCCTTTGCACCCTCTCCAGGAGTTTAATGTCCCTCTTTAAGTGTGGCCTCCAAAACTGCATGCAGTACTGAAGGTGTGGCCTCACCAAGCAGTTAAACAGAGGGAGTATCACTTCCCTCCTTCTGGAGGTGATCCCCCTAGCGATGCATCCCAGCATCCTGTTGGCCTTGGCTGCTGCCCTTCTACAAGTCTCTGACTTGTTCAGCTAGACATCCACCACCACCCCACGTCCCTCTCAGCATCGAGACTTGTAGCAAAAAGGGCATGTTTTACCTACAGACCACTATTCTGTGCATTAACACCTGCCACTATACATATACACCACTCTGGGTGATAGGTATATTGTGCCTAGACTGTATGACTTGCCATGGTCTGAAGAAAACAGGTTTGCCACAAAAGTACTACACATCACACAGTTCATGTGCCTTACTAGTATTGTACTATTGTTAGAACTGCACCTTTCTGTGATATTACATACTGTCTTGGCATAGCTGTGCAAGTCTCACAGCACACAAAGTTGTACATATATATATGTATATATATATATATATATATATATATATATATATATATATATATATATATATATATATATATACTAGAGGAAAAACTCCAGTATAATGCATTAGTTAGGGTTGTTCCACAGTGGCAAAAGTGAGGAAATTCGGCTGTTAGGTTGAAAGCCTAACTCCAGTCACCGCCCCCCAGCACCACACACACACAGACACACACACACACACAGATGGCAGTTGGGGAGGACCAAGTCAACACAACCAATGACAGACATCCAGCAGCAGGTGACAGAAATATCAAACAATTGTCTAAATGTACCACGAGACATCCCCCACCCACTGACCAAGTACTGCATGCTCAGTGGAGATCAACAGCAAAACTGAGGCCATGTACACCAAACGTACACATCCCTGATTGCAGCTGCACACAACGTACCACACTTAGTAGTTGCATGGCCTTACCTACCGATGCCCACACACCACCACTAACTGGTACTGTGCTGTTGAGTCAATATAAATGCTGAAGGTGCATGATGACAGTTAGTAGAAAGGTTTTAACACTAGTGAGTCTACATTAATTAAGAAAAGTACATAATTAACTACAAGACACTAGCATGCTCAAGATAAAAGTAGTGTTACATTTTAGTATGTGATTTACATAGTAGTACATTTACTGCAATGGTTTTACTCAAGATAGAGAGGCTGATGTAAACGTATGGAAAAGCATTGCCTGTTCAGCGCTGTGAAATTCGTACTGCCAGTATCAGATGCATTCTTACTGATGAAGGTGTACTGCTGATGTACATACATAGACCTTCAGTGTGTTTCAATACTAAAGATGCAGTAAGTATTCTTTTGTAAGAAACAGTGTAATTGCATGGATCAGGCCAAGCAACTACAAATATCATAGCACTACTGAGCCAACAATGGCGTACCTGTATCGGAGATGTATATAGGATAGATTTTCCTGTAGACACTTACTGAGTATGTTGTACCTGATAAAGACAATCTCATTGCATCTGTGATGACTAACTTATTCAAATAGTAATACATTTACTATTATTTGCAATAGTGATCTATGCCCTTATGGACACAGTGTAATTTTTTAACAGTTGTTTCATACTCAGCTGTATTCCTAGTGCTTGGGTTTGCCACACTTCTGTCACTGATGCTATCAAAGTGATAACTATATTAATTGTGGTACAACAGGAATCAAGTAGGTATGGTGTAGATATAAACAGAATGTCTTTTAGTATTGATTTAACTCACAGTGGGGTAAGTGTACTAGGACAGCAGGGGTTATTCTCTATCACTGACTCTGTCAGTTATAATCACACTAAGGTTTCGATGACTGTAATGATCAAGTTACTGTTCATCTTCATGAGTTCATATTCACAGCCATTCTCCAGTAACTAGACAGTGTATGGTGTAATTGGGTGGGACACTGTGTTAGCTGCTGCAGTGCCTAGCAGAGGAAGAGTATCTACTCATAAAGACAATTAAGCAATAAGAGGCTAACCAACAGTTATATTAAATGGTCTGTTAATCACTCTGTAGGGGTTCAATGTTGAATGAGACATAGCCGAGTGCCACATGTCACTAGACAGTGATAAACTGACCATTAACATAATACCTGGGAGTAGCTTATTGCTATCTAATAAAACTGTTTTTAAACAACATTAAACCATGTTCATCATATAGTTAGGCTCTACATGTATGTTAATAAAACTAAACATAAGGCTGTTACAATGTTTACAGTCAATTAAGCTGCATTTCTCAAACCCTTGTTATAATCAGAGATATTATACCTGTACAGCTCCTTGGTTTTGCTGAACTCATTGCTCAGGTGGCCCACCACATGTGGTGTGGTCTGGTGAGGGGTATCAGTAGGTAAGGCCATGCAACTACTAAGTGTTGGTACGTTGTGTGCAACTGCAATCAGGGATAGTATACGTTTGGTGTACATGGCCTCAAGTTTTGCTGTTGATCTCCACTGAGCATGCAGTACCTGGTCAGGTGGGTGGGGATGTCTCGTAGTACATTTAGACAATTGTTTGTTATTTCTGTCACCTGCTGCTGGATGTCTGTCATTGGTTGTGTTGACTTGGTCCTCCCCCATACTTGCATGTGTGTGTGTGTGTGTCTGTGTGTGTGGTGCTGGGGGGGTGAATTCGGAGTTAGGATTTTCAACCCTAACAGCGAATTTCCTCACTTTTGCCGTTGTGGAACAACCCTAACTAATACATTATACAGAGTTTTTGCCTCTAGTGTATATATGAGTATATATATATATATATATATATATATATGTACAACTTTGTGTGCTGTGAGACTTGCACAGCTGTGCCAAGACAGTATGTGCTGTGGAACAACCCTAACTAATGCATTAAATGGAGTTTTTTGCCGCTAATTTCCCTTCTTTTTGAGAATGATAATGAGAAATAGTGAATGTAATGCAGCGGCAGGAACGCAGGGCCCTTTGGGCCCCACACTCCTGCCACATGATGTCTTGTGGCATAGTAACAGGAAGAGCAACACAAACAGAAGAGCTAACAGTGGCGCACATGGTAATGCAAGCGCAAATGACAACAGAAAGGGCAATGCATACGGTGGCATAGACAGGAACAGTCTGCCACGTGATGTGTTGTCACATAGTAACATGGTGCCTGCAAATGGAAATGTCAATGGGCATGGTGACGCAAAGTGAAACAGAAAGAGAAACAGTACTGTAGACACAAATGGCAAAAAATAACAGAAACGCAAGCGCAAATGAAAACGCAAAGGATAACACACATAGGGCCCCGCGCTCCCGGCACGTAATGCAACAGCGGGAGCACTGGGCCCAAAGGGCCCCACACTCCCACCACATGATGTCTTGTGGCATAGTAACAGGAACAGCAACGCAAACAGAAGCGCTAACAGTGGCGCACAAGGTAGCATAGCCTTGAATGAGCAAAGAAAGGAGGTAATGAACGGTGGCGTGAAGCGGGAATGGTGTGCCGCGTGATGTCTTATCACATAGTAACATGCTGCCTGCAAATGGAAATGTCAATGGGCATGGTGACGCAAAGTGAAACAGAAAGAAACAGTATAGTAAACACAAATGGCAAAAAATAACAAGAAGCATAGCGCAAATGAAAAGCATAAAAAGGATGATGCGCGGTGGCATGAAGGCGTCAGCGGTAAGGTAAGCGGGCATGGAACCCACAAGCAGAAAGAACAATGGTAACAGTAATGTAAGCTCACAGGCTGGTTTTCCCCAAAAGCTGAATAGAGAAAGACAGTGAGTACAAAGAATGTATGCATAATAATGGGTATCAGAGCAGAAAATGAGGACTTGGAATACTAAATAGGTTATATCTCAGGAACCGTATGACGTAGAAAAAAAATTTAAAAGTAGTATGATTTATGACTGACCTGGCTAGTTTTTTATTTAGCCCCAGATTTTCAAACAAAAAGTCCGTATCTCACACCATTTCCGAGATACGTGCCCTGAAAGGCGCAGCGAATGCCGTAATGTTATCCTATGGGAAAAAAAGAGAAGTTCAGAGCACCATAACTTTTCCTCCCTGTAATATTTTTTCACCAAACCACTGAAAGGCACATCTGTGGGCTGTTGGCTGTCTTCCCTTCAAATTTCAGGAAAAAAGACCAAACTGTTAATTTGCAGCAGGGTGCTAAAGGATTCCTGTAATGCATCGGGCGCCGTAATGTTATCCTATGGGAAAACTGTCAACTTTGGAGTGCAGTAACTTTGCTGCCATGTAATATTTTTTTCAATACAACACTAAAGGGCACATCTGTGAGATGTCGGCTGATTCTCTCCAAATTTCAGCCCAAAACTCCCAACCGTTCTTTTGCAGTGCAGTGCCAAAGAATTGCTGTCATTTTCCCACAGACTAGAAAATTACTGTCGCAATTTGCGAAAGCTTTCAACATTTGTGACACTTTCGTAGCTACGAGTACATTGCAAAGTACTTTCAGAAATCTGAAAAACATATTTCTGGGGTGTTCTACCCTAAATAAAGACATGGCTAGCATCCTCAGGGTCCGACTAGGTGAATACAAAAAGAATTAGGTTGCTGAGGGTCCCAAATTTAAATGCCAAGCATTTTCTAATCACCAACTGAAAACAAAATGGCCAATTTGCGAAAGTAACAGGCCCATTTGTGAAAATAAAAATGCATTCTGAAAGTGTTGAACTTTTGTTAACTTTCCCATTGACTTATAATGGAAATTGTTTTTCTGAATAACTTTTGAACCGTTTAATATTTTTCACCAATCTTCAAAAGGCACATCAGGGACCCTGCCACACAATCCCTGAAGATTTTGGACCGGTCGCACAAACCGTGCGACCTGTTCGCACGACCGTAGAATTCCAGAAAAAGCATAAATGCATGCGTAAATCACGCTTAATAACTCCACAGCCGTGTATCCAACTGGTACAAAACTTGGCATATGCCAAGGCCTATGGTTCTTGATCAGGTATACCAAATTTCAGCCAAATCTGTCAAACAGTTGCAAAGTTATTAAGGTGCAAATTTTGGGGTTTAACATAGAAATGGCTCCTCAACCCTAACTATGGTAGCAATACTGTGCTACCATAATATATATATATCTATCTATATATATAGAGAGAGACAGATATATAGATATATACAGTGTGTGTGTATATATATATATATATATATAGACAAAGAACCTCTGTGCGCAAACACTGAGGCAAGGGTTACCCCAAAGGGCATTTGGCTGGGAAGCCAAGTTTCAAGAAAATACAAAATCACGTGCCCCCACAATGCAAAGCATCATGGGCTGCATATGCAAATCACCACAGAATGTTATGCTGGTCCAACTTAAAGCAGAATTGCATGGTGCAGAAGGCCCTCTCACACAGTTGCAAAGGGTGCTAACAGAGACATAGACACGTGTTTCGTCCTACCAGGACTCATCAGTATGCCTCGTCTGTTTGACACCCCAGTGGAATGGACCAGCTACCCTAGAGGCAGTGTGCCTTGGATATATTGTGGTGAACCCATTAAAATAAAAACTATTTAAAGACAAAAGAACCTCTGTGCATAAACACTGAGGGCAAGGTTACCCAAAGGGCATTTGGCTGGGAAGCCAAGTTTCAAGAAAATACAAAATCCACGTGCCCCACAATGCAAAGCATCATGGGCTGCATATGCAAATCACCACAGAATGTTATGCTGGTCCAACAAAAGCAGAATTGCATGGTGCGAGCCCTCTCACACAGTTTGCAAGGGTGCTAACAGAAGACATGAACCGTGTTTGATCTACCAGGACTCATCAGTACCTCGTCTGTTTGACACCCCAGTGGAATGGACCAGCTACCTAGAGGCAGTGTGTCTTGGATATATTGTGGTGAACCCATTAAAATAAAAAACTATTTAAAGACAAAAGAACCTCTGTGCTAAACACTGAGGCAAGGTTACCCAAAGTTGGACCAACATAACATTCTGTGGTGATTTGCATATACAGCCCATGATGCTTTGCATTGTGAGGAACGATGTGATTTGTATTTTCTTGAAACATGCTTCAGCCAAATGCCCTTTAGGTAACCCTTGCCTCAGTGTTTGCCGCAGAGGTTCTTTGTCTTTAAATAGTTTTTTATTTAATGGGTTCACCACAATATATCAGAGCACACTGCCTCTAGGGGTAACTAGTCCCATTCCACTGGGGTGTCAAACAGGCGAGCATACTGATGAGTCCTGGTAGGACGGAAACGTGTCTATGTCTTCTGTTAGCACCCTTTGCAAACTGTGTGAGGAGACGCTTTTCGGCACCATGCAATTCTACTTTAAAGTTGGACCAACATAACATTCTGGTGATTTGCATATACAGCCATGATGCTTTACATTAATGAGGCACGTGTGATTTGTATTTTATATATATATATATATATATATCACTGTGACTATGCCATTCCAGAAGGTACACACCAGATGGGTCACACAACAACATAACCAGTAATGTTCACTGTAAAGTGAGCACCAGCATGGTTAGCCTGTAACTGTATATACAGCAGTCAGCACAGCTCTCATACTCACCATACTCAGTGCTGTTCTGACACACCACTAGCACCTTCATACTGTACTGGCTGTTGTGTAGTATCCCATATGCAGCAGTATAACAGTTGCACACAGCACCACCACCTGTGTGTAAGCTGTGTTGTAATAGTACAACAGCAGGCTTCAACACACGTGAAACTGCAGTGTTAAAAACTGTATAATATAACTCCCAACTGTTTGCCCAGTGCCAAGATGTTTCTGCACATTTAGTGCAGTTCCACACCATTATTCCAGTGAAAAGAACATGATAGTGAATGCACAATGAGATGCTAATTTTGACATTTGCACAAAGAGTACCTAAGTAAGCTCATTTCCATGTTACTTTTGAATATGACAAACTTATTTTAAGGAAACGTGTTTGCACCAGTTTATGGTTTACGTCCATGGTAAACCCACACCGACATATTACTTGTATGCAAACAGTTTGGGAAACATGTTACAGTTAGAGATAATGTAGTTTCACATAGACTCCTGCCTGTGACAGTACTAGGACTACACATTTCCTGGCAAACACATTGTTCACATAGTTTGTTCATGGCTACCTTATCATCTGTATGCAGTGTTCTACATGTAGTGGGTTGAACTCCCTCATTGCAATATTCAGACCTCTCTTATTCCAGGTACAAGTTTCTCCTACACTCCAATTGCAGATAATGCTCTGTCATTCCCATGCTAAATTGAGAAGCTGTTTGCCATGACCTATTCCTCTTCAATATACCATTGTTTGTGCTGCACTTTAGCTTTGTCAGTTTGACATTGCTCATTATAGCCCCAAGGAAAAACTTTTAACTCTCTGTTCCTCACTTTTTAAAAAGGTTTACTAATATCATTCACAAGTACTCATAGGAGACGGTCAATGTTATCAAAACAAGTGTATTCTTACCATCTGACTCCACAAAGATTACACTTTCGGAGTCAGAGTCCACAGCCTCCACAGCTTCTGTCTGTGCTGGGACTACCTCGGCAACTGGTGGGGGAGCACCTCTGATGGTGTGTGAAATTAACATAAAAAGGATATTTAGTAACTGTATCGTTTGAATGGTCAGTTATTTAGAAACGCTTTCTGTAAATTATTGACATATATCTGTAACATAACATGTTCCTTGATCAAGTATTGTGCAGTTATGGTACAGCCATGTTAAGTGGCACATGTATTATTATGAATATTGCAACTAACAAGTAATTAATATTAATTCAATTGTTATCAGTTCAGCAGTGTTACTTAAATGATTACCACTGCTGTTGAATTGAATAGCACTCTATACTCAGTATACACTTCCATATAACAACAGTTGAAGTTATATAGGATAATACCTGATATACAGCTGATAACCATGGTATAATCACCTCAACTGGTTACTCTGGCATCACTAAACCTTGACAGCACAGCCCAAGATGTTTACAGTTACCCAAGCAACCACAAGAGATGATGAGACTATGGTTATCAACTTTACATCAGGCATTGTCATTTATAGTGTATGCGACTCGACATGAGAAGTTACCTCCCCCCTGCAACACAAGTAATTAAACCTTACCTTACTAATAACTCTGCACTAGAGCCACATGATTGAGTAGTAAAACTATATATTAGCATACACAGACTGAATGACATAGGCCCAAAATAGCACCAGAGTTAAAATCTTTATCAGACATACAGATTGCTAGACTTAGTAACAGTAAACTGAGAGAACTGGAATGTTATTTGAACAACAACAGAATGGACAATGCTTCAAAGGATCAGAACAAAGAGCGATAATAACAGACACAGTTTAAGAATTATAGACTCAGAATGCTGATACGATAAGAAGATTAGTGTTAACAAGCAGTTTCATGAACAGCAGCATCCCAGTACAGTCAATTATAAGATGAATGTCTAAGATTACTCCCCACTGTTGTGTCAGTGAAACACATATTCTGTAATGGACACATAAACATTTGCAGCCTTAATCAGGGACCACCATGAATAGTGATGACAGTCAGTAAGTATGAGTGCATATAACCCACCCACCCATATGTCTGCCTGATACAAACAAGCCAGCCTAGTAGTGTAGCGTACCTGCCACTCCAAAGCATGACTCCCGTCCCCCGCTATACCATATACCATTCTTTTTTCCCCTGGTAGTGTAGTACCTCTACTCCCCCACTCCCCAAGTGCAATCCTCAATCCTCATACCCACATTTCTGTAATGATTTCCCCACTCTTCTACTAGTGTCCTACCCTCACAATCACAATCTGTAACCCATGTAGGCACATTAATGAACGGATATCCTTCCAGTTCTACTGGTCCCCCCACCCCCTAAGCATGATCCTCACTCTACATTGTCATGCTAACAGCAGAATATCCCTGCTGTTCTAGTTGTAAACCCTCCCCCAACTGCAATTCCAAACCTGTTGCCATGGAAATAAAAATCTTTTCCTGGAGAACTAGTACTCCACCCAGCCCCCCCAAGCACACTCTATGACTCACAGCACTCCAAAATGACATCAATACCTAGTGTTTTACTGGCCCCCCACCTTGAAGTGCACTGTGCATCCTCCAATACACAGAGTAGGTACGGCTCCAGCAAGCAGGTCACCCACCTCTCACCACCACAACTGTCCAGAGACTGCAGTAGTGCTCATGCATAGCACAGTCATCAGACAGCTATGGTGGTCAGAAGAGTCCTGAACAGTTTGCCACTGATCTACCTATTCTGTACAGGAAGATAGGCAGCACAGTTCTGGATGGGGCACCACTAACACCAGATATTCCTGTCATTGTGCAACTTCTGAGTTTGGAATCATGCCTGGTGGGTATACACATCACCAAAACACCAAAGACAATAATTTAAGTAAGTGCCAGGGATCTTACATTACGCACTTGGTGGGTGTGATAACACTACAACACCAAACACATGCTCTCATTAACACAACTACATTGGGTGGTATCATGCTTGCAGGATGGGGCGTCACTACAACACAACACAACTAGTATTAGTATGAAAATATTGCTACTTATGTGGCGGAAAACACGTTCCCCAACACTTGGCAGCTCCAGCTGCCTCCCAAAGCTCATAGCCGAGGTAGTACCAGCATGTGTCTTGGTCAGGTATCTCCTCCCTCTGCTTCAGTTGATAGAAATGCTGCGGCAACAGCTTCCACTTTTATTTGCACTGAAGTGCTGTTTTAGTCCTCACTTTCAAAATAACATGTAAATAGGTATGTATACGCCTCCACGTACTGTCCAACTTCCGGTTTGTGCTACGCATAAGAATATGCACACTCCCATGCCTGGACTGTCTCAAACGAGTGCCTTTTACCTTCTTAAACTTCAGATCCTCATTTTCTGCAAAATACACAAATAATACTACATTACTACCATGTTCTGTTAAATTTGTGACTTTCTGTTCTGTTAAGTTTCACAGACAAAATACAAACCGATGTATCTTATTAATTTTGTAATTATTATTACAAATATCAACATGCATACACAGAAATACTCTTATTATATAATATATCCAATGAGTAGTAACTACTGTTTTACCACATAACATTTGAACATTCTTTTTCTTACAGAGGTTGTATTGTGACATAGTAACACTTGTGTGCACACTTGACACATCCTGTTATTGATGCCATGATACCATTAACATCTACAAACAAAATCCATACTTGTACTGCACACTGTTGAGCCCCACAAAAAATAAAGACAACTGACAGCCAAGTGGAGCTACATTATTGCACAGAACAACATGACAGCAACCACCTGTGGGTGGCCACCCAAGCCACAGTGCAATTGTGCATTGGCATCACCCTCCCTCACCAACTGTGATTTTGCTAAGTTAAATATATTCATCAGACACCACTGCACTCAACCCCTCTCACCCAATTGTCAGTTTTCTGTATAAAAATAGTCATTGTCCTGTAGTGCAGCTCCCACTCCACCCAATCAGGGGAACAAGTAAAGTGAACAGGGCCATAATGGATAAATTGTTAAAACTTTCCCCATCATAAGGTGAAAGGGAACGCTCCACTGTACTACCAGCAGTATTTGTTTTACCAAAAAACAAGATTTAGTTCCAGAAAACATAACCACCAACCTACGGAGGGGGTGCATCACTACACAACAGGTGCTGACTTCCACAATGCCAGGAACAAGTTACTGATAAAAAGGACACCTACATACAAATGATGCCATGATAATATCAAAATATGTATGTTGACACCTTGCATGCATTATGGCTCCCATTAGCATGTACAGGTCACTAAACAGTGTAATACTTAGAACTCACACCACTGAACTTTCAGTGTTCTATCCCCTCACTCTCTACCCACTTACACACGCACTGCCAGAGTAACATGTACAATGCAGCTTACCAGGCACAAATATTTCATAATGCTAACCATGCCACAGCACTGTTAAATATTGCCCTGGCAACAACCTGTTGCACCCTATTGCACTTTGCCCAGTGTTGTTCCACACAGCCTGAATGGTCTGAATATTTCCAACCATCTGTTACATCTGTGTGAGTGATGTATGCAGCTGTTCTATTTTGACCAACATTTTTTTAGTTCTTAAAAGAACCTTTGTTTGTACTTTGTTATTTGTTCAAACAGTCTGACATTCTTAGAGGACTCTGAGGATTGTATCTCAAAGGTCTCCCAGGAAATGGCAATTTCCAGCATGCAAAAAATGTACACCATCTGGTAGGTATAGCCAGTTATAACAAAACTTAATTTCTGGAGGACATATGGTGTACATTCCAGACATGCGTAAAAATGCAGATATTTGTATATTGACTTTTCTTCGGGCTCTGTCAATCAGGTACATATGGTGTTCTGCTTGCCAGACCCTACGCTCTGTAATATCTGAAAAAATGATTTTACAGGCAGGCAACATGCCCATAATAGAAGCAAGATCCAATTTTGCTTCTGTTACTAAAACTACCCACTGTTTGGTGCCCAAATCATTGCCTCAGAGATGTATCAGCAATATGTCTGGATGAGGCTGAGTACTCAAAAGTCTCTGCATGGTTGGCATGAGGTGGCCCCACCTCATTTCACCCCTACCAAACCACTTTACAGAGCAATTTGGGAGCAGCAGGTTTCTCCCAAAATCACGATTTTGAGCATACTCAGACGCTCGTCTCATGATACTGCTTCCAACTATCCACAAGTCCTTTTGCTATTTTCTGCCATTCTCAGGTTTAAAACTTAGAAGTGGACAGAGAGCTACCAAAAAATTCAGTGTTCACCCTGCAGTGGCCAAGCAGTAGTGAAAGTAAAACTGATATTTTCCCTCCTAACTTCAAGCCAGCTGCACTAGGCTGATTCATAACACACAAATAAAAAAATAATTGGCTAGTACTCCGCCTTCATCAACCAATGTAGGCTATTAACTGACTAGTACTACACTTCTCCTACAGCTAAAATGTGCAAACATTAAGAGGTGGGAAAAATGCATCCTTTTCATAGGCAGTTTAAAACAATTACAACTGCAGAAACATGTCTGATTGGTTCCGTCTTCTGTTATGGGTCCACATGCAGCTTTCTATCTCTCTCCATTTGCAGCAGTATCTGTACAAGTAAGTACTAAACTACTATCTGACTTTAAACAGTTTTTCCTAAAGAATGCAGCATCTTAGGTTATAACAAGCAACATAATCAAATACAGCACTAAAAAACATTTTGATTGATAGTATTTACATGTTACTAACACTTTTTTATCATGCTAGAAAAATGCTTTATAAAATATGATGTACTTACAGTTTGAAATATGCTGCCTCTCAGTATGAACTAAGATGGCTGTTGTTGACTTCTTCTTCAGAGTTGTCCGTCTCTGATTAGTTGTCTCACATGTCCTGACAAATCTAGCATAACACTGGCAGAACGAGCTGTCACTCAAATAACAAACAGATCTGATTCAATAATGAATGCACTTGCCATTCTCAAGTTAAAAATTAGCGACACTTTCGCATGGACAACACCACTTTGCAACACTGTCGAATGCACGAAAGTACTTTTTGCAACACTGTCAAATGCACGACACTACTTTTTGTGACAATGTCGAACATGCGACACTACTTTTGTAATACTGTCGAATGTGCAACATTACTATTTGCAACACTGTCGAATGCACGACACTACTTTTTGCGACACTTTTGTGCACACGACAATATTTTTCAAAAAATTTCAGTTTTCAACAGGATTTGATGACTTGTGGAAAAACAAGCAATTTTTCAATGCTGAGTGGAGACGCATAGTGTTGTGACTTTGTAAATGCACCCCTAAAGGTGTTTTTGTTCAGCGAATGTGGGAATGCATTGTTTGGCAGTTGTTAAGCACGCCCACAAAATAGTCATTTTAAGGAGTTTTGTCACCAAATTTTCAACACTCATTTTAGGACCTCTGCTCAAGAACAATGTAACTGTCATTTTTATTATCTGCTCCTAACACTGATTTCACAGACTAACCGTGCCACATTGCGTTGTAATTGCGAAAACACATTTCAGGCAGGATATGTAAAATGACACCTGTACAGTTCACAACAAACTGTGGCTAAATGTCAATGTTGAGAGCCTGCCATTAAAATACGGCAAATATGCTAACTTGCGAGTGTGCATAGTGCAGTTCCTACAAACACTCGTAAAACACTCATTTTATGGACTATTCATACCAAAATTTTAGCATAGTACTTTTATGATGTCAGTTCATGAACAGTGTCACTGTCACTTTCATTATTTCCTCTGAACACTGATTTTGCATAGAGACTTTGCCATTCTGCGCCAAAGTTCGAAAACACATTTCGGGCAGAATATTAAAAATGACAGCTTTATGGTTCACAAGAAAGGTTTGGTGAAATGCCAGTGTTTAAAAACTGCCATGAAAATTGTACAAATACACTAAATTATGAGTGTGTGTTGTGCAGTTGGTACGCATACTCGTAAAACAGTCATTTTACTTAGTATTATCACCAAATTTTCCAATTACTCATTTCCATACCGCTGTTCATGAACAGTGTCACTGTCATTTTTGCAATGGAATTTGAACAGTAGTTTCGCACACCAGGTACAGCACTGTACACTGTAACTGCAGAAAAACATTTTAGCAAGGATGTGAAAAATAATAGCTGTATACTTCGCAAGAAGTTGTAGTAAAATGCCAATGTTGAGAATGTGACATGAAAATATTGCAAATGCACTAACTTAAGCTAACTGCGTAAAGCTGACTTATTAATGTGTTACTAATTAACAGAAAGATTGTTAATACAGTAATTGTGTAACCAAGCAGTGTAACAGCATTACTTAAAAAAACACTATTCACAATAATACTAATTGTGCATAACTGAACACTGAAATCATCCGGAACAAAATCTATATGCTATAGTGATAATGCTATACAAGACAATGTAACAGGAATGAAAATAAAACTATAACAATGTGAACAACCAATGTGATTAAAACATGTAATTTTTTTTTTAAATTGATGTTATACTTAAATCTTCTGTCTCAATGTACAATGTTAGAACACATCAACACATTCATATACTAATATTGTCTTTTCCTCTGTCTTTCATATAGGTGCCTGATACTTCTGTAAAATTGCTGACTGCCACTGTGAACTAACATATCGAAAGATGCCTACTAAACACAGACGTAGATGTATAGTAAAACGAGACAGGTATCATAGTACTTCACTGTTGCTTAAGAATGATAAAAAAAACACTGATGTGAGTTCAGGACATAAAAGAAAACAGAGTTCTACTGCAGCATTGAGCTCTACAACAACTCACTCCACAGCAAAAGCACATACTTGCTCTACAGCAAGTAACAAATGCTTACCTCTTGAACCGTTGTGTAGATTTCTCGAATGAAACACAACTATTGCAACAGCAACCATCAACAGACCTCCTAAACAATGCCATAGACTCACACCTGGTGATTTTCATTTGAGAAAGCAAAAGTATTTTCGATCACTAGCAAGTAAAGCTAAGATCGACAGGCTTATTGCTGCTCTGATGAGACATGAGAGCAAAAAGACAAAGGCATCTGTCTTTAATGAAATTGTGTCTCAAAGTATGCACTTTGTTAACAGAGCTGTGTTTGTACTGCAACATTGTGTGGCGTAAGATGTCTCAATAGGCGAACTATCAGAAAAGTTGTGTATGACATCAAAAAGGCTACAACAGTATCCTTCTTTGACTGTGCACAATTTCTGTGATGTATTCACAGGTCAGTGGATGCACACACAGCACTCAGAGGCATATTTCTGAGAAGAAACTTATTATTCACAGAAAAAGGAAACCAAGTTCACCATTGATGAGTCCAGTAAGCTGGTCAATGTCCTCAGTGTCTGTGGTGACACAGCAATGGACACAGATGATGACTGTGATGCAACCACTGTGTCCCATAAATGGCATTGTCTGTCATGGGCATGTGATGAAATCTGCAACCATAGGCAATCATTTGAAAATGTTAAACAGTTTGTCAACCTATTTGTGATTACAGATCACAAAGAAAGATATAAACTGTTTAACAAGATTGACCATTGTGAAATCCATCCACATACTGGACTTATGGGTCAGTTACTGGCATGCCTCGATAGTGGTGTTTGTGACAGTGTCTTTCACAACATGCAGATGCTTGGAGTGCATCAAACAGGCATGCAAAACTTTGCATACAGAGTATATGAAGTACAACAAGTTGCAAATCAGTACACTAGTTTAAATGACTCATTGCAGTCAGGTGACATGCAGGGTGCCATCACATTTCTCAAACAACTGCAACATGTAACTTCTGTACCAGACACAACAATTTCTCAGTCAACAAGTTCTGCTGAAACATCTGTTTCAGTGTTAGAAACTGGCATTCTGGGACAGTACGGCAAATACATAGCAAAATTTGAGCTGGAAAAGTCTCAGAAGTTTGACTCTGTATGTGTGTCATGAGACCATTTGTGCTACAGTAAACAAATTCACAGTGAACCTGGACACCTTGTCACCATACAATGACATGTGGTTCTGTCTCTCAGCATTTTTGCTGCTGAAATCTGACTTTCAGTTAGAAAACACCATTCTGCTGTGCAAGCACTGTTTCTCCAAACTGAAGTCTAACATTTTGCCACCAAGGTCACTGCTGAATAATATGGAGGCACATGTTACACCAAGTGAGATTTCAACATTGAATATGTTTGAATGCATTCTAATTCAGACAATGAAACCATTCCAAACCATTCTAAGTGTAACACAAAGACACGGAACATTCCACAGAAAGAACTTGTTAGATCTCTAAAGAGTTCTGTTATGTATCTCCCACTTCCTCTACAGGAAAATGTGGAAGCAATCTCTACAGAAAATAGTTTGGTGATTCTTGTAAATGATGTACCAACAAAGTCCAAAGTCATCTGGCAAGATGTTGTCAACGTACAGAAGGTAAAGCTTGCTCTTACTTATTTAAAGAGTAACTACCCCCTTTTATACAGACCTTGACATAGATCACATGAGTAGTCTCTCTGTCCAACATGATCTCTTAGGAACAAGTAAACCAATGATTGAGAAGGTCAGTGTACAGACAAGTGATAATGTGTATGAACAGTACAGAATTCACCCACTACATGGCAGAGATCCAGTAGGAGACAACATTGATCTCTATCAAATGAAACAGGTGGAAGGTGAGCCTGTCAACATTTGGGAGGCAACAATAGAAGCACGTTGTTTCCCAGACTTATTCCCAAATGGGTCAGGTGGACATCTAGATGAAAGAGAAGTGCATGTACAGGGTGCTGAGTACCGCACTACCCGTGTGCTCAGTAAAGACAGAATATTCAGATGTAATATACAGTACCTGTTTCATCTCCTCTGGGAGAGTGAACTTAGCATTCTGTCTGTGTCTATTGCACATACTATTCGTCTCACAATTCCACTAGATGGAATAACAGCTGCTAAATTTCTAGAGAAATTAAAGCAGAAAGATGAAAATGTGCAAGTGAATGTCTTCTATTCTTTCAAGTCTTTGAGGCACCAAAGAATACTGGTATCACAGACACTCTGAAGTGATGACAATGCTGCAAGAGAATGGTGCAGCCACATGGTTTGTCACACTTAGTTGTGCTGAATATGCCTGGGACAAGCTCATTGAGCTGTTGAAGTGGGCAAATGGTGATGTCGACGGCATCTCATCAATGACTGTCAGAGAAATGTGTTCACTTGATCCTGTGTCTGTCACAAGGCATTTTCACAAGTGGTTTCATGACATTCTGACTTTCATATTGTCAATGGACAATCCGTCTCTTGGTATTGTGGAGCATTACTTTTGGAGAATGGAGTATCAAGCACGGGGTGCCCCTCACATCCATATATTGTTGTGGATCAAGGATGCACCAGACATAGGTAAACATGAAGCAGTGCAAGTGCTATCATTCATCAAGAAATATATCACTTGTCACATTCCAGACAAGTATGACAGTCCTACACTATGGAAGTTGGTTCAAAAGTTCCAGTGACATATTTGTGCAAAATACTGCCGGAGAGTAGTGAAAAACAAATCTAATTGGTACACACTATGTCGATTCAGATTTCCTAGATGAGTTTTTCAGGATGGTTCCATGAATGAGCTTTTCTCAGCAATGCGACACCACTTAAAGGCAAAATCAACCAAAAGGGTATACGAGTCACCCAGAGATGATAAAGAGGTGTACATCAATGACTACAACCCAACTCTTCTCCTAATGTGGCAAGCAAACATAGATGTTCAGTTTGTGGCTGATAACTCATTGGCTCTGGTGCGATATGTCAATTCGTGCATAACCAAACATGAGCAGACTAGCTTGCAAGATCTTTGGGAAGATATTGCCAGTTCAAGCAGAAGCCTGACATCTCAGCTCTGGCCACTGGGCTTGAAGACTCTTTCACACAGAGAATGTGGAGCTTATGAAGCCAGTGACCATTTAATGGGTACACATCTGTACGGGAAGTCTGACGCTGTCCGGTTTCTCAGTAAAAACTACAAAGAGAAACGGAAATGTGTACTCATTCCCCATGCCGAAACTGAGAAGCTCACTGCCAATAGACCTTCTTCAAAACATATCTTGAAGAATAACCTGATAGACACATACTACCCACATAGACACAATGACATGAATGATATGTGTCTCTTTCAGGTGCTAAGTGGGCATGACTACAAAGGCAGATATATCACCTCCTCAACACGACAGATTTACAAGGTGAATGAAGGGGTGGCTGTCTCACAAAGAGACACAAGCCATGGCTCATAGACCACTGTAAATTGCATCTAGGTACATCGGAGAGCAAAGAACATTACTACTTTGCTCTCCTATTCCTATTTAGACCCTGGAGGAGTGAGTCTGAATTAAAAGATGACTGTGATACATTCGAGGAAGAATTCAATCTCAGTTATGAGACTTTCAAAACAGAATACTCAGAGACATACAAACAAAGACTAGAGGCTGAGAAAGAACAGCTTGAGAAGGCAGAGAAGCAGCTTCAGGAAGACACTCATGTAAGTTCACAAGACAACCTTGATCCAGAAGGACAAGCTGTTCTAGGTGAACCTCTGCCTTTAAGTGCCCCAGAAGTCTTAATCTCAGAAATTTAGACAGCCATGCAACATGGAACACACTCCACTGTCAATCCAACTGACTTGAGAAAAAAACTAAATCAGCAGCAGCATGCAGTTCACTTCTCAAGTAGTTGACGCTGTTCATCATGGCCTGCTACATGAAACAAAAAAATGTGACTGTCATGACTATAAGCCACTACTAATGTTTGTTAGTGGTTAGCTGGCACAGGAAAGAGTTTCCTTATTGAAGCCATTACTGCTGAAATACTGAGCCTGACAGGGTCATCAATGTCTGTTGCTGTTACTGCTCCCACAGGACTAGCTGCATACAACATTGGTGGAGTTACATTACACCATCTCTTTATGTTGCCAGTGGAACATGGCAAAACAGGAGAGTATCATAAACTGTCATTTGAGGTTGAATCTCAGCTCTGTTCCACGTTCACAAAGATGAAGTTACTCATCATTGATGAAATGAGCATGGTCTCCAATGTAATGCTTGCCTGTATACACCTACGTCTACAGGAAATCTTAGGTACTGACGATGGAGTACCATTTGGTGGCAAAAGTATTGTTGTATTGGGGGACCTTTTGCAGCTTGCACCAGTTAATGTAGAGCATGTGTCTGCAACTCTGACTGCCAAGCAAGCTAAGAACATACTCGGCTGCATTGCAGGTTATAACATTTGGGAGTTATTCACCTAAGTTGAGTTGTATGAGAACTTGCACTAAAGTGGTGATCTGGCTTACAAATCACTTTTAGTTCAAGCTCGTACAGGTTCTCTATCACCAGAACATGTTGCAATGTTAAACGATCAGAGAATCAGAGTAGATACTACATCCATAGAAACAGCATGTAATGTTTTCAGCGATGTGTACTCTACAGGCACACACATAGTGTGTCATATGCCACAACTAAAGAAATACCCTGAGTTCAACAATGTTATGCTGCTGAGAAAAAAAAACAAGAAATTCTAACTCTGCATGCTGTTGATACAGTTGATGGTGTCATTCTCAGTTGCAACCTTGTAGCAAAGATGACTGAAAGACTCACTGAACTGAAGTCAGATGTTTGATGCATAGCTGGCCTAGAAGGCTGTTCTTACACTTTGTAGGAATGCACATATCATGCTACGATGTAATCTCAATGTTGAATGAGGCATGGTAAACGGTGCCATGGGAAACATCACTGACTTTGTCTACAATGTCCAGAGGACATATATAGAGACACTTGTAGTTCACTTTGACAACCTGGAACAGCCTGTACAGATAGAACGTACCTGTGTGAAATTTCAGGTATTTAAGGATATCTATGTAAACAGGAAACAGTTTCCACTATGTGTTGCATATGCTGTTTCTATTCACAAATCTCAGGGCTTGAGTTTGGATTCAGCAATGGTGGACATAGGTACAGATATTTTCAAGGATGGCATGAGCTACGTGGCACTTTCACTTGTCCGTAGTCTTTCTGGGTTGCACATTATAACTCTTGCACCTCAGAAGATACGAGCTGACAAGTGATGTATTGTTGAGTACAAAAGGTTACGTACTCTCCATCAGCCACAAATGTCTTTAATACCACTGCCTACATATCTGGCTGTCTCACATCGTACAGTCATAGCTACCTGTGTCAGCAAACAGGCACGAGCTTCCACAAGTGATTCAACTCTAAAGAGTTCAACAAAGGTCACAATATCAACTAAACATTCAGAACCAGCTGTTCATCAGAAATCAGTTGGTGTAGCTGTTGTACCAGTCTTTGACAACAGCACTATAGTGAACTGCTATGTTTACTCAGCTATGCAAGCTTTTCTACACATGCCACACTTTGTGCAGGCACTTTCTGCTTCATAAGACACTCCCCTATCAAAGGCATTGAAGCAGATTGCCAACATGGCTTCTGACCAGTCTAACAATATGCAGTCACTAACACCACTACAGCAGGTGTTAGGTACATATGACAGATGTAGTACATTGGCTGCAGACATACAGCCAGACACTAGTGAGTTTATGATGGCTATCATAAAGAACTTGAATGAAGACAGCACTCCAATGCATCAGTACTTCACTGTGTCATATGAAACCAAATATGTATGTGTATCATGTGGTCATTCACAGCATGAAACCACAGGAGACATGCTGTGGATTACTCTTTTTGTCCCTCAAGCCAAAAGTGTCAAATTTTGACACCTATTTACCAATGCTCAATGTGGTCACTCCTGTAAAAGGTGTGGCGGCAGATGTACTCAGTCCACACGTCTCAGGAGTTCATCTAAATATCTGTTGCTCATATTGCACAGATTTGACTCCAACGGGCTCAGAGTTGACACTTCCATCACAGATTACATAGCTGGTAGATTAGTTTTTAATTAATCAGTGTTTGACACTCACAGTGTAGTCTATCACTATGGTCAATCTGTGCATTCTGGCCATTACATCTGATGGCTAAGGTACAGAAGCGGATGGGTAGAGTGTGACGATAAAACAAGCAGTTTTAAACAGAGACTGCCACAACACTTAAAAAATGCATATCTTCTAATATTGAAGAATTATGATGACCTTCATATTTCAGAAGAAGAGGACAGACCATGTTGCATTGTTTAAATGACTACTTTGTGACAGAAACAGTCGTAGGTCAGTACAGTTGTTTCCAATCTACGACTCTCAAGAAACCATAGCATATCAATAAAATGCTATACTGGCAGACACATTTCATGCACTATGACATCTAAGATCTTGAGTGGATGAGTGACAACATAGAAATTGTTGTAGTGGCTTCAATTGGTGCCAAACGTATTCACAATCACTGGAGAAACCATGCTTACATGTCTATCAAAGATTGCACATCTCAAAACAGAGGCCTTAGTGCCTCTCCTGTTCTGTACATATCTTTTCTTGTAGCTGTATCATACCTGTACATAACAAGAAGTTGCTGCCAGTTTCTAACTTTTTCTCCCTGCAGAGAAACAAAAGTTCTCAGTTATCATCGTAAATAACTGTGCAACACATGTCTCATTCATCAAACGGTACAGTCTGTCACAAGTTGCCTCTCACCAGTTGTTTTTGTCTGTTTGCTGTTGACATGTAGACAACAACATCATTCGTTCACCATGCAACAGTGTTGAACTATGCCTGCTTTATTTGTTAAACTGATACTGTATATATGTAAAAATAACAGTCTTTAGTCATAATGCAACAAGTAAAATGAAGCAAGTGTGAATACTGAATGATTGCATCTTGTTATTAAATGAGTTTGACATGCCTTTGTAATTACATGTAAATACTATTTACATTCTTATTCCACCTTACCATTGTTGCTAACTACTTTTATTGTTCTAGTAAAAGTATTACTATAAGAGTAAAGTACTAATGAATGCTTAACAAATAATACAATACTATACTGATTAAGTTCAATGAACTATATCTTTGATAAAAACAGCATACCATGCACATTTTTTTACTTACTAGTTCAGAGCTAACATAGAAACCAATGTAACAATTGAAAGAAATGTTTTTTGTACCTGTAATAATATGAAATCTTTTTGTACTTGTCATACAAGTAATTCTAACTTATGTTAAAAATACTGACAATTGTAAATCAGACAGTGTTACTGATCACAACGCACTTCATACCTGTTCCTGACAATATTTATGATCGCCTCTATTGAGGGGTCAGGTGGAAATTTTCCATATGCGCCTAGTCAGTGACATATCATTAAATATTTAACTGAACATACTAGTTATCTAATGTCACTGAATTCAGATTTTTTTTTTATATTCTATTACTTGAACACTTAGCATCTGTTTTTTTGCCCACCCCAGGAACATACACATTATCAGTCACACAATAACAACTGAACATTACTGTTTCATGTGTGTAATCATTACTTAGAATCTCCCGACAAACCTTTATTAATAAAGGAAACAACTAATGGATGACATATAATTAGAAAATTCATCAACTTAATACATACAAATAATATTGTTAACCAAAATCTCTTCAACCTCAGTAGCAAAAATATAATGAACAGCCACAGGTTCAGCTTGAGTGTCACAAGTTCAACAGGAATGTCAGAAAGCACTTCTTCCCACAGACAGTAGTGAACACTTAAAGTTCAGTGCTAAAACAGGTTACCTCATTAAAGACAGTGACCCACTATTAAAGAATCAAGCATATGCATAGAAGGAAGATAACAACCATGGAAACAGAAGATGGGAGAACACTGCAGGGATAGTCAACACTTTACCTAAAGATGTGAACCATGCAACACAATCACACTTAATAGACCAAATAACCTTCTTATGCTACCTTCTTTCTATGCTATATTACAATATATACATACTTGTTCCAATTCATCGAACATAGTTTACTATAAATGTGGCACATTTAGATATATTCCAAGCAATGATTACACACATGCAAGGATTGTATTGTGAGACTGATTTTGTAAAGAAAATACAATCTTAATTGGACCTTTTCAGTTTCACCAATTGACAACAAATCTTTTAAAACATAATCATCTGTGTTGGGTCTTTACTGAAAATAGCATAATGACATTAGAGTGTAACTGTTTTTTCTATTAAGCATGCAAATCAACTGCAACAAATAGTACCACGACTACGTGTCCATGTACTATTTTTTGCTGCTGTGCTGTCCACTCAGTATCCACAACATAGGCTACGATGTGGCACATTGCATGTCACACTTCCCATAATTTCTAACAGTGTTAAAAAGTCAGCAACGCAATAACTTTTCCTGTGCCTCTCCACTCAGCTTGCAGTAATTACTGTAGCAAGATGTCACACATCACTACCTAACACTATGCAGCTGTGGCTAAACAGTTAGGATGCACTAACTGCTATGTCTACTGCAGTTCCCTGGCTGAGCTCATGCAACTGCTAACTGTGGTAACTTCACTGTACCTACAATTACAGAGGTGCGCCATAGATCTCCAGTCCCCTATTGTTCCTATAGAGAAACAGTCATAATGCACTACGATTTAAAAGGCAAACATCTCTAGCTGCCTGAATTCATACTAATCCTAACTGAGGTAACTTCAGCATCCCTGCAATCACTGATGTGTACCATTGATGTACAAACCCTCACCTGTGTTCTGTATCTCCACTAAGATGTTCATTCCCTCACCTGTGTTGTGTATCTCCACTTACAGTGTACAACCTGCTGTCATGTTTGGAGACACATTGCCTGTCTGAACCCATTCAAATGACAGCTGTGCTAACTGGTTTATTCCTGTAATCAGAGAGCTGTCTAACTGATGTACATTGCCTATCTTTTCCTGTGGATGTTTACTTAGGATGCAGCAAGTGGTGTGGAAGTGCAATTCCCCCATCACACTCTACACCTCCATGATTTTTTTTTCTGCACTGTCAACTCAGTGTGCAATATGTGGGCTAGGTGTTCAGACATTGAGTTACATATCTGTAATTCTTAACTAAGTTAACTAGCATGTACCACGCTTACATTTACTGTCAGTCTACAGTCAGAGTGCAGTACCTGGTGTAGACAGCTGTGTGACATTGTACCTAAGGACATGCACTTGTGGCTGTACAATCAGGAGTATGTGTGGGAAAATTGCCTGTGTGAGGCCATAGAAATCCTAATTGTGCTACCTTGTGTGTACCAACAATTACAGAGGTGTACCATTCATGTCAATTGCCTCAGTCTTGCTGTGCATCACTACTCATGATGCAGTACAAATTTTGGTGAGGGTATAACCTCTCTGAGCCAACACAAACACTAACTGTGCTAACTTGAGTGTCCCTGTAATCACTGATGTCTACAATTGATGTCCATACCCTCAGCTCTGCTGTGGGTCTCTACTGAGGATCCAGTACCTGCTGTCGTAGTTTGAAGAGACATTCCCTGGCTGAGTCCATTCAAGTGACAACTATGATAATTACACTTTACCTGTAATCAGGGAGGTGTACAACTCATCTGCATCACCCTTCTTTGCCTGTGGCTCTTCACTTAACATGCAGCAAGTCTGTGATTGTTACTGTTACCTTGCCTCTACCCCTACTTCCATTTGTGTCTCTCTGTCTGTGTAAAATACAAAATACACTAGTGATGGAAGTGTGGGGGTCTTCAGACCCTGCGCTCCTGCCACACAAAACAGAAACAGTACTGAAATATACTAAATGTGATACAGCAGCGGGCAGCAAACACAAATGTTAATGCACATGGTAGTACAAACCAAAACACAAAGATAAACAAATCTGATAAATACTGAATGTAATACAGTGACAATAGCGCAGGGACCTTCCGGCCCCACGCTCTCACCACACAAAACACAAACATATACAGTACTATAAAATGCAATATGTACTAGTGATGGGAGCATGGGGCCTGAAGGTCCCCGTGCTCCCGTCACACAAAACACAAACATAAACAGCAGTAAAAAACAATGAATATCATACAACAGTGGAGTGCAGGCCCCTTCAGCCCTCATGGTCCCACCACATAAAACACAAACATAAACAGTACTGAAAGGCCCTGTGCTCCCGCCACATGATGTCTTCACACATAGCAACACAGTGCCAACAAATGCAAATGTTAATGCGCATGGTACCACAAATCAAAACACAACAATAAACACTACTGTAGAGACAAATGGAGCAAATTACATAAACACAAGCAAAAAATGCAAATGCAAACAGCAACACACAAGATGGCATACACACAAAAAACTTACTGAAACAGGTACAGAACCACAAAGGGAAGCACTAAAGATGACACTTATACAAAAACACACAATAGACTTGCTTGTAGCACAGAAAGCAGCTAACTAAAAGAAGTTACATTTTCTTATTAATTTAACACTTATATTGCAGCAGGAGTCAGTGTCTGTTGAGATTAAGCAAGGTAGATACTTTATTAGAAGTAGAAGAGGTCTTATTTAGGGTTAAAAAAGAAAGAAAAGAAAGAAAGTCAGTGTGTGTTCTGTGCTGTGAAGGGTACTGTATCAACTTACTTTGCTAAACCAGTAAGAGGAGAGAGAGCTTAATTGGGGGGGTGGCTTAGACACTATAAAAGCAGGTGACTCAAATTACAACTTCCTGTTGCTAGACTTGCTTGTAGAGCAGAAAGCAGCTAACTAAAAGAAGCTACATTTTCTTAATAATTTAACACTTATATCGCAGCAGGAGTTAGTGTCTATTGAGATTAAACAAGACAGATACTTTATTAGAAGTAGAAGGGGTCTTATTTAGGGTTAAAAAAAGAAAGTAAAGAAAAGAAAGAAAGTCAGTGTGTGTTCTGTGCCGTGAAGGGTACTGTATCAACTTACTTTGCTAAACCAGTAGGAAGAGAGAGAGAGCTTAATTGGGGGGTGTGGCTTAGACACTATAAAAGCAGGTGACTCAAATTGCAACTTCCCATTGCTTGCCTTGCTTGTAGATCAGAAAGCAGCTAACTAAAAGAAGCTACATTTGCGTTTGTGCTTGTCTGCTGTGTCCACTGGGCACGCTGAAACTGCTGGCATTAGACAAACTTGGATAAGATAATTTTAGCATATCCTCTACTTAGTAAATATACACCTTTAATAATGGAAAAATAACTTAGTAAGTGTATGCAATGTTTGATGTATAGTGAGGGAAAGTATGGGAGCGAGTATGTATGTTCTAATTGCTATCTGATTACTACTCTTGAAGCAGAGATAGCATTTCTGCTTAATATTAAACCAGTTTGTACTGATATTAGGGAACTGGAAAGTTATATTGATCTTATGGATGAACAACTTCATTCTAATGAACAATTTTCTTCACAATTAGGTAGCATTTCTATGCCTCCTAATGAGAAGACAGTTGTAACAACTAGTACTAGTATACCTGTTGCCTCTGCCCCCTCTTATAAGGTGGATGATTATCCGCCCTCTTCTCATGATACTGATGACTGGACCATTGTCACAAAGCCTCTTAAAAAAAGGAGGGGCAGTCAAATACACAATAGTGCCCCTATTGAAACTCGTAATAGGTTTGAGCAATTGACTGTATCAAATAATGAAGTGCTACATGAGTTATCCTGTGCATCACCCTCTGTTGATAATAATGGTTTCAAACACTTTTCAATCAGGATTTAATGCGCATGAATACTTGTCCTAGTAAGTCTCAAGCTACCAAATCAATACCTACTAAGTTAATTGCTCTAGAGTATGTTAAACAATAACCTGTTTCTGATTCTTGTACCCCTACTGTCTCAAAACAAGTGTTAGTCCTGGGAGATTCAATCATTAAGCACACTGACAGGGCAGTATGCAATAGTGACAAGAGCAACCACACTTGTTCTAACTTCCGTGGGGCCAAGGTATCTGACATTACCTCCATGAAGCCTAAAATTTTACAAAATGTGGGGGAAAATCCACTGGTTATCATACATGCCGGTGTTAATGATATAAACAACACCCCATTTAATCAGTTACAACAGGACAATGTGATGTTATGTAACCTGTTACATGATAGGGGATGCTGTGTATGTATATCTGAAATTCTACCTGTCCCAAGAACAACATCTACCATGACACAGAAAATCAAAGCCCTAAATGAATGGCTGAGAAAGTGGTGTTTTAAGCAGGATATACCCTGTATTACCCACTGGGAATCATTTTCAGATAGTTCTTCCTTGTTTTGCTGGGACGGTTTACATTTCAGTCATAGGGGTAGTACACTTATGGAGAAAAGTATCACTAAAATCATAAATCATTGTTTAAACTAAAAACAATGGGGGAGAATGGGTTTATTCCCAAGTCTCTGAATACTTACTAAAATATTATTACAACTAAATGTAAATTCCTAGCTTTGAATGCAAGATCTTTAAACCAACTCAAATTAGCAGAACTCGAAGCCAAATGTAAAACTTTAAATATAGGTGTGGTGGGAGTAACTGAAACTTGGTGGGACGCATCCTCAATTTGGTCCAGAGAAATTCCAGGTTATAAGTTATATCATAAAAACAGATTAGATAAGCAAGGCGGTGGAGTTTGTATGTACATACGAAATAATATTCCTTCTTTTGAAGTGTGTTCTTGCTGTCCTTTGGAAAGTATATGGGTTAAAATCTTATTGAAGGAGCAGTCCTATATAACTATTGGTAACATCTATCAACCTCCATCTGCAAATTCAGATTACACAACTGATATGTTTAAAGAAATTACACATTTTTCAGAATCTCAAGATACTGTAATATTTGTTGACTTTAACCTCCCTCATATTAACTGGGACTCATTCTCAGGACAGTTCTATGCCAAGAAAAGACTAATAGATGTGGTAGTTAGCACTGGATTACAACAACTTGTTACAGAACCCACTCGAGGTCCTAATATTTTGGATCAATTATTTACTAACATAGAGCAACAAATTAGCAATTTACAAATTTGGGATCCACTTGGGACCAGTGATCATTCATCTATTCTTTTTGAAATTCAACAGTTTAAAACTACACAAAGGAAGTTATACTATACAAAAAATTATAACAAAGCAAATTTTTCTAAAATCATTGAATACTTACAAAACAAAAACTGGGAATCTAATATTCTTAATTGTACAACACAACAAGCTTGAGACTTTTTTAAAAACATTGTACATTATTTGGAAAATACCTTTATTCCATCTAAGAGGAAATTTAATAATAAAGGAAAAATTCCCCCTTGGTTCAACAAGACAATTAAAAATCAGATTAAAATAAAAATTAAACTTTTTAGGAAACTTAAGAATAGTTCTGTTCCATTTAAAACTAATCCATTATATAAATAGAGACTATCCATGAAAAACTTAAAAAATTCTATTAAATTGGCAATGAATGAGTAATGAAGTCACTAATAGATCAAGATTGTAAAAAAATAGGAATTTAGGATTCAAATCAGAATGGGGTTACTCCCAACTATTCCTGCACCACCAATCTGATAAGTTTTTACAATAATATAAGTACTCTACTAGATGTGGGTATCCCTACTGATGTAATTCTTTTGGACTTTAGTAGAGCTTTCGATAAAGTCTCACACGAAAAACTCATTACTAAAATGCACAATCTAGATTTGTTACCTGATATTGTCAACTGGATTTTAAACTGGTTGACAAATTGTTCTCAGAGAGTCAGAATTAATGATATCTTGTCTGTTTCGGGTAGTGTGACAAGTGGTGTACCACAGGGGTTGGTCTTGGGACCAACATTGTTTAACCTCTTTGTCAGTGATTTATAAACAGGGCCAGATAACTTCATGGTTAAATTTGCAGATGATACTAAATCAGGGGGCGAGGTTAATAATCAAGAAAATATTTCTGCATTAAAGAAGGATTTGGAAAAATTAACACTTTGGGCAAATGAAAATCATATGCAGTTTAATCAAGAGAAATGTTTAGTAGTGCATTTCGGTGTAAATGATCCAAAAATGATATATTATATAAACGGACTACCATTTCACTCATCAAATTCTGAAAAAGATTTAGGGATACATGTTAATAATAAACTTACATCAAATGATCACTGTGTTAGAACTGCTTGCATGACCAACAGACTTTTGAGGCAAATAAAAAGCACTTTTGTTAATCGCACTGAACAATGCCTTATTCCATTGTATAGGGCATACATTAACACGTATCTAGACTATGGCTCCCTTTCTGGAATCCAAACCAAAAAGACATAGCAATTCTTGAACAGGTTCAAGAAGAGTAACTAGAATGATTCAAGATTAACAAACTTGGATTATCAGAACAGATTAAAAGCTACTGGTCTCTTCTCTCTTCAAACTAGAAGATTAAGAGGTGATATGCTTATGGTTTTTAATTTAATAAATTCACTAGATCTAATGGAAAAATGTGGTCTAACACTTTCCAAAAGAAGACATGTTTTGAGACTGCATAATAAACAGCTTGAAGTAAAAACTTATAAAACCAGCAAAAGGGGAAATGTTTTTCCAATAAGAGCACCATTGTATGGAACACCTTGCCACAAGAATTGGCAGAGGCAACTAGTGCCACTGTCTTTAAAAACAAATTAAATGTTTGGTTGAGGGATAATAGATAAACAATGTCCCACATAGTGTGGGGAACAGTCTCGATGGGCTCTGGCCTTCTTCTGTTCTTTCATACCAAGTAATTGTTTTTCCCAAAATCTGCATATAGAAAGAGAGTGAGTACAAAAAATGTATGCATAATAATGGGTCTCGGAGCACAAAATGAGGAGTTGGAATACTAAATTGCTTATATCTCAGGAACCGTACGACGTAGAAAACAAATTTAAAAGACATATGAAATTATGACTTTCCTGGCTAGTTTTGTACTTAGCCCCCAGTAGGGGGCTAAGAATTTTTTCTACGAAAAGTCCATATCTAGCACCGTTTCCGAGATATGGGCCCTGAAAGGCGCAACGAATGCCGTAATGTTATCCTATGGGAAAAAAAGAGAAGTTCAGAGTGGCATAACTTTGGCTCCCTGTAATATTATTTCACCAAACCACTGAAAGGTACATCTCTGGGATGTTGATTTTCTTCCCTCAAAATTTCAGCCCAAAAGACTAAACCATTATTTTGCAGTACAGTGCCAAACAATTCCTGTAATGCAACAGACGCCATAATGTTATCCTATGGGAAAAAGCGGCAACTTTGGAGTGCTGTCAGTTGTCCATTGAGTAATATTATTTTACAGAACCAGTGAAAGGCACATTTGTGATATCTTGGCTGTGATCCCTTCAGATTTCAGCCCAAAACACAAAACCGTTCTTTTGCAGCACAGTGCCAAAGAATTGCTGTTATTTTCACACACCCTGGAAAAGTACTGTCGAACTTTGCAAAAGCTTTTGCAAATTCATTCGACAGTGTCACACATTCAACACTACTTTGTGAAAGTACTTTTTCCAGAAACTTGAAAAACATATTTCTAGGGTGTTTTACCCCAAAATAAAGACATGCTTAGCATCCTCAGGGTCCAACTAGGTGAATACAAAAAGAATTAGGTTGCTAGAGGGTCCCAATTTTAAATGCCAAGCATTTTCTGATGGCTAACTGAAAACAAAATGGTGGATTTGCGACAGTAACAGGGCCATTTTTGAAAGTAAAAACTGCATTTGCAACACTGTCGAACATTTTGTTAACTTTTCCCATTGACTTATAATGGGAACTTGTTTTCTTAATAATTTTTGAACCATTTCATTTTTTTTATGAAATCTTTGAAAGGCACATTGGGGACCCCAACCACACATTCCCTGAAGACTTCAGACCGCTCACACAAACCGTGCGACCTGTAGGCACGACCATAGAATTCAAAAAAAGCACAAACGCATGCACAGATAACACTTAATAACTCCACAGCTGTATATCTGACTGGTATGAAATTTGAAAGATCCCAAGGTGTATGGGGTTTAATCATGTATTCCAAATTTCAGGCAAATCCATTGAACAGTTGCAAAGTTATTAAGGTGCAAAATTTTGGGTTTAACATGTAAATGGCTCTTTAACCCTAACTATGGTAGCACGGATATATATATATGTAAATATATATATACATATATATATATATATATATATATTTTATGGTAGCACGGTAGTGCTACCATAGTTAGGGTTGAGGAGCCATTTCTATGTTAAACCCCAAAATTTTGCACCTTAATAACTTTGCAACCGTTTGACAGATTTGGATGAAATTTGGAATACACGATCAAGAACAATAGGCCTTGGCATCTGCTATGTTTTGTAATGGTCGGATACATGGCTGTGGAGTTATTAAGCATGATTTGCACACGCGTTTACGCTTTTTCTGGAATTCTACGGTCGCGCGTACAGGTCGCACGGTTTACGCGACCGGCCCGAAATCTTCAGGAAACTTGCAGCCAGGGTCCCCAATGTGCCTTTTGAAGATTTGGTGAAAAAATATTAAACGGCTCAAAAGTTATTCAAAAAACAATTTCCCATTATAAGTCAATGGGAAAAGTTAATAAAAAGTTCAACACTTTACTTAAATGCATTTTACTTCATAAATGGGCCTGTTACTTTCGAATCGGCCATTTTGTTTTCAGTTGGTGATTAGAAAAATGCTTGGCATTTCAATTTAGGAACCTCTAGCAACCTAATTCTTTTGTATTCACCTAATCGGACACTGAGGATGCTAGCCATGTCTTTATTTTGGGGTAAAACACCCCAGAAATATGTTTTCAGATTTCTGGAAAAAGTACTTTACCAAAGTACTTTCATGCTCATAAAGTGTTGCAAATGTTTGTGAAAACTTTCTGAAATTGCGACAGTAATTTTCTAGTCTGTGGGAAAATGACAGCAATTCTTTGGCACTGCACTGCAAGAAGCGGTTGGGAGGTTTGGGCTGAAATTTGGAGGGAACGCAGCCGACATCTCACAGATGTACCTTCCAGTATTGTATTGAAAAAATATTATATGGCAGTAAAGTTACGGCACTCCAAAGTTGACAGTTTTTCCCGCAGGATAACATTACGGCACCCAATGCATTACAGGAATCGTTTGGCACCCTGCTACAAAATAACAGTTTGGTCTTTTTTCCTGAAATTTGGAGGGAAGACAGCCAACAGTCCACAGATGTGCCTTTCAGTAGATTGGTGAAAAAATATTACAGGGAGGCAAAGTTATGGTGCTCCGAACTTCTCTTTTTTTCCCATAGGATAACATTATGGCGTTCGACGCGCCTTTCAGGGCCCGTATCTCGGAAATGGTGCGAGATAAGGACTTTTCATCAGAAAAATTCTTAACCCCCTAACACAGCTAAGTACAAAACTAGCCAGGACAGTCATAAATCATACAACTTTTAAATTTTTTTTCTACATCGTACAGTACCTGAGATATAACCTATTTAGTATTCCAAGTCCCAAGTCTGCTACGATACCCATTATTATGCATACATTCTTTGTACTCACTGTCTTTCTCTATTCAGCTTTTGGGGAAAACCAGCCTGTGTGCTTACATTACTGTTACCATTGCCCTTTCTGCTTGCGGTTCCATGCCCGTTTCACTTACCGTTGACGTCTACGCCACCACATGCGTCATCCTTTGCATTTTCATTTGCGCTTGCGTTTTTGTTATTTTTTGCCATTTGTGTCTACCATACTGTTTCTCTTTCTGTTTCACTTTGCATCACAATGCCCATTGACATTTCCATTTGCAGGCACCATGTTACTATGTGGCAAGACATCACGTGGCATACCGTTCCCGTCTACGCCACCGTGTTCGTTACCCTTTCTGTTCTCATTTGCGCTTGCGTTACCTTGTGTGCCACTGTTAGCACTTCTATTTGCATTGCTGTTCCTGTTATTATGCCACAAGACATCATGTGGTGGGAGTCACGAAATGCTGGGCCGTCTCACTGCTACTGTACGATGCGGGGCGAGGGGCCCTATGTGTGTTATCCTTTGCGTTTTCATTTGTGCTTGCGTTTCTGTTATTTTTTGCCATTTGTGTCTACAGTACTGTTTCTCTTTCTGTTTCACTTTGCATCACCATGCCCATTTACATTTCTGTTTGCAGGCACAATGTTACTATGTGACAACACATCACGTGGCAGACTGTTCCCATCTATGCCACCATGTGCATTGCCCTTTCTGTTGTCATTTGCACTTGCCTTACCATGTGCACCACTGTTAGCACTTCTGTTTGCATTGCTTTTCCTGTTACTATGCCACAAGACATCATGTGGCAGAAGCGCGGGGCCCAAAGGACCCTGCACTCCCGTCGCTGCATTACATTCACTATTTCTCATTATCATTCTCAAAAAGAAGGGAAATTAGAGGCAAAAAACTCTGTTTAATGCATTAGTTAGGGTTGTTCAACAGCGACAAAAGTGAGGAAATTCGCTGTTAGGGTTGAAAACCCTAACTCCGAATTCACCCCCCCAGCACCACACACACACACACAGACACACACACACACATATGTAAGTATGGGGGAGGACCAAGTCAACACAACCAATGACAGATATCCAGCAGCAGGTGACAGAAATAACAAACAATTGTCTAAATGTACTATGAGACATCCCCACCCACCTGACCAGGTACTGCATGCTCAGTGGAGATCAACAGCAAAACTGAGGCCATGTACACCAAATGTACACCCCCGATTGCAGCTGCACGCGTACCACACTTAGTAGTTGCATGGCCTTACCTACCAATGCCCCACACCACACCACAACTGGTACTGTGCCGTTAATCAATATAAATGCTGAAGGTGCATGATGACAGTTGTAGAAAGGTTTTAACACTAGAGAGTATACATTAATTAAGAGAAGTACATAAATTAACTACAAGACATAAATTAACTAGCATGCTCAAGATAAAAGTAGTGTTACATTTAGTATGTGATTTACATAGTAGTACATTTACTGCAATGGTTTACTCAAGATAGAGAGGCTGATGTAAACGTATGGAAAAGCATTGCCTGTTCAATGCTGTGAAATTCATACTGCCAGTATCAGATGCATTCTTACTGATGAAGGTGTACTGCTGATGTACATACATAGACCTTCAGTGTGTTTCAATACTAAAGATGCAGTAAGTATTCTTTGTAAGAAACAGTGTAATTGCATGGATCAGGCCAAGCAACTTCTAAATATCATAGCACTACTGAGCCAACAATGACGTACCTGTATCGGAGATGTATATAGGATAGATTTTCCTGTAGGCACTACTGAGTATGTTGTACCTGATAAAGACAATCTCATTGGATCTGTGATGACTAACTTATTCAAATAGTAATACATTTACTATTGTTGCAATGAGTGATCTATGCCACTTATGGACACAGTGTAATTTTTTTAACAGTTGTTTCATACTCAGGCTGTATGCCTAGTGTTTGGGTTTGCCACACTTCTGTCACTGATGCTATCAAAGTGATAACTATGTTAATTGTGGTACAACAGGAATCAAGTAGGTATGGTGTAGATATAAACAGAATGTCTTTTAGTATTGATTTAACTCACGATGGGGTAAGTGTACTAGGACAGCAGGGGTTATTCTCTATCACTGACTCTGTCAGTTATAATCACACTAAGGTTTCGATGACTGTAATGATCAAGTTACACTGTTCATCTTCATGAGTTCATATTCACAGCCATTCTCCAGTAACTAGACAGTGTATGGTGTAAATGGGTGGGACACTGTGTTGCAAAGCTGCTGCAGTGCCTAGCAGAGGGAAAGTATCTACTCATAAAGACAGTTAAGCAATAAGGCATGACCAACAGTTTTGTTAAATGGTCTGTTAATCACCCTGTAGGGGTTTAATGTTGAATGAGGCATAGCCGAGTGCCACATGTCGCTAGACAGTGATAAACTGCCCATTAACATAATACCTGGGAGTGGCTTATTGCTATCATAATAAAACTGTTTTTTAAACAACATTAAACCATGTTCATCATATGGTTAGGCTGTACATGTATGTTAACAAAAACTAAACATAAGGCTGTTACAATGTTTACAGACAATTGAAAGCTGCATTTCTCAAACCCTTGTTATAATCAGAGATATTATACCTGTACAACTCCTTGGTTTTGCTGAACTCTATTGCTCAGGTGGCCCACCACATGTGTGTGGTCTGGTGTGGGGCATCGGTAGGTAAGGCCATGCAACTGCTAAGTGTGGTACGTTGTGTGCAGCTGCAATCAGGGATGTGTATGTTTGGTGTACATGGCCTCAGTTTTGCTGTTGATCTCCACTGAGCATGCAGTACCTGGTCAGGTGGGTGGGGATGTCTCGTAGTACATTTAGACAATTGTTTGTTATTTCTGTCACCTGCTGCTGGATGTCTGTCATTAGTTGTGTTGACTTGGTCCTCTCCTATACTTGCATATGTGTGTGTGTGTGTCTGTGTGCATGTGGTGCTGGGGGGTGAATTCAGAGTTAGGGTTTTCAACCTTAACAGCGAATTTCCTCACTTTTTCGCTGTGGAACAACCTAACTAATGCAATAAACGGAGTTTTGCCTCTAATATATATATATATATATATATATATATATATATATATATATTCACACACATATATTATAGGGCATGGTCGGACCCCTATAGTTAGGGTTGAGTAGGCACTTTAATGTTAAACCCCACATTTTGCATTGTATTAACTTCACAGCAGTTTCACACATTTGCAAATCAATTTGTACTAACAGTCTCTTAGGATAGATCTCTTGATGTGCTGAGTTTTGTTCCGGTCAGCTGTGCGGTTTCCAAGTTCTGAAGAGTATAAAAAAAGATTTTTCACTCATTGACTTTGCTGTTTTTTTTTTCTTTGAACTTGCCTACAGTCCAGACTGTTTGGAATCTTGGTCTGGAATTTTTAGGGTAGAAGGGGTATAGCCCACTGATGTTCCTTTTGCTTGTTTGGAGAAAAAAATATTAATCCATTTCAAAGTTATTTAATTTTTAAATTTTGACAAATTTATTTATAAGTATGCTCAATAGGCACTTCAAGAAAGCTGTGTAATGAAAAAAGAATCCTGTTTCTTATTGGGATAATATTTTTCTTTGCCACCATCTTGTTACCATTTATGTTTTGTAAATAATAAATACATTTCAAAATCCACAAAAATGAGATCCTGGAGAGAGCCCAACATATCTGTCTGGCTCATTGGGACCCCATTAGGTGGACGCTGCACTTAATGTTGAAAAAAGTATCCCCAAATGTGTTTTTATCACTTTCTACATCCTTTTTCATGACTGTGTGATGCAAAAAAGAATTGTTTTTCATATCACAAGCCACAAATAAAGATCCTTTTCATTAAGGGCTTATGTTTCTGCATAATTACCTACCCGCAATATTATTCCAGTTCAGTTCTTGGAAATCTTAGTACTCCATAGCCATGCACAAGCTTTACCCTTTTTCTCCCCATATGAGGATAAGTTGAACCCTTGAAATGTATTCACCAGAACCCCTGCCCCAGCACACACACACTCCATCTCAAGGAAAATACAAAACACTCAGAAGTGAACCAACCTCAACAAGAAAATCCAAAACCAGAGGCAGAACTGTGACTTACAGCTACTGAATCTGCACACTTTCTGTTGGTCTAAGTTACCGATAAATAAGTGGAAGCTTAGACTATTTTCCCTTTTCAGTTTTACAGACAAAAACACAATTCTTTCAGTTTGTAGTCTTCCTCTGTTCAAATGCTCTGAAACAGCCTGGGTGCATATGTGTATCTTGCTGTCTGTCTCTCTAGAGTGCTCCCTCTCTCAACCAATATGTTGAATGAAGGAAAACAATGAACGAAGAAAAAGAAAAAGGAGGAGGGAGAAGTGAGTTAGTGTGAAAGATAGAGCGAGAGAGAGGTTGTCTGTATGCACATTGTGTACATTTGTGTCTGTGCAGAGAGGGAGATATACAAATCAAAAGAAATGATACCACTAATGAGTAGTGTTGTGTAAAATTGACAAAGTTCAGCCAGCAAAATACTTTGTGGAATACAAACATTTCGCAAAATATTTTGAGGGGCAAAATGCAAAATTTCACCCACAGAGCGAGCAAAATTTTATCCTCTAACCAGTGAAATTCGCCTTTCATGGGTGAAACTTCAATCTGGTGTTCTCTGAGTGCTATGTGTAATGATATCATTATTAAATAAGTTTGTGAAATAAGAGACCCATGTTTCCTTTGGAATGTATACAGCCAATGTAGGCTGATATGTTTTTAATCCTTTCACTACCATGAGCCAAAATGCCTCTGAGTCATTTGAAGCTATAATTTTGTGCATGGTAGCCCATTGTTTGTGAGTAAATTTGAATTTTTCTAGATTTAGAAATATTTTTATATGTTTTCCTTGCCTTGTTTAAGTTAACAATACTAGTTCTTGAAGAATTTTTGTTAATATCTCTAATTAATTTTCCTAGTTTTTGCTTTTCTTTGAGACACTGATAATCAAACCAGGAGGGTGGTGGCAGATATTTGGTCTTTATAGGTGCAAACTGCAGAGCTGATTCTAAGAAGACAGCCTTCTAGTTGTTCATTGATACACTGGGCTGAAGTCTTGCCTTGTGTGAGTATAAATAGTGAAGACATCTGAGGAGAATAAATTACCTCTGCTGCTTTTTCCATATTCCTATTATTTAAGATAAGTTTATATTTCCCTCTAAGTGCTAATGAAGTTGCATGACATTCAGTTGGTTCAGTCATTTTATAATCCTTTACTGTATCTATCTTGGCTATTAGAGTCATGTGATCACTTTAGGGCCTCATGCATATTTTTAAATTTTGAAAGTGATTGTAACTTTCTGAGGTGATCAGCATACAATAGAGAGCAATATATGTATGCTCCCTCAGAATATTCAGCTCCCCTCCCATTTAGGATCAAAAGATTGTTATTAGTTATAAAATCCGTTAGTGTGTGACCTGCATTATTAGTGATATATTCAGCTGAATTTCTGAAGTGTAAGTCTCCCATATAACTTAAAGATTGTAATATCGGTAAGTTATCAAACTTAGATATGAGGGCATTAAAGTCTTCACCTATCAATATCATATCTATCTGGTACTTTATATATAGTGAATCAATTTCCAAAGTAAGTTCAGCCCAGATATCATGATGGGGAGAAAACTGAGAACCTGGGGGACATACACATTTACAATTAAGAATGTAAGAAAGTCCCATTTAATGACGCTTAGCAGTAGTTCATTTTTAGGAGAAATTTGTTCAATTATCTGGATACCTTTTCTGATCTTTACAAATATTATTAGCCCACCTTTAGGTCTGTCATAGTGGTTATCTTTCATTGCTGGCACATGAAATGCTTCATAACCATTTAAATGTAATTTATCAGTTGCATATGTTTCCTGAATTAACAATATTTCAAATTTTAAAACAAAATCTTTCCAATTTGGATCAGCCAATTTTGTCCCTAATCCCACAATATTCCATAATAAAAAGTTTGCAGTCTCTAAGCTTAATGTGTCTTTAGACATAATGGTCTCCTCCAAAATAAGATAAGAGGGGGAACATTCTTTCTGGGAAGGCAGTCACAGGTTATCCCCTACTTCCTCAGTCATTTTATCATGAACATCAAAATGCAGAGAATACAAAAGGTGTACATGAATTTTATCTAGTTTATACATCTTTTGTAATAGTGAATAATAAATTAACATCATCTGATCATTGCAGGCAGTTGTCTAAAACTACAAATAGACTTTTAAGATCAATATAGCACTGCTTTGTCTCAAGAAATAAACAATGCCTGTTGCCAATATACAAAACACATGTAATCCCACATCTTCATTTTGGATCCCCATTTTGGAACCCCCACCTCAAAAGGGATATTAATTTAATTGAAAGAACCCAGAGGGGTGCTACAAAAAATCATGAAGGGGGTTGGAACATATTAGTTATGAGGACTGATTTTCATCACTTAATCTCTATAGCTTGGAGGATAGGAGAACAAGGGGTGGTCTCCTGCTTCTACACAATATATTGAATAACCAGGATATAATGGTGCAGTGTAGTTTGAAATTCAGTAATAGATCTACTATCTTGAGATCACATAATAAACAACTAATTATTCCAAGGTGAATACAAATAAAAGAGTTAACTTCTTTACCATCTGCTCGTCCCATTTAAGGAGCAAACTTCTACAAGATTTGGTAAATACACCATCATTTAATAACTTTAAGCAAGGGCTTGACGACTTTCTACTATCAAACAGAAGAAATCACTAATACACCCACTAGAAGAGGGAAGGTAATCCTGATGGGTCTGTAGGCCTTCATTTGCCTTGTACTACCAAGTATACCAAGTATACAAAACTCCTGTGCCAAGCATAAGCACATCCTTTACTCCATTACTTCTAACAGACACCTCAGAGTTCCACAAAGCTCCTCCAGCTGTCCATCTGCTAAGAAGAGTCTGATTCAAACAAAATATGCACCCGAAGCAGTCTCTACCAAAAGAGATCTCCTTTCCTAAAACTCAAATATGCTGACTAGAGCAAAATCTTTTCAAAGTCCACGGCAGTTGCTAGTCCTGTCAGAGCAAAGTAAAGTGAAGCAAAGTTTAATATAAAAAAATTACTAAAACAAAATGCTTAAAAATAAAAAAATAAAAAGCTCAAAATCAGACTGCTCAGATGTTATCCACCTGCCTAAGGGAGTGATGGGATTTCATGAGAAACTTAGATTGAGTAATCATGGAATCACTCCCATCTCCCTTGGACACCAGAGGGCAACCATTCTAGCAGGAATTCAGGGACTCTTCCAAAGACAGACTGAACATTATACAGACTATTCCTATGACCGTGCCATCACTAATTAAGATTATGAATTCAGTATTTTATTCCTGTCCCCCAGTGAAGGCCAGCATCTTAAACATTAGGTCATCAGGACTTCATATCCCATGAGTCAACATTCTCATTCTGACCAATATTCCTGATGGCACAAGACTGAATCTGTTTACCATCAGTGTGTCAATCAACCACCCATGCAGTAACTCCTAGCTTACAGATGCCTTCTTCTATTGCTGGATCGTGACTGACTGCTGTGTTGTGGGTGTCATCAGTTGTCCACCTGTGCTGCCTGTCTTGTGCATTTCTGCATGTTTAGTGGGAATTGTGTTTGGCCCTGACTGCAACCTCCCTTGTGTGGACTGCAGTACGGTACCCAGAGTGGTATATGACTTTGCCTTTTTGCCATAATGCCAAAACTGTTGACAACATTCCCTAAGATTCCAATCAATTTAAACTTAAATTATATCAAGGGTTAAAACAGGGCAAGCATTTCCTGGCTTAAACTGCAGTGTTCATAGTTTTGAATATCCAGAGGTTTACACAGCTGTACTTGAAACAACAGGACTCAGGCCCACTTGTTAAGCCTTACTAATGAAAATTGATGGCCTTTAGAATTGCACTGAAGTATGTCTGAGGCACAAAATGTCCTCATAAGACTTAAAGATGGACTCCAGCCAGAATTTCTGGCATCAATAAAGTTATGATTTGGATCCTTAATCAGCCTCATTCAAAAATGAGAGGCATTACCAGTAGAAAACAGGAAGTTATTATCCCTCTGTACAGACAGCTGGTGAGACCCCATCTGGAGTACTGTGTGCAGTTCTGGAGACCCAATCTCTGCAAAGACATAGACAGGATAGAAGCTGTCCAGAGGAGGGCAACTAAAATGGTTCAGGGTCTGCACCAGAAGACATTTGAAGAGAGACTTAAGGAGCTTAATATGTATAGCCTCGAAGAAAAGAGGGAGAAGGGGGACATGATAGAAACTTTCAAGTACCTCAAGGGAATCAACAAAGTCAAGAGGGTAGCATCTTTCAAAAAGGGTGTGCAAGAATAAGGGGCACAAATTGAAGATAGAGGGCAGCTCAGAGGTAATTTAAGGAAGTATTTTTTCACAGAGAGGGTTGTGGATGCATGGAATGGGTTCTGGAGGAGGTTGTGGAGTCAAAAACAGTGGTGGAATTCAAGCATGCATGGGACAGTCATAAGGCAATTCTAGGGGGGTGGGGGTAGGAAGAAGTAGGCTGCTGGTTAACTAGGATCTGCAGCTTATCCATTAGGTAGGGAAATGGGCAGACTGGGTGGGCCAAGCGGTCCTTATCTGCCATCAAATTCTATGTTTCTATGTTTCTAAGTTATTTTGTTTAAAGGTTACAAGTCATTTTGTAACCCTTATTTCACTACCTATTCAAAAATGCTAGTTTCAGAGAAGAGCTTTTGAAAATATCATAACCTGAACTCACAGTTTGGTCCTCCCCACAAGCTATCTCATATGACTTTTTTCTCCCATATAACATAAAACTACAGTTGTATTAAACACCTGAAAAAGGAAAACTGACACTAGATAAGTCATATGAGATAGCTTGCGGGGAGGACCAAACTGTGAGTTCAGGTTATGACATCTTCAAAAGCTCTTCTCTGAAACTAGCATTTTTGAACAGGTAGTGAATACTGTACCTTGCATCTGCACATTATGGAAGTATTTCAGAATGTGATGGGGAGCTGGAGTACAGAAGAAAACATGGCTTTAGAATGACAAAGTTGTGTGAAATTTTTTAGAATACTGCAGGTATGAGATTTCAAAATATCACCAGGTTGCAACTGTGGAATGCAGCAATGACACAAAATCAGAAAGTAGCTGGGACATGTAACTTTGACATGTAGCAAGCACACTCAAATTATTTGGTGGTGTCATATATTTTTATAATGTGACATAGATACACAATTTTGAAACGTGGGGGACACATAGTTGTGGAAGGTGGTAGGGATATGTTATTTTGTAATGTGTCATGCATGCATAAATGTGACATGTGGTGGTGATGCACAATTTCAAAATGTGGTTCGGGAATCAGGGAGTTGTCCCTTTCACCCTAATGCAGCAGCTATAGTATTTGCCCAATCACAACCATTTCAGATACTTGAAAGTTCGGACTTTCTTTGGCAGAGAAGGGGCCTCCCTGGTGCATTTTTCCCAGCCCACCACCTCCAATTTTGAAGTTGCTGATTGAGGCACTAGATGGGGTGCACTACCCCCACTTAACTTATTACCTCCTGGGTGGCCATTTTGTATCAGGTAAACAATGAATAGTTTGGAAATCATATGGAGCTGTGGAGGTAATGAGTTAATAGGCTTTGCTTATAAATCTCTAAGGGAGTTCTTACCTGAGTCCATGCACCTTGTACCTAGGGTCTGGGGTGCTGAACTCTTGATTTATATATCATATGAGAAGTGGTTAGGACCATTCTTCCCTAGAGGAAATGCTCTCAAGCCCCTTACTGGTGGGAATTTATATGGAAATGCTGAGTCCACTTTTTTAATATGCCTGCCTTACTGGTTAAATATTTACCCCATCCTATGGTAATTGTTGGCATCAGTGTGGGGAAACATGCTAATTTTGCTCATATATTTTGGTTCTATCCTATGCAGTCAGATTTTTGGAGAGAGGTAGGCACCAGTCTAAAGGAACTAGTGGGAATGAAGCTTTATCTTTCCCCACAATTGGTTTTATTATTCATTGCGTCAGATGATTCTATTACCTCTGCCAGTGGTAAACTATATATATATATATATATATATGTGTATATATATATATATATATATATATATATATATATATATATATATATATATATATATATATATATATATATATAGGCATATATACAATACTTGAGAGAGCAAGTGTGACATTCATGCTCCCAAAAAAACTTTCTTTAAATGTCATAACTGGATTATTTTGAGAACTTATATGTGGTAGTTGTTTAATACCAAATATAAAGATAGTTAATCAATTCTAAGTTTAAGAAAATAAGATTGAAAAGTATCTGAAGAAAAATTTAACGAGGGTAACATGGTGTCCATAATAACTCATTTGCCATTTTTATTATTAAAGTAAAATTGATATCACAATGCCTGGGTCTTCTACTTTGGTATAGTAGTGAGCAACTTTTCAGCATTTGGTCTGAAACTATACCCATCACCCTTTACTGGACCATTCTTTGCTGGGCACCATTAAATCTCAGCACATAGCTAATTGCAGTTTAGTTTTCTCTCACATGCCTTTGCTTTCCCCAGACCAGCTTTGCTGAAGATATATGCAGTACTATATGATTTAGACAGACACCAACAATTCTTTGAAATGTGAAGCATATTTTATTTTAACACAATATTTTCTAACACATAACATGAGTAACAAGGACACCACAACACATAACATGAGTAACAGATGTTTTATCTAACTATGCCTTTACCTATCCAACACTTTATAAATATGCTTACATGTAACAAATATGCAAGATAAAGCTAGCCCTAATATACCCATAATATACAGTAAAAACAGTTAAACATACTCTTTAATCATCTAATTCACACAGAGTAAATTTCACCTGTGTCAGTAGTAAACAAGCTGCTAATCATTACCAATCACTGCATCTCATCCCAAAGCAGAAGAACTGAGGGAATCCATTAGGTGTACAATTTAGCTAATAGGCTAAATATTAGTGCAGTCCATGTCTGTCATGATAAACAGACCACATTAAGAGATGCTATTTATTTTAAAATTAGTTTAAAACCAGACAGGGTATGGTTTAATCGAAGAAAGTTGAGTTCTGGAAAGTGCAACTGTTGAGTCACTGTTGACTGTACAGGGTCACCAAATTTCCAGACAATGTCCTTTAATGGTTGTGTAGAATATTCAGCCATGTCCTCATCAGCGACACTGTAGGTGTATTTTTTATTCTTCAGCAAATATTTGATGGTGGCTTGTGTATCTGAAGAAGATTCAACCTCAGCAAGGTATATAACAAGTGTGATTTTTGTCCCAGTTGTAAACTGCACAGCCACAAAGTTTCCTTTATTAATTTTCCTAAAAGAACATATAAAAACAGAAATTAAGAAATAAAATAACCATCTCCAATAATTATCTCCCTCTAGGATGGGGTGGGGGACTACTGCTGAACTGGTTTTATTTATTTTGCTGTTGTTGACCAAGAAAGGAGGACTAGATAATTCTACTACTTCATCCCGTGGGGGGGGGGGTTACAGATGGATGCCAACTGACAGTGAACCAGATTAAGCTATTGATGGTATTCTTAGTGTGGTATAAGAAGTAGGATGTGCCGCTGTTCTACCACCCTCACCCTCCATGAGCTGATCGTGGTCCAACCCCTCCATCTTGGTGACCTCTGAGGCAGTGGCAGTAGCCCTGTTGGTCCCTGGGTGGGAGAGGTCCCCAATATATTCAGGCCAGACTGGAGACTAAATCAGCAACCTTCTCCCTCACCCAAGAGAAGTGCCTGCAGATGGGATAAGACTGCATTCTCAGAATGCTTCCTGGAAGACTGCCGCTCCACAGCTGCAGTGTAATGGAAATTTGGCTGGACACCAGGGAAATTCCAATACTGTTTGAGAAGTGCCATGATATTTTTAATGTCAATCTGAAACAACCACACACTGGAACTCTGATTAACATCTCCTCCAAATGAGTGCAACATCCCCTCATGCTGCACTAGTGTCAGCATTGGGATTAACCCAATTGCCTGGTGTGGGGATAGAACCAACAGCCTTCTCACATTCTGGCCTCAGGATAGTATGCAACCTGCAGAACCATGTCCAAAACTTAGAAAGCCCCAAGAAATGTGGGGGTTCTCATCAGGAATAAGGTCACCCTGTATTGTAATTGATGCAATCTCATATTGTACATAACACCTACATCCCACCCACTAGAAAATATGTTACTTACATTAATGCTGAGCTTTCCTGTTGCAAGGGCATCGTGGCACTGGTAGACTTGCAGACCTCTGTGGCAGTGGAGTCAGGGACCTCTGCGGTGGTGGAGTCGGGGACCTCTGCGGCGGTGGAGTCGGGGACCTCAACCAAGCTGCTAGTGGTAAAGGAGATCCTATGTGTGATGTTCTGTTTGCCAACTCTGCCCCAGATTTCAAACAAAAGAATCTCCAGTCTCCCGTAAACTTTGTATTGCTGCACTGCCCTTTGTTGCTTATGCAATATGTGCAGAAACAGCTCCTTTCTCTTGCAGAAACAACTTATGGTTCAATTCCACAGACACAGTGTGTCATGCATATGTTTGGCAATGTCTTTACATTGATTCTTTGTGGATGTTTGCGGTTCACTTCCCCCTCCTTGACAAAGAAGGATGTTCTTCTCACATGCACATGTTTGTGCTCATTTTTGGGGCAGGTCAAATGTGATTTTCCATAAATGAACAAGTCGTGAGCATTGGTTATTATGGCTCTTCTTGCAGTTCCTGCTGTAAAAGCACTCTTTTTGAGAACACCAACTTCACCATCACATTGTCTTTTTCCATGGCGACTGCCAAAGTAATGTTTCTCACATGGAACTCCCTGGTCAGACTCTCCAAAAGATGCATCTGCAAAGTTGACTTTATTTTTGTATTGTGTTGGAGCACCATCCTAAAAATGAATCATTTTTGTCATGTTGACCCCTTGATTTTGTAGGTATTTGGGTGCCAAACATATGAAGTGCTGGACAGAATGAAAATCATGTTTTCTGTCATCACTGATGAACATCAATGAGTTGTGCAACACCATGCCACAGTTTGGTCGTGGACTTTGGTAATATGCAACTACAGGGTGTATAGTATAGTTGCTTGATTGTATGCCCAATGGGCACTTTGTGCTTCATCCTGATAATGGCAATTGTAGTTTTCACCAAAATCTAGGCAATAAACAATGCAACCTTTGGGCACATTTTTCCGCACATCATCAAACTGCTTTGCCTGCCATCTTGCATTGAAAATATGCTTAGAAAATGGCCCCAGTTCTTCCTCCATTTCCTTAATTAGTTTACGAATCACTCCATTCTGTTGTTTCATCCACATCTGTTTCTATTTTGTGACCTCATCCTTTTTTGCTGTGCCATCATCCAATTGCCATCTTCTCCATGTCACAGTCAATTCGAGTGATCCTTTAATAGCGGGAACAATTTTTTATGAATACCTTTAATGCCACAATTATCACATTGTTGTTCAATGCAGGTCAGTAGGGGGAAGTTACCTTGTTTTGGGCAGAGTGTAAGTGCAGATGCCTTAAATTTGTGTTTTATTGCTGTGTCTGCAATGTTATACTGGGCACACTTTGCTGCAAGGCTGTCTAATTTTAAATTAATATTAAGGCAGTACTCGCACAAGCACTGCATCAGTTTATGTTTCAGCATTGGGCTGATGTTTGAAGGATGCAGTTTCACAGATTTGCTGTATCCAATTTGCAAATCTGGGTACTCCTCTTTGAATTGTTCATAAGTTGATGGAAGGAATGCTTCAAGTACCTTTTTCACCATCATGTCCTTACCAATAATCTTTGTAACTGGCAGTTCTTGGGCTATATCACTCCGCTGATAAAAGCTTTACACTGCCTGAATTGTTGATGCTGGTATGGCATCTTTTCGTGCTTTCCTTTTGCTGATATAGTCTTTTTCCAAGACTGATCCAACACAAAGGAAATTCCAGCTAAACCCAAACTGACGGTAACGGTCTAACTTTCTAAATTTCTTTCTGATCAGCAGGGACTGATGAAGAAGTCTTCTTGTTCTTACATCATCCTTCTTCCGAGATTTCTTTAGGGCTTCAATTGTTACTTGCAAACTATTTGCTTCAAGAAAATCTAAACGTTTCTTTTTAGAAGGTGTCAGTATGCATCTTTCTGAAATAGCTTGCCTTTCTCTTGGTGTACTATTAGATAGAATTGAAGAGAGAACTTCTGCAAACATTTGGGGACTATTGGGCATGGCTTTCCTTGATCTAGATATGGCCTTTATCTTGGCAGCTTGGCTCTTAAATGGGTTCTGCACTGCAGTGGTGTTCTGTGGTGATATGAGTGGGTCACAGGAGAAGGGGTATTCAAAACTGTGCTGGTCTCAGACTGAATATTGGATACAGTGTATGTTTCAAGGGCTGTACTTTGTAAACACATAGTGTGCTTTTTCTGTGCATATGATGCATGCCTTTGTTCATTTAATCGTCTCCTTTTTTGGGATGTCATATTTTCCCTTTGTTTTCTTTTTTGTCCTCTCCACTGTTCTATAAGATTCTCAGCTTCTGCTCTTGTTCTCTTCTTACTGTTGGTGGTGACTGTCTGTTCATCTTTATTTGCTCATTTTCATTGCCTGTATTGTTGCATATGAAGCCTTGCCTTTCCCTTTGCTGCACTTTTTTCTCCTCAGACATTGTCCTCTTGTATTGCTTAACACGTTCATTTTCAGCTACATGGTAAGCTTTATATTTTTCCTTGTCTGCTTTAATCCTGGCTCTGTATTCTTTCATGCCATCTTTTGGTGCTTTTCTTTGTTTTACAACACAGCTGTGAGATCCTACTACCTCAGTAAGTTCCAGAGCCTCCTCACTATCACCACCCAAATGAGGTCCTGTTGCCCGTTCATCTTTCCGTGGTTGATGCTCTCATAATCTTTTGTGCATGAATTCCACCTAAATTCAGAAACACAAAATCCAGAAACAGTCATACATTTCAATACTTGTTGTCATGTGTTTGGTTTGTGGCCACACACTAGGTTGTTGTAGTGTTCCAATGACACTAGTTTTGCTAGATGACATTTTGAACAAGATGATGGTGTTGCAATGCTGCAAGACTGCTGACTGAACAAGTAAGAGTGGATCTAATTGCTAACGTGGACAGTTCTACTAAACAGGAAATGAGCTGCTGTGGAGAAGAAAGTAACACATCATGGTTGAACCACAGTAGGACTACAGCATCCAGTGCCAAGACAGACGTACGAAGATGATGGAGTTGCAATACTGCAAGACTGCAAACAGTACAAGAGAGAGGAACTGTTAATGTGGACAGATGTCCTAAGAAAAAAGGAAATGAGCAGCTGTGGTGAAGAACACACCATGTCATGGTTAAACCTCAGGAGGACTACAGCATCCAGTGGCAAGACAAATGTACAAAGATGATGGAGTTGCAATACTGCAAGACTGCAGACAGTTCATGTTTGAAAACACCAAGTCAAAGTTGAATCACATGAGGACTACAGTGTCTAGTACTGTGGAGTTCCATGTGACTAAGCCCAAGATCACTGTGGCCAGCTAGTGGCTGGAATGCTGTGAAGCCAGTTATTGGAATAGAAGCATAACACCAGAAATCACTTTCTTGGGGCAATGCACAGAAACTGTCTCAAGTGTTAATGATGCTTAGAAAATGTGCAAGTTAAAAGCTGCACTCTGATTGGCTAAGACACCCTGGTACCGGGGTTGTTATTTCTTAACAATGCCCGGTAAAGAATAAATGCCAATTTGGGGTGCCCCATTACTTATGGGATCCTGGGGCCACCCAAATTGCAAAACTCGCCAGCCGCCATGTTCTCTGTTCATTTTCATACATTGAACTCATTACACAGTATAGTATGAGCCAAACTGCACCACTAAAAATACAGAGAAGCAGGCATTTTTTTTTTAAATAACAAAGAAAAATGCAAGCCCATCCCCAAAATCCAGCCTAGTACCTCTTTCACTATATAAACCAAAAAATAACTAGTGGATCCTTGCAGCACCTCTTGCGCCAATGCTGTCAACCCCATACAACACCATTCAGCCACACTCTTCACACTCTTTCCCTGGAAACGAAAGAAAATACAGAACCAACACAAACGTGTTACTTTTTTTTTACATCATGCAGCTTTCCTTCACCAAACAGAACATTTAATTTCATACTCCATATCACTGATGGCATGCTCTGAAGTGAGCATTGGAAAATCACGTCAGATTTGAAACCCATCAACAAGAAAAAAAAAAAAACACCCATACCTCTTTTCACATCCACTTTCCAGATCAGCACAGCATGCTATACATTCCACAGTTCTCACCGACGCTGATTAGAATTCAAAATAAAGTGTTCTATGTGTGTGTGTGTGTGTGTGTGTGTGTGTGTGTGTGTGTGTGTGCGTGTGTGTGCATGGAGAGGCCGTGAAGTGACAAAGCAGCAAGAAAACTTCACCTGGAGAACATGCTCACGCAAAGAAACTTTAAACAGGAAAAAAACAGCAGCACCTTCCAGTGTTGATTCCACCAATACAGGAACTACTTTACCACAGCAGTTACTTTTAATAGTTTTTTATTTATTTTTTTACATGTTTTTTTGTTATTCTTCCAAGTTCTTTAAAAAACTCAAATATACCCCATTTTCTAAGTGCAATAATACCCTCCAGGGTTGGTGTTAAGGGATATAATGGACCTTCCAAGGGCTATAAGTCCCTCCACCTGCAGTGTCACACCTCATTACGCCCCTGGGTGGTCCATTATATCCCAATGACACCCACCCTGTTGGGTGTTATTACTTGCATATAGTACCACATCTCTGTTCAGTGAAGCTGGACTATGAAAGAGAAACTAAAAACAGTAACACAATGCCTATGGTGCAGGCTGAGAAAAAGCAAAAATAGTAAGGCAGGTAGTACACTACACAAAACATCAACAATACAACAAAAATATTAAAACATAGATGTGCTCTGTAGAATGAGTATACCCATTATGCACAAAATGTGCTTCCATGAGCTCTTGTTGAACCTCAGCAGACATTAGGACAAACTGATGTACACCAGTACTTATAGGCTGTGTGATTGCCCGGGATAAAGTACATCACAAAGGAAGCTCCTGTTTTAGCATCCTTTGTAATGAACATTAATGGCAACTGCCAAATCAGCCTAAAGTGCAGCAAAACACCCAAACTGGTGCAAAGTGTCTATAACTGAGGGTGACTGGGTGGCAGTCACCACCAGCATCACACCCAGTAAGTAAACATTTCACATCATGTTTACTCCCATAAATGCCATACCGGGCTTAACGTGCAGCACATGGGACCCCAAACAATTAGAAAGATCCACCAGTAATGGCTCAGAAATGAAAGAATTAGTATACCCATCACACACAAAAGGTGCATGCATGAGCACTTGCTGAACCTCTGCAGGCATGTGGGCAAACTGATGTACACCGGTACTTATAGGGCATGCGAATGACCAGGATAATGTTCATCACAAAAGAAGCACGTGTTTTGCCATCCTTTGTAATGAACATTAAGGGTAAAAAAAAAAGATGCAACAATTCTGAAACCAGTGGTGATTGGGGAGGCAGTCATCACCAGCATCACCCTCAGTTAAGAACACATTTTCCATCACATTTACTCAGACTTAAGCCATGCTGGCAGAGGTCAGCCCCAACTGTTTTTGGCACTAGCCCACAGGACAAGTGGATTCAAAATTACACCAGCCCACAGATGGTTGCACCAGCCCACAATTAAAATGGTACATTTGGAGTGCTTATGCAAGACAAAATGCATGCTAAGAAATACTCTTATTATTGTACATTAATCCAGGTCCCACACTGCTCCCTGGCCCAGTAGAACATAAAAGGACCGCAGTGCATACCATCACAAACAGTGTGCACCCACAAGTTTCTATTATGGCCCTTTCTTCCTCTTTTTGCCCCACCAAACCAGAGGATACCACAACAGGAAATGTTCATTCAAGCAGTCCTCACTTTGCACACATAATGAATTATGTTATCATGCACATCACCACCACAGACCACACACAGGCCAATCAACAGACTTAGGCAGAGAAAGACACTCTTAGCCCCCACCCTATGATCAGTTGCCTACTGGTTCATAATGTTGTATGCTTAATAGCGTATAACAGTACAGCTTGCCTGGAATAGCGCTGTACCAGACAGCGAGTGGTGCAATACCACGAATATTGCTATAGGCAGTATTGCACCACTCGCTGTATCCCAGGCAGAAGATAAGATCTCTGCTGGGATGTGGTTCCATCAAGCAGCTGCCATGGCTCAATGGACAGAGCCACTGCAGCAAGGAACCCAGGCACTGCGCCTGGGCCTGGGTTTGATTCCCAGTCCCAGAAAATGTAATTTTTTTTCACACTTTGTGTGATTTAGAGTTAATCCCTCCCCCCGGAGTTGATAATCCTTAGTGGTGGGGGGTTTGGGGTGCAGTCCCACATAATGGCAGTGTGGGGGTGGAGCCCCCCAAAGAAGAATAATGCTGCATGCAAGAAATCGCGAATTATGCATGCAGTATAATGTCTTGTGACATTTTATGACCCTGTAATGATCAGCTGGCAGATTAGCCTATGGGCTAATGACTGCAAAACTAGATTTCAACCCCTGCATTGGTTGCCATGGTCCATTTAGAAGAGCTCTGGACCCCTACACATGCTAGTAGTGGCAGCTATGTGCATACAGATGACATTTCAGAGTTTGGTCTACAGTGGCATCCAGGGAAAAGTATATTTAAGAGATTTTGAGGGGGAGAGCAGCCATGGTGATGCTTGGATAAAACAAATGACCTGCAGGTCAGACTATGTATACCTCTTATCACTTTGTCACTAAAATGTTGACTACAGATATTAGAAAAGTAGGGAAGTGAGTGGCTCTGGTCCTAATTTGGGACAAACTGTCAATCCAGACACATTCAGAAAACTTGAATTTAATGACTTAACAGCACTCCACCCTTGACCAAAGCCTGGACAAAGCTGATTAATTCTAACAGTGGAGTGACAATGACTCTCATTGGGTCCTGTGGGATCCCCCCTTCACCTGCCAGATAACTGCAGCTATTAATGAGCCATTTATCACATCAGGCCATTTAACACTGAGATGATTAGCATGAGGACTAGAGCTTGCTAAAATGGAGACTTAAATCTTCATTTACAGCCATGGAAAAGCTGCAATAGGAAAGAACAACACATTGAGAATTAGCTGTGCTGCTTTTGGTCAATATGCACCAGGTTTTGGACTAGTAAAATAATGGTAAAATTGACCCCTGTGCTGGGCCTACCAAGCAGCAGAGAATGGCCCAAACAAAGACTGATTCAATGCAACAGCCAAACAAGTCCCAAAAGGTACAAAATTACTAGAACAGAGGATGGCACTTTGTCACCACCAGCAGTATCCCCAGTAAGAAAAAAATGTTTTGACTTGCTGGATTGCTTGCTGGCAGTGACTGCATAAGCATCACCCTCAGTTCTAGTAATTTTGCATCATTTCAGTGTTTTTGTGCTCTTCCAGGCTTGTTTGGTTGTTGCTGTGGATCTTAGCAATTTGTTTGGGCCATGTGCTGCATGGTAGGCCCAACACTGCTTCTGTGGCAGTATTGTGTGAAAGTACAGTGTGAAAGGCGGCACTGCCCTCCAGCTCCAGCCGCAGAAGGGGCTCCGAGCCGCCAGCGGGCCGGCGGTGACCTCCAGCCGACCAAGAGATCCAGGAGGCCGGGAGAAGCAGTGTGAAAGGTACGGGCAAAGCCGCAACCAATCGGGAAGCGACCGCTGTCTCTGCCTTGCTTCCGATTGGTGCGCCTTTCCCATTGACTTTAGCTGGACTCTGCAACACTTTTCTGGATGGGATTTTCTGATTAGCTGTAACTTGTATTAATTTCCTTAAAGAGCTGTTTTACTTAAAATTGTGGGTAATTTAAACATGTTTTGATGTGATGTTTGCTAGTGATTCAGCCTTTTCTAGGGATCTGTGTGGGCGAGGCGGCTTAGGCGCTAACCCCCAAAACCCTCCCAGTCTTTTGTTGTGCAGATTCTTGTTTCTTGCACCTAATTGCAGATTGCCTGCAATAAAATTGCCTTCTCACTGCCTTCTCCTCTGTCCCCTGACTTGCAGCCGGCACTGCCCTCCAGCTCCAGCCGCAGAAGGGGCTCCGAGCCGCCAGCGGGCCGGCGGTGACCTCCAGCCGACCAAGAGATCCAGGAGGCCGGGAGAAGCAGTGTGAAAGGTACGGGCAAAGCCGCAAAATTTTTGCCCGCCCCCTCCCCCTCTTGGTTAATTGTATTTATACACTCTTTCCCGCCATTTCTCTAATCCACGCCCACATCTAATTCCCTTCTCTATTAACCCATACCTACCCTGCACAATGCTAACTTGTTTCCTTTTGCTCCTTAGCCTCTCATCTCCCCCATTCCATTATGATAATCATATTATACCCCCTGTCATGACGAATAAGTTAATGAGTATGTTCTGCTCTCACTGCCATCCACAATGTACAACCATCTATTCCTTATTCACTTTGAACCACTATTACACTGCAACCCTGGGGTATCCCACATAAAGCCTCTCTAACAATCCAGCTCTCCCCTAGCCCTTTACATGTATCCTGGATCTATAAAAACCCATTATGCCTGTCCATCAGACTCCTATGTTATGATAAAAGACACACCTATATAACAGGACCATCTCCCACTACACAGTGGGCATCTAGGACTAAGAGGAAATGCTCTGATCACTCTCTATCCCTATCCCTTGGTGCCCTACTCAAATTAATCTTCTACCTCCTTTTGTGCATTGGCACCATTGAGATTAATCCTGGCCCCATTGTCAGTTTATCTTCCCTGCTGAGCTGACTACCATAAAGGACTAAGCTTCATACACTTCAATGCGCAGCCTCTAAAAAGTTCATCTTAATACAGACTTGGGTGGCACATACTCTTCCAGACTTCCTGGTCATCTCTGAATCTTGGCTCAGGCCTACAACAAAGACAGTGTTGTAAACCTTCCCAATTACCAGCTCTTCAGAGCAGATCGCCCTTCAGGGGTGGTGGGGTGGCCATATACATTAAGGACACCATCTCTGCAACCTGCCTCATCAACACATCTGAGCCAAATGAATTTGAATGTTTATCAATCAAAATTTCCCTTCCTAATTCGTCTCCATTTAAACTGATTGGATGCTATAGGCCCCTCTGTAGGCCTTAAACTGCTTTCTCACCTAGGGTCAATTCTCAACCAAGGCCCTGAAGATACCGTCATCCTTGGTGATTTGAATTTAAACTGGTTGTCTAATGTATCTGCACCTTTGATAACCTTTTGTGACACCTATGGATTCACACAGCTAATTAAAGACCCAACTAGGATTAACCGAAGAAATTCAGCAACAGCTCACTCCTGGATATTATGTTGGTAAACAAGCCTCACTTATACTCACATGCAGGAGTACTGCCAAGTGATGTGAGTGACCATTACCCTATAGCTGGCATAAGTTCCACACTCAAACCACCAAATCCTGCAGAATTTATCCTCAAAGGTCAAAAAAATTTCAATATCTCAGGTTACCTCCATGACCTGAGTACTACAATATACTGGCAAGATTTCTATCTTACAACCTCTGTTGAAACAGCACTCCAGACTTTAAAGGATATTATCACCAATGTTCTCAATATTCATGCACCTATCACCAGTATCAGAACTAAGGTAAAATCTTGCCCTTGGTTCACCTCTGAGCTTAAAGCAGCCTTGAGAACCAGAGACAAGCTGTGGAAAAAGGCAAGAAAAACAAAGGACACCAGAGATTGGCTAAATTTCAGAAAAGCAAGGAATTCATGTACAAAAAAATAAGAACTGCCAAAACTGCCTACTATACAGCTGAATTGGATGCCTCCTACAATAACCCATCCAGACTCTGGGGTACAATAAAAAGGACTTCTGGGCCAGAATTCTACTCCTGCCTTAACCACCAAATTGCTACTAAATGACACAGAAATTACAGGTAAACAAGAAATCTTAAATACCTTCAATGTTCCTTCACCACTGCTGGCCTAGCATTTGACTCATCACCTGCAAATATCCTGAGATCTTCCTTGAACCTGCAAACTACTGTGGGACAAATGGCCACTTCAACTTTTTCCTTCATACCAATATCCGTGAAAGAAGTGGAAGATCTCCTCTCTAATTTAGACACAACTAAAAGTGCAGGTGCAGACTCCCTGGATCCCTATTTCCTGAAAATTGCTTCACATGTCTTATCTGCCCCTTACTCATCTCTTCAATCTTTCACTAACTACTGGATCCATTCCATCTACTTGGAAAACAGCTCAAGTAGTTCCATTACTCAAATCTGGTGATACTAGGATCTCAACAATTACAGACCTATCTCCATCTTACCAGTACTATCTAAGATGCTCGAAAAACTAGTAAACTCTCAGTTAAGGGACTATCTGGATAGCAATAACCTTCTAAATTCTGCACAATCTGGATTTAGATCAAAGCATAACACCATTACTGCCTTAGCCAAGGTAACCAACGATTGGCAGACTAATTTGGACAAGAAAAATTTTACCTGTGCTGTGTTTCTGGATTTGAGTAAAGCCTTTGACACAGTGGATCATGACTTATTACTCACCTCCCTTAACTCATTAGGCCTGGATTCCTATCACTCAACTGGTTTAGGATTACCTTTCAGATAGGTCGCAACTGGTTAGAAATGGAAGTACCTATCCACCTCAAAACCTCTGCTTCTTGAGCGTACCACAAGGCTCTATTCTTGGCCTATCCTCTTTGCTATTTATATAAACAATATTGATGCCAACCTCACTCAATCTAACATTCATCTGTTTGCTGATGATACTGTATTGTATGTCAGCAATCCCTCACCTTCAAAGCCTGTGAACTTCTACAATCCGAATTCTCCATTCTGCAGCACAATCTACTTGACAAAAACTACTTAAATGCAAAAAACAAAAGCTATGTTCTTTACCACAAAGAGTTGTACTACCACTACCCCAGCATCCAACACCCTACATATATCCACCTTACTTGGAAGAAACTTGAATTTGTTGATAACTTCAAATACCTTGGAGTCTGGATAGATAACAGGCTTGACTATTCTGTCCATATTGAAGAGCTACTTAAAAGCTAAGACAGAGGCTCGGACTATTTTTCAGAATAAAACATTACCTAAACAGTGATTCTAAAAAGGTTAATTCAGGCCTCATTCCTATCCCTCATTGATTATGCTGATTTTTCTCTACTGCCATTGTTCAAGTCATCTCTTACATAAGCTGGACACTCTGTATCACAGGTCCATAAGATTTATTACTGACCTTCCCTCCAACACCCATCATTGCTCCTTTATATGGCAGTCAACTGGACATCATTGCAACACAGAAGAAATAGGAATTCTGTTATCTGGATATTCAAAGCGTTAACAGGCAAGCTACCGACCTATATCACTGATTGCTTTACCCAAATTACAACCAGGCCATACACCTTAAGGATCAGTAAACTCATCACATTAAAGGTCCCCAATGCCTGCACCCGGTATGGGAGGGCTGCTTTCAGCTATTCCTTAGCAGTTGCATGGAACTCTCTCAAAAATCCATGAAGCTAGATAGCCTACTACCTCTGGCATCCTTCAAAGATTGTTCTCCGCCCTTTTTCCAGAGCTCTGCAATTGCTTTTATAAAGCATAATCCCTACCTATCTGACCCAACTAAACCTCCCTTTTCTATCCATTATATTAACTCAATTTCTTTCTTCGAATCACCTATTATATTCTCATAAAACTAGTTAGACCATATAACTTATATTTTAGGACTGCTATACCCTTTGTCCTCTTTTTCCTACAGGCTAAATGGTTCTATTGTTACTTGTATATATGTAAATTGTTGTATATAATCATTCCATGCCATTGTATTATTATTTATTCTATTCTTGTCTATGTAATAATACTTGTATCCTCATTTGTATGACCACTCAGGTCCATCTTGTAAATGAGCTTTGCTCAATGATGTTCGCCTGAATAAATAAAGATTTTGATTGATTGATTGATTGATTGATTGATTGTTTTACATCATGTGTACTGCCACAGAATCCATGTTGGGCCAATATAAGACAAATAGCAGGACAAAAGGACACAGCATGAGATTAGAGGAAGGCCGATTCAAGGGTAATGTGAAGAAGTTCTTTTTCACAGAAAGGGTGGTGGATACATGGAACGACCTACCTCAGGAAGTGGTGGATATGAATATAGTGCAGGGCTTCAAACAGGCATGGGATAGGCATAAGGAAGCAATAAAGATGAGTATGAATAGATAGGTCATTGACAGAGCAAAGGCTGATGGCACATCGATAAGGCAGAAAAAGAAATGGGCAGACTGTATAGGCCTTGCGGTCCTTATCCACTGTCAACTTCTATGTTTCTAAGCTTCTACCAAGCATCACATGGCCCAGTGACTGCAACAGCCAAATGATCCCTAAATTGCACAAAAAGACCCAAAAGGTACAAAATTACTACAGCCAAGGGTTGATGCTTTTGCAGTCACCACCAACATCACAACCTCCCCCTCCCATTAGAAAAAATATTTTACTTCAGGTTTTCTACCACAGAGGCTGTGTTGGACCTACCAAGCAGCACAAGGCCCAAACAATGACCTGGATTCACTGCCACAACCAAAAGACCCTTAAAGTGCATGAAAGGATCCAAAATGTACAAAATGACTAGAACCGAGGATTATGCTTTAGAAGTCAACAGTAAAAAACATTTTATCTTGCTGGATTGCTGTGAATCTTAGCATTTTGTTTAGCCATGTGCTGCATGGTAGGCCCAACACTGCTTCTGTGGCAGTATTGTTTTACATCATGTGTACTGCCACAGAATCCATGTTGGGCCTACCAAGCAGCACATGGCACAATGACTGCAACAGCCAAATGAGCCCTAATTTGCACAGAAAGACACAAAAGGTACAAAATTACTATAGCCAAGGGTTGACACTTTTGCAGTGACTACCAACATCACAACCAGCCCCCGGTTAGAAAACATATTTTACTTCAGGTTTTCTACCACAGAAGCTGTGTTGGGCCTACCAAGCAGCAAATGGCCAAAACAATTATCTGGATTCACTGCCACAGCCTAAAGACCCCTAAAGTGCACGAAAAGACCCAAAATGTACAAAATGACTAGAACCAAGGATTATGCTTTGGAAGTCACCAGTAAAAAACATTTTGTCTTGCTGGATTGCTGTGAATCTTAGCATTTTATTTGGGTCTTGTGCTGCATAGTAGGCCCAACACTGCTTCTGAAGAAGACCCACAAGGTACAAAATTACTCAAACTAAGGGTGACGCTTTGGCAGTCACTGCCAGCATCACAACCACCTGTAAGAAAAAATATTTTAAATCAGGTTTACTTCCACAGAAGCTGGGCTGGGTCTACCAAGCAGCACATGGCCCAAACAATGACTGCAACAGCCACACAATCCCTAAAGTGCAGTAAAAGACCCAAAAGATTACTAGAACCAAGGGTTGACGCAGTGCAGTCACCACCACCACCATCATCATCATCTCTCCTTCCCACAAAATAAGGAAAAAATATTTTACATCACGGGAGCCATGTTGGGCCTAACATAAAGCACACTGCCCAAACAATCACTGCAATTCATTGCCAGAAAAGCTGAATGTATCCAAAAAACACCCAGGGCCAACATTACTGGTTTTCTGATACCTTCCATACAGAGAACAGGTCATGCTTTGGAAACTGCAGGGTTTCTTTTGTCTATACCAGCTTTGAAAAGTAGAGTGCACAACCTGTATTTTTCCATACAGTAACCATTCCCCTCAGCTTTGCAAACTGTAGACTCCTCTTGCCCTCTTACCCCCTCAGTAACAGCAGACAAATGTGTGCCCTCTTTTCCCTGCTTGGTTTGTAAAAGTCCTCTTGACCATTCACCCCCTGTGTAGCAGCTTTGCCTTCTTTCCATCCCAGTGCCAGTTTTGCAAATAAATATAATGGACTGCTTTTACAGACTTTCACACACTGTTCTCCTTGCTTAGAAAATGGGCTAAGAAATCTATGGGTTCTGATTGGCTGATAGCCCTGGCAAGGTGGGCATCTATCAGACAATAGAGCCCTGGTAAAATCTAGTGCCAGTCCCAACCGACCTGATTACCACCAATATCAGGGTGCCAGTGGAAGTTTGAATTTAAAATGCCCACCATTTTTTTGTCACACTTAATGAGAGATACTGGCCCCCAACTCTCTTGAGAACTGAACCTGCTACCCCCCAACCCCGACACATATACACACACACACACTACCACCACCGCTGCTCAGCAATATAAAATGAAACAGAAGGAAATCATCTGATTTTTCTTTTTCCTAGTTGACAGCGCTATCCCGATTTCTTCTCCCTATCGCAGCACTCTACTAACCAACTGCCTTTTTTTTTCACTTAGTGAACAAATGACACCACCCAATCCCACTCTTCAAAAACTAAGTAATGTCAGCAATATATATAGCACCCCAAACAGTTACTTTCTTGTTCTTCTTCTGCTTGGTTAAATTAAATTTAAAATCAGCTACTGGCAGCAGTCTGGTTAGTTGCATGTTTTACCTCAGCCGTGAACTAGTCTTTCCGCTCTCATCTACTGTTTTGTTTCCTCCACTCGTCACAGGCTTCCCTGCTCATGGCATATAAAACACATAAAAAAAACAGAAGGTTGATCTTTGTTCATTCTTCTGTTGCACAAGTCCCAACTGCAGACCGCTGATCGCTCTTATACTCTGCTGTCCCTCATCACACTACTGCAACCGCGATCATCCCTCTCAAGGATATTGTAATGAAGCTGAAGGAGGGAGGGTGAGTGCGCAGTCCGATCTGCAAGAGTCCAGTATAGACACTTGCAGGTCAGGAGAGAAGACGGCACAAGGTCTTATTTTTTTGTCTTATTTTATTTTTTTAAATGTGCCTACTACTGTAGTTTGCCATAGATATGGGGGGGGGGGAATGTCCAGATGCAGTTTTATCTGGAAGGTGTGTGTGTGTGTCTGCAACAGAATGAGACTCTGGGGAGCAGCAACACAAGATGGAACAGCATAAAAAAAGGAGGGACTCTTACCAGCAACAATTTTTTTTCTAGACTTTTTATTCATTTTAAACTAATTTCCTCTTTTATTTTATTATGTAATCAACCATGACACAGATGCCCATTTTCTAAGTGCAATAATACTCTCCAGGCGGAGGAACTATTTTATTTCAAAACTTACTTTAAACTTATTTTTCATTAACATTTTTTAACTAATTTTTTTTACAGTACCCAATTTCTAAGCACAATAATACCCTCCAGGGTGGGTGGTATTGTGCTATACCGGACCTTCCAGGGGCTCATTACGCCCCTGGGCAGTCCAGTATAGCACAATACCGCCCACCTTGTTGGGTAATATTGCTTACTCATTCAACCTGTGTACTGTAGACTCCTCTTGCCCTCTTAACCCCTCAGTAACAGCAAACAAATGTGTGCCCCCTTTTCCCTGCTTGGTTTGTAAAAGTCCTCTTGACCATTCATGCCCTGTGTAGCACCTTTGCCCTCTTTCCATCCCAGTGCCTGTTTTGAAAATAAATCTAAAGGACTGCTTTTACACATTTTCTCACACTGTTCTCCTTGCTCATTCACCCCGTGTACTGTACCAGCTCTGCAAAAAAAAAACAACATCTAAATCCTTCCCTCTTTTCATCCCAGTGCCTGCTTTGCACATATAAAACAGACAAGCCTTCTTTTACCCTTGGTGCCTGTTCACATTCAGTAGCAAACTGCAGCCCCCCCCACCACCACGAGGCAAGGACCACTAGCATTTCACAAGCCCCACCATTTCACAAATGAAAACAAGCAGCCAGCCCAGTGGCACTGAGGGTTGAGGCGCTGGACGCCACACCTCGTATCACGCCAGCGACCCGGGTTTGGGAGCGAGCCCGGGTGCTGGGAGTCGGCAGGGAGGGAGTAGGATCGAGCATCCGTAGGACAACTCTCCTCTCCCTGGGGAGATCCAGGGGCATCCCAGTGCAGGGGGGACCCCCGGTGGAGACTGGAGGTACTACTGCTGCTGGGAGCACATGTGTAGGGTCGGGGGCTGATGCCTGGCCAGAACATGGGCAGACGCATGCATGCTCATGGCCATTGGCGTCAGTGCATGCCTGCCGGCTCAGGGGGAGGAAAAAGTGGAAAAACTGGGGCACTAGTCATGGCAGCATGATGGCCATCTCCCGTAGTGGGGCTCTCTCAGCGCCGAGGGTGCGCGGCAGTACTGGATCCTGATTGGGTGGGTTGAGCTCTGGAGGGAGTGCTCCCCACCACCCCACCACAGGGGGTAAGCCATGGGGGTAGCCATGAGGCTCGAATGTGGATGCTGGAGGAGATAGCCCTAGGAGGAAATGGTGGCCAGATAGACCTGGGGAGATGCCAGATGCGGTAAGGCAGACTGGTGGCCCCTGGGGATAAAGAAATAAGGAAAGAAAAAAAACAAAACAAATGAAAAAAAGATACAGTATCTTGAAATTAATTCTGGACTGTAGGACTGCAGGCAGCACAGACAAGAGGGCGCAACAGCTAACGTGCACAATGCCGAACTCTGAACTGGATGACGTGCACTTTCGGCAATGCAACGATTAAAAAAAAGGACACCAAACCCCCAGCTCTGATAATTTAAAGATCCAAGGGGTGACATGGATAGGTGAGCTGTGCACTTCTGGCTCCATGCTTTCGGGACCAGTCCACGAACTGACGCAAACGTGCATCACAAACGGAAATGGCAAACAGTGGCCACAAAAATATCTATGAGTCACATTAAGAGTGACTTAAAGAAATACAAGCTTTGGGCAATATAGAAAATACAAATATAAGTCCCCAATCTCATTATTGTTCTCTTATCAGACAATTCTGTTATTGTCTTATCTGACAATAACAGAAACAGGCAGGGTAGAGAAGTGGTAAAAATGAACACAGCATGTAAGGAACATTAAGGCAGTACAAACTGGAATAAAATAACTTAAAACTTTTATTTTGTAAAGGGAGTTCATGGGGGGAGGCTGAAATGAAGTAATTAGGCAGCAAATAAACAACAATTGGGTCTGTGGGGCACAATCAAGAGAAGTAATTAAGTATATAAAATGGGCATGGCAGCAATGTCACAAAATGGAGGCCAACTAAACAAGGCAAACGGATGCTTGGGATAATGCAGGAAGAACACAGAAGAACCAAACTCTGTGATGTTATGTTTAATATCTCTCCTACTAAGGCACTACAAATGAGGCATATTATTTGACCATTTTAACAATTCAAAAAAAGTTACAGGGTGTCAAAATGAAGTTGGTATGAGTCTCTCGAATACTGTATTTGCGTATATATATATATATATATATATATATATATATATATATATATACACATATATATATATATATCTTGCAGCTGCAAAAAGATCATCACTCATCAGTGGCATACCCTACTCCCTGCATTTGCCCACTGGGATGACATAGTGAATCAAATTTATTTAGTTGAGTGACTAATTGCACAACACCTGGGTCATATTCCTAAGTTTGAATTATCCTGGAGACCGTGGGTATTCTATATGTCCCAGGTGGACCCCACTTTTTCCCTGTAGAGCTGTGTGTAATATAAAATTCTGCCCTTGGAATGACCATTCCGATTCCGTGGAATTCTGTGGAATGTTCAAGAAATTCTGAGGAATTTTACAAAATTTTAAATTTCTGTTATTTTGTTGTAATTTGAAAAGTACCCATCCAAATAACACCATATTTGGAACATAAGCAGTAACCCATGGCTTACAGACATGTGTCACATTTCAGAGTTGTAGATTGAAAGGGGTGGAGCTATGACTGGCCAAACATTTAATCAAAATTTAATTTTCAGTTATTTTGAGATTGTTTTAAAATTACTCATCCAAATTTCTTCACCATATCAGAACTTAGAGAAGCACATAGAATGCATATATGCACCATGTTTTAAGTATCAAGCTTTAATGGGAGCTGAGTTATAGGTAGCCAAATATTTTGCTAAAATTTGGATTTCTGTAATTTTAGTATAACTTTGATAGTATTCATTGAAATATTACAGGTATCCAGATTATCACTACATTTGTATATGCACATAGTTTCAGATTCCTAGCTTTAAATGGGACTGGGTGATAGCCTGCCAAGCATGTTGCCAAAATTTAAATTTGGTTAGTTCCCTCTAATTTTAAAACTACATATCCAAATTTAATCAAAGTTGAGACATTTAAACTGCTATACCATAAGGTCATTTCTGAAAAAGTTCATATTTTCAGCTTGAAATGGGACTGAATTAAAAGTAGTCAAAATTTGACAAAGTTTAAAAATTTAATTTTGCAAGAACATAAACTACAAGTTTATAAACCCCTGAAACTTTAAAACTAGAGAATGCAATACAATTTAATTTGGCAGGTTCTTAGACCATACAAGGAGACTGCATATGTCAATTTTATTAATTGCCTGCTGTGAGAAATTACAAAAACAATATACGGTATGTACTTAAAGTCAAATCCCATGAGTCTTTGAGAAAATTGAAGAATGTCATGATAAACTGCATAAAACTGGAATTTTATAATTTCACTCAACCTTATCTGGGGATTCTAATTAAAGGATAGGGGTATAAGAGGCAGGTAACTCAGGGGGTCACCAGGTTCTGGATTTAGATGCACAGTTTCACCAGGAAATGGACAGCTGAACTGGGTAGCACAACAGTTATAGACCCTCAGGTTGGAGCAAGAAAGCACAGAGTGTCAACAATTCCAACCTGAATGCAGGATAGTTAAGGATCACATTCAGTAAATCTATGATCCAGGGAGCCTGGTGTACATGCAAGTTTAGGACTTAGAGGTACTCAAAAAGATGTAGCGGGGAAGGCAATGTCTTAGGCATCAAGAGGAAAGAATTCTGACTTTTTCAACAGGGCAGGTCAATAGAAAAAGGAGTAGGTGACTTGCATTTCAAGGGAGTGTGTCACTGTAACAAACAAAGAGAATATCAGTGGGATCAGTAGTTCTACTGAGTCAATCTGGCTATGCCATAAGGGGGGGAGGCGGATAGTTACTCAGAGAGGAACAGAAGGACTACAAAAAGCTCAGCTCAGCTTATCAAATGAAGTATTGATATATGCATTGTTAATGTTAAATTCCATAAAAAAAATTCTGGATGCTTCAGCTACAGAATATGCTATCATAAATACGTGAGAAAATGTTACTAATCATTTTTTTTCTTCTGCAAAATTAAAACTGCTTAACCAATTTATCCAGTTGTGTTAGACACCAGGATATACAGACTATGGATATGCATGTCAAATATTAACTCTATGCATGCAAGAGCAGAGAAGTTACAAATATCCCCAATTTTGATAGTTTTAACAAAGTTTTGCAAATATTTACATAATAAAGTTTTGAACCCCTGTAACATAAAAATCTCTTATCTAATTCTTTCCATATTTAGGTCATTCTATAAGCATTACAAAAAGGTTTTCCTTACTAATTTGTACATGTCAAGCTCCAAAGGTACCTGAGTTACATGCAGATGAAATTATTTCATGAAATTTCCTGAAAAAAATAATAAAATGACAGATTTTGGACACATATAATTTTGAGATGATGCATCATATTGTCATGAAATCTGGCACATTGTTAGAACACCTATCATCAAGAAATCATGGCAAATTTAAAATCCCTGACCCAATAGATGGTTAAGGTATATGCAGATAAAAAAAGTTCATGAAATTTCACACAAACAGAAAAATTACAACATGTGACCACTATAATTTTGAAATTATCGCATTAAACTACATGATATTGTGGCTTGTTTGTGGCCATTGATCAAAGGAGTATATATTCCAAATTTCAGAGCTCTAACTTAAATGGTTGTTGAGTTATAGCCAAGTTACTACATTTTAAAAATTCAGCGAAATTCCAACAAAATTCAACAAAATTTTGTAGACTTTCGTGAAATTGCATAAACATTCTGTGGATTTGGAATTTTCCAATTCTGCACAGCTCTAGTTCCCTGACCACCTAGACTAAATGCATCACCCACTTCTGACCCAGCTATCAGCTACCCTACCTTTACTTTTTTGTGAATGCATAGAGAAGCTTGACATAAATGATGGAACTGCTCACGCTGTATGTAATTTGTGATAGCTTGTCATTTAAGTCACACCTGTTGATGTATTGTTTTTTTTCTTTACTTACAAATAAAGAGTTTAAAAAATGTGGTTAGGGATGCTTTATTTCCGATTGTGGTGTCAACATGCAATTTCACAATATGGAGCGGACATGAAATCTCAAAATGTGGTGGTGACACAGTTTCAGAATGTGGCAGTCACTTGCAATTTCAGAATGAAGCAGGGATCTGTAATTTTAGAATGTGACTTACACATACAATATCAGAATGTGGACGTGACACTCATTTTAAAAATCTAGCGGGGACATACGATTTTGGAATATGGTGGGTGTGCCAATTTTCAGTATGTGACAATAACAGGCAATTTTGGAAATGTGGAAGCTTGCACACAATGTTGGAATGTGGAAAGAAGGCATAATTTCACATTGTGGCAGTGACACACAATTTTGGAATGTGCTGGTAATGCAGTTTTTTAATGTGGAGGTGATGCACAGTTTCGTAATATGGCAGTGGACTACAGATTTGGAATGTGGCAGTGACGCACAGTTTCAGAATGTGAAATTGACACACAATTTCGGAATGTGGCAGTGACTCACAATTTCAGAATGTACCAGTGATGCACAATTTTGAAATGTGGTGGTGACACACAATTTTGGAATGTGGTGGCAATGCACAATTTTCGAATGATGTGGCAATACACAGTTTCAGAATGTGATGGTAAAGTAAAGTAAGTAGGTAAAGTAAAGTTTTATTTATATATGGCACCCAATCCCGGAGGCTCTGGGGGCCATTACAGATATTACAAGCAGGGTTCATAATCAACTTACAACATAAAATACATACAAATGCATACTGTAATAACAGTTAAAATGAGCTAAAACTCTCCCTGAATGCTTCAATATAAAGTTGGGTCTTCACACCCCTTTTAAATACCTCCACAGATGGGGCCTCCATCAACGATTTTGGAAGTGAGTTCCAGATGCCTGGGCTTGCCACCTCAAAGGCACAATCTCCTGAGGTTTTCAGCCTGGCCCTCAGAACAGTCAGGAGGCCCTTGGTGGAGGATGGCAGGGAACATACCAGGATTGCTGGAATAAGGAGGTCAGACAGGTAACCAGAGCCTGAGCCATATAGGGCCTTATAGGTGAGCAAGCCCACCTTGAAGATGATCCTCCACCTGACAGGCAGCTAATGCAAATCCCGCAGAACTGAGGTCACATGACAGGACTTTGGTAGGCTCATCAGCAACCTGGCCACAGCATTCTGCACTAACTGCAGTTGGTGGACCATCCCTCCACTGATTCCAAAGTATAGAGAGCTACAGTAGTCAAGCCTGGAAGTTACAAAGGCATGTACCTTTGAGGGTTGGTCTTCTGACATAATAAGCGGTTTAATTTGGGTAACATTCTTTAAGTGGTAGAAACTACTTCAGAACACAAATGACACCTGAACTTCAAGTATCAGCCTGTCACCAAGGATAATGCCCAGATTCTTCTCCCTCAGAGATGTCATCAATGGAGTAGATCCCAGAATCAAACCTGTCACCACTCCAGAAGTACCCTCATCACCCCAGTGATCAGGCTCAATCACCAGCACCTCCATCTTGTTGGGGTTCAACCTCAGTCAGTTAGAGGAAATTCAGTCCTGAATTTCAGCCAGGCATTTGTTCAGTACTTCAACAGCATCATCTGTTCCATGGTCAAACAACATATACAGCTGAGTATCATCTGCATAGCTGTGGAAACCCATACTGTACTGTCTAATGAGCACACCCAGGGGCCACATGTACACAGTGAACAGCATCAGTGAAAGGATCGAACCTTGAGGAACTCCACACAACAGGGACTTGAAGAAGGAGAAATTTCCAATCACCATGCGTTGCCTCCTGACAGAGAGATAGGACTTGAACCATTGAATGACAGTTCTGGTGAGTCCACCATACACTTTAAGGTGACCCAAAACAACAATGTGGTCCACAGTGTCAAGTGCTGAAGAGAGATCGAGGAGGATGAGATATAACTGTTCTCCTCTATTCTTCTCCCAGAGGAGGTTATTTTGCACCCAAACTAGTGCCATCTCCATGCTATGCTTAGGTCTGAAACTGGACTGGAATGTCTCATAGATGTCAGAGGCCATGATGTGTGCCTCAGACCGCAGAGCCACTACCTTCTTGACAACTTTCCCTAAGCATGGGAGGTTGGAGATAGGTCTATAATTCTCCAGGATGTCAGGGTCAAGCGATGTTTTCTTCAGAAGAAGCCTCACCAATGCCTCCTTCAAGGCATTGGGAAAACACCCCTCTGAGAGTGAACACCAGACTATACCAGTGAATGCTGGATCAGTGGTTTCAGCACATCACACTAGGAGTAGTTGAGCCAGGGCCCAGTTCACAACAGGTGGGCTGCAGCTCTGAAATCACCTCAACAGCCTCGGCCACCTTCACTGGCTGAATCTCCCCCCAAACAGTATAAGTGCCTCTGCCCCAGCCAGGTCAACCATTATGGGACAAATCTTGTCCCACTGGGAAGACCCCAGCCTGAATAGAGGATATCCTGTCTGAGAAGAACAGAGCAAACTTTGCACAATGCAATTGACAATGTCTTTTTCAGCTGTATAAAGACTGGATGCAACAGTCGGGCCATAGCCTGAAATAGCTGAACTGGTCTGTTACTCCCAACAGCAATCTCCCTGGACAGGAACTCTGTATTCTTATGGTTAATTGCCCCTTGATAGTCATTATAATGATATTTGAAGGCCAGTCCATCCTCCACGGACTGGGTCCTCTTCCAACAATGCTCCATCTGACCTCTGGTCTCCATCTTCTTGAGAGCCCCATCAAATCATGGGTGTCTCAAGTGAGAAGACCTGGATCATATACTGACTGGTTCAATGGCATTGAGCGCTTTGGAAACAGATACATTATAGGCCAGCACCGCCTCGCCTGTGCCAATCACACATGCAGCACTCATGCCAGAAAAGTCTACTGCAACCAAAATTCCCTCTGGGGACAGTCCCCTTAAAGGGCAGTAGCTGACCATCTCAGCAGAGGGGGTACTATTGGGGGGGCTCCAAATATGAATTACACCATGCAATGATCGGACCAAGTGACCTGATCAGTCCAGAGATCGGTGACCTCAAACCCCAGTGAGAATACCAAGTCCAAGATGTGGACATGCTAATGGGTCACAGAGGAAACAACCTGTGCCAGGCTCAGAGATGTCATTGTATGGAGGAGGTCATAACCAAAATTTGAGGATTTGTCCTCGATCCAGGCATTGAAGTTACCCAGAATTCATGATCTAGGCAATTACAAAACACCCTGTCGGCGATTAAGTCTGCTACCTCCTGCACAAATTCTCCCCATGTCCCAGAGGTCAGTGGATGAGGAGAAGCCTGCAACCTGCACCTGGACCCCCACACACCGCCACACAGTCAAATGATGAGATAGAGCCCACCAGGTACAAAGAGAAGTTCAAGCTGGATCTGAAACTGACAGCCACTCCTCTGCCTCTGTGTTCCCTCCTGGGGAAGTGCACTACTGAGTGCCTGGTGGGGACCAATTCCTCCAATATTAGACCTGCATCATCCCTCAACCACTTCTCCATGATGCAAGCCAGGTTGGCCGAAAAAATCAGGCCCACCATAATCACGGGTTTTGTTCCTCATTGACCTGGCATTGCACAAGACTGCAGGCCCTCTAGCTACCTCCCCACAGGGTCTAGTGAGAGCCCTAGGGACAGGAACCAACCATGTAGGGCCTCTTTCAAGGCTCCCTTTAACCCCTGGGCACCTCCTATTCCTGATCACCCTGATACTATTCACCTCCACTATACACACAGTGCCCTGATGCACACCCAGCCATCCACTATTTATGCCCACCTCCCGGCAACACTTCACTGCTACAGCCAGAAAGGGGAGATCTACAAAGGAGTGGAGTTGATGCAGAAGGGCCACTGTGTAGGTTGTGTGGGTAGCCAGTGAAAATAGCGAATACAAAATAGCAAAAGTCAAAATAGCGAATAACACAAAGTAATGACTCATATTTACCTTGCTCTGAATATCTCATTCTCTCCACCATCAATGAGTGCTGTGGTGTTAGAATATTTAAAATAGGGGGAGTGCTGGGGGCACAGCCCCCCGTATGTGTCACAAGTGATCATGCCAAGAACAATTGTTTAGAGAACTGGGGGTAGTAGCTGTTATGTGCTTTGGCATTCTCTATTTAGGCGTTCTCTATTTTGTATTCGCTATTTTGACATGGAACCATGTGTGCGGAGGGGCCTGAAACCTAAACACATTATATCAACCCAGCTCAAAAATGCTCTATAAATTTAAAACCAATTTATTTAAAAGAAAATCTAACCTAAACACACATTCACCAGCCACACAATAAATACAGAATAAACCACATAAATACACACATTCCACACTCATACACTAACTAAATTCATATCAAATAAATAACAATACAACTACAAATAATTAAAAATCTATAGGAAAAACTATAGAAGAATCCTAAGGCGGACTGCAGAGGAGAAGTCCTTTAAATCACCAGGGCCTTCAAGCAGCCTCCTGTGTTTGTCTCAACCAGTTTATGAAGAGGCAACAGATAGCATTGCTCTCACCACTGTACTAAGATGTTAGTCAATGACCAGTACATAGAGCTCTGGGCAGAGTGTTCTCATCATTTGCTCCCAAAGAAAACCAAGAAGTTCCTCTACAGGCTGTTAAGACAAGTAGGCAATAGACCAGCATATAGTGCTCAGCATATAATACACTCACAAGGAGAGGGGCTCTAACCGCCCTCAACCTCGGTAATAGTAGATCTTCTGATTTTAAAGAGTTAGTGTACTGCCTAAAACTAATATTAGAGTTTAAAAGCAGCCAATCATTGCCTTTTATATCTGAAGTACTTTTTCTTTTTCCTTTTTATTTAATTAGAAGATTATTTACCTGATATTAATAGGTGTAATGTGCGGAACAGCTCTTAGCCTGGCAGCTGACATATCTTGCTCCACTGCCCCACATTACATCATCAGCACTGTGACCTCACTGACTGTGACATCACTGCTACTTAGGAACAGCAAGTGAGTGACTGCCAGGTCATTCACCTGTGATGTCACTGTCGAGTGAGATCATAATGCTGATGATGTGAGTGGAAACGAAAGAATGAACATGTCAGCTGTCGAGGCAAACATTCCATCAACATAATATTATCAAATAGAAGACTTTCTGATGAGCAAAAGGATAAATAAAAACACTTCACAAATGAAAAGTTACAACTGACTACTACTTAAAAATTTTTATTATTTTCCTGTCTACCTGGTTTGGATACACTATCTCTTTAAACAATCAGGCTGCTAAAACAAGCAGGCAGCAGACCAGCAGTTAGTGCTCAGCATTCAGTACACTTGCATAGAGAGGAACTCTCACCACCCTCTCTCTTGGTGGTAGTAGATTTACCGATATTAAACAATCCTGTACTCACAGATAGATAGAATGGTTCAGTGGGTGACTGCAACCAGCTCCCTGCACCATAAAATTATAGGCATGTGGCTTTCATGCTCTTAATGGGCCTACTCCGACCTCAGTCTTAGTTGTGTCTGCTGCAGTTTCCAGCCATCGCCTCCAAACTCCTGGCTTCCAGCTCTTCAACTTGGACACTTCCAGAGTATGGGCTCTGTTTCTTCACCCCGACTGCCTGCAGACTCTCAACCCACAAACCACTTCCATGGCTCCAATGGATATTTTTAGTTCCAACATGAATTTCTGCTCCAGTTCAGTCTGAGATGAATGCCTCTTCAAGCAGATGCTACTATTGCAGCCACTCAGGAAACAGAAGGACAGAAAAAGCTCCTCTGCAAGACACAAAGGTAACCCTATAAATAAAAAAGCTACCTCCTATAATACATCACTGCCCAATCCTTACTATGCTGATTCCCTATCTCACTTATTAAGCATTTATAAAGTGGTAGCACTCACTGAAAAGTACCAGTGAATGTACCTAAAATTTTTTCAGATTCTCCTTTGCTCAGTACGAGAGAAATTTGTGCGCTCACTCAGAACACAACCAGATGGCAGCCCAGCTTGGCTACCATATTTCCTCAGCCAAAGGATGCACAATTCTGGAATGTGGTGGTGAAATACACTTTCAGAATGTAATGGTGATGTGCAGTTTCAGAATGTGGCGGTGATGTCCAGTTTCTGAATTTGGCTGGGATGCACAATTTTGGAATTTGGCAAGAATGCACAATTTTAGAATACAGTGGGATGCACAAGTAATCAATAAGACACAATAGGGTGTGCATTACGGTGTGATAACTGCACTCTTAAGGACGTAGTTAGTCATGAGGCTGAAGGCCGAGTGTCAGTCACCCCAGGAGTGTGGTTATCACACTGAAATGCGCAACCTCATAGTGTCTTATTGTGCTTATCAACTGGCCCTTTATTTTTAGAAACATTTGTTTTATTTAGAAACTCATTTTCAAATAAGTAAAAATGTAAATGAAAGTGTGATTTTAACATAAAAAAGTCTTTCTGCCTACTGGCACTAGCTTAAATTAATGATTAAAGTAGTACTGTAATAATAATAATAATGATAATAATAATAATAGTGATACTGTTAAATTTAATTAGTTTCAGCCTGCCCAGTGGTGCTGAGGGTTGAGGTGCTGGACACCACACTTTGCGCCACGCTGGCGACCCAGGTTTGGGAACGGACTCAGTCTGCTGAGGGCTGGCAATGGAGAGGGAGGATCAAGCATCAGATGACTGCTCTCCTTCCTCTGGGGTGGGAAGTGGGGCTCGCATTGCCCTGTAGTGGCAACTGGTGGAGGCCAGCCACACTACAGTGGCATGCAAAAGTGGGGGAGAGCTCGGCGGGTGTCAGCACTATGCGCTCAGATGCCATTGCATGTCTGGCTCTTCATGAGGGGAGTAAACTGTGGAGGGCAATCTTCAAGGCTGATGGCTATGCCTTGCACCCCCAGTAGAGAAACCCAAGAAAGGCACGTACCCAGGGGTGCATGAGCAATGAAAAGGCTGGCCCACTGGGGGTATGGGTTCATGTGGCCCATGCGCACGACCGGGTCTGGGGGTGGAGGGCTGGTGGCTGGAGATCGTGGGGGCCACTTTGCCGAGGAGGTAGAAATAAATATAAGAAAAAAAATGTAATTAGTTTCAGTGGTTGTTGTTTTATTTTAGTTTGGTAGGCTTATCCTGTCTGTGTGTCCCTCCTTGCCCATCCAATCAGTGAATTATCTGGCTACGTTTTTATTTTCCTTGTTCTTTGTGTTTTTTAGCTCACATAAGTGTTTTACTCCCCTTGCACTTGCCTGACTTGCTCAAATGAAGTTAGGCAAGTGCATGTATGGAGTCCGGATAATTGAGATTCCATCTGTCTGCCAGGACTGTGCCATACTAAAATACTTAAACCTGAATGAGCAGCTTTCTTACTCACCAAAATTATGCAGTGAATGATACTGAAGAAATATGGGAACATTTTAAAATGATTGAGCACAGAACAAAAAAAACTGTACCAGGCAACAGGCTGCTAAAATCACGTAACACTTTATTTCATGACAAAGTAAAAAGACAGTACACTTACAGGACAAATACTTTGACATCGCAGTGCATTTCATTTCATCACTGAAAAATGGTGTGTTACATGATTTTAGTAGCCTGTTGCAAAGTGTTATTTTTTGGTCTGTGCTCAACTGTCTTTATGATTCCAGGCATGATATTTTAGAGTGGAGCCGCAGTCTACCTTTGCCTATGTAACTGTGTTTCCCCACCTGTTCTCTTTGTTTATAAAGTTTATTGCCTACTTTCTTCATCCTGTTTTTGTTCTCTGTTTTTCCCCACATTTAAGATATGGAATGTTTATCATAGAATATTTACAATGGAATGCAGGGATTCAAAATTCTGCTCAGTTCTACTGGCAGAATGTTCCTCTCCTAACATACTACACACACACACACACACACACACACACACACACACACACACACACACAAGGCCTGCTTTAGAGCCAGAGACTCTGTTTTCTAACTGTCAGGGCAAGCAGAAGAGATTTCCCCGATGAGAAGGTAAAGACAGAAGAAGGAGTTTTCACTGTTAGCAAAAAAAAGTTGTAATGAAAACTATAAACGATACTTAATGTTTCTAATTTGTTTATGCATGTAAGGAAAGTGTGATGATCTGAGAAACACCATTTAATTAATTTGTTTTATTTTATATTCAAGGTAGTTTTAGTTTTAGTGCCCAGTTGAAGGCTTTTACAGTGTAAAGGTAGCAGCCATGTTTGTGATGGAAGATCAGTTCTGGTTGTAGGGAGACCGATAGAAGATACAGTACTTCTGGTTGTAGGAGGACTGATTTGCTCATTGTGTAATGTGATTTAGGACCAGGATGACTGTGCGTTTATAGGGATTTAATGTACAGTCAACTGATCTCTCTTGGCCAATGAGATTTCTAGATTTTTTTGTGCCATTTTATAAAGTTGGAATGCAATGGGGATGTGATGCAACAATTCTGAAATGTGGTGGCTGTGTACAGTTCTGGAATGTGGAAAGGACAAACAATTTCAGCTTAAATGTTGTGTCATTCCGACAGTGTGCATCCCCATATTCCGAAATTGACAGTCCATGCCAAATTTCTCAATGTGTGTTCCTATTGCATTCTGAGATTAATTGTCTCATCACATTTTGAGATGGTACATGCCTGCCACATACCAAGATTGCATATCCCAACCCCCAGCATTTTAAAATTATACATTACCTTGACATTCTATGCCTTGGATCAGTGCTACATTCCAAAACCACATCCTGATGCATTCTAAAGTGCAGTACTATGCCTCTGAACATTCTGGAAATGCAAGCACTGCAGCCAACCCTATGTCCATTGTTTTTATTATTACTACAGCTGCAGTTTCTTAATCTTTGGAGAAACAGGTCCCATAAGGTTGCTGACAGGGAGGACTAGACTGTGAGTTTAGGTTATGACATTTTCAGTGGTTCTTCACCAAAACTGTCTTGTTTGAACAGGTAGTGAAATCAGGATTACAAAATAGCTCCTAACCTTAAAATGAAGTAACACAGAAGCCTAATATTTGGCATGAGATTTTCCAAACCAGCATGTTTGGTCTTATTCCCTCTTAAATCCATGGACTAGGCTGGAGACCCTTTTCTGAACATTTACAAGTTTAGTGATGTAATTCTGGTGATATAGGCTGCAAAATTTAGAATAATAGTCTAATGGGGATGTATATACTGCATGTTCTCTACTGTGATATAATTACATCAGCTGATATGTTTAGGAATACACAACTTACACAACACGATAAACCATTTGCTTTAGCTGCAACTTTTACACATGCTGCATGATGTTTAAATTGGTTTCAGATTGTTATACCAAGATCACATTAAGACAAAACTGAATTCAGTTCTGCACCATTATGAAGATATCTCAACTCACTATCTCTTGATCCCAAGTGGCACATCACTCACTTATTAATAAATCGCATCACATTTTTCTGCATCTGTAGGATATAGCATTTACATCATTTTGCAAACAGTCAGTTGTCAGCTTTGCTGTTTGAGGGATATGTAATTTAGAATCATCAGCAAACATATTGAGATAGTTGTTCATATTTCAGTGTATGTCTCTTATACATAAATGAAAGAGGCTTGGTCACAGAACAGAATCCTATAGTACAGAAATGTTCCTGAGCACCTATCGGGTAAAGACCCTTTTTCCAAAACTTATTGTGATCTGTCAGTTAACCAGTGCTTGAACCAGTTGAATATATTGATGTTAATACCTAGTATTCTCAATTTGGCTATTAAAGTGTGATGGGGCACCACACTGAATGCTTTGCTACTGTTCAAGAAGAAGTATAGCACATCAGCAGCTGAAGCAGTATTTCATTTTTTGCTGGCCTTCTCATAAAAGATCAACAGATTTGTCAAACAGGACCAATTAGTGATAAACCATGTTGAGTGTTGCCATGAAGTTTCGTATCAGTTATTTGGGTTTTAAAACTTTCCCTTAGTGCCCTCTCTGTGATTTTACATATGTCTGAAATCAAACTCTTTGACTTGCTTTTATTTTTATTTATTCAAGCATTTCACCAGGAAAGTACACAGAGCAACACATTGCTCATTTCCAGATACATCCTGGGGATAGGGGAAATTGATGGTACAGGTACAGCAGTGCAAAATTACAATTGAATTATATTTAACAATGTGGTAAAACATAATTCAAATAATGCAAGATACAAAATTGTGAATATAAGTGCAATATGAACAGTAACGTGCAAAGAGTACAATTTACAAAACCAGAAGCAGGAACAAGAGAACATGAGTGGTTACAGACAAGCATTGATTCATGGTTACAAAATCAGGAGACAAAGGAAATATGTTACAAAAAAAAACAGGGTGCAGCCTGGGTACTGAAATATCAGTTCAAACTGGAGAGTGGAAGGAAATAGTCTTAGTGAGTATTTGGGAGATAATATCGAGTGCTAAGTTGGGCATAGTTAATTGTGCACTGGGGGCATAGACAAGGACCAGAAGCTTTAGGTGGTACATAACTCAGATATGGTCAGGAGGATTGGCATGAGCAGGAATGGGATGAATACACTCAAAAGAGGAAAGAAAGGGCATTGGGTGAAGGTGCATTGGGGATGGCAGAGGGGAAGGAATTTCAATTTTTAGGGCAGCAGTAATAAAAGGCAGATTGGCCAATAGTAGTGGAGCAGTGGGGGATGGTGAATAAAAGAGAGTCAACATTCTGAAGGGAATAGAGGCTCAGTGAAGAGGCAGACATGAGAGAGGAAAGACAGGTGGGGAGATTCCCAAACCAAAATTTAGCCATGAAAGTAGCAGTGTGAGCTAAATGCCTAGACTCCAGTGAAGGGAAGGATGTGGCTATATAAAGATCACAGTGGTGAGTACAAGGAGGCAGGATAGTATGAAACAGCAGAAGGAATTGAAGAGCGTGTCCAGTCCAGCCAGAGTAGCTTAGGGGGCGGCACTGTGGAATATGTCTGCAGAGTCAAAGGTAGGAAGCATCATTTTCTGCACAATAGTGTGATGGGCTGATAGAGGAAAGCATTCCCTGTTTCTATACAAGGCTCCAAGCTTGGGGAGTTGGTTCTTATGAATTGCATCCACATGTGCTGAAAAGCCCAAATGGTGGTCTAGTCAGACCCCGAGGTATGTGAAGGAAGTAACATTCTCAATCAGTGTACCATCCTTCATGTAGAAAGTTGGGTATGCATTAAGGGAAGATAGCCTCTGTCTTGTGCAGAAGGGCATTGAGACTGTCTTTTTAGCATTCAGGAAAAGTTTATTTGACTGGAACAATTTCTGAATTGAAGAGAAATCCTGTTGCTGTCTAGACTGGGCATCACCGGGAGATTTGTTAGATGTATAGAGGACTTTATTGTCCAAATACATATGGACTTGGAAAACATAACAGGCAAAAGGGAGGTCATTAAGGAAAATGGAAAATAATATAGGGCCAGGCACAGAGCCCTGTGGGACTCCAGTAGAGATCTAGAGTGGTGAGGAGAAGGAGAAGGCAATCTTGACAGATTGGGTTCTGCCTGTCAGGTAGGAACTAAAACAAGATGTAGTGGTTGGGGTTAAACCAGCCCCAGCAAGTGTCTGGAGAAGAAGAGTATGGGATACCGTACCAAAGGCTTTTGCCATATTGACAAATATGGCCATGGTTACATGACTCAGATCCAAAGTGGAGAGTATGGATTCTGTAAGGTATATTAGGGAGGTGGTGGTGGTGGAGTGGGACTTATGGAAGCAAGACTGGAAAGAAGCGAAAAATTAGATGGAGTCAAGGTAGGAACTGAGTTGGGCAAGGACAATACATTCCTGTAGTTTAGCTAGGATTAAGAGCAGGGAGATAGGGCAATAGTTCCCAGCAGAGGTGGGGTCACCACCTTTGGGGAGGGGAATGACTGTAGAATGTTTACAATTAGTGGAAACTGAGGATAGGGCAAAAGAAAGGTAGAGGAGGGAGGCCAGCGGACCAGCTATAGCAGTTGCTGAAAGGTGGTGAAAATTGGGATCAAGGCAATCTGGGCTCTTGCCTTTGGAGGGGTTTAAGGCTAGGAGGGCCTTGAGGGCATCATTTGGAGTTATGAAAGAAAAAGAAAATTGTTTATGGGTGACAGGGTGAGGAGCAGCTTGAGGGACAGGGGAGGCAAGAGGTGGCAAGTGGGAAGGGAGGAGAGTAGCAAGGCCACACAGAATGTGAAAAAAGTGTTGAAAGTGGTTGTGACAGAAGGAGGTTCAGAAATAATTGCATTACCATGGACAAGAGTAGGGATCAGGTGACTAGAGGCTGGTGAGAAAAGAAATGTGACTACCTTCCAGAACTTAGAAGGGTGGTTTATATTGGTGAGGAAGGATAAGGAGCAGTATTCTGCCTTAGCATATCTAGTGGCTTTTGTAAAAGCATTGCAGAGTTGTCTGTAGTGGAGGAGGAGTGTGGGAGATTTTGAATGAGTGTAAGCCTTCCAGGCCTGAGCTCTTGCCCGCACACATGCCAGTAGTTCAGCAGTGATCCATGGAATATGAAAGCCTCTGACCCTGTTCCAGTTATAGTTGGCGGAGGGTTCATCCAGTGATCCCAAAGAAGAGAGTATTGCAGTAATCCAGCCTTGAAGTCACAAAAGCATGCACCAGTGACCGGTCTTCAGGAAGAACTAGGGGCTTAATCCTGGTGAGATTCCTCAAGAGGTAAAAACTACTTTTGACTGCAGATAACACTTGAGCTTCAAATGTCAGCCTGCTGTCTAGAACAACACCATGATCCCACACACTAGGGGAGGCCTTCAAAGGTGTGGGTCCCGGAAATAATCTTGTAGCCAATCCAGAGGCATTCTCATCATGCCCATGACCTGGCTCAATCACCAGTACCTACATCTTATCTGGGTGCTGTCTCAACCAACTGGAGGACTTCCAATCATTGATCTTGACCAGGCAGTTGTTAAACACTTCCACAGCATCGTTTGTTCTCGGGACACAAAACAAATACAGCTGGGTATCATTTGCATAGCAATGAAACCTCACACTGTATTGTCTAGTGAGCTCTCCCAGTGGCAGCACATATAATGCAAATAACACTGGTGACAAGATCAAACCTTGAGGTACTCCACATGATAGGGGCCTCAGGGAGAAGGAGAAATTACCCATCACCACCAGCTGATCCCTGCCAGAGAGATAGTACTCAGACCAGTTGATGACAGTACTGGTGAGTCCACAATACTCTCAAAGGTTATCAAAAAGCACAATGTGACCCACAGTATCAAAGGCTGATAAATGATCAAGGAGAACAAGAATTTACCTGTCTCTTCTATCTCTAGCCCTGAGTAGTTCATTATGCATCCTGACTAATGTTGATTCAGTGCTGTGCCTAGCACTGAAACATGACTGGAATGGCTCATAGTTGTCAAAGAACACAAAGTGTTCTTTGAGCTGTTGTGCCACTAATTTCTTGACAACCTTGCCTAAAAATGGCAGGTTGGAGATTGGATGGTAATTTGCCAGGCTGTCCGGTTCTAGAGATGGCTTTTTCAGGAGGGGTCTCACCAGAGCCTCTTTCAAGGCATCTGGAAAGATTCCCTCCAACATCACGCACTGGGCAGTCTCAGTGAACACCAGGCCAACAGATCAGACAGATCTCATCAAGAAATGAGTAGGGGCTGGATTCAGTCCACAATATGTGTGCTTTAGCTTCGAGATCACCTCAGTGATCTTGGCCACCTCCACTGGTTTAAACTCATTCCAGACAGATGGAGTGCCTCTGCTCACCCAACACCGATCACTATGAGACAAAGTTTGTCTCACTGATGGTCTCCCTGCCCTAACGGAGGACACCTTGTCAGAGAAAAACAGAGCAAACTCCTCACTCAATGTGGTTAAATGTTTTTGTCAGCTGTAGACAGACTGGATGCAACAATCTGTTCACAGTTCAAAATAGCTGAGATGGTCTGTTTTTCCCTTCGGCAATCTCCCTGGTAAACAAATAAATGCATTTGCATGACAGAAAAGCCTCAGGTGCTTGCAAATAGGGAGACTTTCCCAACAAGTATTATCAAACAATGAAATATTGAAGCACTACAGGTCTAAAATGAAAGGCAGCAGACATTTCTCAATGCTTAACGAGTTTTAACTCTTTTCTGTAGCTGGTGCTCCCTTTGAGTCTCGGTCGGGCCTTTGTTTGAGGGTGTGTGGCAACCTCCCTGGACATAAACTCTGCCTTTTTACAGTTGATTGCCCCTTGGTAATCATGGTAGTGAGCATGCAAGGCTAGTTTGTTCCTTTCCGAGTGGGACTTCTGACAGCAATGCTCTGACTTCCGACCTTTGATCTTCATCATCTTGAGATCCCCATCAAGCCAGGGGGATCTCAAGTGAGAGGATCTGGGTCATATATGGACTGGTGTGATGGTGTCAAGCACTTCAGAGACTACCCTATTATAGGCAGCCAGTGCCTCTCCCATGCCAACTGCACATGCAGTATCTACACTAAATAGGTTGGCCACTGCCAGGAGTCCCTCTGGGGACATTCCCTTTAAAGGGTGGCAGCTTACCATCTCAGAAGGGGAGGGACTTCCAGGGGGGCCCACTACAAGAACTTCACAGTGCAATGATCAGATCAAATGACCTGATCAGAACTGAGGGTAACAATCTCAAACCCCAGTGAGAAGACCAGATCAATCATGTAGCCGTGGTGGTGGGTCACAGAAGTAATGATTTGTGTCAGGCCCAGTGAAGACATCAACTGGAGGAGGATGTAACCAAATTGCAGGGATTCATCATTGACCAAGACATTGCAGTCCCCCAGAATTAAACATCTGGGGGACTCCAACACCTCATTAATGATGAAATCCACAACCTCCTGCAGGAAATCTCCCCCAACCCCAGAAGGCGGTAAATGAGAAGAATCCTGCAACCTGCATCTGGACCCCCATGCACTGCCACACACTCAAAAGACCTGTCCAATCCCACTAGGTGCACCTTAAAGCCAAAGTCAGATCTAAAACAGATAGTCATACCCCTACCCCTGCATTCCCTCTTTGGGTAGTGCACTACGGAGAACCCAGAGGGGACAGTCACCTCCAATACTGGCCAGGCATCTTCACCCAACCAGATCTCTTTGATGCAAGCCCAGTCTACCATAGTCAGTCTTGTTCCTTATTGACCTGGCATTGCATAGCACAGCCTGAAAGGGATTGGTAGGTGCTGCCGGCCCACCAGCTACCTGCCCACTCAGTCTGGTGGGAACCCCGGGGATGGAGACTAAACATGTCTGGCCTCTTTCTATGCTCTGCCTAATCCCAGGGCATCTCCTACACTCAGTCACCTCAATCTCAATCACCTACACTGTGCCAGTATTTTACTCAAAAATTCCAACATTGCCATTTTTTCACATCACCTCATGAATGAACCAACCATCATTTTTCAAAACCTGTCCAAAATGTATTTTTGCACATGTACTGTGGAATGACATTTCAATTGAGATTTGAACATTTTCACATACAGTGTTCATGAGGTAAGTTTGTATCAAGGCTGTGTTGAAAATTTGGGATCAAAATATTAAAAAGCAACACAGTTATGTAGGCATGTTGAGGTTTTGCTATGCACTTTCATAAGTCTGGTAACTTTTGACATCCAACGTTGCACAGAATGGCAGGGTCAGCATGGCCTTGCACTTCCATAGGCCCTGCACATCTACACCTGTTCACACAGGTCCTGAAGGGATCTGAGTGAATGAGGATATATTATTCCAGTAGCTCAAAAAGAAGGGAAATTCTTTCAATAATCTTAATTAATGTGCCAGTTAGGATAACTTAACATCACAAAAGTAGGGAAATGTGGTGTTAGCAACCTAAGGAACTGGCAGCAAGATGAAGAGTCAAGCTGACAGTCATAGAAATGTGTAATTCAGAAGAAACTGACAAGCTCAGGCAACACTGGAACAAAAACTCAGAACTCCTTGAGAAAGATCACAGGGGAAGTGCGCAAAAATGTTTAGAAGTTTAGGTGTTGCAGCACGTTTTTAATCAATAAACAGTGATGTTTTGAATCAGATATTCAAACATTCTGGGTGTTTGTTCCAGTGTTGCCTGAGCTCATCAACTTTCTTCTGAATAAATGTAGCAGTAGGGCTTCCACCCTAACTCCCTACCCCCACCACAAGCAGCAAAAGAAAAAACATTAGGTTTTGGATCTCTGAAGTCTTGGCAAATCAGTGCTGGGGTCTTCCTTGAGGTCATCAACCCAAATGCTCCCTCCTCCCCCAACCTATAGCTTTCAATCAGAAGCACAAGTACAGCTCCAAACCATAGCCTCATAATGACACACTCTTCAAAGGTAGATAAGTATGTCTTACCACAGGTTGCCAACACAATTTGTTATACCATGACTTTGTTTTGCTCACAGAATGGAATGGGCATTAGGGTTGACAACCCCAAGGAAGACCCCACCACTGCTTCATCAAGACTTCAGATACCAAAAATCCTAATGCTTTTTACTTTTGCTTCTTTGGGGATGGGGAGTTAGGATTGGCAACCCTAATGCCAAATTTCGCCCTACTTTTGTGGTGTTAAGTTATCCTAAGTGGTGCATTAACAAAGTTTTCTGCAAAGAATATTAAGTAGTCGCGCCCCTATATTTAGGGTTGAATAGGCACTTTAATGTTAAACCTCACATTATGCATGTTAATAACTTTGCAATCGTTCAACGGGTTTGCATCACAGTTGGTATGCACAGTGTGGGCTGGTAGATCTTTTAATTTGTCAAGTTGTGTTTCAGTCAGACATACAGTTTCTGCACAGCAAAGTGCCAAAAAATGCACTTTTCACCATTTTGCGCAGTATTTGTCTGTGGCATTGCATGCCCACCATGTCATCTTTTGGTCCAAAGCTTGGGAGGTAGAAGGTGCTTGAGGCATGGAACATGCCACTTTTTATTTGGTGAAAAAATATTAATCTGTTCAAAAGTTATTAAAGTTTGAAGTTCACATTATGAGTCAATGGGAAAATTGATATGTATGATTTGTGAAAGAAGAATTTCCGGCCATGATCGCAACAGATTTTTTTGCAGCCTCGCAGTCAAAGAATTAAATAACTATTAAACGGTTTGGTCTTTTTACTTGAAATTTTCAGAGTTTTGAGAGGATGTCCTAGAGATGTGACTCAGCTTATTTAGGTGTTGTGAAAATTAATTGGTTGCAGAGATATTCTGCGACAAATTTGACATTTCCCAACAGGATTACATTGTGTTGCTTTGGTCTTTTTATGTGAAGTTTTCAGGGTTTTGAGGGAATGCCCTATTGGTGTCAATTATGTTGTTTAGCTGTTGGGGAATTAATTGGTTGCAGAGATATTCCCTGACAAAGTTGTAATTTTCATCATAGGATTAAATTGTGGTCTGTGTCATGACTTTCAATGCCGTTATCTCAGAAACAAAGCGAGATACAGACATTTTGCTACTGCAGCGTGCTGCTGAAAAAAGATTTGAAATTGCAGAGTAAGCTTGCAGTGAAATTTGTTCCATACGTTGCATGGTTCATGAGATATTGTGAAATTACTGTCACAAATGTTTAAAGAGTGCCTGTCCAGTGCTGTTCGGTGTCCATATCTCAGAAACCATTTGAGATGCAGGTGCGATCATTCAATGTTGCATGCAGTACTTGCTGTCATGATTACAATGATATTAGAATTTTTTCTCTAGCTCTTCCAGTTCCCAATATATGCACAAATTCCTGTTAAAATTGTTTGGTGCCCTATAGGGCTGTTGCATGGCTCCGTGGCTTTGCCTAAGTTGGAGCGTGGGCCCAGATTCATATTGCTATGCAAAAATTAGCAACTTGGTAGGAAAACAGAGCCCAATGGGCCCTGCATTTCAAGCAATATGTTTTTTATTACTAATATTACACTTTTTCAAAAAGTGAGGAAATTATATGCAAAAGACTGTGTTAATGCATCATTTAGGGTTAAAGCAAAAAAAAGACAGGAAATGGGACATTAGAGTTGAACCCCTAACTCCCCCCACACACACCCCACCCCAATCCTCCACAGGCTGACAGATTCCGGGGTGTCATTGGGGTTGTGAGACCTAAATCTCACCCCATTCTCCTTTACTGTAGCATGTCAATGTGCTCACACATGGAATTGGGTAAGATTTGGGCAGCAACACCCCAGTGACACACCCGGGAGTCTGTCAGTCTGTGGAGTATCAGGGTGGGGTGTGTGGGGGGAGTTAGAGGTTCAACCCCAATGTCCCATTTCTGACTTTTTACTTTACCCTAAATGATGTATTACTAATTTGCATAGAATATATATATATATATATATATATATATATATATATATATATATATATATATATATATATATATATATATAAATGGGCATCAACATATAGTAAATACTTTTGGCCAAAATGAGTCATGTGACCATACATTAAATCTCTTTATATGCATGGTCAAACACTGGTCCTAATTTCCTGTGGTACCACAGACTGTTTACCTGGCACAGACACAGCAATATCAATACACTGGGCATCCCCAACCAGCTTCCTGGAGTGGCACAGCCAGCAAAGTGAAATCCACAGAGCAAAAAAAAAATGGAAAATTTATCTTCATCTCAGTTTGAACTGCACTGTTCTGCATCTCACAGTGACTGGATTGCTGAACATTTCCAACAAGATTCGTAACCCAAAAAGAAAGTAAGAAAAGAGAAACATTTAGAAAAATGAAAAGAAGGTAGGCATCTAGATTTTTCAGAAGTTCAACTTAATACCATTGAAGCAGACAAAGATGAGCCCAAAACCAAGAAAACCACAAACTGGGCAATAAATGTACTGAACAATTGGGCACACCATAAAAAATTAGAAACAGACAGCAAATTATTTTCACCACAGGGTCTAATCGCAATGCTGTGTGAATTATATGCCTCAGTGAGATGTAGTGATGGAATGGAGTATAGCATAATAGCTACAGACTTGTCCCTGAGAGCAGAAATAAACCAATATTTAGGCACCCTAGTCATTCAAAGAAACCTGAATATTGTAACAGGCACAGAATTCAAAACAGCTATTAATATTTTCACAGCTGTAGTGAAAAGGTACTGTAGGTCTGGAAAAGACAAGGCCTCCCATTATGGTAGAATCACTGATGCTAATTTAAGGACCCTACAGAGCTCTGAGGCAATTTCAACTTCCACAGCAGAAGGTCTTGTCAGGAAAGTTTGACTTGATGTGCAGATGTACTTTGCCCTGCTGGGGTGGAAGGGCCTCTGTGACCTAAATTGTGATTCATTTAAGCTGGCCCATTGGTGCTGAGGGTTGAGGTGCTGGACGCCACACCTCACGCCACGCTGTCAACTCGTGTTTTTCTGGACCAGGCATGGGCCACCGGGGGGTTAGTGGGGAGGGAGGAGAAGGATCAAGCATCTGGAGGACTGCTCTCCTTCTCCTGGGAGGGCTAGGGAGTTGGTCCTGGTGTCGCTTGCCCCTGGTGAGGGCTGCTGGACATGGCACTGTGCCACATCATGGACGGAGCTGGAGCAGACACTTGCCTTGCATTAGCATCATTGCATGTTCCCAGCTCCAAGGGGAATTCATAGAAAAAAATTATCCGCTGGCCCCTGTGTATGAGCCGAGGTTCAGTGCCTGACTCTCCAGCCACCTTCAATTCCACCTTGGTAGTCCCACTTGGGGGGGGCATCCCGGGTGAGGGTGCGGGTTGCCCAGCCCAGAGTGAGCCCACTCATGGGGCTAGGGATGCCGGCAGGAAAAAGCATACTATAAAAGAAAAGAAAATGTGATTAATTTTGCATTAAACAAACAGAGACTGGACTCTGTTACATCAGCTTGAGTTTCAATGAAAACACAAAAGATACATAATCTGGCCACTGAAGTAAACAAAGAAAGCCTTTGAGGGTTTATGTTTGAATAACCAGAAGATGACATGTGTCCGGTCTCATCTTTCCTAAAGTATGTTTCAAAATGTCCACAGGATGGTAAAGCATTTTATTTACACCCGCGGAAAGTCTCTCAACATATCTTAGACAGTGAAACTTATTGGTGTACATAAGAACCCATGGGCATCAATTATCTTGGCAATATGATGCCACGTCTGTCTAAAGAAGCCAGGTTAACAAAAACATACACAAATCACTGTTTGTGTAGTACCATAGTTCACATACTATCAGATGTAGGACTAGCACCCAGAGAGATAATGTCCGTAATTGGACATCGTTGCCAACAATCCCTAAAAAATTACTGGCCTGCTTCAATTTCTGATAGACAGCACTGGAGTTCCATCATCAGAAATGTAAACCAACCTAAGAGAAACTTGACTGAAAACTGGTATGCAATCATGTAGCAAGCACCTCCATGAGCACACAGCAGAAAAGCATGCACAACTATGTAAAATATCCACTCCCCTCCACAACACCATTCAACATAACTAGTTTAAACATTTCTGGTGGAACAGTACAGTTCATCTGTAGTTATGGAGAAGCAGCAAATAAGAAAGGTAATTCCACTGTATAAACATGTGCAAATGTAAATAAATGTCAGCATTTCCCAGAAGCCATATGTTTGAATTCTTTATATCTCCTTTACAGAACACACAGCAGTGGATCCAGATATGCAGAGAGCATAAAAAAGGCAAGTAAAATCTGGATAAAGTTTGTGTATAACAGTTTGATCTTTGATTTCTGACCTGCAGCACCCTCTGAGCCCTTCCCCATCCCAACCCAATAATCACACAGGCACAGCACTTAGTACAGGTTGCAAAAAAGTCTAAATACAAGCTGTCATCCTAAAACAGAAATACAGCTTATACTACCTGTTGTTGCTTATCATGTGATGTCTTGCTTCATCAGATAAATTTCTACACAAATCATCACAGCACCAAAATAAGTGCTGAAAGGGACATGAACCTACACAACAAGAACTTTCCCATTTAATCTGCTAGTACACACAGCCCAAAACTGAAAGTTATTTAACAAAATCCTTCCATTTGCAGCAGCATAACATTAATCTCCCACAAGTTCATTGCACCAGCAAAACGATCACTGAAAAAGAAATTAAAAAACAACAAAAATACTTTTCCTCCGGTTTCTTCCAGCATGAATCCAAAATGCAGCAGCATAAACCAAACCTTAAGTTTCCCCACGAGTTTGTTCCAGCACCAAAACAATCGCAGACATGTACACAAAAAAAATCACAGATATGTTCCCCCAACTTTTTACACTTTTCTTCCATGACTTGCAGCACAAGTCTGAAATCAAACCTTTAGTTTCCCCACAAGTTCACCCCAGAACTGATGCAATCACTGTCAAAACCAATCAGAAAATGTAGACTTAAATACACAAAAACACCCAGGAAAAGGAAAATGTATAACATTGCAGATCTATGCCTACTTCAGCTAAATCTTGTTCCTCCATTTCTTGCAGCATGAGTTCTGCTTCAGTACAGCAGCAAAATGAACACCGAATAGGAGGAAATGACTAGAGGAAGAAGCCATGGCAACATATTCAAATTTGTTACCTTCTCCTGTTCCTAACCTTTGAACTGTGTTTCTCAAATTTGAGTATCTAATTTCATTATACGGACTTAAACAGAATAAAAACTATTTTATGATCCATTCTATTGATTCAATAAAGCTATAATTTTAAAGTATCATACATTTTTACACGTTGTAAAACTTCATTTTCTGACTAGATAAAAAGATAAAAGAATTTATTTATGTAAAAAGCAGAATCGAAATTATTTATGCATCTAACAAAATGAATAAATGTTTTCTCTATTACTTGTTTCACAGAATCTAATTAACATGAACATGAATAGGGACTATTTTATGCACTTTCTAGCAGTTTCAATGTTTATGCCCTCTACATTTTTTATTATTAGTAAGAAAAGAGTGAAACAATAACAGTGTGATGTCCACTACTTTATTTCCCATGGTGACCCATTTTATAAGTATAATAAGCCACTTCAGGGTGTGCATTAAAGGATTTTATAAAATGGCAAGAAAAAATCTAGAAATCTCATTGGCCAAGAAACATCAGTTAACTGTACATTAAATCTCTCTATACACACAGTCATCCTGATCCTTAACCACATTACACAATGAGTAAATCAGTCCTCCTACAACCAGAACCACAGTATCTTCCATCAGTCCCCCCTGCAATCAGAAGTGATCTTCCATCGCAAACATGGCTGCTACCTTTACACTGTAAAAACCTTCAACTGGGCCCTAAAAATAAAACTACCTTAAATAAAAAATAAAACAAATTAATTAAATATTGTTTCCCTGATCATCACACTCTTCTTACACACATAAACAAATTAGAAACATTAAGTAATGTTTATAGTTTTCATTACAACTGTTTCTTTACTAACAGTGAAAAATCGACCTTCTGCCTTTACCTTCTCATCAGGGAAATCTCTTTTGCTTGCCCTGACAGTGAGATAATTGCGTCTCTGGCTCTAAAACAGGCCGTTGTTGTCTGTGTGTACAGTATGTTAGGAGAGGAACATTCTACCAGTGGAACTAAGCAGAATTCTGAATCCCTGCATTCCATGGTAAACGTTCTGTCTCTTGAATGCAGGGAAAACAGAATGAAGAAAGTTGGCAATACAATAATACTTTATAATCAAAGAGAAATGGTGGGAAAACAGTTTCACAGGCAGAGCCAGACCCAAACTGCTCAAAATCATTACTGATGTTTATAAAAGAACATACATTTCAATCATATATAGGTGTTTCCAGGTGAAATTTACCCCCCTTCCCCACCAAAAAAAGGCAACCTGGCAGATTTAAAGTTTTTTTATTCTTACTAACCTTTCACCTCAATGCTATAGCAATTTTTCTTTTATGTACTAGACCACAACACATAAGTAAAAAACAAAAATAAAGAGAAGGTTGCCTTCAATAAAACTATATAACTATAGTGTAATGAAAATTAAGTTTTAAACACTGCTTATGTTTTACAAATTTACCAATCTTTCAGTGCATTTATATGATAATTTATGTTAGAGAAAATATTTATTTTCAACCAACTCTACTTATACAGTAAATACTTTTACTGCAAAGTACTGTACTAGTTTACCTATTGCTGAGATATGTTATTTTATGCATTAATAGGGACTATTTTTTCAGTTTTTAGATGCTTTAGATGTAATGTATTGTACATTTTTTTGAAAATAGTAAATACATTTTAATTCCTATCAGAGCAAATAAAACTAATTCTTTTATGATGGTGGCCCATTTTATAAGTGAGATAAGCCACTCCAGGATGTGCATTATAGGATTTTAATGCACTTCCCAGGGGCATAAGGACACTTGGACTTTGGCCTTGTGCCTTAGCACACCCCTGGGACATGCTTTAACATCCTTTAATGCACACCCTGGAGTGGCTTATTACTTACCTAATGCACTTCCCAGAGGTGTAAGGACACTCGGCCTTTGGCCTCGTGCCTTAGCACACTCCTAGGGCGTGCATTAAAATCCATTAATACACACCCTGTCATGGCTTATTACTTACACATTTTAAATATATATATCTCTTATATCTATATCTATAGCTATATCTATATCTATCTATCTATCTATCTATCTATATACATATATATATATATTGGGGGGAGGTAATATCAAGTGGACTAAAATCATATATTTCCACCCCAGTGGAATAAACAGCCCGATGGCGTATCTACTATCTGTATAAATGTAAAATCTGACATTTATTCACATAGTAGATATGTCATTGCCATTTATTCTCACAGTAGACACGTCATGCCCCCCCCACCCAGCCAGTACTTTTTCCACACAGTCCTCCTGGCCCCAACAATACTCCCTCAGTGTTCTACACACAGCATGACCACTTACATTGTAACACTCCAGACTTCCTGCTGACAGACTTCTCAACCCACACACATAAACAAAAAGCCAGCAGTTTACTTCAGGCTGACACAGCAGATTGCACTAACCTTTACATGTCCCCCTGTCATCCGGCAGTATGCGAGCATCACTGAAAATCTTCTCCATCTCATCAACAGCATCATAATGCCACCTGCTGATGCAACAATGACCTCCATCACCAGTGCAGCCACTGGAAAACCAAATACAACATTAGCATACCACACATTAGAAAAAAAACAAAAACACAAACGCCTCCCAACAGAAGTCAGGCACAGTCAGGTATGCTCCGGAAAAGAAAAACATAGCCACCATAAATGGAAAACTCTCAGGCCCTCCCACAGAAAGAAATGAAACAATCACAGTATACGATCAAAAAATACATACATTGGCTCCATAGAAATGACACCATAAATCCTAGCAACCTACCCTAGTGTGAGGATGAGCACAGAAACAAATCCCACAAATTAACACCAAAATAACAAAAAAGTTAAATGAAAAACACAGAATAAAAGAAGAATATTAAACTGCCCTATTGTATAAATTGAAGACATGATGGGCAGGAGTGGAATATGGCAAATATCTACACTCGTGACCAGTGACCTTGGGATACTTTCACTCATGGCTCTGCTACACTCTGCCTCTCATGAGGTATCCTGAGGTCACTGGTCACTCATGTAGATATTTGTCATATTCCACTCCTGCCCATCATGTATTCCCTACATATCTTATAGGGACGTGGTAGCACCCCTATAGTTACACATCAATCGGCAGTTCAATGTTAAACCCATTTCTCTGCACCTTAATAACTTTGCCATCATTTCATGAATTTGCACAAAACCTGGTTTGTACTGTCAGTATGTCAGTATTTAAAAATTTAAAAAGTTTTGTGATGGCATGTTGTAGGGTTTTCGAGATACAGAGGGTCACAAAAGTGAAATAAACTTACTTTCTTTTCCCTATAATTGACATTGGGTATTTTTGCCCTCACCTAGAGACTGCACAATATGGAATTTCTTCATGAATTTTCTCATATGATGGAGCCTATGACAAGGGCATGTCTTTGGATGTTTTTTTTTTTAAAAAATTACAGTTTTTGAATTATAATGATTTTTGGGATAACGTTGACATTTGATTAAAAAAAAAAACAGTGTGATTAGTAAAACAATGTTTGCAAGTGTTAACAGGTCAATACTGTTTGTGTACAGAGAAATACCAATCGGGAAAAGTTAAAAAACAGATCACAAGTAGTTATTTCCATGATTTACTTGCAGTGGGGGAAGAAACACTCAATATTGCTGCCATTTCCATTTAACTATTTTAAACTTACAAACAGTACTTTACAATCAGATTATGTATTTTTACTAAAACAAAATCCTGAACCTAGATAAATGGGACCCATTTAGCTGGATTCTGGCGTTTGTGTATATTCTTGCCAGAAATACCTTTTCTGGGAACCCAAAAACCAGGGTGCAAAGCTTAGCAACAAGAAACCTTGACCAGCGTTCTTTGCATGAGAACACCAGAATTTTCTTGACTTCTGCAGCCACAGATGGAACTCATACTGTAACCTGCAGTTAGAACAGTGAGCCACCATTTCCCCTGGTGTCTCGTGGTGCCCCCCCCCCCGTCTGCATTGATTAGACATGTACATAGTATTAAATAACTTATACTTTTTCTAAAAAGAAAAAAAATATGGTCTTGCTGCAAATTAAACACAAGAGAAAGATGCAGGAAAAAAAACACACCAGGTATGGTACTTCAATCTCACATCTGCAGCATTTGTTAGGAAAGTGTGCAAGTGAGTGTGTGTGTGTGTGTGTGTGTGTATTTTAATATGGCTTAAAGCATGGAGCTGACAGGTTCAAAATGACTTTAGAGACATCTTTAAGTAGAACACAAAATAATTTTCAGCCAGACAATTGTTGCAGTGCCCATTCTGTACAGCAAATCCTACACAGTATTATACATAGCCACTATCAGTGTCAGTCTAACTAAAGCATTCTGTAATGGAGTTTGCCCTTTAAGGGGCAGACCAAGTTGTCCTGGTGCACCCCTTCCCTCCTGTAAGGAATGGTTGTGCTCAGAAGGGAGGAGGGATGGGGAGGGGAGGAGCCAGGAGCCAGAACAATGGGCAGGCAGCAGGAAGGGGAGGGGGGTAGGGAGGTACATAAGGGACAGCACAAGGGAGCCTCAGCCACTTTTGCTGGTGTCTTGATTTTTGATCAACTGCAGCACGTCAGATTTGGCATTTAATTTGAGGTTGGTTTCACAGTGGAAGGTGGTAAGGAGGCAGCAATTATTTGTTGAAGGAGTGATCAGTAGATATGCATTTAAAAAAAATGTGAGTGTACATCATTCGTGGAAAGGAAGTGAAGGCTAACAGACATGAGCAGAGGTTGATGAGAGCGCCTTTACAAAAAGGAGTGATCAGGAGAGCATCTTTAGGCAGCAAAAAAGGTGGAATATGTGGTTGGTAGATTTAAAAAAAAAAAACGAAACGCGGGTCAGCCGTGGTTGGCAGGCCCAGGAGTGGCCAAAGACAAGGAAGGAAGCAGAGCCAGGAGTGGGGGTGGGCCACATGGTCTGCAAGGATCTGGACCTAGTGGGGCCTGCAGAGACAGGGTAAACCTAAGAGGGCGGAAGAACTTGGAGTGGTTAAGGTGTGGAAGGGGCATCTATTGTGCAGGGTATAGCGTCCAAGAGAAATTGTAGCATTTGTTGAGCATGCATGTTTTTCTACTGGTGGTAACTGAATGGAAGGCAAGGTAATACATGAAAGCAGAACATAACAGGGAATCAGAGGAGTGAACGTTTAGAGGCTTTGGATACCTGTGAGAATTGTTTGGCTGCATGGCATGGCGCATCATCGTGCAATAAGTAAAATAAGTAAGGTAGCAAGGTAAGACGTGCCCAGTTTACCTGCAGAGGAGTATTACTGAAGTCTGTGGACAATACGCTAATTAGGTGGTGGACTAAAATGTTCATATGGGGGTTTGAAAGGGCTCTGGAGCAAGTGACCCGTTGGGGTGGCGCCACCTGCGGTCAGGGTAGCTAGATGGTGAAGCCTGCAATACATAATGGAGGCTGAGAAGGGGTGTGTGAGCCATGCAGTGGTTTGCTGAAGGCAGACAGAGGACAAGGGGAGGCACGGGGGAAGTAGACCATGCGAGTGAGGCCTAAGGCAAAACCGGCATTTTGCATGCCACGTGGCATGGCAGGCATGCCATGCGAGCAAGGTCAAAGCCAGAACGGCGTTTTTTGGCATGCCATGTGGCATGGGGCGAGTCGGCTCAAGGGGATGCTGTTTTTCAGCCTGGGGGGGGATTTTGGGATAGGGGAACCAGGAGATCATTCCGGGCAAGGTTAAAGGCAGGAGTACTAATTCATGGTACAAAGGAAAAAGGGAGCTGGGAACCTGGGGGCAGGGCATGGCAGGGCATGAGGAGATGGAGAAGCGCGCAATTGGGACAAGGGTTAGGACACTGGGCAGGCTTGAAATGTCGGCAAACAAAAGGGATCACATGGGAATAACTGGAAGGGGCCCTGTAGGGCTGGGGGGGTAGCGGGGAGACAACCACATGGCGTGATGTCACACACCGGGTGGGGGAACCGCGTTGGCCGATTGTATAGCCGGGATGGAAAGGTTCATTGCCACAATTCACGGAGGTCCACATGGTCCCTCAACCCACGACATCTCCCCACAGGGGGGACCTTATGGTTGCCAAAGGACTTAGGTGGGCAGGAGAGGTGGATAAAAGAGTGTTACCACAGCACAAAGTAATAAAATACTTTTATAGTCGTATGGAGACAGAGGGAGGCAGGGGAATAAGGATGACAAGTCACTCAAAAAAAATAAAAGGACAAAAATTTGCATGCTGTATGACCCTAGGCATGTCACGTATTTTTCAGATACGCCCAGCCAGTACGGATAGAGCAGTTCTTGGGGGGGCAGGATGCACCTCACTGGTGGAAGGTTGGCCCAGACGGCGGAACTTGAGGTGTTTTTTAAAAAAAAAATATATATAAAATAATATAGTGTATATATACATATAGAGGGTGGGGTGAGGCACAAGTAACTTGTTTTGTTTCTGTAGTTGTCTTCACAGAGCGCAGTGCAGAATGGACATGGCACCCAGGAAGAGTAGGCCATCGAAGGAAGAAGCTTACAAGGCGATAATCGAGCTGGCTGAAAAAGCAAACAAAATGTGGGAACTGGTGGAGGGGAGGACCCGGGAAAGCCCGGGGGGAAGAGGAAAGCGGATGGGGAAAAAGGTGGCAAAGGAAAGAGGGCACCTAGGGGACGACGCAGTCCCTCTATGGTAGTGCCAAGGGCAGCAGGGCCTGCCAGGGTGGCCGAGCCCTATCACGCAGCCGGTGACCCACCGCACCCACCCCAGATCAAGGGGTCCCACAGAACTGGGACCAAAACTCGGAGCGGGGTCTGACCCACAGCTTCGGCATCCCACCCTCCGCTCATCTCACCTGCCTCACCCAGAAGAAGCAAGGGATCCTTGGAGGCCTTCAGACACCCCGGACAGGAAAAGGTCACAGGTAATGCATCCAATACAGTAGGAGATAGCATAAAAGAGTATATAGGGCAAATAGTGGCAGCACTGGGGACGGGTGGTTTGGGGCAGATGGAATCGGCCCTGGCAGAGTTTAAGGCAAGAAAAGGGGTGCCAGGAGACACGGAGAATGGGGAGGAAAGAGAGGGCCTGGGGACAAGAGAGGTGGGGGCACCGGGGATGAGGATAGGTGAGCACGTGCCCATTGCCACAAAAGAACAAATATGGAAGGGGGAATATGTGGATATATTTGCCCTGGTGAGCCGGGAGGCGGCGGCAAAATACCAAGAGGCGGAGAGCATAGTTAAGAACGAGATGGCAGCTGCTATAGTGTTATTAGGAAAGAAAGAGGAAGACAAATTCACTAAAGGGAAGACCTGGGACAGGTGGTTCTTAGGTTTTGCAATCTTTTCAGCCATAACTCTGGAAAGAAGACCGGAGTTAGGTATCCCGCTCATTACTTATTCATTGATAATATGGAGAGCTAAAGTAAAAGGCGGGGTGGGATGGATATACTACGACGAATATTTTCGGCAGCGCATGGCGACATTTGGGGATGTAAGATGGGACACCAAACAAATAGATTTATGGATGGATTATGTAACGGATCAGTCAACACCCGATGGAGGGTGGGGTAAAAAAGGGGCTATGCCTATGAGATGCTCTTGGGCATATAATAGGGCATTCTGCACGTGGCCTCAGTGTCATTTTCAGCATGCCTGCACAAAATGTGGAGGGGGGCACTCGGCTAGCAAATGCAGAACTACAAGTATACAAGGAATGCAAGGGTACAGGGGGTAAGGATCAAGCCAGTAGTTTTTTCTGGATGGCCAGGGATTTTGAGGACAGACATGGAGCAATGGAGGGAGAGGGAGAGGCAGAGGTAATGGGGGTAGAGGTGGTCAAAAACATTGAAACAAAGGGAGAGGGGCAGGCAAGAGGGGAGGGTACAAGGTGGAGTGACAAGGCCCGATTTGGGATGGCCAGAACCCCCATTAACATAATGGTCTTGACAGTTAACCTGGACAGATACCCAGACACGAGCGTGCAGGATATGATTTTACATGGTTTTGACACAGGGTTTTCATTACAGTCTAAAGGTCCCAGGCAAGCAAGAGAGGCGAGCAACCTGGGGTCGGTGAAGGGAAAAGAGGGCATGTTAAGGCAAAAGATTGAGAAAGAAAAGGCGGCTGATAGGGTGGAGGGTCCATTTGATGACCCCCCATTGGAGAACATGCGGATATCGCCTTTGGGTTTGGTACCTAAGAAGCAGGAAGGGGAATACCAGGTAATACACCATTTGTCTTGCACAGAAGGTGACTCGGTAAACTATATTGGGGAGGAACATAGCAGGGTGACTTACGTGACGCTCGAGTATGCGATCCAGATAATCTGGGCCACAAAGGATGCGTGGATGGTGAAAACAGACATTGAGTCCGCCTTCAGACTGCTTCCAGTCAGGAGGGAAGACTGGGACCTTTTGGGTTTTAAAAATGATGGACGGTATTTGACAAAGCAATGCCTATGGGGTGCTCCACAGCATGTGCGACATTTGAGGTGTTCAGCACATGCTTGCAGTGGATATTCCAAGAGGAAATGGGTTACAGGTCAGTCATCCACTACCTGGATGATTTTCTCCTCATTGGGAAGGGTAAAGAGGAGACACAGAGAATGCTGGTTAAGTTTCAGGAATTGTGCCGGGAATTAGGGGTCCCGCTGGCACCAGGAAAAACAGAAGGGCCCATCAAGGGTATAGAATTCCTCGGGATAGAGATTGATGCTACGAATGAAGTTTTTAGGTTGCCAGACAAAAAAGTAAGGAGGTTGAAGGAGCTAATTGGGACACACGCCAACAAGAAGAGGGTTCAATTGAAATTAGTTCAGCAGGTATTGGGACATCTGAATTTTGCATGCAGGGCCATTGGGCCATGGAGGGCGTTCACCAGAAGGTTGGCCAGGGTGACAGCTGGGGTCACAAAACCACATCACTGGGTTAACCTGACTTGCAGCATCAGGGAGGATTTTAGCATATGGGAGGACTTTTTGAACGACTATAATGGGTGTTCATTCTGGCAGGAAGAGTGGTTGTACAACACAGACCTGGACTTATACACGGACGCGGCCGGGGGACTGGGCATGGGAGGTTACCTGAGGGGCAGGTGGTTCACAGAACCATGGCCAGCAAACTGGGTGAGGGATGGGAAAGTGAAGGATATAACACTTCTGGAGATCATGCCTATATGGGCATGCACTTTGGTTTGGGGGGAGGAATTACGGGATCAGAAGGTGACATTTTGGTGTGACAATAGAGCGGTGGTGGACGTACTGAACCATGAGGGAGCCAGGTAAGACACAGTCATGCAGGTAGTACGACGGCTAGTTTTAAGGGCTCTGCAGCTGAACATGTCTTTCAGAGAAAAACATATAGAAGGGGTATGCAATACCCTGGCTGATAGCCTTTCCCGTCTGCAGCTGGACTGTTTCTGGAAGCTGGCACCAGCAGCAGAAGAACAAAAAATGCCCATACCAGCGGACATCTGGGACGTTGGCAGGAAGGAGCAGAACTGTTGTTTCATAGCTCATGGGCGCCCCAGACTCTGAGGGCCTACGATGGGGCCTGGCGGGTTTTTCAAGCATTCAGGGCAGAACACCAGATGGAGGTAAGTGGGCCATTATCTGAAGAACAGTTGGGAATGTTCACAGTGGAACAATGGCAGAAAGGGACGGCTCATGCCACAATGGGGGTTTATCTGGCAGGGATCAGTGTGATCTGCAGCCTAAAAGGATGGCGGGACCCAACAAAGGCAATGTTCATCAGAAGGATGATGCAGTGCTGGGGGAGGTTAAGAGGCGGGACCGGGGACATTTGGAGGCCTATAGGGGAGCAGTAGCTAATAAAGCTAAAAGAGGGGCTCCTGGCAATATGCACATCGAAAGGCGAGGCCCAGTTATTTCACACGATTTATTTAACAATGTTTGCAGGGGCTCTGAGGGTGAGCAAGGTGGAAGACCATGGGATAAATGACCGGGAAGGTGGTGTGGAATGGCAAGATGTGAGTTGGGGGACAAAGGAGATACAAATTAAACTAAGACGGTCTAAGACTGACCAAAGATGGCAAGGTTCCATAATAACACTAAGAGGGCGATCAGAGGTTGTGAAATGCCCAGTACAGGCCCTGTGGGCCTTTGCCGCAGGGCAAGTAATCAGGACGGGGAAGTTTTTTATACACAGGGATGGAAGAAGGGTCACTGGCTATCAGATCATGGTGGTGTTAAAAAAGGCAATGGCATTTTTGGGTGAGAACCCAGCTAATTACTCATCCCATTCCCTGCGGATTGGGGCAGCTTCACAGTGGGCGGCCGGGGTGAACCTGTGGAGGACATTTTGGTAAAAGGTCGCTGGCGGTCAGCCAGTTACAAAAGATACATCAGAGCTCTGACATAAAAGAAAAAAAGGGAGGGTAATAATGTACATATGTTAATAAGGCGAGGGGGGTAAGGCAGGGAGAATATTGGAGAATACATGTAAATTAACTAACTTTGTTTTGTTGCACCCCATAGGTAGAGGGAGGAGCACAGAAGTCTGGATCTGCAGCCTTTCCTTATTTACTGGGCTGGTAAGAGAGCGGAGACAAAAGCTGGGGGAAAACAGCTATACCAAGATGCAAGGCAGTGTAGGTTGGTATGGCATGGCTTGCGGGGATGAGATGGGCACAGCTGCTCCCTGCTTTGAAAGAGCTCAAGAGACATCAGCCCAGTCCAGACCTAATCATTATACACCTAGGGGGCAACAACCTGGCAGGCAGACTGTGGGTACGCACATATTTGCAGATTAAGAAGGACTTAGCGGTATTAAGACAGTGGTGGCCTCAGGTATGCCTTGCATGGTCGGACATAATACCTCAAAGAGTGTGGAGACAGGAACACAGCCACAGGGCAGTAGAGAGGGCCAGGAGGAAGATGAATAGGCTAGTGGGGATGCTGATAAGGCAGATGGGAGGACAGGTGATACTGCGCTGTGTCGAAGAATGGGTGGATGAATTCTACAGATCAGACGGGGTACACCTGTCAGACATAGCAGTAGATATGTTTAATGCAGAAATGATGGGTTTCATAGAAGAATGGAGAAGACAGGCAAACAGATAAAAATATATATATATATAGAGCAGAGGTGGGGGGATACCCTAGGTTGAGGAAAGCAGTCATCCAACGCAAGCTGGAGACTGGCTAGTGGTGAAAGGGGGAGGATGAGAAGGGGAAGAAAAAGGAGTAACACAAGAGGAAGAAGAAGATGAAGGAGAAAGCGTTCTCAGTTTTCACTGTTACCTAACAGAAAAGGAGAAGAAGAAGGCACCCAGGTTTTCACCTGGCGGATGGATAATCAGAAAGTGATATATGGATGGAAATAAATGAAAATTATGGATATATGACAATAAAGAAATGGAAAAGGAATTATGGATTGATGGATTTAAATAAATTAATTGCCAATCTGAGCACAGCAACAAGCAATGGTCTCTGTGTTTTTTGTGAGGGAAAAGGGGGGAATCCGGGACAATGGAGTTTGCCCTTTAAGGGGCAGAACCATGTTGTCCTGGTGCAACCCTTCCCTCCTGTAAGGAATGGTTGTGCTCGGAAGTGGAGGGGAAGGGATAGGGAAGGGGAGGAGCCAGGAGCCAGAACAATGGCCAGGCAGCAGGAAGGGGAGGAGGGTAGGGAGGTACATAAGGGACAGCACAAGGGAGCCTCAGCCATTTTTGCTGGAGTTTTGATCCCTTCCACCCACCCTAGAAGGAATAGTAGGACAGGAAGTACAGTCAATCTGGGGATGTAAGAGGGCCTGTCATGGTGGAGGACAGACATGCCCACTAGGGCGGTGGACTGCCAAAGGGAATGGCAAAGGATGATAATATGGTATGGACTGCCAAAGGTGGATGGCTGAAAATAATAAGGTTATGGACTGCCAAAGGTGGATGGCAGGAGATAAGAGGTTTATGGACTGCCAAGGATGGATGGCAGGCAGAAAGCCTTGGAGTCTGCTAAGAAGTTGGGGGCAGATGATAATAAGAAGGCTATGGACTGCCAAGTTGGATGGCAGGGGGAAAGAGGGGAGGACAGGAAGGGGAAGAAAAAGGAGTAACACAAGAGGAAGAAGAAGATGAGGAGAAAGCGGTCTCGGCTTTCACCGTTACCTAACAGAAAAGGAGAAGAAGAAGGCACCCAGGTTTTCGCCTGGGGGATGGATAATCAGAAAGTGATATATGGATGGAAATAAATGGAAATTATGGATATATGACAATAAAGAAATGGAAAAGGAATTATGGATTGATGGATTTAAATAAATTAATTGCCAATCTGAGCACAACAACAAGCAATGGTCTCTGTGTTTTTTGTGAGGGAAAAGGGGGGAATCCGGGACAATGAGTAATGCTATGGAGGTGTTCTGAATCTTTAACTACACTGATATTCTCAGGAACAGGAATCAACAGTTTCATTACCCTATCCTAGCCTGATCTCAAAGCTACTTTGGGGGGTGCTATCTGAAGTTACTTACCAAGCTAATTACTACAACCAGCAGCAGAAAGGTGAGCAACTGCACAGACTGGACTCCAGCAACCTTTTCTGACAGTTTTGGGTAGCTTTAAAGAAGACTGAAGGAGATCTGCACAAACTGAGAGACTCAGAATGTTGCTCTGAAACTATTGGCTCCCTTATTTCTTTCTAGTTCACTAAAACTAAAATCAGTGTACAGTGGTAACTGCTTTACAAACAGACAGCTACATACTGTAGGTAAATAAGGTCAATGCTTCCCCACTTATATCACAGTTTGTAGCATTTAGTTGTCTGGAACAATGACTGAGAAAGCAATAGATGATCTGGGCTTATGATGGTTTAAGAATCACTTTTCATTGTTGATTTCCTTAACAGAATGGGTCCCTATAAGTTGTTTCTAGTACTGATTGCACTTTCCATGCAGTCCGAGCATGTTGTATAATTGGCATTGTTTGGCTAGTAGCAATTATTATTTCATAATATATGTTTCATAGCATTTTTAATAGGAACAAGTGGGGGAAATAATCAAAATGTGACACATCATCAAATCTTAGACACAGAAGTGCACCCCGTGTGGAAATTTGCTTCTTGGTGTTCTTTAAGTTTTCTGTACATTAGACAATACCATTACTATGTTTGTTTTGTTTAATTTGCTTTACGATTGCACTGTAGAATGTGAAACAATACCTCTGTGTTGAACAGAGGGCTTCTGAATGGTAAAGACAGTAATTCACTCATTAGGTAATGTGGGAGAGTTGAACAGTATGGTTGGGAAATGTTAGGCACTACAGTGACATACTCATGCACACACACATACATACACACACACACACACAAAGCTGTATATTTTTTTGAGTGATATAACCAGCATCAATTGTATTCCTATTTCCCTGTCTAGTGGCCCCACCTCCCATCCCATAGACACCAGGATAACAGGGATACAATTGATGCTGGTTATATCATTCAAGATAAACACACAGATTTTTCTGTGTGTGTGTGTGTGTGTGTGTGTGTGTGTGTGTGTCACTGTAGTACGTAACATTTCCCAACCATACCTCTCAACTCTCCCCATTGTCTAATGAGTCAGTTACTGTTTTTACCATTCAGCAACCCTCCGTTCAATAACGAGGTGTTGTTCCACAGTCTACAGTGAAATTTTAAAGCAAAAAAATAAATATTGCTTAATGTACAGAAAAGTTTAAGAACATGAAAAAGATAATTCCCACACTGTGTTGCACATGTATGCCTAGGATTTGATGACATGTACTACATTTAGATTATGTCCCCACTTTTTCTTGTTAAAAGTGCTATGAAACATACTATATATTATGTAATAACTGCTATTTATCAAATAATGCCAAATATACAACATTGGAGGGCTGCATGGAAAGTGTGTTCAGCACTAGAAACAACTTATAGTGTATGGTGGAACACTATTCCACATGGAAATCCATGCCTGAAACACCGTTGTTGTGCTGTACACAGTGCACCAGGATGTTGTGCTGCACCAAGTACATCACTAGTGCAGTATGACAACATCAAACGTGGGCATGCATGCGCAATTGAGCAGCCGCTGTGGTGAGGAAGTAAGCGGCGCAATGGAACTGCTGCCTAAGTAAGGCTTTTTTTTTATTGGAGACCTGTTTGGGGGATAAAGGAGTGCCACCCATGGTTGTCCATACACTATAAAAGATAGTGTATGAGCCACCATACACAAACAAGGCAGTTGAACAATCTCGAGGTTTCCATGGTAACGGACCTCTCGAGCTTCATGCTTGCAGTCTCTGGTTACCACGGAAAACCTCTCAATCGTATAACTGCCTTGTTGTGTATGATTGCTCATATACAATCCTCTATATAGGAACCCATTCTGTTAAGGAATTCATCAATGTAAAGTGGTCCTTAAACCATCAGAAGCCCAGTTCCTGTATAGCTTTCTCAGTTATTGTTCCATATAACTAACTATTACAGACTTTGACATAAGTGGTGTAGCACAGACCCTATTTACCTATGTATCTGTCAATTAGCGAAAAGTGTTACCATTGCATACTGATTTCACAGGTCAATCAGATTGGATTCATATACACAGTGACACTGATTATTTTTTTATGAAGTCAGAATTAAATAAACATGTCTTATTTTTTTAAATGGGGAAAACAAAACTGGATCATCATGTGTGAGAGGAGAGGCAGGATAGAGTTTCCTTTGCGATTCATTTGTTTTTCACTGCAAGAGTCAGAATTCAGCTTAGAAGTTGCTTTGATTTAAATTAATAGTTTATGTATTCTGTTAATGTGAATATTTGAATATTCAAACATTTTTGAGATTGTGACATTAAGAGTTCTTAAATGTCGATAACTGTTTTTAAGTTTTATGAGTTTGTTGCTGTTTTCACCTGTGATTGTGATATTCTGGTATATAATACTGTCTCTTCTTTCTCAAGTATAGATATTTTTTTCAGAATGTACAAGGATCCCAGCAGCCCCCAACACCCCCAAGGACACACACAACCAAATTATTTTTGTCTCCTGTAGTGTGCCAGCCTTTTTCAGACAGGAGGAATGCTGCATGCCATGAGATCACAGTCAATCCAGTGTGAGTCAAGGAGGCAGGCTAATGGCAAGGAATGCCAAGAACTTCCTTGTTTGTCCAGGACTCCATTCAACCAATTGGGGGCCAGCAGGGCCAACAGATTATAAATATACTGAAGCAAGAGCTCCCAGCTTCAGCACAATCCAACTGTACTCTTCTACAGGACAAGATGAGGAAGAAGAAACATTTGACAGCCTTCTTTGAGAAAGGGACCCAAGAAGAAAAACAAACATGAAATACCTTAACATGATTGACTTGATCAGAGCAACAGTAGATTATTTCCTGCCCTCTTTAAATGAGCCTAAATTGCAAATTAGTAAAATCACTACTATCTATAAATATTCTATCAACTTCAGATGTTTGGGCTTCCAGACACTCCTTTCAAAATCGCTAAATGCATTACTTTCTGCAATATAGTAACTAAAGCTATATTTTTTTTTTCAGATTTCCCTAGCATGAATGTTCCAAAAGACCGTCTTCTGCAGACCTATGGAACATGTACATCCTTATGTGATTTCACCATTGGCAGTTTCTCACATCAGCATGATTTGCACAGAGTTATCTTTGCACTGCCTAAAAACCTTGTATTTCTGCACTGATGCATTGGCACTTTATAACTACCAACTGGCTGCTACAAAAAGTTTGAATGCCTGACTGATGCAGGTTTGAGAAAATGCTGCAATTTGACCTGTATAAGCGATTTTCTTGTTACACCTGCACTTTAAAATTTCCTGTCAGCTGCTACTAAATTTTAAGGCCTGCAAACTAGCTGCTATAAAAAGTCTGAAATCTTGACTGATGGAGGTATGATAAAACAATGCAGTTTGACTCATCAAATGACTTTATTTCTGCACTTGCACTTTACAGCTTTCCTACCAGCTGCTATGATGTTTTAAAGCCATTTTGATTAACATTTGTTAAAATGCTGCAGAGATTTATGTGAAAATATTCTACTCCTAGATTGATGCATTTACATTAAACTACTACCTACTGTATAAGCTGCTTAACTCTGTGACAGTCTCACTTTGGGACATTTGACCAAACACTAGAGTCATACAGCACTTTGTCATTCAAGCATTGATATGAAGCTGCCTTTTCTAAAACACTATTTAATGAGCTTGGATATACTGTATGCATTGCAGATTAACTGTTTTTGCATTGCAACTGCATGAGTTCTGTTCTGCCTACAATACAAGTATATTTTGAGCTGTTCCAACCAATTTCATATATTAAAACTGTGGACATTGTTTCTTTTGTAGTGTTCACTGATTGCCAAGATAGAACCATACCAATCCTTCCATAAAACACTTGACACCTAGTGTTTTTGGCAGAAAGGCCAAACTTTACTTCGACATTGATTGTCCAATAAACAAAACACATCATAACAGTTTTGATACAGAATAAGACATGTCATACAAATACATACAAAAACATGGTTAAATAGAGTATTCCCCTGGGGCAGCAGATGTATTCGGCTACAAACAAACACTCTTTTTCTCACGAGCCAGCCTAAGGTCAAAGGAATCCCAGCAGTGCCCCCACTGGGCTGGCCAGCTCCTATGACAAGGGGAGTCGATGGACCGGAAATCAGTTAGGCCACAGCTGAGCAGTTATACCCTCACTGGGTCTCAGCTGTCCAACTGTCACCCCCTGCTGTAGAGGGCTCCTTCCCAAACTGAGTCAATTCACCTTGATGAGTGTGCTATCACAGGGCCAACTCATTCCTTGGATAATATTATTATATCAAACCCCATGATGCCAAAATGTCTACCACTATATCAATTTAAAAATTGCCTGAACAATGCCCCAGGAGAATACCTCCAACCATGTCTTCAAAACATTCTGTAGACTAAAATTAAACATAGCCTGCCCAACTTCTGACAGATGCACCCTGTTCAGATTAAAAAAAATCCTGCACCCTGTAGGCATATCTTGTTGACCTATAACCAGGATCTCCCGAGGGAAGCAGAAGCAGGAAACCTTCTGGTTCACCTCCCTGTGAACCTTCCACAGTAGACTGGCCACATTCCCAGCTCTCCATTTCCCTCTCGGCACAATCTTGGACAAGGCCAGCTTGGTGTCCAGCATGTGTTTGCTGATCCAGCTAAGACTGAACATCATAGCCCTCATTAACTCTATAGACAACAAACACCCCAAGTCATTACGCCTAAAGTGTATGATCAGCCCATGAGGGGGCAAAGTGACTAAGCCAATGTTCCTCAGTGTCAGAATCAAATCCACGGACTTTATCCCAGAGATGGCACACCATCTAATCGAAGCTCTTTCCCTTGGGATACCTAGCTGATCTCCTTGGTCCTGACAAGCAGCCCACTCACAGGCTCTCAAAACAAAGGAATGGATGATCACATAAAATATTTTGGTTCCCAGGTGTGTACCTGTAAGATAAATCACAAATCATTAATTGCCACCCCCTGATGCACCTCCACCCCTGTTTTTTCCCACCTCAGCAGGCCTCACATAATCTTGATAAGTTTTTGACCTCCACCTACCAATAGTCTGAATTTCCCTTTCTAAGCAATACAACCCAGCTGCCTCAGTGTCTGTCACAATTCTGAATGAGTGTGGGCTGAAGCGCCTGGGATCCCTGTCTGTAGCACTAACATCCTTCTGCAGGACTGCAGCAAACTGGCACCTCATAACTGGTTTCCCATCTGCATGTATGAAACAGGTGCACTGTCTCAGCATTCTCAGCTCAGTGTATCTAGTTATAAGGATCCAGGGGCATAGTACCTGCCCCAGACCCTGACAGAACTCGATTACCGTAGGTGGCCCAAGCTGCACAGTCTTAGACTGGTGCAATGTCAATACCAGAGTGCCCCCCTTTACTGAGACATTGCTGCAGGTTGCGGGCCACTGGTATCAGAGCGTCCTCAATTAATTCAGACACCGTGAAGGCCCGAAAAAAGGCAGTAATGAACAAGCTCTTGAACAAAACTGCCTCATCCTCAGATGTGCAGACCCTGGACAGGTGCCCCAAAATCTCCTTTAAAAGTATACCATTCACTGGCTGCCTAATTTCCTGCCTGTTTCCCCATATTCTGTGCCACTCCTCTATCATCCTCCTTATCAAGATAGATCCAGTAACATCTGCAGTCCATGCATCCTCGCCATGAAGGCTATGCCAGACATATGACTACATATATAGGCCGGTGCCATGTCCCACCCAATCAGGTAATGCACACACTGCTGAACCAGATTTGATTGTTGGAGCACCTTTTAGTTCCTGCCCCTGTCTCTGCAGAATTACCAAAATGAGTTCACAAGTGCCCGGTACTTATACTATGTCCCTGGGGCCAGATCGTGCTGCACCAGCTCAGGTGTTCTTGGGTCACACCTTGCCACAGGAATGATGGTACTTGAACCTGGAGTTCCTCCACTGCTGGTGTCAACTGTCGAAAGTGGTCAAACTGCAATCAAGAGAGGGCACCTGCGATTACATTTAAAGCCCCAGAGACGTGTACTGCCCTAAAGGAGATATTGACTTGCAGGCATCTCAGCACAAAAACCCTTAACAATCTCATCACTTCTTTGGAATTAGAGGACTGGGAGTTCAAGATGGCCACCACCCCCATATTATCAAACTGGAACAAGACCTTCCTGTTCTGAAGCTGTTCTCCCAACACAAAGGTTGATACCACAATGGGGAAGAATTCCAACAGGCTTACATTCTTTGTGAGGCCCTCCCTCACCCAATTCACATCCAGGTGCCTGAAAACCAAGACCCCAGAAAGTATGCCGCATAACCTATACACCCCACAGCATCGGTAACCATCTGGCAGTCTTGCTTAAACAGCATGCTGGCTTGCCAGATGGATATGCTGTTGAAATGTCCGAGGAAGGTGTCCCAAACCAACAGGTCTGACCTAATTTATGTGGTGACTCAGATGTGATGATGGGATTGCAAGGAACCCCTAGTTGCCCATGGCAGACATTTTGAAAAAGGACTGCCTGACCTTTCTGGCCCAAATAACAAAAGTTCACCACCAGTGTTCATGAGGTGGGGTCCCAAAAAGGCCATGTTGAAAATTTGGTGAAAGAATTCCTACAAATAGCCAAGTTATACGCATTACTTGAAATTTTTCTGTGCACATGCATAATTTGGTAATTTTCAATATTTTGACTCCAAATTTTCAACAGTCTTTTTTTCATACCACCTCATGAACAGTACAGCTGTCATTTTCCATATCCTGTCCAAAATGTGTTTTCACACCTGTGGCACAGAATGGTGTTTTGGCACAGATTTGAAAATTTTCACCTAAGGAGTTTATGAGGTGGGGACATAAAAAGGCTATTTTGAAAATTTGGGATCAAAATATGAAAATATTCTATAGTTATGACCATTCATTGCAATTTTGCTACACCCACTCATAACTTCAGAAATGTTAAATATTGTTACCCCAGATTTTCAACATAGCATTCTTATTACACCACCTCATGTATGTCACAGCTGTCATTTTTCAAATCCTGGCCAAAGTGTTTTTTTGCCCCAGCAATGCAGAATAGTGTTGCAGTTGCACAGAATTATGTTTTGGCAGGGGGTTGAAAATGTTTTGTACCGAGTACATGAGGTGGGGTAATAAGAAGGCTATGCTGACAATTTGGCCACTGTTGTCCTATGAATGGAAGCACAGAACCCAGAGAGCCCTGTGCTTCTACAGCTACATACATATACGCAATTATGGATGGATGGAATTGCAGGGTCCAAAGGTCCCTGCACTCCCATAGTAAAATAAGGATACTATTGTACTATCTAAAATATAAGGAAATAAGTTGCAAAAAACCTTTTTAATGCTTCAGTTAGGGTCAAAGTGACAAATCAGGCAGGAGAGCAGGTGTGAGGTGTGCCTTGGCTTCTCAAGCCTAACAAAGCCTAACACCCCATTCTCATAAAGTCTACATATCTGACCTTATTTACATATGGAAAGGAGTCAGTGTTAGACTTGAGAAGCACAATGCACATTGACATCTAGTCTCCAGCCTGGTTTGGGAGGATGGGGTGTTAGGAAACCCTAATGCCTCATTTCCCAACTTTTGTTACTTTGACCTTAACTGAAGCATTAACAAAGTTTTTTGTAACATTTACCATATGTAGTACAGTGAAGCCCACCAGGATAAAGCACAGTGTCACAAGTTTCCTGCATGACCAAAGGGATTAACTCCCATTGAAAATGAATTGTTTGCTGCAGTAACTCTACTGCAGAATTCTGCAGAGTTGGGCTTCATCCTGGTGGGCTTCACTATATATCTATATATATATATATATATATATATATCCATATATATATCTATATATATATAGAATATATATATATATATATATATATATATATATATATACATTATGGTAGCACATAGTGCTACCATAGTTAGAGTTCAGTAGCACTTTTAAGGTTAAAGGGTCAAATTTGCACCTTAATAACTTTGCCACTGTTCAATGAATTTGCCTGAAATCTGGTATGCTTGATTGGGAATGATAGATCCTATGATCTACCAAGTTTTGTACTGGTCGGATATACAGCTGCGGAGTTATTAAGCGACAACGAATTGCGCAATTACGCTTGTTTGTGATTTCTTTGCTCTCTCCTACAGGTCATATGGTTTGCATGACCAGTCCAAAAACTTCAGGGAACATGCAGCCAGGTTCCCTGATGTGCCTTTTGAAGATTTGGTGAAAAAATATTAAACAGCTCAAAAGTTATTGAAAAAACAAGTTCCCATTATAAGTCAATGGGAAAAGTTAACAAAAAACACAACACTTTCGCAAATGCACTTTTTAGTGTCGCAGATGGCCCCAGTAGTGTCACAAATCCACCATTTTGTTTTCAGTTGGTGATCAGAAAAATGCTTGGCATTTAAATTTGGGACCCTCTAGGGACACAAATCTTTTTCTGTTCACCTAGTCGGACCCTGAGGATGCTAGCCATGTCTTTATTTTGGGGCAAAACACCCCAGAAATATGTTTTTCAAATTTCTGAGACCAGTAGTGTCACAAAGTAGTGTTGCAAGCATGACACTTTCACAAAATTTTGTGAAAATTGCCGCAAATTGTGACACTACTTTTTCAGACTTGGCCAAAATGACAGCAATTCTTTGCCACCATGCTGCAAAAGAACGGTTTGGTCTTTTGAGCTGAAATTTGGAGGGAAGGCAGCCAACATCTCACATATGTACCTTTTGGTGGCTTGGTGAAAAAATAGTGCACAGTTGCCAAGTTACAGTACTCCAAAGTTGGTATTTTTTCCCATAGACTAACATGGTGGCGTATGCCGTGCCTTTCGGGGCTCGTATCTCAAAAATGATGCGAGATACAGATTTTTTTATTGAGAATTGCATAGCCCTTTGGCTATGCAATACAGAAACGTAGCCAGGAAAATCATGATTTTTGGGACATTTATATTTTTTTTCTATGTTGTGCGGTTGCTGAGATATTAGCAATTAAGTACTTCCAATGCTCGTTTTAAGCTTCCATTCCCATTACAATGCATACATTCTTTGTGTTTCTCTATGCACCTGTTTGGCAAAAACAGGGTATGTGCTTCCGTTACTGTTACAGTTACTGTTTCCACTTGTGTTTATGTCCCTGTTTGCATTACCGTTCCCGTGTATGCCACCGTGTGCGTTATCCTTTGCGTTCTCATTTGCGCTTGTATTTTCGTTACTGTTACCATTTGCGCTTCCACTACTGTTTCTGTTTACACCACCATGCACATTGCTGTTTGCGTTTCCAGCAGTTCTTTTATTTGCATTTCTGTTTCTCTTTTGTTTTGCGTCTTCCTTGCTGTTACTGTTACCATTTGCGTTACTATGCCCATGCACATTACGGTTTGCGTTTCTATATCCAGTTGCATTTCCTTTTGCGTTTCTGTTTCCTTTGCTGTTACTGTTGCTCTTACCATTACCATTTGCATTTACAATTGCGGTACTGTGCCCATGCACATTTTGGTTTGCGTTTCCATAAGCGCTTCTGCCGTTTCTGTTTCCTTTGGCGTTATTCATCATGTTAAATTTACCATTTGTATTTACAATTGCAGTACCATGCCTGTGAGAGTCACGGTTTGCATATACGTGTGCGCTTGCATTCGTGTTTCCGTTTCTGTTCCCTTTCGCATTCTTTTTCCTGTGACACTTAAACATTTCCATTTAAAACACCACTACCATCACTGTTCACATTGCCAGTTGCATTTTCATACATTCTTCAATGTTGGTTTGCGTCACTGTTCACTTCGGCGTCACTTTGCTCTTGCGTTTCTATTAAAGTTTCTTTTACCATTTATGTTTGCATTACCATGTGTGCCACTGTTTGCATTTCTGTTTGCATTGCTGTTCCTGTTACTATGTCACAGACCAGACCTGGGTTTGAATCCCACAGCTTCCACTTGCATACTGTGTGACCCTGAACAAGTCAAGTAACCTCCTTGGGCTCCCAGGTCTCTCCTGTAAAAAATCTTTCAGCTTAGTGTGCTGTACCTGGTTAAACAACTAAATAAAAAGAATGTCACAAGACATCACGTGGTGGGAGTGCAGGGCCCAAAGGGCCCCACACTCCTGCCGCTGCATTACATTCACTATTTCTCTTCATCATTCTCAAAAAAAAAGGGAAATAAGAGGCAAAAAACTCTGTTTAATGCATCAGTTATAGTTGTTCCACAGCGACAAAAGCGAGGAAATTTGGTGTTAGGGTTGAAAGCCCCCCTTGGGCCCCACCAGCCCACCACCCAACTGGCATCAGGGTGCATGTTGGGGTCGTCAGTCCTAACTCTCACCCCATTCTCCTATTCCTCAGATTTTTTTACACATGTGATGGGATGAAAGTTAGGGTCAATGACCCCAACACACACCCTGATGCCGGCTGGGGGGGTGGACTGGAGGGGTCAAAGGGGGGCTTTCAACCCTAACACCAAATTTCCTCACTTTTGTCACTGTGGAACAACCTAACTGATGCAATAAATGGAGTTTTGCCTCTAAGATATATATATATATATATATATATATATATATATATATAAAAAACCCTATACTATATATATATATATTAGAGGCAAAAAAACTCCATTTAATGCATCAGTTAGGGTTGTTCCACAGTGACAAAAAGCAAGGAAATACGGTGTTAGGGTTGAAATCCCCCTTGGACCCCAGCCACCCCCAACCAGCATCGGGTTGCGTTGAGGCGGCCCCAACTCTCACCCCATCACATGTGAGAAGAAGCTGAGGTATAGGATAATGGGGTATAGAGTCGATGACCCCAACACGCACTCGATGCTGGTTGGGGGTGTGAGCTGGGGGTCCAAAGGGCGCTCAACTCTAACACCGAATTTCTCTCACTTTTGTCACTGTGGAACAACCCTAACTGATGCATTAAATGGAGTTTTTGCCTCTAACATATATATATATATATATATATATATATATATATATATATATATATATATATATTATGATAGCACGGTAGTGCTACCATAGTTAGGGTTGAGGAGCCATTTCTATGTTAAACCCCAAAACTTTGCACCTTAATAACTTTGCAACTGTTTGACATATTTGGCTGAAATTTGGAATACATGATCAAGAAACATAGGCCTTGGCATCTGCTAAGTTTTGTTCCAGTCAGATACACAGCTGAGGAGTTATTAAGCATGATTTGCACACGCATTTACGCTTTTTCTGGAATTCTACGGTCGCACGTACAGGTCGCACGGTTTGCCTGACCGGCCCAAAATCTTCAGGGATCATGTGGCCGGTGTCCCCAATGTGCCTTTTGAAGATTTGGTGAAAAAATATTAAACGGTTCAAAAGTTATTCAAAAAACAATTTCCCATTATAAGTCAATGGGAAACGTTAACAAAAAGTTCAACACTTTCGCAAATGCATTTTTACTTTCGCAAATGAGCCTGTTACTTTCGCAAATCAGTCATTTTGTTTTCAGTTGGTGATTAGAAAAATGCTTGGCATTTAAATTTGGGACCCTTTAGCAACCTAATTATTTTTGTATTCACCTTGTGGGACCCTGAGGATGCTAGCCATGTCTTTATTTTGGGGTAAAACACCCCAGAAATATGTTTTTCAGATTTCTGGAAAAAGTACTTTCACAAAGTACTTTCATGCTCATGAAAGTGTTGCAAATGTTTGCGAAAGCTTTCGCAAATTGCGACAGTAATTTTCTAGTCTGTGGGAAAATGACAGCAATTCTTTGGCACTGCACTGCAAAAGAACGGTTGGGAGATTTGTGCTGAAATTTGGAAGGAACGCAGCCGACATCTCACAGATGTGCCTTTCAGTGTTGTATTGAAAAAATATTACATGGCAGCAAAGTTATGGCACTCCAAAGTTGACGTTTTTCCCATAGGATAACATTACGGCGCCCGATGCATTACAGGAATCCTTTGGCACCCTGCTGCAAAATAACGGTTTGGTCTTTTTTCCTGAAATTTAGAAGGAAGACAGCTAACAGCCCACAGATGTGCCTTTCAGTGGTTTGGTGAAAAAATTTTATAGGGAGGCAAAGTTATGGTGCTCCGAACTTCACTTTTTTTCCCATAGGATAACATTACGGTGTTCGCCGCGCCTTTCAGGGCCCGTATCTCGGAAACGGTGCGAGATACAGACTTTTCGTTGGAAAAACTCTTAGCCCCACAAAACTAGCCAGGACAGTCATAAATCATACGACTTTTAAATTTTTTTTCTATGTCGTACGGTTCCTGAGATATAACCTATTTAGTATTCCAGGTCCTCATTTTCTGCTCCGATATCCATTATTATGCATACATTCTTTGTACTCACTGTCTTTCTCTATTCAGCTTTTGGAAAACCAGCTTGGCCTTACATTACTGTTACCATTGCCCTTTCCGGGCTATGTTCCATGCCCGCTTAATTATCCTGAAGTCTACGCCACCACGCAAGGCCATCCTTATGCTTATCGTTTTGCATGCTTTCTGTTATTTTTGCCATTTGTGTCTATAGTACTGTTTCTCTTTCTGTTTCACTTTTGTGTCACCATGCCCATTGACATTTCCGTTTGCAGGCACCATGTTACTATGTGACAACACATCACATGGCAGACTGTTCCCATCTATGCCACCATGTGCATTGCCCCTTCTGTTGTCATTTGTGCTTGCGTTACCATGTGCGCCACTGTTAGCGCTTCTGTTTGCATTGTTCTTCCTGTTACTATGCCACAAGACATCATGTGGTGGGAGCGCGGGGCCCAAAGGACCCTGCGCTCCCGCCACCGCATTACATTCACTATTTCTCGTTATCATTCTCAAAAAGAAGGGAAATTAGAGGCAAGAAACTCCATTTAATGCATTAGTTAGGGTTGTTCCACAGCGACAAAAGTGAGGAAATTCGCTGTTAAGGTTGAAAACCCTAACTCCAAATTCAACCTCCCCAGCACCACACACACACAGACACACACACACACATGCAAATATGGGGGAGGACCAAGTCAACACAACCAATGACAGGCATCCAGCAGCAGGTGATAGAAATAACAAACAATTGTCTAAATGTACTACGAGACATCCCCACCCACCTGACCAGGTACTGCATGCTCAGTGGAGATCAACAGCAAAACTGAGGCCGTGTACACCAAATGTACACATCCCTGATTGCAGCTGCACACAATGTACCACACTTAGAAGTTGCATGGCCTTACCTACCGATGCCCCACACTACACCACAACTGGTACTGTGCCGTTAGTCAATATAAATGCTGAAGGTGCATGATGACAGTTGTAGAAAGGTTTTAACATTAGTGAGTATACATTAATTAAGAGAAGTACATAAATTAACTACAAGACACTAGCATGCTCAAGATAAAAGTAGTGTTACATTTAGTATGTGATTCACATAGTAGTACATTTACTACAACGGTTTACTCAAGATAGAGAGGCTGATGTAAACGTATGGAAAAGCATTGCCTGTTCAACGCTGTGAAATTCATACTGCCAGTATCAGATGCATTCTTACTGATGAAGGTGTACTGCTGATGTACATACATAGACCTTCAGTGTGTTTCAATACTAAAGATGCAGTAAGTATTCTTTGTAAGAAACAGTGTAATTGCATGGATCAGGCCAAGCAACTTCTAAATATCATAGCACTACTGAGCCAACAATGGCGTACCTGTATCGGAGATGTATATAGGATAGATTTTCCTGTAGGCACTTACTGAGTATGTTGTACCTGATAAAGACAATCTCATTGCATCTGTGATGACTAACTTATTCAAATAGTAATACATTTACTATTGTTGCAATGAGTGATCTATGCCACTTATGGACACAGTGTAATTTTTTTTAACAGTTGTTTCATACTCAGTCTGTATGCCTAGTGTTTGGGTTTGCCACACTTCTGTCACTGATGCTATCAAAGTGATAACTATGTTAATTGTAGTACAACAGGAATCGAGTAGGTATGGTGTAGATATACACAGAATGTCTTTTAGTATTGATTTAACTCACAATGGGGTAAGTGTACTAGAACAGCAGGGGTTATTCTCTATCACTGACTCTGTCAGTTATAATCACACTAAGGTTTCAATGACTGTAATGATCAAGTTACACTGTTCATCTTCATGAGTTCATGTTCACAGCCATTCTCCAGTAACTAGACAGTGTATGGTGTAACTGAGTGGGACACTGTGTTGCAAAGCTGCTGCAGTGCCTAGCAGAGGGAGAGTATCTACTCATAAAGACAATTAAGCAATAAGGCATGACCAACAGTTATGTTTAATGGTCTGTTAATCACCCTGTAGGGGTTTAATGTTGAATGAGGTGTAGCCGAGTGCCACATGTTGCTAGACAGTGATAAACTGACCATTAACATAATACCTGGGAGTGGCTTATTGCTATCATAACAAAACTGTTTTTTAAACAACATTAAACCATGTTCATCATATGGTTAGGCTCTACATGTGTGTTAATAAAAACTAAACATAAGGCTGTTACAATGTTTACAGTCAATTAGAAAGCTGCATTTCTCAAACCCTTGTTATAATCAAAGATATTATACCTGTACAACTCCTTGGTTTTGCTGAACTCTATTGCTCAGGTGGCCCACCACATGTGGTGTGGTCTGGTGTGGGGCATCGGTAGGTAAGGCCATGCAACTACTAAGTGTGGTACATTGTGTGCAGCTGCAATCAGGGATATGTATGTTTGGTGTGCATGGCCTCAGTTTTGCTGTTGATCTCCACTGAGCATGCAGTACCTGGTCAGGTGGGTGGGGATGTCTCATAGTACATTTAGACAATTGTTTGTTATTTCTGTCACCTGCTGCTGGATGTCTGTCATTGGTTGTGTTGACTTGGTCCTCCCCCATACTTGCATGTGTGTGTGTGTGTGTGGTGCTGGGGGGGGTGAATTCGAGTTAGGGTTTTCAACCCTAACAGCGAATTCCTCATTTTGTTGCTGTGGAACAACCCTAAGTAATGCATTAAACGGATTTTTGCCTCTAATATATATATATATATGTCTATGTGTATATATATATATATATATATATATATATTATGGTAGCACGGTAGTGCTAACATAGTTAGGGTTGAGTAGCACTTTTAAGGTTAAAGTGTCAAATATTGCACCTTCATAACTTTGCCACCGTTCAACGGATTTGTCTGAAATTTGATATGGACAATTGGGCATGGTCAATCTTGGGACCTTCCAACTTATGTACCAGTCGGATAGACAGCTGCGGAGTTATTAAGCAACAACGAAATGCACAATTACGCTTTGTTTGCAAATTCTTTGCTCTCACCTACAGGTCACATGGTTTGCACGACTGGTCCAAAAACTTCAGGGAGCATGCAACCAGGGTCCCTGATGTGTCTTTTGAAGATTTTGTGAAAAAATATTAAACGGTTCAAAAGTTATTCAGAAAACAAGTTCCATTTATAAGTCAATGGGAAAAGTTAACAAAAAGTGCAACATTTTCACAAATGCATTTTTTAGTGTCGCAAATGGCCCTAATAGTGTCACAAATCCATGGGGCATATGTGATGTAATGGACACCATTGGGGTAGGGGACCTCTGGCGTATCCTGCATCCAGAAGAAAGGCAATATATGTTTTTTACTAAGCCTCACAGATCTTACTCCTGGATAGAATATTTTTTGGTTAGTTTAGCCGAGTTACCGGGTTTATCTTCCTGTGATATCTTACCCATGGGGTTATCTGACCATGCGCCAGTCTTTATGGAGCATTCTCTAAGGGGCCTGGATGATCAAGATAGAGCATGGTGATTCAACACTACTTTGGTGCATGAGCTGAGCTTTCTTTTGGCTCTTACCAAGTTTATACAGACTTTCTTTATGGAAAATGAGGGCTCTGTGAGGAGCCTGGACATGATCTGGGGGGCAGCAAAATGTGTGTTACGGGGCAAGTGCATTCGACTGACCACTAAGGATAAAAAAACAGGGAGAAGAAAAAAGAGCATCTCTCCTCTCTCCTCTCTCGGATCCATGACCTTGAATGCATCGTATCTTATTCTTTGGACCCAAAGCTCTAGGGTGAACTTCGTTCACTTTGAGCTCAATATTTTGGGCTTCTTGCTGAGAAGGCAGATTTGTCTTTTCAGTGGGTAAAATTCATCTATCTTGAATCGGGGAGAGGGCTGGACAGCTTTTAGCACTTAGACTTCAGCAATTAGAGTCTAGACAAATGATACCCTGTCTCCAGCCTTCTTCTGGAAGGCCTATCTTTACTCAGCCTAGAGATATTGTGGCCGCTTTTCAGAAATTTTACGTGACTCTCTATAGTCAGGAGGCCGGAGGTCAGATGGATGAGGACTTGACTGAGACCTATTTAGACTCCATACCTCTTCCTTGCCTCTCTAATAGTGAAAAGGAAATTTTGCATACCCCTATCTCATTCTAGGAGGTTCACAGATTGATTGAACACCTTCTGAAGGAGAAACCCCAGGCCCCGCAGGGTTCAACAATTTATTTTACACTACTTTTATTGAAATTTTGACACCTTTTTTGACCAGACTTTTTAATTTCCTTCGTTCTTCCAGACTTACAGACATTTCTTCACACAGGCCTGGATCACCTTACTTCTCAAACCGGATAAACCTGAACTCTCCCCTCGTCCTATCTCCCTTTTAAATCCTGACATCAAAATTCTGGCAAAGGTCCTAACAAATTTGTTGCTCCAGACCTGGGAGGGACTTGTTGGCCCAACCCATGTAGGTTTTGTGGCAGGCTGCCTATCATCTGACCATCTCTGCCAAATGCTTCACCTGATTTCTGCATCTGGGTAGGACAGGACCCCTGCAGTCCTGATCTCCCCTGGACATGGAAAAAGCCTTTGATCATGTGTCATGGCCTTTAATCTTTGCCACGCTTTGTAGATTTGGGTTCCCACCTACTTTTTGTGATTGGCTCAGAGTTATTTATTATCATCTTTTGGGACAGACTCTGATGTAATGGGGTGTTCTCTCCCCCTTTTTCCATTTACCACGGCCCACGGCAAGGATGCCCTTTTTTCCCTGTTTTGCTTAACCTCTACCTTGAATCCCTTCTCCATTCTATTCAATTAAACACAGGAATCTCTGGCATCAAGGTGGGGGAGTGGGCCATAAAATTTCCGTATATGCTGACAGTCTTCTTTTGCACCTGGCTGAACGCTGGTCTTTGATTCCTGTGGCTTTAGGTGAAATAGAGAGATTCTCCCAAGTTGTGGGCTGAATCTGGAAAAATCTAAGGTCATGCCCTTGAATTTCCAGGTGTTGAAGCACTGGATAGATGAGTTGGGCCTTGCCGGGGGACCTAAGATCCTTATCTATTTAGGGATCAGGATCCTCAGATCTGTATCTGGTTTGGTTAAACTTAATCTATCCCCTTTATGCCAAACTATTATGTTAGACCTTCAAAGATGGAGATCCTTTCCTTTATCCTTGTGGGGATGGGTGAATGTGATTAAAATGAATATTTTGCCCCAGCTTTTATTCCCCTGGTGATTATTGGTCCTTATCTGTCAAAACATTATTTCTCATGCCTTCTGAGTTCCCTTTCTGATTTTCTCTGAAACAGAAAAGCTGTATGTAGGGCTTATTACAAGCTTAATCTCATGAAGGAGCTAGAAGGCCTGCATGTACTTGATTCCTTTATTTACTATTGTGCCATTCATTGCAGTAGGATCTTTTTTAGGGATTATCCCCTGACTCCCTCCCTGTGCAGCTCTTATCTTCCCCTCTGGCTTTTTTTTTGAGCAATGGCTTTGTCAACAGCATGGTCTTTCATTGGGTAGACTTTTATATGTTAAACTGTCTGAACTCCCCAAAACCCTTCGAACGCCTCCTCTGCTGTGGTCCATTAAAGCCCTTCATTAAATGTATGTGCACTTAGGTTTAGATCCTAGCAAAGATCCTACTCAACCACTCATAGGCAATCCACATTTTAAGATAGCGAACCAACCTATAGCCTTAAACTTTTGCCCACCCCTCCAGCGAGTCCAGGTGGCCTTTCTTATCAATTACAGCAGACCTGTTGCTGCAGATGAGATTAAGGATCTCTTCAATATTCCTACCTATCATCCCTTCAAACACCTACAGCTGGTCAAAGCTATATCCTCCTTTCTGGGTTCCCCTCATTGGAGAGGCAATGCCCACCACCTTGTGCAAACTTTAGTGGACACTGCAGTACAGATCCATTCTATTTCCAAATTCTAGGAGTTGCTTCAGCAACAGGACCCAAGAAGCCACAAAGGAGTCTGTTATTGCTGGTAACAGGAATTAGGCTTTGATCTTGGAGAGCAATGTTGGCAACAGGTGTGGAGGCATCTGTGCACACATGTTAAGCAGGATCAACTTAGCTTCCTGCAATACCATATTCTCCATAACCTTTACTTTACTCCCTCCAGGTTGCATTGGATGGGAAGATCCACCTCCCAAACTTGTATTCACTGTGCGCGCTTCAATGGTACATTAAAAAATATATTGTAGGACTATCCCTTGGTAGTTCCATTTTGGCAAATTATCTGGAACTCGCTGGACCCACTTCTAGGCCTAGATGCTCTCTTTACCCCACAGGTTTGTCTAATGGGTCATTTTTCAGAGGATGTAATCAACTGCCGTAAGGTTTTCATGTCCTTAATGTCATGTGTGGCCAAACTAATTATTGTTAGACACTGGCTAGATTACTCTGTTCCCTCTTTTTGAGAGTGGCACGGGGAAATTCTCCAAGCTCTTAAATTGAAAAGACATATTGCACGACAACAATCCCGTCAGGAGAGGTTCATGAGGCAACAGAGTCCTTTGATGGCCGTTCTTCCTTTATCACGGCCCATTTAGCTTTCTATTCTCTACTTTTTCTTTCCTTTCCTTTCTGGTGCTTACCCTGTTATGCTCTGGTTGTGGGATGGGGGCTGGGGGGGCTGATAGGCATGCACAGTGTCAGTGGCTCAGTAGGTAGCACACTCGACTCTGAGGCCGAGAGATCAGAGGGCTGTGGATTCAGTTCCCACATCTGGCACTTTGGTTAATATCCCAATACTGACACTGTAGTGCATCATGAGGGGGTGCTTCACTTCTGAGGCACCTTCTTTCAGATGAGATGTTAAACTGAGCTCGCATCTGCCTGGAATGGTGGTAGTTCAGGTGGATGTTAAAGATCCCATGGCACTTCTCAAAAAGAGTAGGGGAATTTCCCCAGTGTCCTGGCCAAATTTCCCTCATTCATTATAAATACCACCAACAGCTTAATCTGGTTCAAGGTCAGTTGGCATTCATCTGTATCCCCCTTCCCCATGTCATGCCTGAAAATAGGCAGGATTTGTCTAATGCACTTACCCGGTCAACAAAAATTAAATAAATGCTTGGGGCAGGGAGGGTTTTGTTCGTTAGGTTATTTTGTTACCATTATAGTTTGCCAGCTGTGGTTCACTGTTGTTATTGTCACTGTTTTTATTTAATGTGACTGGTAATTCTGGTTCATTATGTACGATGGTTATTGTATATTTTTTGTATATGTTCAAAAAAGTATATTAAATTGGAAAGGAGAGGTTAAATGATGGAAAACTGTTGCAATTAGCCAGTGGATAGATTGAGGTAACCCGGGGAGAAATATGGACGCAGGCACCCTATCGGGCGAGTGACTGGAACAGTTCGGCACAGGCAGGAGGGTAGAGATAGCTAGGAGGAAGAAAGGGGAAACAGGAGGAAAGAAATAGGAATGAGAACAGGCCCATAGTAAGGGAATGATCAGAAGTTCCTTTGGTTGGCCTGGCAGTTGGAGCAAATCTGCACATAACAACAAAAAAAAAAAAATGAGAAAGGATAAGGAGTAGGAAGCTAGGAGATGAAGTGAAGGCTACTGTGGTGGAAGGAGGAGGATGGAGCAGGCCTTGAGATTAGCAGCAAGTGCCAAGCTGCATTTTAGAACCATGTGGTTTTGACATTTAATGTCACAGGACAGAGCTATCTCAGGGCCTGTTAACGGTGGACTGAGCACTATGTCTCAGCACAGAGGGAGCAATCAAAGAGGGCAGAAGGATAGAAACAAATGAAACAGATGGAGTGCATAATTATTAGAGAAAGGAAAATTAGGATGTCGGCAAGACAAGGGAGACAGGGGAGGCAGGTGGACTGGCACATGAGGTGGTGTTCCAAGGACCGTGGACCAGGCACATGGCCATAGGGCTGGTCTGGGTGGAAAGATCAAGCTGAAGTGGAGGTAATACAAGAGGGGATGATGGCAGGGGACAGAGAACTAGGGATACAGCAGGCAAGGGACATAAAAAGATGAATGGGGCTGCATTCCAAAACCTATATAAGGGCACGTATTAGGTTTCCCACATGAGAAATAGAGAGGCTGAAACAATCCCCATAAACAGAGTTTCATCATGAAGTTTTGTAAACAGGGAGTATTAAGATTCCAAAATGTCTTTGGAAATTGAACAAAGGAGGTTTTTGAGGATGGGGACTGGATGGCAATTTTGGGGCCAAGCCACACAGTCAAGGATCTGCAAGATGGCAGCCAAGAGGAAGGATGCACTCACAAAAAAAGGGTGGGGCAAGTGGGGTAATTGAAGAACAACAGGGGTAACAGCAGGATGGTACAGCACCTGCCAGTGGCCCAGCAGGGCCAGGGGACTGGGGACACATTGCTAATAAATAATTAAACAGACAAAATAAACCACCAAATGAGGAAGGGGAAGGCAACCATAGGGGAACACTGTGGGGGGAAAGCAAAGCAAGAAAAGGGCAAGGAGGAATTCCCTATAAGGGTGGACCAAAAGAAAAGAAAGAAGCAGAGTGGGGAAGGAGATGCACACATGGAGATGATAGTGCTAATATTGTCCATTGGTGTAATGATTTAGTAGGATGGCACTGAATAAGAATAATGAAAAAGGGAAAGCAGCAGCGAGAAGCTGGCAAAACAAGCAGGGGACCTCATGGGGCAGATACAGTCCATCATAGAGGAGGCTTAGAAGGTGGAAGAGGAGGAAAGAAGGAACAGAAAGAGGAAGCCAATGGAAGAAAAAGGAAACAAGAGTAAAGGAGGAAAGCAGCCACAGAAGCCGGTGGATGAGGAACCCGATGATTCCAAGGGCAAGGAATCACAGGTAGATCTGATGGTGGATGGGAGCCTGAAAGACTACCTAGCAGGTATAACAGAGTAAAGGGGGGGAAGGTTGGGAGGAAATAGAAAAAGTACTATTAGAATTAAAGGAAAAGGGTCTTTGGGGCAAGGGCAAGGTGGGGATGGGGTGGGTGGACAAAGGGGGCAGCAATGGGGGTTTCATAGGTATGACTTTAGGGGATCACGTCGCACAGGCCATTAAGGAAAAGATTTGGAAGCAGGAGTATGTTGATATGTTTGCCTTGGCAGACAAAGAATCAGCAAAAAGGTACTGAGAAACGGAGTCAGTTGGGAGATCTGAAATGGCAGTAGCATAGGCCATTGTGGGTAAGACTACAGAGGATAAGGGCCATAAATGGAAATCATTCGAGGTATGGATGGCAGGTTTCATGCACTTCAGTGCCATCCTCCTCCAGAAGCAGCCAAAATTGGCAATACCATTGCTGACCTACTCAGTATCTATCAGGGATGCTTATAAGGCAAAAGGGGGATATGGGTGACTGCTGTATGATGAAAGGTTCTGGCAGTGGATGGCAGCACATGACAATGTCTCATGGGATGCCATGCATGCCGACCTGTGGGTTAAAACATTGACCAGGTATGGGAACGATTTCTTCGAGAGGTCCAAGGGAGGGTTGGGATCTTCAGTAAGATGTGTTGGGGGCTACAACAAAACCACATGTAGTTGGGCTAATTGCAAATTCAAGCATGTTTGTTCAAAATGTGTAGGACAGCATTTAGTTTCTAGGTGCAGGAGCATGGGGGATAGGTAAGGTTTCCAGCAGTATGCAGGGCAATACTTTTGAGGGAGCTCATGGGGAGCAAGAGGGGGAGCCAAGGGGGCAGGGGGAGAGGGTCTATGGGACTGGGGCCCTGTGAGTCAGGTGTGGGGGGCATTGAAGCAGGCAGGGCAAGAGGAAAGGGGGAACAGGGTTTTGAGCTAGCCCATTCACCCATCAGGCTAGATGCACAGTGGGCATGGATGGAGGTATACCCGGACAGCCAAGTTAAAGAAAGGTTGATGATGGATTTTACACAGGGGTTCAGGTTACATTACAAAGGGTGAGGAAAGCCATAAGGGTGAACAAATTTGGGATCAATAAAAGGCAAAGAAAGGGTGGTACAGAATAAGAAATAGTGGCAGAAAGGCTAGAGAGACTGTTTACAGCCTCCCCCCAAACAGCCACACCCTACCTGATGTCCTACTGATCGCTGAGACCTGGCTTAGGCCAGCCACCCCAGACAATGAAATCAATCTCCCAAATTATTTACTCTTCCGAGCGGATAGGCAATCAAGAGGAGGTGGGGTGGCAATTTATGTAAGGGACAAATATTCAGCCACATGCATAGATGCATTATCCTCCCCCAAAGAATTCAAGTGCTTGACTTTCTCCTTCCAGTGCACTCTGTGTAATAGGCTGCTACAGGGTCCCTTCTGCCAGACCTCATCTCCCATCTTACCTCAGTTCCGTACTGGGGCTCAGTTCCTTGGAAACCATTATTCTTGGAGACCTGAACTACAATTGGCTATCAAGTGCATCAACTCCCTTGAAATCCTTTTGTGACACTCTAGGGCTGGTGAAACTCATTGGTGAGCCTACTCGCCCAAATAAAAAGAACCTTAAAAACAGCTCCCTCTTAGATGTAATTTTGGTTAACAAGCCACATCTGTTCTCTCATGTCAGAATATTTTTCTCAGACATTAGCGATCATTGTATAATCACCACCATTAGATCCGTGCACAACCCACAGTTTGTGGCAAAGTTCTCTATCAAGAGGTGCAAACGCAACTTCGATTTGTTTGCATACGTCCACAACTTGAAACATTCACCGCAATGGCAGGAATTCTTCCTAGCCAAAATGGTTAACAGGGCATGTACTATTCTTTATGATATTTTAAATGAGGCTTTAAATAAGCATGCACCCTTGGTTAAGGTGCAAGTCAGGAACAGCACCTGCCGTTGGTTCTCGCCTGAGCTCAAAGCTTCCCTGTTAGAAGGGATACTTTATGGAAAAAAGCAAGAACAACTCGGATTGGTGTCTTTTTAAGAGAGCACGTAACAAGTGCACCAAGTTGGTCAGAGCAGCCAAGGCCACCTATTATCGTTCAGAGCTAGCCTCTGCCTCAAGAAATCCTTCAAAGCTCTGGAAAACATTAAAAGACATGTCTGGACACACACCTGGTAATTCCATTCCAGCAAAAATTAAGTCCTGTGGCAGCATTATCTCTAACTAATCAGAGATATTGGAAGCCCTCAATAACCATTTTGCAATAGCAGGGCTAGCATTTGATATTTCTCCTGCCAATGATCTCTGCACAGCTCAGGGCCCACCAACCCACTAGTCCCCCCCTCCCACCAAGGAGGCCTTCTCCCTTCCTCCTGCCTGTCTCTCTAAAAGAGGTGGAAGACCTACTGCTACAACTGGACACCAGGAAGGGAGCAGACTCTGACTTCATAGAGCCATACTATCCGAAATGTGTATACCATGTGCTTGCAGTGCCAATCACCCACCTATTCAACATGTCACTCTCCCAGGGTAGCCTCCCCCCTCAATGGAAAATAGCCCATGTCATCCCTCTATTAAAAGCAGGTGACCCCTGTGATCTAAATATTTACAAACCAATCTCCCTCCTCCCCATCCTGTCTAAATTACTAGAAAAAATAATGTGTGGCCAGCTAGGGGTATACTTAGAGTCCAGAAGCCTATTAAGCCTGGTTCAGCCTGGATTCAGAGCAAAGCACAGCACCATAACAGCCCTAGCTAAGGTGACCAATCATTGGCTCCTAGATCTTGACAACAAGAAGCATGTCTGTGCCATTTTCTTGGATCTTATTAAGGCATTTGACACAGTCGATTACAGCCTGCTTCTTTCTTCCCTAAGCACCTTAGGCCTGGACCATTAATCTATTTGCTGGTTTGCAGACTACCTCAGAGAACGGAAACAGCAGATTAAAGCTGAAGGTGATCTTTCTCCATTAAAACCTATGCCGAGGGGCATGCCCCAGGGCTCTATCCTTGGTCCTCTCCTCTTTGCAGTCTACATTAACAACATCAATGACCCCATCAAAAAAGCCAACATCCACTTATTCACAGAAGACATTGTACTGTACTTGAGTTGTCCCATGCCAGAAGCAGCTTGTGAAGACCTCCAAGCTGAATTTAACCTTCTACAATACCAGCTCATAAACAAAAAGCTTTTGCTGAACGCGAAAAAGACAAAAGACATGCTCTTCTCCCCCTCCTTGCATGCGGCAATTCCTGCTGGGGGTGGCAACCCCACAAATTACCACTGTTCTTGGAGAAACACAGAGTATGTAGCTAAATTCAAATATCTAGGAGTTTGTCTTGATCATAAACTTTCCTTCGACGACCATCTCGAAGAACTTCAGAAGAAACTAAGGCAAAGATTAGGATTATTCTACAGAATTAACTACCTGCTCACAAAGGAGACCAAGATTCAACTGGTTCAAGCTACCTTCCTATCTTTAATAGATTATGTGGACCTGCTCTACAGCCACTGCACTGCCTCTGCACTGGCTAAGTTGGACACCCTCTACCACAGAGCTATCAGGTTCATTACTGGCCTTCCACTTTCCACACACCACTGCTCCCTGTACTCATCGTTAGGCTAGACTTCCCTGCAATATAGGAGGAAGAGAAACAGCACCCTATGGGCCTTCAGAGCGGTGACCAACAAGCTCCCTCATATGTCTCAGATTGTATTCCCCGGAGTGTGTTAGGAACCTATGCTCTAAGGAGCTATTCCCTAATTGCCCTCCAAGATCCAAGGGTCAACACTAATTTCAGAAAAGCTGCTCTAAGCTTCTCTTTACCCACATTGTGGAATAGTTTACAAAGGAACTTGAAGCTGAGCTGCCCTGTTAGCCTGACTATCTTCATGGCGCTCTACAATCACTACATGAAAGCACCTTGTAAATGTTTTCCTCACCTCTAGCCCACTAATTCCGCAACTCCCCCTTTCCATCCTGAAGCTCGCCATGTTTCTACCCCTGGCTCTCACTCTTTCCCTATTAACTCTTCCTGCTGCACCCACCCTTCCCTGTCCACTCCAGCCTGGCTAAAGTCCCACCCCATCCATAGTAGTGTCCCAATTATCTACCCCTCCTCCATCATTATCATAATAAACAAGTACATGACAGTCATCGTCACTTTTTGTGGTTTTAGCCCAATTTTTCCCCCAGTCATCGGTAATATATCCCTCCTCTTCTTTACCTTTCTAACCTGCCACCCCATACATGGCCTCCTTCCCCTATATGTGTAGTTGCCAGCTGCCTTACTCAAAAGATCTCTGCTTATAACCCCTGTGTGCCTATGGTTGATTGTACATCTACTGACTTCTTCAATTGTAAAATAATGCTGTTTTTTTTATTTATTTCAACCTTGTACTGTACTGTACTGTATGCACTGTGGCCAGGTATTCAAAAGGGTTGCGCCATGCACAACAGAGTTGCGCCTGCGCAAGTCCAAAAATGAACCATTCTGTGATATTCAGCGGGAGGCAGCTGCGCCACCCATACCGCAATGTGCAAGAGTGCAATGGTAATGAATGCATGCACAACCATAGGGGGAGGAACCATGAATAAATGGCCCAGTGCGATATTCAACAGCAGGTGCCATGCGCAATAGGGGAGCAAGTGGAAGTTGCGCGATAGTGGAAATGATCCAAAATAAAAAGGAACAAGAAAGAGGTGCAAGAATGCTATAGGGAAGCCAGGTGGGAGCAAGGTGACAGCAACAGAAAAGAGGGTAGCAGTGAGTGTGACTGGAAAGGAGCAGGACAGGGTATACCTGGGAACAACCAGTAACAGGACAGGAGTGGGGAGCCTGTGCCACTGTGCAGGAGTGACAGTGGAAGTGCCACAGTGGACTGAGGGCAGTGACAGTGGGCAGGACAGCCAAAGGTTGGAGGTGTACCCAGTGTGGGGGGAACATCACAAAGGACAGTGGAGGGAATGGGATAACAGCTGCTGGGGGGGGAACACCAGCCAGGGACATGGCCAGTGCCACCTTTCAGGTGGAGGCAGTAATGAGGGGTGTGAGAAGACAGGCAGCAGGGTGGTGCAGCCGTGGAAGGACCCGTTGGCGGTATGCCCCCAACAGGCAGTACCGAGCCTTCACCAGCTTCGAGCACTACAGTGAAACAGAGATTGTGGGCTGGTACCGCCTGAACTGGGTGATCCTGAGGCGACTCTGTGAGTTGTGCAGTGATGAGATGCAGGCACCCACACGACGGAGCCATGCTCTGTCAGTGGAGACAAAGCTAACAGCCGTCATGTGCCTGCTCACCATGGGCACCTTCCAGAGACCAACAGGAGACACAACAGGCATAACCCAGTCAGCCGTGTCACGCCTACTCACACAATTCCTCAGCGCACTGCTGCCACATGCTGTGGAGTACATCCATTTCCCCAGCACACCAGTGGAGCGCACAGCACACATACAAGGGTTCCACAGGATAGCACGTATGCCTGGTGTGCTCGGGGCCATTGACTGCACCCATGTGGCCATCCGCATGCCACCTGGCCCAGAAGGTGCCACTTACATCAACCGGAAGGTATGCCAGCATCAACTGCCAGGTGGTGTGCGATGCTAGGGGGCGCATAACCAATGTCTGTGCCATGCACTCTGGGGGAGCACATGATGCCTTCATCTGGCACCAGTCTGCACTGTGCCACAGGTTCGAGAGTGGGGACATCCCCACTGGCCACCTAGTGGGTGAGTATGCAAATCACGTAGGATGACATGGATTTTGGGGGGGCATGGTCAGAGGTGCAATGGGCACTGGCCTTGATGGCCCATGGCAGAGCGACACTGACCACCATACTTATGTCCACCCTCTACACACAGGTGACAGTGGCTATCGACTCAGTCCCTGGCTGCTCACACCATACCAGCCGCCCACGACCCCATTGCAGCAACGGTACAATGAGGCACATGCCACCACATGCAATGTCATAGAGCAGGTGTTTGGGATGCTGAAGGCATGTTTCCATTGCCTGGACACGTCTGGTGGTGCCCTACAGTACAGCCCCTCGAAGGCCAGTGGGCTATTCCTGGCCTGTTGCATCCTGCACAACATGGCCAACGACTGTGGGATAGCTGTAGAGGTCGAAGAAGGGGACAGCAATGGGGACGATGAAGACACTGGTGCAGACGGTGATCGGCAGCCCCCCCTTGGGTGAAGGGACCCCCGCCTGATCCAGATGTCACAGCTGCACTGGGACACCATCACAGAGGAGCACTTCAACCAACCCATGAAAGTCATGGGGCCATGTGCAACCACCAATGGCAAGGGCACAACCCACAAACTTGCATGGGAGAACCCCAGGGGTGCATGGTGGCAAAGGGAATTGGTTGAGCGTGGAACTGCACACACCGTCAGGGATGGGCAAGGCCTAACACGACATGTGGTCATGCACACACACATACACACACACCCCACAAGACATGCACAAGGGGTAGGAGGCAGGCTGACCCCGACCGCTGCCACCAACAGCTTAATCTGATTCAAAGTCAGTTGGCATTCATCTGTATCCCCCTCCCCCGGGTCGTGCCTGAAAATAGGCAGGATTTGTCTAGTGCACTTACCCGGTCAACAAAAGCTAAATAAATAAATAAATAAATACCCCTAGCCACACACAGGTCCACAGACGACCACGCCCAGTGGCCATCATTGTGCGTGTCTCAGATGCTGTGCACCATTGCACAGTTGTGGACAGCGCAACACAGGCATCATCATGCACATGCCACAGTGGCCAGCAGCCAGGAAGGTGTGCACATGGACTGTGTGCTTGTGTGCAGGGCCGGGTACCCCACCCGTGCATCACATGTTGAACAACACACTGCACACAGGGCAGCATCAGACAGTCACCATGGTGGCAGACAGCTCAGTCACGTGGCACAGTGCCACGGCCACCACGGATGCATAGGCGGCCCCGCTGAGACCTGCCAGCTGTGACAGGCTGACCATTGGCCTCATGGGGTGGCAACGATGGTCCCCCAGGGATGATGCTGCAGGAATACGACCGTGTTCGAGCAGGGGTCTGCAGTTCACCGAACATGCCTGTGCCAGGTGTGCTAGAGATGCCCATAGCTAAACCCGGTGTCGACATGGAGGATGTTGTACGACACCGGGAACAGGGGGTGGACATGGGCAACAAACTGTGTGCCCAATATGGCCATGAAAGTTGTGAAAGCACATGGCAGCAGTCACACCTTCCCACTGCCAGGCCATCTCTGCCAGGAGCAGAGCGTGGTCTCTGCTGCGCTGCTCCTCTGCCTAACGCAGAACCGCACTGAGTGCATCCACCACCCTGACAAGCTGCGACTGCTGATCCATGAAAGCCTGGAGTAGTCGACTGTGCTCATCAAAGAGGTCATCCACCGGATTGGCATGACGTCCCTCATGGTGTTCCTGGCCCTGCTGGGCATCACCCCTTGATGATGGGCGCTGCACACCAGAGCCATGCTGAGGAATGGCCACACACGGTGCACTGATGCTGCCCACCGACACTGTCCCCCCCATCACCATTGGCCAACTGCTGACACTGCCCCTCCAGCCGCCGCTCACCAGGGCTCAACAGTGCAACCGCAGTGGCTGCAACAGCCCCACCAGCCTGGACACACACCAGTGCTGCCCCACTGGTGCAGACAGGCACAGGCTGGGACTGTGATGTCATGCAGGCCTCCATGGTGGCACCACCCATAGATATGCCCATGCTGTTACCTGCTGTGGGGCCATCCTGTGTCCCACACGTATCACTGTCCATGATGTGAGCTTCATCATCATCGGTGATGGATCCGGCACCAGTCTGTCTCTCAGCATGCTGGCATCCATGGATGCTGTCATACTGGGACACGGGCAGGGCTTCCTCCGCTCACAAGCTCCACCAACTTCAGTCCAGACAGACAGGCAGGTACACTGTTGTCCTGACCCTCAGACACCTGTGGAGGTGGATGGGTACTCCTCTGTGTCCAGGGTATCGCCCTCAGTGGATGAACCCACCACCACTGACCCATGCAGATGCTCAGGAGCTGTCAGGGAACACAGTAACATTAATGTCGCTGCCCTACCCTGTGGCATTCCCCCCATCCCCCACACAGTGACAGATCAGGACCTACCATGCAGTGATGGGCTGCCACCCATCTGGAAGCCACCACCTGGAATGCCCTCTAGGGCACAACGCCGCATGCTGCCAGCCACCCGCTCTTCCTGTGGCATCAGGTGTGGCACAGCCGGCTGTCCACCACCAGTGGCAGAATGTGCTGCCCTGATGGCAGCCACCTTATCTTTTATCATCCTCTTGTCCGTGCCCACCTTCTTCTTGCACTCCTGCATGGACCACTGGTGACTGCCATGCTGGTTGATGGCACACACCACCTCATCCCATGCCACAGCATGGGCCTGTGGTGTTCCCCGCTGTCCGCTGAGCAGCAGTTCCTGGTCAAGGTAGGCCTCAAACAGGGCATCTGATTCTGCCCGGGTGAAGTTGGGCCTCCTCCGTCTCCCACATCTCTGTTCCTCCTCCTCCTCCTCCTCCACCTCACGTTCGGTCATTATTGATCCTGTGGGAATGACAAGTGTTACCTCTGAATGTGCAGTCCCATGCATCTCCCACACACCACAGTCCACACTGGCAAACAGCATGCAACCCACCACAATAGACTGCAATACCAGACTATTGCCTCTGCAGCCCCATGTCACATTTATATAGCGCAACATATGCAAATGAGGTGATGCTCAATTTTAAGTGGATGTTAATGCAGTAGCTGCCCAATGGAATTGCTGATGAGCTGTTTTGCATATGCCAGCTGAATAGCACGCTGTTGCTCTTTGTGCAGTCTTGTTAAATGTGCTCAGGCAGAGGCGCAGCTCTATGACGTGTGCAGTAGACACCGCACAGCACATGCCCGGGGTGCTGACACTGACGCCTACTATGCTGCTGACATGCTGAGTGTGGCAGGCAGTGCAGGGCACGTCCACCACTGTGCCAGTGGTGCTAGTGCACTGTTCACATGTTTAGCGCCCTTGCCCTGGTACGCCATAGGTGCCGTGGTGCCACAGCATGGTAGGCCACTACAGGAAGTCACACAGAGGTGCCCTACTGCGCTACATGTGGTGAGTACCAATTGTGCTGTGGCGGTCTGTGTGTGACAGACCCTTGACCCTGTGCCCGACCTTTGCCTCCTAGGTGCCATGCGTCAGCATGGGTGCACCCCTATCGCGCTGTTCGGTGACAGTGCATGGGGAATGGCAGCGCAGTATCACGCAGCATCCACACGTTGCGGACCTGCACTAGGGAGTGCCATTTTGAATCAGAGATGGTCCAAATATGGCACAGCGATGAGCAGCAATCTGGAGCCAGGTAGAACTGGCAAACCTAGTTGCACTGGTTGAGCCCCATGCTGGTGCTCTGTTGGGTGAGGCACCCCTGGACAGGGCCAGGACTGCCATGTGGGAGGAGGTGGCGGTGGCACTGGAGGAGGCAACAGGGATACAGAGGACAGCTGAGCAGTGCTGACACTGGTACTGGGACCTACAGCAGAGGTACCCAGACAGACTTGCCCACCTGCGGGCATACACCAGGAGAGCCACTGTTCCATGGCCAGGTAGGTGCCCCATCCATACACTTGTTGCATCCATACGGGTATCACGGTGGGCATGTGTCCACCACATGGGGGGGTGGTCCATCCAGTACGGGCAGTGGTGGTGGTGGTGGTATAGGGGTTGGGGGCTGAATGGTTTGGCTGTGTGGGATCACACACACCTGGGGGTAGGGGGCCTTTGCTACTGGATTGTACTGATGTTCCTCTCTCCATGTTTGCACCCTAAGCCCTGTAGAGCATCGACGTGCGAGGGAGGAGAGGCAGAGATGTGAGCCACATCCCCATCCCGGAGCTCCCATACAGGCTCAGCGCCAGGACCAACCTGATGATGGTGAGTGTCTTACATCCAGGTTTTCTGTGCATGCTGTGTAGCAGGGCGGGCGGTGGGGCATGGCCACCATCCATTGACACCACTACCGTGCACACCACATGGTACAGTCAGCACTGTCCAGTGGCACTGCATGTCTGGGTGTGCATCACTGGTGGTCTATGCATGCACAGGGTACATGGCTGTGCCACTGCCTTCTCACCGCAAAGCCATGTCACTGTACAGTCATGGTAGTGCTGTGAGGGACTTGGGCGGTGGGTGTGTGCAGTGGTCTGCATGGCTGTGTGCACCTGGGTGGCAGGTCTTGTGGACACGATCACTGTGGGTGGTCGCACACCATCACAGGGGCGTGTCCCATGACTGTATGCCATGCAGAATGGGTGGGCTGCAGGGGGCTGTGCATTCATGCCTATTGACTCTGCTCCCTTGTCCTAGGTGTACGACGGATGGTGCACATAGATAGCATGCTGCAGGAGCTGCTTCAGGTGGCCAGGGCCTCTCTGAAGATTCTACAGAGGGTGGAGCAGCATGCTGTGAGATGGAGACATGGCAGGAGGATCCATAGGAGCGGGTAGCGGGGATCCCGCTGAACTACTTCCAACCCTGAACTGCACCTCCCACCCCAGACCCACCCTCACACCCCTCCTTCCCTCTCCCATATGTTCACCCCTGCCCCTTACCCACCCCCACCCGGGTGGTGGCCCTCACCCATTTTGTTTTGTAAATATATGTACATAGTTTTGTTAATACTGTTACAATACATTTGTTTAGTTATGCCTACTGTGGTGGTCTCTGATTTGCAGTGTGCTAATGGTGCTCAGCTGCAGTGGTGTGCATGGCATTGGGGTGGTGCTGTCATGGGTGTGTGTGTGTGTGTGTGTCCATAGGGGAGACTGGTTTGGTGTGGATGTAGCTCTCAGTCACTGTCTGTGGTTTGTATGTTGTACCCTGTGTGCTGGTACACGGTGCATGCATTGTGTCCATAGCGCACCTGTCAGACCCCCCATGGCCTGTGCAGCTGCCACCCTTGCATATCTGTGACCTGCACAGTCCAATGGCAAGTCAGTGGTGGCTGCCCATGCTGGACTGCCACTGTACCGAGCATGATGCCGGGTTGCCTCCTGTCACTGGTGTGGTTCACATCTGCCTCGGGTGGCACTGTTGCCTCTGCTGTTGTTGTCCCACCTTGATGATGTCACATGTGTCTGTTCCAGGGGATGTGCTTCACTGTCGATCACTTGTGCTCCAGCCGCATGCTGGTGGCATACGGCGTCGTGGTGCCTGCACAGGGTTGTTGGCACACCTGTGCCATGGAGAGGTTCTGGCCATGTGTACACGGCTGCCAGGGTCACACACCGGGGGCTTGGTTGACCTACTACTGTGTCCCTGTGTTGGTGTGCCCTTGGGTATGGGTGGTTGTTTGTCTATGCGCTGTGTTGCATACTGTGTGGCACATGCTTCCATGCAACACTGTGAGTGTCTGCACTGGCTGTTGTGGCCAGTGCTGGGATGGGGTGTGTCCTTGGGAGAGTGTGCAGGGTGTTGTACCACTGGTGGTGGGGTCCAGGGCAGTCCCTGTCACATGTGGGGTACCTCGTGTGCCAATGCTTGGTCAGTCTCACAGCTGTACCTGGGGGGGACATGCGTGGTGGCACTGTGTATGCAGTCATTGCATCACTGTCTGCTGCCGCCTGCTGATGGGTGCTCGTGGTGGGCCTGCCTTGCATGGTTCTGTGGTGCACAGGGTTGTATTGTCACAGTGGGGGTGGTGGCATGCTTGGGGTATCCAGCACTGTTGGGTGCTACTCCTGGGCAGGGTGTATGGGGATTGTGGTGCAGGGTGTGCTCTGCATTGGTGTGATGGTGTGGCACAGGGTGGACTGGAATCCATGTGTGATAGTCACAACTTGCAAGACGGTGTGCTGGGGCACCATGCCCTGGCAGTGGGTTTGTTGCTGGTGTCCCTGTGCCAGTGGTTCTTCCTACTCTCCTCCGGTTGTGCAGTGCATGGGGTGTGGGGGGTGATGTCTGTTCTGTTGTGTGCTCCTCTGCCCATCCCTACCATGGGTGGTGGGCCCCTGCATCCTGTCCCTGCGCATCCCTGGTCATGCTGTTGCACTACTGCCCTACTCCACTAGGTGTCTCTGGTTGTGCTATTGTGCATCTGACCTGTGCCACTGCACATCCCTGGTTGCACTATGGTGCAGTTGGCGTGATATTCAGTCGTGTGCAGCAGGCGGATCTTGACCTGCTCAGTGTTTGAATATCACGCGTGTTGCACATGGGCGCAGTGGACTTGCTCCTGCTCCTGCTATTGCACACCTTTGTGGCGCAGTTTGAATATCCGGGCCTGTATATACTTTTTCTTCCTTGTATATTATTGCTTTTTGTATACCTGCTTCTGTACTGTACTTTGATGTATTCATGACCAGGACCACCTTGCAAATGAGCCTTGCTCAATGGTGCCCACCTGGATAAATAAAGATTTTGATTGACTGATTGATTGAGGAGCTTTGGGTTTCACCTTGGGTTTGGTGCCCAAGAAAAAACTTGGGGAATTTAGGTTGATCCATCACCTGTCTTACCCTGAAGAGGGGTCAGTGAATGACACAGTTCCTGAATAGGATGATATTATGCGCCACACTGGATCAGGCAGTGGAACTGATCACATGTGAGTGGCTTGGCTAGCAAAGATTGATACTGAATCTGAATTCCAGCAGTTACCAGTAAGGGCAGAAGATCGGGACCTATTGGGTTTGAGTTTGATTGAAAATATTATTTCGATAAGGCAATGACCATGGGTTGCTTGGTGGTATGCTCAGCATTCGAAGCTTTCAGCACCTGGCTACAATGGGCCTTCAGGGACCGGCGCAGGCACCAGTCTGTAGTCCATTACCTTGGCGATTTCCTGCTGGTCGAACACAGTAGTGCAGGTATGGAAAATGTATCACACACTTGGGGTACCATTGGCAGCAGAAAAAACAGAGGGGCCCATCCACAGATTGGAGTTTTTGGGGATACAGGTGGATGTAGAAGCAGGGGCTTTCTGCCTGCCCCCAGACATGGTTCAGTGGTTGAAGGAGTGGATTAAATTAGTAAAGTGTAGGAGAAGGGTGCAGCTGGATGCACCACAGCAGCTGATAGGTCACTTGAACTTTGCATTCAGGACAGTGACCCCAGGGAGTGATTTCACTAAGAGGCTGACCAGGGCCATGGGGAAGATTAGGCTGCTGCACCATTGTGTGGATATTACAAAAGGGATACAGCAGGATTTGGAGGTATGGGAGCAATTTGTGGAGACATATATGGAGTCACATTTTGGAAGGAAGACTGGTTGTTCAATACAGATGTGGAACTATACTCAGATGTGGGGGGTGGCATGGGGGTGGGGTCATATTTCAAGGGGGATTGGATTTCAGAAAGATGCCCGGCAGCATGGTTTGAAAAAGATCTATTGAAGGATATAACGTTCTTGGAGATCTTCCCAATTTGGGTGGCAGTCATGATTTGTGGGATCGGCTCAAGAACCAAAAGATTATATTCTGGTGTGATAACAAGGCAGTGGTGGAAATATTGAACAGGCAAAGGGTGTCCACGGACACAGTGACCAGGGTGGTTAGGCAGTTGGTCATGGCACAGCTATGGCTGAATCCTTCATTAAAAGCCAGACATATTAAGGGCATTCACAATGAATTAGCTGACAGCCTTTCCCATCTTCAGTTACACAGATTCAGGTCATTGGTACCTGAGGTGGCAGCCCAGAGAACGGAAAGAGCCCAGATTTTGTATCATTACTCTTGGTCAGAAAATACACTGAGGGAATATGATGGGGCGTGGAAGATGTTTCAAGAGTTCCAGCAGCAAGCTGGCTTGGAGGTAAGTGGGATGGTCACAGAAAGTCAGGTAATGAGATTCTTGGTGCAGAAATGAAATGAGGGGATTGTGCATTCCACGATGGGAATTTATTTTGCAGGGATGGGGTGGTTTGTAAATGACAGGGTTGGGTGTAACCCAACAGGTCACCAGTACTCAAGAGGATGATGCAAAGGTGGCAGTGGATAAAAGGCATGCCAGTTAATAATAGGTGACCAATAGAAGGGGAGTTGCTAGGGAAATTACTAAAGAGCCTAAGGAATGTATGTAGCTCAGCCTATGAGGCATGTTTGCTCAGGTCAGTATTCCTGGTCATGTAATGGGGGGCATTCAGGGTCAGCAGGGTTGTAGCCTACAGTAAAAGGTACAAGTCCAGGAGATTTAGATGGGAGGATGTATTGTGGGGGGAGGGAGCTAAGGTGGTGATAATTGGGTTGTGGAGGTCCAAGATGGACCAGGTCAGGCTAGGAACCAAGATCAGTTTGGCATGGGACATAAGCAGGGGTATTTGTGCGGTACAGGCTCTAGAGGAGTACAGAACACTGTGACCGAGGTTGGCTGGCAAATGTTTCGTACACAAGAATGGCCCAGCAGTCTCAGTATATCAGGTGACAGTGGTAGTAAGGAAAAGGATGGTGTGAATCTTGTATTCCCATCCATTGGTGAGAATGTTTTGTAATGGTGAGCTGTCTGCATCTTTCTTTCTGATGAGGGGTATTCATCGGGGTGTCCTTTATCCCCCATGTTATTTAATTTATATATAGAGCCATTAGCTAGAAACATTATTGCCTCTCCTCAGATCAAAGGTATTTCAATTGGGGCTAGCAACTTTAAACTATCTATGTTTGCAGACGATATCCTTTCACATATTTCCCAATGGGAAACTTCACTTCCAGATGCACTTCAGCTGATTGAGACTTTTAGTTTACTATCAGGCTATAAGCTAAATCTCCATAGAACTATTGTGTATCCCTTATCCCTGTTGATTCCTAGTGCAGACATCCAGGCCTTGAGACTGCAATGGAAAGCTGCTTTATAACCTATTTAGGGATCAAGCTTACCAGGGACTTCCAGGAGCTCAAAAAGCTGTATCTTGATCCTGTGGTCAAGCAGCAGGAATTAGACTTACAACGGTGGCAGCATATGCCTATGTCCTTATGGGGAGAGTCAATGTACTTAAAATGGTAGCTCTACCCAGGCTGATGTACCTGCTCTTGATGCTAAACATAATCCTGCCCAAAACTTGGTTTACCAAGATTAATTCTATGTGGTCTAAATTTTTGTGGGTAGGAAAAACCCCTAGATGTTCATTAGGGAACCTTTGCAGGCCTACAGAATTGGGGGGACTGCAGCTGCCCAACTTACTTCTTTACTATTTCACCTTTTGTGGTGTCAAATATTCAAATATTTTCAATGGACCTACTGAGGTGAGTGGCAGTCCCAGACCTACTGATGTAAGTGGCAGTCCCAGACTCCTATATGGCTTCAAATAGAGAAAGATGGGGCACTGCAATTTCAAACTGACTTATCTGCTTTACTATACCTCCCTCTGGCTAGATCACCTAAACCCCTGAGGAATTCTCCTATAGATTAGTCATTAAGGGCCCACCACCAGCTTTGCCATTCCTTTAAGTTGAGGCCTCAAGTTGATTTGTGACAACCATCCTACCGCAATCCTAACATCACTAAAAAGAGGATAACTGTGTTGCCCATCTCTTGGAGGAATATTACTATTTTAACACTGGCAGAGTCTCTAAAGCAGGATGGATTTCTCATTTTCGAAGAATTTAGACAAAAATTTCACCTCCCAGCACATCATTTTCTATGATTTGCAGAGATCAAGCATTGTTTGCAATCCCTTCTTGAGAAGCCACCTTGGTAGTTGGAAGCCAGTTAATTTATTGAGGTTTTATCACAACTGGCTGTTTCAGACAGGTCAATATCTAAGATATATAAGAGCTGAATACTGTGTTTTGGAAAGATTGCACCCCAATGGCATTATATTGGCATCAAACCTTGCGATTAAAGTAGGATTTTGCCATATGAGCCTCCATTTGGAAAAACATATATACGTACATAAAACAGAACAGATTATGTTTATTACAATTCAGTATGTTACATAACTTATATTTCACACTTTAGGGACTGTTTAAATCGATAAGACCTTTAACTCTCTATGCCATAGGTACTCCCAGGCAGAAGGTACTTTATTCCACATGATCTGAGCATGCTCATGGGTGGCGGACTTCAGGCAAACAGTTAAAAGATTTGTCTCCTCCTTTTTTTGGCCACATTGACTATTTTACACCAGAAACATGCTTATTATGTCATTTTAATGATATAAGGCTTAAACTAGAGAAAGCCTATACGGCAGTCATTGTGGAAGTTACAATGCGACAGTGGAAACATGAAGAAATACCCTCGCTTAAGGAATAGGGTCAAGAATCATTCACCGCATTAAATTCAGAAAAATCAGCAGCTGCCATTAATCATAACTTACAGAAGTTCCAGGCACTATGGAATCCATTCTTCCAATTTCTTGCTGGGAGGTGAGGTCACGGCTTTTGTCATATATTCCCTCTCTCCTTGAGAGACTATCCCATGAGAACTTTTTTCTGCCTTGATTGTAGTTTTCTTTCATTATGGTGTCTGTCTGCTTCCTACAGACATATTTTTTTTAATATAAATGGACTGCCGGTGGGGGGGTTGAGGTGGGTGGGAGGGATTTAATTAGGGGATAGTTCAGGGATCGAGGGGAGCAGGGAGGAGGCGGGAAACTACAGACCAGTCAGTCTTACCTCAGTAGTGGGCAAGATTATGGAGGCACTCATTAAGTAAAGGATAGTGCAAAACCTGGAGTCCATAGAAGCACAGGATTCAAGACAGCATGGGTTTACAAAAGAAAGGTCCTGAGAAAATATACTCATAGATTTCTTTGACTGGGTAACCAGAGTGGTGGACCAAGGGGGAGCAGTTGATGTTGCCTACCTTGACTTCAGCAAAGCTTTCGATACTGTTCCACATAGAAGATTGATTAATAAGCTGGGTAGGCTTGGGGTGGGTCAGATGTTGGTCAACTGGGTAGAAACTGGTTGACGGGCAGAAAACAGAGAATGGTGGTAAACAGTATACAGTCAGAAGTGATGCAAGTCACAAGTGGCTTACCTCAGGGATCAGTCCTGGGGCCAGTCCTCTCCAAAATCTTCATCAGTGACATTGCAGATGGACTGGAGGGTAAGGTTTGCCTGTTTGCAGATGACAACAAGATCTGCAACAGAGTAGATGGTCCAGATGGGGTCAGTAGAATGAGAAGAGATCTGGATAAATTAGTAAAATGGTCAGAAGAGAGGCAACTGGAGTTTAACACAAAGAAGTGCAAGATCATGCACATAGGGAAGAGAAACCCAGAAGCCACATATAGGCTAGAAGGGGAGTTGCTGGCAGTCACAAGGGAAGAAAGAGACATGGGCGTCATTATCACCAATGACCTGAAATCATCCAAGCAGACCACTAAAACAGTAGATAAGTCTAGAGGGATGTTGGGGTGTATTAGCAGGGGTATCACAAGTCAGAAGAGGGAGGTAATAATCCCTCTTTACAAGACACTGGTTAGGCCCCATCTGGAGTACTGCGTGCAGTACTGGAGGTCACATCTTCACAAAGACATTAACCAAACTGAGGCAGTCCAGAGAAGGGCAACCAAAATGGTGCAGGGATTGCATCAGAAAACATATGAGGACAGATTAACGGAGCTCAATATTTATACCCTAGAGCAAAGGAGGATTGAAACATTCAAACACCTTAAGGGCATTAACAAGGTGAAAGAGTCTAACATGTTTCAATAAAAGAAAAATAGTAGGACAAGAGGACACAGCATGAGATTAGAGGGAGGCAGATTAAGGGGTAATGTGAGAAAGTTCTTTTTCACAGAAAGGGTGGTGGATGCATGGAATGGCCTACCTCAGGAAGTGGTGGATATGAATACAGGGCAGGGCTATAGACAGGCATGGGATAGGCATAAGGGAGCACTACAGATGAGTATGAATAGATAGGCCACTGACAGAGGAAAGGCCAATGGCACATTCATAAGGCAGAAAAAGAAATGGGCAGACTGGATGGACCTTGCGGTACTTATCTGCCATCAATGTCTATGTTTCTATGAGAGTTACTTTGTGTATATATGTATTCATACAGGGTTTTGTTCTGTATAGTTTCATTGGAGTATGCCTTTGCTTGATGTCTTAGTCCCATCTGACTGTTGTGATGACATATAACTTGTGTGTTCTGTTCATCCTTTTACCCAATAAAGTTTATCAAATTGCAAAAAAAAAATTAAAAAAGGAAAGAGATGCTGTTCACAGGCAAAGACTCTGGCAGATTTTCATTCCATTCTTTCCAGTTAGTGGCAATATCAGTTAGCGGTATGGGGAGGGGGAGTTCAGAAGAGGAAATCAAAAGTGGTGGAGATGGAGGTTGACTTTTTATAAAAGATATGTATGGAAACAGATGATTGATTTGTTTTATCTTGTTTCAGATAATGTGCTCAGGAGGATGGTATGCATCATGTGGCACTCAATCATATACTGGGCAGAGAGGCAAGTGGCTAAGATGCCTGGAGGGAGACAGCTGCGGCAGGCAGCTGAGTTTGTCAGACATCACTGAAAAGGGATAAGGGACATGAGATGGGAACAACTTCTGCCACCATTGGAATAACAAAAGTTAAGAATGCCAAAGCCAGATGTAATTATACTGCACTGGGGGGAGGGATGATCTGGGGGGAATGGCCATGGCTGGAATAACTACAAGAAATCAAGGGGGACATAGGGGTAATCAGAGCATGGTGGCCTGGGTTGTAGTGGTATGGTCAGAGATCTTTCTGAGGAGGGTATAGCGACAAGCTCATAATATTAAGGTTATTGAAAAGGTGCAGAACAGGTTTAACAGGAAACTAGTGATATTTATGGGTGAGAGGGGTGGGATATATGTGGTACATGACATTGCATATGACAGCCCTAGGGATTACAGGCAGGAGGGGGTACATTTCTCAGATGTTGGAATAGCGCTATTCTATGTTAAGTTAGACAAGGCTATAGAGGATTGGTAAAAAAAGGAGAAGGGCTTGGGGGAAGCACATCTTTCAAGGTGGAAGATGTGCTTTTGGGGAAAAAGAGGGGGATGACGGGGAGGGGTGAAGATGCACTGGGGATAGTTAGTACAGGGGGTATGGGGTTATAAAATGCCAGGTATGGGCTGTTTAACATCTGGACGTGTCAAGCATCTCATGGGGTCAACACGCCAAGGCACAGGAGGTGGGGGGTTGGGATAGACACCAAGCCCAAAAGAAGAAGATATGGAACAATGGGTAAATAAATTGGAAGGGTATTGGGTTACACACCCAAGCCTGGGAAATGAGTCAAAGCAAGGAAATATGATGGGGGGATATGGGATAAGAAATAGAAATATGGATAATGTACAGACATGTGAATATTGTTTGAAGTTGATTGAATGAATTGATTTGTAAATAAAGGATGATACAAGGAATGTAAATGAGTAATATTATTAATGTGAACATGAAGATAAAAGAATAGACAATTGAGCAACCAGGATGCAATGTGTGTGAGCCATCATTCCACTAGGGAAATCCCAGTGACAAAAGGGGTTGAACATTTTGGAGCAACCATGTTTGTCAGGGGTTTCCCAAAATAAAATTAAATGGAAGGGAGATGGGGAAGGGAGGCAAAGAAAGAGAGAGAGGGAAAAGGGAAGGGGCAGGATACATATACAGTGACTCACAGGCAGGTGGGAAGTGCTGGTTGGCTGGGCAGGGGGAAGGGGGAGGGGCCAAGGAGGTGAGTACATCCCTGAACTTCCCTCATGTTCTGCTGAGAATTGGAGATTCCTATCTACCCACCCCAGGTAGAAGGGAAGGGAAAAGGAAGAATGCCATGGAAGCAAAGGGGAAACAAGGGGAGACTTGGTTCATCAAGGAAGGGGACAATGGTACTAGTGGCCTTGTGGGTAGGAGCTGGGTTGCCACATGAGGGCAATGGAGGGGATATGGGCATCCCCATGGGTTGTCGTCAGAGGACAATGGAGCATGAAAGGGGGAAAGATAAAAAGGGGTTGTCACCAGAGGACAAAGGGGACAGGAAAGCAGTATGGAGTGCCAAGGCGAGAATGATGAAGGGGAAAAAAGAAAAAGTGGGGGGAAGGTGAGGGAGGGGAGAAGATGCATGGGGATTTAGCACAGGATACAGGGTCATAAACACCATGTATGGGCTGGTTAACATCCAGCCATGTCAGGCACCTCATGTGGTCAACAGCCCGGGGGTCAGGGGTGAGGGGAATGGGTTAGACACCTAAGCCTAAAAGAAGAATACACAGAAGCAGGTAACAAAATTGGAAGGGTATCGAGTTACATATCCAAGTCAGGGAAATGAGACAAAGCAAGGAAAATTGATGCGGGTGGGGGCATGGGATAAGAAGCAGGAATATGGATATTGCACGTCATGCGACTATTGTTTAAAGTCGATTGGATGTAATTGCTTTGTTAATAAAAAAATGACACAAGGAATGTCAATTTTATTTATTTATTTTATTTATTTATTTGGTATTCAGAAAAAGACCTTTGAACGCAAGCTTTTTTATAAAGGTTCCACATCAGATTAACAAAAACAGTAGAGGAATTACAGTACAAAGCACATTGAAAATATAATTGGTTACAATATTACAGTATTTATCACTAGACAAAGTACAGTACATGACACAGGTATAATTTATATATTTACAATTCTAGAGTGAGTATCACTGGTTTCATGGGTTAAGTTCTGCAACAGTGAGTGAGACAGAGGACAGAGGTGAGAGAACATGGGGGGCAGCCTCAAAATGGGGCCTTGTCAAGGTAGGAGGTTGAAATGTGGCTGTTGGGTGCAGGGGGGTGAGAGAGGGAAGGGGGCACCACAGTGGAGAAGTGCTTGACTAAGGGGTACGGCAGTAGCATGGCGTGATAAGGTGCTTGAATTAAAAAGGACTCACAGGGCATGGCATGAAAAAATGGGATGAGCACGTGCCAAAGGAATATGGGTAACTGCTACGGTGGGTAGACAAATGAACAATAAATGAACAATATTATTATTCTGAATGTGAAGAAAAATAAATAAATAAAATAACAGATAAATAAAATAAATAAATAAATAAAAGAATCGCCATTTGAGCACCCAAGACACAATGTGTATGAGTCATCATTCCGCTAAGGAACTCCCAATGACAACGGTGGATTGTACAGATCCTTGTGGATCTTTGGAAGACCATAAATAACTGATCTAACCTGGAAATGTACAATTAGAAAGCCATAAGTCTGTGCAGAAATTATTTTATTGACAAAGGCATCATTTAGAATGACATTAATCTTTTTGTTACAGTCAGCTGTTGGACAACTAAATGAGAATAATATTTTGCATTGCTAAGTTGTGAGCTCATTTTCATACTTTTCTTTATTTTGGACAACAGTTGAGATATCATCCAGTGGCCATAAGCAGTCTTTATTCTGTACCAGTGCTTGTGAGCTGACTCCCAGTTGTTTTACCTATAGCACTGCTCTCTCCAGTTCACCAGCAGGACTTATGTTGCATTGTCATTGTAGTATGCAAGAAATGAGTGAACTCAAAGCATATGCAGTAGCAAGGAGGAAGAGCGGGTAAATTCAGAAGTTAGAGTAGAAACATAGAAGTTAACAGCAGAAAAGGACCACAAGGCCCATCCAGTCTGCCCATTTTACCAATTTGCTACCGCTGCCTCTACTAAGTCAGCGGACTCAGCTATGCCCCCTCATATGTATGATTCCCTTGTACCTATCCCATGCCCTCTTGAATTCCTCCACCCTCTCTGTGAAAAAGAACTTTCCCATGCTACCCCTTATGTGACCCCACCCCTCCAATTTCATGTCATGCCCTCTAGTTCTATTGTACTTTCTATACTGGAAGATGCTATCCCCTTCCACCTTTTATAGAAAATGTTCTGTCCCAAGGTATAGCTTCACCCAGTGGTGAATTGCAAGTAATAGCAGGGGCCATGGAGCTCCTGCTACAGACATGTAAAAGATAAAACCTTGTTTAAGGAAACCTAAGGTTCTGACTTATCACCAGGGTCAGAATCAAATCTGTCTTGCAGTGTTCACAAGGAGAGTTATTTTGTGAGCCATGTTCCTGTGTAAGTAATTATATTTATACCATGGGGGTGAGAGCTGTCTCAGTAGGATATCCTGTGTTATTTCCACTGCGGTGAGAATAAATTCTGATTACATCAGCAGAGTGAGGATACCAACATTTATCCACACTCTGCTAATGTCACCAGAGTGAGAATATCTGCACTGCAGTTTGCATTCTAAATGAAACTGCTTCAGAAATCAGTTTTTCTTTCTCACTGAAGCTGCAGCTTACTCAGTTAGCTTTGCAAAACACTATCACCTGTTTCCCATTGTATTTCTAACACTCCTAGCCCATTATTGTGCTGATCTCGGCTACAAAACAACCTGAATTCTAAATGAAACTCTTTTACAAAGCAGTTTTTCTTTCTCAGTGCTACCTGCAGCAGTTTGTCTGTCTCACTGAGACTCTGACTCACTCAAGTAGCTTTGCAAAACACACTCACCTGTGTTTCTGACTCCCAGTCCAGTCTGAACACACACACACACACTCATTCACACGCTGAATGAGCAGGAAACACACAGAAACAGAAAAAAAATGTTCCTAAAGCTCTCACCCCTGTGGTATAAATCACAGACATGATGTGCAGATCATGGGATATGGAAAATATCCTCAGTCCTGCAGAGTGAGCTATGCATTCTTACTCATATATTGGGAACTCTTGAGAATACAGAGCTCACTCTGCAGGAGTGAGAATATGTTCCATATCCACTCCTGCCCATCATGTATACCATATATATACTGTGTGTGTGTGTGTGTGTGTATATATATATATATATATATATATATATATATATATATATATATATAGATATAGATATATGTTTGGGTGTGTGTGTGTGTGTATGTGTTACTAAACATAACAGCAAACATATCATTGCAGAGTAATGTATCTTTAACATGACAGAAATGACAACAAGCAAAGCTCACCAAGGAGTAAATGGAAAGGAAAGAAACTGTAAAGAGTTATAGACTGAGTGTATTTTATTAAAACAGGGGGTGCCTATGGTGACCAGTTACCACATACCCTTAAAATACAGAGGGTACCACTGAGGGTATACTCACACCTAGTATTTGCCTGATGCAAAAAGGGGTTATCACATGGCATCAGCCCCCATTTAAATGAACAATGACAGCAGCCACAGCTGAGTGGTATTCTTGAACTAGCACACAACCTTGTCCTCTAAGTAAGGGGACCAGAGGGAGTGCCAGAGTAAAAACAAACGGGGGAAGGGCTACAAATACATTTGAAAACCGTCATGCAGCATGTAAATTTCAAAAACCATCACAAAGTGTGTGTATTTTTAAAGCCTGTGTGCAGTATTTCTTTTGTAATTCTTTATGCTTCTGTGTAGGCTGGGGGATGTACCTCTTAGCAGCCAATTGGTGCTCTGTTCAGTTTTGCCTCTTGCTGACCCATCTCCAGGTCCCTGCCATGGAAGAGGGAGACCATGGCTTGCTCCCACAGTGGGGCTTCCCCGGCCCCAAGGGGGGAATAACTGAGATGCTAATGTGGTCCCTGGCATCTCTCAGAGTGGACCCAAGATGGTACCATAATGGGCCTGGCATCATTGTGCAGCTAGCACAGGGTTTGTTCCAGCTTGAGGTTCCCATGAATACATGGATGTGCAGTGTTGTCACTGTCTGCCATCATCTCTACCCCCAGCGTCATGATCCTGTACTGGTGCTGTTCTCACAGCCTCTGCTCGGAGCCACCCTTGCACCAGGCTGCACCATCCACCCCCACAGGAGATCAGTCTTGCGGACTGTCAATCCTCCTCCCCATAGCCAGCCCTTTGATGTCCCAAGTTCACTTCCAAACTTGGGTCATCAGCATCATGAGTGGCAGCGCTACTGCTGTGCCAGTGGGCTGGTTCTCCTGAAGGATTTCTGTGTGAGTGTTTTGTGAAAACCATCACACAGCTTGTACATTTTAAAAATCATTGTGCAGAATGTAAATTTTGAAAACTGTTGTGCATCACAAAGATTTAAAAAACTATCATACCATATAGATGTTCAAAATGTTACAGCAGCATGCAGATTTAAAATAAATGCAACGGATTCCTGTGTCATTGTTTGTTTGTTTGTTTAAAGATATCTAATGACTACTTACAGTAATTAAAAAAAAACATTGGCCCCCATATTCAGTCATGGTTATGTGTGCCATGCCAATCCAGAGCAGAACTAAGAATAGAACTTTGCGGACAGAGAGCAATATTCAGATAGACATCACATTATGTGTGTCCCCTGATGCCTGTCTAAATATCAAGCAAGCAAGTACATACTATATGAGGGCTCAAAGAGCTGTACATACAATTATATTTAACCAACTAATACATATGAAACATTTATAAAACCAAATAATAACTGCAGATGCACTCCCATATTTAAAATGTTAAAATGAACCCTCATACGCCAAGGGAAAAAGATGTGTCTTAAGAATTCTTTCAAAAACTTTTAACAGAGTAGATCCGACAAACAGGAGTTGGTAAGGTATGAAGCATGTACATTACAGCCACAGAAATGGGCATACCAATTTATTCCAATTGAAGGAGGCAGTATAGCGCAGTGGTTTAATCCTCTGAGTTGCAAATTTGGTGACATCCAGCAGTCCAGACCTGGGTTTGAATCCCATAGCTTCCAATTGCATACTGTGTGACCCTGAGCAAGTCACTTAACTTCCCTGTGCTCCCAGGCTGCTGCAGCTGTAAAAAAGCTTTCAGATTAGTGTGCTATTCCTGGTTAAACAACTTTAAAAAAAAAAAATCAAGTAGGTAGAACCATAGGCAGACTTTCCCTGCCAAAGTGGCTGAATTGGTGTGTATGGGAACAGCAGGTCCTTTAGGTAGCCCAGACCCAATCATTACAAGCACCACAAAAAGTGCATATGTGAAACATTATAATGGCCCTCTTCTGGCAACAGACTCCCAGGAGCAAAGGGGAGACAGCACATCTCCAAATGGGATAGTGCCATCACGTCTGAGAGCTACATTCAGAGACTAGCATGCTAATGACCACACAGTGTATGAAATGTATGGTTCTTATGGGCTATTTGCATGTCATTATGTGGCCTTTAGAGGTTCTGCACAATGCATACATGCACAAACGTATACATGCATTGAGCAGAGGCTTGGCTGCAGACCCCACTCTAGAGCTCTATGTACTTAGGTCATCCCTGGCAGTAAAGCATAGCCTCTCCCTCACGTGATCCCTTTTGGTATTGTGGAACTGTACTATCGCCCTCTCCTGGCAGTTGGGTTGGCCCCCCTCTTTCACGTGATCTTTTTCAGTTTTGTGAAACTACAGAAGCTTTTTCCTGATAAAGTAGTGGACCCACATTCTTTGCACAATCGATGCTGATACTGTAGAAGTGTAGTAAAACTGTTAACTAGCAATCTAGTGCCCCCCCCCAACTCTCTCAGTTGAATATTGTTGATATGCACTGAAACACATCTCTGGCAGTTTATTGTTTCTCACCTATCTGATTGCTGTCAAATCCCCCCACCCCAGCCCACCCACTTAGCACTCATTACCCATCAACCCTCACTCACACATCCATCCATGGGTAAGCTGCCATTAGGGTCAGGACATTGATTGGCACAAACCCTCTTCTCGCCACATAGGCAAACTGCTGTCTGACAAGGATCAAGTGCATAATACAGAAACAGCTGTTGGCGGCCTATGAGCTACTATAAGACAATTTGAATATACCACTGTATTCTCTATGCAAAAGGACATCCTCTTTTACATGGACACGGGTGAATTCCGCATTTCATCCCTATCTGTTCTATGCCGTTTGTGACTGTATGAAAATGGCTCCCACCCCTGCCAAACATGGTACAGTAAGGCCAATTTGCACAGCACAGGTCTGTTAGTGCCATGATAATGTTCTGAATCTGGGGGTCACTGCATGTCTTACTCTTCCCCTCTCTCACAAATACTGAAGTATCACCCTTACTATTTAAATAGTTGGTAAATTATCTTATCATAATGTTTTTGTCGAGTGGAACTAAAACCCTACCTTTAAACCTTCACAAAGCACATCGATTTTGAAAACCTCATGCAGCACAGATTATGAAATTTGTCACAAAGTATCTCAATTTTTAAAACTTTGTGAAGTATTTTTGTGTGACTTTTTTTGTGAAACCATTTGTGCAATGTGTTGATTTTGAAAATCATCATGCAGAAATTAGATTTGGAAACTGTTATGCAGCATATTTTAGAAAACTGTCATGTAGATGTAGATGTATAACATATTCTTGCAGTGTGCAACTTTAAATGCTTGAGAACATATAGTACTCCACAATATTTATGTTTTGTATATGATTATGCACATTTGAAGCTGCTGTTATAAATATGGAACAATTTGCCAGACCAATTACAAAATATACAGAATGGTCACACTTTAAAACCTCACTAAAGGGATTACTAACAAGCATTTGTCAATGCCTAATGTTGCTTGCTTCTATGTGCTGTTTAGGAATTTGGAAGTCATTGGAGTGCAAATATTGAAAATTCACGAACTTACGACTGTGCGTAGGAACTGCGTAATGCACGCTCATAAAACAGTCATTTTTAGGAATTTTTTCACCAAATTTTCAACATAGCCATTTTAAGACCTCTGCTCATGAACAGTGTCACTGCGATTTTCTTAATGTGTCCCATACATTGAGTTTGCATACCGACTGCGCCATTGTGCGCTACATGGGCGGAAACACGTATTGGGCAAGATGTGAAAAATGAAAGCTGCACTTCTCATAAGGAGGTGTGGTAAAATGGCAATGTTGAAAATCTGGAGTGAAAATATTGAAAATTCGGAGACTTCTGAAAGGCATGTAGGAACTTCGCGCAACGTGACACTGTGAAACAGTCATTTTTAGGATTTTTTCACCAAATTTTCAACACAGCCATTTTAAGACCTCTGCTCGTGAACAGTGTCACTGTGATTTTTTTAATGTGTCCCATACATTGATTTCACACACCAACTGCGCCATTATGCGCTACATGGACGGAAACACGTCTTGGGCAGGATGTGAAAAATGACAGCTGTACTGCTCATAAGGCTGGTAAAACAGTCATTTTTTGGAATTTTTCCACCAAATTTTCAAAGTAGGCTTTTTGAGAGCCCACCTTATGAAGACTGGCAGTGTCGTTTCATTAATCATTCCAGAAAGGTGATTTCTTGCAGTGGCTGCAAAATCACCCTTCAGGCCCGAGTAATGCCATGACAGTGACATCATTCATGAGAAAGGGTCCCAAAAACCCCATGTTGAAAATTTGGTGCCAAAATTCCAAAAAATGCCTGAGATATGCAATAAAGTTGAAAAAACCCTGTCTATTCCATTATACAGCATACCGGCATTTCCTCAGTTCACGGTCGGTTTTGAAGAGTGCAGACGTGTTCCTGGTCCACCGAAGATCATCGCGCCAGACTCCAGAGGTAAGTATGGGGAGGGGGGTGGGGAGAGGAAGCGAGGTAAGGTGCGGATGGGGGGCCAGGAGAAGTGCTCGAGGGACAGTTTTTTTTCCAGGTTGTTTGTGTTTTAATGATGATGCTGGATGTTTGCCATGCTGGGGTGGGCTCCCAGCGTGGCACAAGGATGGCTGGTGGGGTGTGTGCAGCCGATGGGGATTAGGAACCCCGTTAGTCTATAACACATTTTGCCATGCTGGGTGGGCTCCCAGCGTGCACCTGGATGCTTGGGGGTGGGGAGAGACAGTGAGCTGACGGGGACTGGGCACCCCCATCAGTGACAGCATGGGGGAGAGACACTGGAGCCAATGGGGGATTGGGCACCCCCCATCAGCCGTACAGTGTGGGGGAAGGGGAAGGCGCATGAGCATGCAGTGTGTGTGTGCGTGTGTGCACGCGTGTGTGTTTGGGGGGGGAGAGCTCTGCTCACTCAAGTGGAGCTCTCCCTTTCAACTGCATGCTACTGCATTTTCAGCTTGTCATAGACAACTGCAGCAGTGATTGGGGAACTGGGGCCGCACCTGCAAACACACTGACTGCATTGGAAGACAGGCTGACACACCTCCAAAAACTCAGATGATGGCACTATGTTTCGTGCACATGCGTGCAAGCAACATAAAAATGAGACACAGTGTAATTGCAGCTGACCTGTTCATAATTAGGATTTTTTCTTAGAGTGAAGTAACACATTTTTAACTTTGAAGTTAGCTGATTTTATGTATGAGTTATTGTGTGAATGTATTGTTATAATTATTTGTTTATTGTTTTTATTGTTAAGAAATGTATGTATGTACAATATGTGCATGCAATGTATGTCCTGTTACACAACCGGTCAGGCCTATACAATGGCCATTTGGCCCGGTGCCTTTACCTGGTAAACAAAAATGTAAAATAAAAAGATAAAAAGGATAACTGTGTGGATATTTCTGTTTTTAGTTAACAATAGCCATTAACATGTATTAACACATTGTGTGCCTCATCTACCTCTATGTCAGAATCGCTTAAGTGTCATATCTTTTAAATATTTGAAAAGTTATATTATCTTACAGTTTTTTTCATGTATAATTTTAACATAAAAATTGTTTTTATAGCTAAATTTTTTTCTGAGAAATGAGCATTTGTGAACAATTAATCATTCATAACCTCAAACAGAATTTTCATTTTTTCACCAAACCACCAACAGGACCTTTCATCCACAACATCTAACAAACATGCACGGTTTGTAACTTAACTCTGTATTTTTTTTTCTCTATCTGTTGGCAAAAAGTTTGGCTCAAACCATGCAAACATACATAAATCTATCACTCAAAAATTATTTCTATAAAACTTTCTACGTTAGTAGATTCCAGAACATAAATGATACATGCCAAATTAAATAGTACTAAGGTCTAAGATGGATACAGCCGGTTTGTCACAGACTATTTCCCAGAACTTAGTTCACACTGCTAACAGTTCTCTTACCCTTTCAGATGCCTGAATGGTCACCTTCCAATCCAATCCAATCCAATCCAACTTTATGTATAAAGTGCCTTTTGAAATCAAGGCACTGTACAGACACAGGCCACAGTATATAAAAACAACAGCAATATAAATTATTCAAACATTTTAGTCAGAGAAGGCTCGAGAAAATAAATGAGTTTTTAACATAATTTCAAAACTGCTGACAGTTAGGCATTCTCTTAATCAATGAGGAAGAGAATTCCACAAGGTTGATGCTGCAAATGAGAAAGCACGAACTACAGATGTTTTTATGCGAACCCTAGGAATCTCTAGCAATCCCTCATCGGCGGATCAGAGAGGATGATTGAGCAAGTAGGGAGTTAAGAGATCGTTCAGGTAATTGGGTCCCTGTTCATGTAGGGCTTTTAAGGTATGCAAGCATACCTTGTAGGTGATCAGCCACTGAACTGGCAGCCAGTGCAGCTCGTGCAGCACTGGCATAATGTATTGGGTCCTAGAAGTACTAGTTAACAGCCTGGCTGCAACATTCTGCACCAGCTGCAGGTGGCGGATATCAACCCCTGATAACCTTAGGTAGAGAGCATTGCAGTAGCCAAGACAGGTAGTAATGAAGGCATGGACCAATGTTGGAAGGTCACCTGGTGGAACCAGGTGTTTCACCTGGGTGATATTCCTCAGATGGTAAAATGAGGATTTAACCACAGCTGACACCTTAGTTTTTACACAGAAACACAGAAACACAGAATTTGACGGCAGATAAGGACCGCTTGGCCCACCCAGTCTGCCCATTTCCCTACCTACTGGATAAGCTGCAGATCCTAGTTAACCAGCAGCCTACTTCTTCCTACCCCCACCCCCCAGAATTGCCTTATGACTATCCCATGCATGCTTGAATTCCCCCACTGAGTTTGACTCCACAACCTCCTCCGGAAGGCCGTTCCATGCATCCACAACCCTCTCTGTGAAAAAATACTTCCTTAAATTACCTCTGAGCAGCCCCCCCATCTTCAAATTGTGCCCTCTTGTTCTTGCACGCATCTTTTTTTGAAAGATGCTACCCTCTTGGACTTTGTTGATTCCCTTGAGGTACTTGAAAGTTTCTATCATGTCCCCCCTCTCCCTCCTTTCTTCAAGGCTATACATATTAAGCTCCTTAAGTCTCTCTTCATACGACTTCCGATGCAGACCCAGCATCAAGTTGTCATCAAAAATAACATCTGGGGGGGGGCATGTCCAAGTGCAGGAGCAGAATGGCAGCTTGAATGAGGAGCTCCATCTACATCGCTGCTATTTTCCCTTTACACCCTATTAGACTGCCCAAAAACTTAACAATTTAACTCATTAACCTGTCCAGATGCCTGCACCAGCTAAATTTGTGAAGAAACAGTCCAAAATATCTTTTAATTCACCAGGATTGAGCCAAGAAGTTAAGGGCCTACCTCAGAGAAAAGCTCAAGATGAGCCCCAGCAAGGGCCTGCAGCAGAACAAGTCTCTCCTGCTCCAGGAACCTCCATGATGCTGGACAAACCCATTTCAGGTCTGATCGATGCTGTAGCTGAAGGTTATCAAAATTTAAAACGTCTTCTGAAGGATCTCAGATATGACCTTGGCACCCGCATGGAAGCGGGGTTTGAAAATGTAACAGCACAAATCCAGCACATGCAGCTGACTACCAATACTCTAGCAGAAACGGTGGAGACACAAGAATCCCATATAGGAGAACTGGAAAATTGAGTGGGGAATTAGGAAGACCTAACCTCTAGACATTCTACAGACCTCACAAAAGCCCTAAAAAACACTGAGCTTCTCAAGCAAATTTTGGATGATCATGAGAACCGGGAGCGCTGTTGCAACATAAGAATAATTGGGCTACTGGAGGGGCTTGAGGGAAGGGACTGTGCAGGATTCCTGCAATCTTGGTTCAGGAACACACTACAAATGCCACAGGATTCTACCTTAGAAATTCAGTGAGGTAATCGTTCACCAGGTCCCAGGCCTTCACCTGACCAGAGCCTCGCCATATCATAGTTAAATTTCTGAGGTATCAGGATAGGCTTTTAGTACTCGATGCAGCTCGGAAAAAGAGCATGATTATGACGCAACAGAACCAGGTCAGCTTGTTCCCCGACTACTCCAGAGTGCTACAACTGCAGAATTACAGAATTAGGCTTATACCGAAGTTAAAAAACTGCTGCACTCCATTTCTTGCCCCTTCACTTTGGCCTATCCAGCCAGGATCATAATCCAGCCTGTGGGAGGCCCACAGAAGACCTTTATTAGCCCAGACCTCGCATTGGACTACGCCAGAGAATTGGAATACCAGAAGAGAGGCTGATTGGCTTGCTCCATGTAAGCAGGATTAATATCAGGTACTGTAATTATCAGTAGTGGGTGATTCGGGAGTGGGGGGGGCATCTTTGCCATATTCCAGTCTATAACACCTTTGGAGGCCTATCAGGGCATGATCAGTGGGTACCCCCACCCTTCCCTTCTCCTCTCCCCCCATTGGCATCCTTGGCAGGACATTGCAGACTAATCTGTCTTGGGGACATTTTGACTGTGTCATTTTTTGAGAGATAGCTATGTGGAAAACAGGACTGGGCCTCTACTTATTCCAGAGTTATTCATTCACATGTGGAGGATGGCAGATGGCACAGCCATTCTTTCTAGACTTGGAGAAGTCTCATTTTGAAATCTGCATATTAATGTTTGAACTACTGTTGGTTATTTGGACTACTATTTTGGGGACTAGTACTATGTATGCCTATTTGGCTCTCCTTCGTGAGAGCTTACATGAAGCTGGGGGGGTGAAGAAATGATCCATTTTGGGACCTGCATATTTTCATTTAGTTAGTGGTTTAAACTAACTTGAATGCATTCATTCTGATTTTTGACATTTTTGCAGCAGGGATGCTTGGTGAAAGAGCTCACTGCAAAATTTACCTTTAGATCAATGGAGGTAAAGCAGTAACTACCATTTAGGTGGGGTGGTTAGTTCCCCATATCGCAGAATGGGACAGCCAACCCTGCAGAGCTCTGAAGGCAGCGCCCACTTCCCAAGAAATTTTTTAGGCAAGGAAGGGTCACTGGGAGGAGTGTTTCCCAAGCCCTCACCCCCACCCTCCTGATCCTTCTTATTGGACAGCAGGAGGAATATGATTTATTTTTTTTTCAAATTTAATTTTTATTGAATGCTTATAATAGCAGGCGATGGGGTGCTCTGTCCACGAAGAGTAGTGGAGGGAAACAGCAGACAACTTGTTACTGTTTGGGGGGGTTATGTTACTGTTGCATTGATGCTGTCTTTATTATGTGTGTTAGTTGGGAATCAACATGCTCTTAGGGGGAGGGGGAGTTCAATACAAACAAGTGGTTTCATGCCAAATATTGTTCTATGTTTGACACTTCAGGGATGTGGGGGGATGTGGGGTTTGTTAAGGAGGTTCTCTTTTTGTAGTTGGAGTTATTGTAAACTTAGCAGAACAAGCTTTGTTTTTCTTACAGATTTACAGTCGACATTTTGGGTTTATACTAAGCAACTATGTGCTTTTGGCTAATATTACTTTTTTATCATGTGACGTCAATGGTTTGTGAATAGTGGTTAAAAGAAAGTGAGTATGGACATACATTAAGAAACTTAAGGGAGACATAGTCTTTCTCCAGGAGATTCACTCTACCAAGGAGGAGGCTGGTTGCCCGGCAGAATCTTGGGGTGGTACATTTTTGGCAGCCCTCTTTACCTCCAAGGCTCGTGGTGCTGCTATATGGATTTGACCTGGTCTGCCCCATCGGGTGCTATCTTGGGTGGCTGTTCCCCAAGGCAGATATGTAATGACAGTGGTCTATTTTGGAGGATGGAAACTCACCTTGGTCTTAGTCTATGGACCCAATTATGACTCACCTGACTTTTTTACTCCTTTGGCGATCAGCCTCGCTCCCTACCAGGACTGCATATTCATGGGGGGGGGGATATGAATACATACTGGGATATCAAACTAGATCACTCTGGAACTCACCAGGGGGCCCCACCCCATGGTGCTTCTGCTCTGTGCAGGTTAGTAGAGGGTAGATCCCTTACTGAGGCTTGGCGTTTTAGCCATCCAGCTTCCTGGCAATATTTTTTTTTTCCCATGCTCATAGTGTCTATACCAGATCAGATTATATTTTTCTACCATCCTGCCTGGTGGTGGAGATAGCAGAAATGGAATACGGTCAATTGATGATCTCTGATCACATGCCCCTTAGAGTGGTGGTGTCCAAGAGAGTAGACTCACCCAGTATGACTCAGTAGCCCCTTGATCCTGCTCTATTTTCAGACCAACAATTTATTCAGCAGTTTAAAGACCACTTCAGGGAATTTGTCTCTTTGAACCCTCCTGAGGATATGAGTAGTGGGACAGTGTGGGACACTCTCAAAGCCTTCATTAGAGGCGCAACTTTTTCATACTCTTCCTTCCAAAAGAAAAATAATACAGACCAACAGCACCATTTAGAAAAGTCTATAAGCATACTGGAGTGGGATAATATGGTACAACAGACCCCAAAATCAATAGCACAGCTTAAGTCATTGAAAGGTACATTAAACCAGCTTTCCATAAGGAAGTTGGAGCGAGATTTGCTGTTAACAAAATATAATACCTACTTTGATGGGGATAAATCGGGGAAGTTGTTGTCTGGTATGGTGAAGCATAAGCGGGCAGAAAGAATGATATTAGGTAAATAAGATCCCAAAGGAGAGGTCACCTATGACCAAACTAAGACTAATGATGCCTTTCATACATACTATTCTACCCTGTATACCTCTGAGTCCCCATCTAGAGTAGACCCAGTTAACTTTTTGGGGAAGATCGACCTTCCCTGCCCTAGAGGATCAGGACAGGGAAACTCTGGGGACCCTGGTGGCCCTAGAGGAGTTACGTAAAGTGGTATGGGAGACTAAAAAAGGAGAAAGCCCCAGGCCTCGATGGACTTCCCTCAGAGCTGTATAAACTGACTTGTGACACTGTGGGCCCTCTGATGCTCCAGATGGTGTCTGATGCCTTGGAACAGGGGACCCTGCTGCCTTCTTAATATCTGGTCACCATTACTGTTCTGCCTAAACCTGGTAAAGACCCTCTTAAATGTACTTCATACTGACCCATTTGCCTTCTAAATGCTGATTATAAAATCATAGCCAAGTTAATGGCATCCAGGATTGAGGGGTTATTACCCCAACTGATACATCTGGACCAAGGAGGGTTTGTGAAAGGCAGGTAGGCAAAACACAATATAGGGCAGACCCCGAATATTACACATCATTGGCCTCAGGGTAGGGGGGGGCTACTAGCCCTTGATGCTGAAAAGGCATTTGACTGTGTTGAATGGCCCTTTATGCTTGCAGTTCTTGCAAAATTTGGTATGGGTCCCCAGATGTTGCGATGGGTTGGTACACTATGCCGTGATACCAAAGAACAAATACTTACAATGTGGTGTCAGCTTCCTTTTCCCCAACTAGGGAAACCAGGCAGGGTTTCCCCCTGTACCCACTTTTGTATGTCCTTACCACTGAAGCCTTGGTTTAGGCTATTAGGTCTACCTCATGTACCCAGGGCCTCGACATTGGGGGGGCATAACATTTCCCTTTTTGCTGATGATGTCCTACTTTTCCTATGATCCCCAGAGAACTCTCTTCCCTATTTATCTGAACTTTTTACCATATATGGAACACTCTCAGGGCATAAAATCAACTGGAGGAAGAGTGAGTGGATGCCTCGGGCAGGCCCTCGGGGTTCTGTTATACTTGCATTCCCTGTACCTACCAGATACTTAGGAGTTATGATCCCCCTTGCTATTTCCAAATTGGTGAAAATTAACATGAATTGTATTATTAAAACAGTTGAAGAGGATTGTATAGTTTGGACTGCCCTTTCCCTGACCCTCTTGGGGAGAGTTAACTAATTAAAATGTTGGTGGTGCCACAGTTCTTAGACTTTTCCCAGACAGTCCCCCACTGGATCATCCACAAATTTATAAAATAATTAGAAGGAACCATTACCCATCTCCTTTGGCAGGGTGGGAGACCAAGAATAAAAAAAGAGTTTTGTGGCACCCAGTTGGCAAAGGGGGTTTAGGTCTCCCTAGTGTTCAGTTTTATTACATGGCTGCACAGCTAGCTTTTGTGCAAGACATATTTAAAGAGGGGCTTAATAGACCTGCATTAGCGAGTTTAGAAACAAGTCGTTTTACCCCACCCCCGTACTATGATGTCTTGGTTGGAGGTAGGAGATTGTCCCTGCCTATTAAATGAGACAACCCATGTACTAGAGCTACTTGGAGGGTGTGGCATAAGGCACATAAGGTATTGGAGTGTTGGACACAGTCAGTTTTTAGAGACACTCCCTTTCTGACTCTTTTGCTGAACAGGTAGGGGGGTGCCTGGGGATAAGAACATTTTTAAAACTTGGTATACTCGGGGATTAAAGTCCCTAGGCCAATTGTGGATGGGGGATGAGGTGTTATCCTTTCCCTCCCTTATTAGAAAATACAGTATTCATGCCTCACATTATTTTGTTTACCTGCACCTACAGACAATTATATCCCAGCTGGAGATTCAGCTGCTGGAAGGCCAACTGAGATGCAGATCACCATTGGAAGAGGTATTTGTAGGGCAGGCTATGGACAAGGCTTTTAGACCCCTTAGAAAATGTTACAGACTGGTGCTTGGGGCACTCCCTGACTCTTTAACAAAAATAAAAGCCCAGTGGGAATTGGATATAATTCTGGAGGACCTTACGGGGGTAGATTGGTTGACCATTCTTAAGAACATAGGGAAATGCTTAATCAACAATAGGCTGTGAGCAGTCCAGTACAATGTTCTCTTCAGAGCCAACTTCACCCCATGTCTGGCTCACAGGATAGAGCCATCAGTGTCGCTTCTGTGCCTAAAATGTAAAATTCATGATGCCACTCTTTATTATCTGATTTGGGAGTGCCCAAAAGTGCAACTGTTCTGGGCAGGTGTCCAACAGCTTTTAACTTTGATTTTGCAATACCCAGTAATGTTAGATCCAGCTGAAATTTATTTGGTCCTGCCTCTAGGAGACCGGGGAAGAAACCCAGCATTTTCTACTGACCTGTGGAGATTAGAAAATGTGGTAGCACTTAGATTATTAGCACAGTATTGGACAGCATCAGAAATGCCATCTGTTTCAGAATGGGTGAGTTCACTTATGGAATGTATGAAGCTAGAAAGAACTCAATATTTCATCAGGTGCCAAACAGCACAATATTACCAGATGTGGTCTATAGTAGAGGATGCCATAGTGCAACCCTGGTTTCCCTTATTTTAAAATTAATACCTGCTTCTTCTGTGTGGTGAACTTTCTATCTTCAAGGTATACCACTGTCTTACAATGTTCATTTAAGTGCAGTCTCTAGAGGGTGCACTTCATAGTGAGTCCCCTTGAGAGGGATTATCCACTGTTAAGTTATGCTACTATTGATGTGTATACTTACAGCTGTATTGTGACTATGTAATGATTTACCACTGAGATGGCACTTTGTTTTACCTGATATGTTGGACGTGTAACCAGCTCTCCGCTCTTTTAAAGTATACAAACAAAAAAAAATAACACCCAGGTTATGCACCCGGTCTGAGCTAGTGAGCTGGACACCATCAAGCCATAGGTCCGACATGTACCCAGCCCCAAAACCCACCCCTGGGTGATTTGGGTCCACAATCAAGACTTCAGTCTTGTCCAGATTACAATCTCAGCCAACTGAAGCTCATCCAATCTTTGATCTCGGAGAGGCAACTATTTATCACACAGATCACATCAACCTGTCCAGGCACAAAGGACATATACAGCTGAGTATCATCTGCATAGCAGTGAAAATTCAATCTGTATCATCTGATGATATCTCCCAATGGCAGCATATACACTACGAACAGCATGGGCACCAATATGGAGCCCTGTGGTACTCCACAAGACAGCTGGGAGGCGTCAGAGGAATAAATTCTGGTGACAACCCTCTGGGACCTGCCTATGAGGAAAGATTAGAACTATTCAAGGACTGTACTTGACAGTCCACAAAGGAACTGCAGGGTCTCCAAAAGCACCCCATGGTCCACAGAGTCAAAGGCTGCTGAGAGATCAAGAAGAGCCATGATGGTACAAGCCTTTCCATCTCTCACCATCAGGAGGTCATTTAGTACCCAAACAAGGGCAGTCTCTGTGCTATGCCTCTTACTAAAACTAGACTGAAGAGCTTCATAGACATTATGAGTTACAAGGTGATTGTCCAGCTGCAATGCAACCACCTTCTCAATAATCTTCCCTACAAAGGGAAGGTTAGAGACAAGTCAGTAGTTAGCTGGGTTGTTGGGATCCAAGGAGGGTTTTTTAAGGAGTGGTCAAATGACCGCCTCCTTTAGGGGGTCTGGAAAGACTCTCCTGTCCAAGGATCACCATACAATTTCAGCTAGGATTGGGTAAATAACATCTACACATCCCACTAAATAGGGCAGTAGGGCCCAGATCCAAACTACAACAGGTTGTGCTCCGTCTGGACAATCTTCACAATGTCCATGAGTTCCAGTCAGTCAAAATCCATCCAGATAAACTGAGTGCTCACTACATCCCATCGACCTCTGGAATCCTTCATGGAGGGTGCCAGGCTGATTCCTGCCCTGATGTTGGCAACCTTATCTGTGAAGAACCGAGCTTGCTCATCACACTTAATTTGTGAAAAAGCTCTTCCAGACTGAAGACAGACTGGATTGCACAGTCTGTCAATGGTTCAGAAGAACTGAGCCAGTCGATTCTGCACAGCAAAAATCTCTCTGGACAGGAACTCTGCCTTCTTACCATTGATTTCTGATTGATAGGCCTCATAATGTTCCATCAATCTAAGCCTGTCAGCATCAAGGCTGGACTTCCACCATGCTGTCTCCAGCCTTTGACCAACCTGCCTCAACTCCTTCAAGGATCCATCACATCACGGGGATCTTGGGTGAAGATTGAGTGGTTGAACATGAACAGGAGCAATCAAGTCCAGGGCATCTCCCACCACCCAGCTTGACTGTCACTCCAGTTATCTTTGGGTCACCATGGACACTGCTCACACAGCTCACTGACCTTTTCCAAAGGGGAATGATCCACCCATTTAGTTACAGCTAAGAACAATTTGCTTTAGATAGCTTAATAGTCTGCCTCTTCAGAAAAGCATCACAGACTCATCAATTACCCCAGGTTATGTATACCTTAAAAACTCAGTCACAGAAAGCATGAAGTATATAAAAAATAAAATGTAGTACTCCACATTTGGTATAGGATTACACACACTAAAGACTATGGGAAATACAATACACTACAGAAATAAAACATAAAACATTTGAACAAGTCAGAGATCACACAGGATAATACTCACTGAGCTCTAACAAAATTTCTGAGCATAAATAGAAGCTTACCAGCAATTGGGATCTAGTGAGTCTTGAAGGACTTGGACAGTGATGGAGAGGTTTCATGGATCTGAAGTAAGACTGAGTTACTCAGAGTAGAACAATACAGAAATGCCTTTCTCAAGCTGGCCCACTTGCCTGCACCAGCAGCCTTGTCTCTCTCTGACATCACAGTACTGCACTCTATAAGAAAAGCACAGCCACAACAGACAAAAGCATAGCCAATTCAAGTAATGAAATGTTTATCAGTGATAAAAGACTTACAAAACAAGGCCCCTTCCAGAAATGTCTGGTAATTTGAGTCACTTTTTGTCACTGGTATACTGTTTAAGCATTTAAATTGGTTATGCCTTTGTATAGTATGTTGTGTTGACACTTTTCTTACAGAGCTCAACGCTGTTTTCTAGTATAAGCACACCATCGAGTTCAGCTGCTCCTATCCTTTCCTTTAGAAGAAGCACCCAATTGAGTTGAGCTGCTTCTATTGTCTCCTCTCCCTGACATCACACCCTGGACATTTCTTTTGAACTGAGGGGGACCTCCTCCACAACCCAACCAATGCCAACTCATTTAGCAGTGTCAGTGGCTCAGCAGGTAGCACACTCGCCTCTGAGGCTAGGAGATCAGAAGGCTGTGGGTTCTATCCCCATACCATGCACTTGGGTTAATATCCCAATACTGACACTGTAGTGCAGCATGAGGGGAGTGCTGCACTCCTGAGGTGCCGTCTTTCAGATAAGACATTAAACCGAGCTCCCATCTGCCTGTTCTGGTGGTAGTTGAGGTGGATGTTAAAGATCCCATGGCACTTCTCAAAAAAAGCAGGGGAATTTCCCTGGTGCAATGGCCAAATTTCCTCCATTCATAAAAAATACCACCAACAGCTTCATCTGGTTCAAGGTCAGTTGGCATTCATCTGTATCCCCTTCCCTGGGTCGTGCCTGAAAATAGGCAGGATTTGTCTAGTGCACATATCTGGTCAACAAAAACTAAATAAAAATAAATATATTGCGGAAACTTGCTTGTCCTGTGGGTTCATTTGCATGATTAGGTAGATGGCAATCACCATTTGCAAATGCTAACAGCTCATTTGCTCCTACAATCCCAAGTGTTCCTACTGGTCACATACCTCATATGGCAAGAAGGGGGTTGGGGTTTGTGAGGAACATATGGGATAGTCATTGACTTCTTCCACTAGTGTATTGGAACATGCTTTCAGCACTCACCATGTGCCTCAAGCATGTTTTAATACACAGTACCTGTAGTTTATTCCTGGCAGTAATTTGCTCATAGATCAATATTAAAGCAGATGTAGTCAGCCCAGTGGCACTGAGGGCTGAGGTGCTGTATAGTGCTATACCTTGTGTCATGCTGGTAACCTGGGTTTGGGAATGAGCTTAGATTGCTGGGGTTAGCCGGAGGAGGGCTAGGATAGGATTGAGTGGCTCCCTGGCAGGTCTCCTCTCCATGACTGGGATGGAGAGCCTTCCAAGCTCTCAGCTGGCTCCAGGTTGAGGCCAGGTTGCAGAGTTAGTTATTCAGGGGGCTGATGGAATATCACGAGGGTCTTAAGACCTGTATCTCCAAAGAGCATCCATGCCTCTATGTGCATGTGCCTTCCCTATTTCCACAGCTCTGGGAATACAGGGCAGAAGAATTGGAAGAAAAATGGAGGACCTTGGCTCTATGAAGCCTTGCATGAGGTGCTGCAGCCTGCCCTACCACTTCAGATCCCAAGGACAATTCTAGATATCAAGCTCTGGGGGTGGCCCTCCTCTTTCCTGACCCCGCCACAAGTGTCAATTTATGGGGGAACCCAGCCATGGACAGTAAAGGGAGGTACAGTACAGCTGACAGCACTGAGGGATAAGTCTGATTAGCCACCCAATCTGACCGAAGGAGGACAAAAACCTTTACAAAAAAACTTATCAGGTTCAAATCCAGGGTTTGGATATCCTGGCCTATTACATGTGTTTCAAATTTTCTCAGAAATAGCAAGCTTTCATTAATTAATATTGAGTGCTATACAGTTCCTGTGCAGTATTGGAACTCTTTATCCTGGATCCACCTACCTATATACAGTATTATAAAAGCAATCTTTTGTCGTGGTGCGTTTAGAAATGTGTACTGTATATCCATTTTTGGCTGAATATTTGTGCAGAAAATTGCAGCATATTCTTGTAAATCAAGATCTGCAGTGCATTTGCATCTGCAGTCACCCTTTTTCAAATCAAGTTTCTTTAATTTAACTTTGCATTTACTTTTTGACTGGCATTTTCTAATGAAGCTTTGAACAGTAATCCTTGCTAGTCCTGCCATTTCTAGTTCCTGTGATAGGGTGGGACTCTGGAAAGGAAACTCTGTGTTGACCCTTACCCTGCATAAGCAGCTCATGTACTGGGCATATGCTGCAGAATGGCAGCAGGTTAGAGAGCAGCAAGAAGTAGAAATAATGATGCACAAGTCACCAAATTAATATAGGCAACAGTCCACTACAGATATTAACTGTGGTTTAATAGTGCTGACATAGACTGTGACTGAAGTTTACATCATGCCGCCACATTGATGACTCTGCTGTATTTTTTGAATCACAAATTTGTAAAAGCAGTGCCATACTAATGACTCACTTTAAGTTAACTTGGAATCTGTCATGCATGTTCATGGACTGTTAAGAGACGTATATTACGTAAATACTAATTCAACAGAAGTGTGATGTTAGCTGTCAGAGAAACTAGGATATTTTAAGAGCTCTATATATTCTATATCACTGCACACCATGTGTCATAAAGTGTAATAGTTATAATTACACAGAAAGTCTTATCCTGGTTTCATATCTGCTACATGCACATTTCAGAACAAAATCCTCTGCCATAACTAGAATATTAAAGATTTAAATATTTATATCAGTTATCGTATGATTTTCATCTACTGACAATTGGGAGATGAGTTTAATTTCAATACAAAGCACAATGTAAATTGCTCACATCCGTGTGAAAATAATATTGGCATTTCTAAACAAGTCATTAAAACCAAGGAAATGGGACATTAGGCTTGATGTGAGGAATTTTGTAGTTTTGTATGCAAGCTACATTGTTTCTGGGGTTAAAGCTATTACATTAAGCTGGGTATATAGCCATCACCCCAGCATGGGGTTAAAGCTATTACATTTAGCTGGGAATATAGGCAGCACTGTCACATACTCTTTAAAACCCCACAACATGGTTTCATGGCAGGTAATTACATTTCAGTGTTTCCAGATGGCCTTTTCAAACAAGAGCAATACATGGCTTGTTTTACTTTAACATTCTTACACCCAAACATTGCATTTCATAGAAAAGCCTATTCAGTATAATTTATTTTACTTGTCATCTCTCATGCAAATGTAAACACTACAGAAAACAACAACATCAGATTGCACAATTAACAAAATAAAGCTGGGAATGCATTATTTAACAAACAAAATATGAACACTACTATAACTAGGGTATGACAAGTAGGGTACACCAAAAGTAGATTTTTCCACTGTTTCACCTGACCAATCTTGTGTAGAAGGTATTGTGAAACTCAAGCAGAGTGTTATGCACCCACAACTAAAAAAAGCATAAAAAAACAATGCTACAGGACGTTGTATTACTGACCTTTATTGGATGTGCAAAAAAATATCAACTATTTGAAACAGGTAGATTGGCCAGACATGAGACTGTGATGTATGCAGACACTTGCAAGAAAAAGGCATCAGTGAACATCACAAATGCCTAACATTTTGCTCAGTCAGTGCTGAACTTCATCAGATGATGCACCTACTCTCTGCTCTCCTAATTTTTATAGTTCACAACTTAAAGGGTCCATATACCTAAAGTGCAAATTTGATTAACATTTATATGAAGTTAAGATAGTGAACTACATGTACTGAGTATCAGATTACACAATGGTGAATAAAACAATGGCTTCACAATGAGTCCAGACACTTTAAAAAGGTTTATTTATTCATTTATTTATTTATTTGTTCCTTTAAAATGTGGTAACCAGGAGAGGCAAACTGGCCAATGTTCATTTCTAGGTGTGACCCAGGGGAAAGGGGAAGAGGCAAATCACAATTAAAAACAAGATACAGCCAGTCAGGTGATCTGGTTACATGAGGACAACATAAAGAGCATACATTGATTGCAGTAAAGACAAAATGGCAAAATACTGTATATGGATGAGAAATTAATTAGCATACAAATCACCTGAGCAAACTGGATAAACTCAGAAAGTGCATAGTGCCAGACTGAAGGGAGGTAAAGTTTTTGCTGAAAGAAGGGGTCAGTACAGATTGATACACTAAACAAGGTTGCTGTAACTATGTCGTTAGGAAGGACAGAGAGGAATGGGATTGTCAAGAGCCAGCCAGAGGTAAGGGAGGATTCAGGAAGAAAGTTGTCAGGAGCAGGGGGAAGTGGGAAGAGTTTTAGCTGGCACCTAATGGAGGGAAGGGAGAGGGAGAAACAGATTTATGAGAGTAGCTGGTTCCAGAGGGAAAGAAAGGTGGCATGAGAAAGCAGATTTCCTGTTGGAGCAGTGTGGTGGGGAAGGGAGAAGATGCACAGGTTCCATGAGTGCAGGGAGTAGGAGGAGGAATGGATGAGGAACAAGAGATGGGATAGGTATGAGGAGAGTGACCAAAACCAGGATTTTAATATCAGGGAAATATGGTGGGATGTGGGATTGGTGATGGGAAGGGACAGGGAGGATGGATAGGGAGGAGTAAAAGGAGCTTTGGTGGGTGTGGTGTGATAGTGCAGTACCTTATTGTTTCAGTCACATTTCATATCATTTTATGTATATAATACACCAGGGTAGCCCATGAAAAGACAGATCAAGTTGCAAGGGAGCATGGGTACAGAGTACATGGACCCTAGAATGTTGTGGTTTCTTGTTACTAGGCAGAGAAGCTGTTTGCTGCTAGTCAGGGACAACGGTTTGATTAAACCATTTAACATGGAAAAAAAGTGCTAATTAAGCAGGGCTGGAAGGCCTGGCATACATTTGTGTCTGAATAGCCCTCAGCATCTAGTGGTGCAATTTCATCTGTGTTCCTTTTGTCTCTGCAAGTCTACCCTGAGCTAATCTAGTTACAGCTAAATGGACTAGCATTTTAAGTAAACGATTGTACTGAGTGTAGTTTAATTACAGCCATTTCAAAGGGAGGGAGGCTGGACTGTCTTCTAAAATGCTAGTTTAGACAAGCTGACCTCTGAGACCTTTTTCTCTCACATTCAGAGATGAACATTTGTTGTTTGTAATACAATACTAAAAGCTGATTGGTTACATAGCCATTGAGACGTAATGCTAGCCAATTGCGGAGCAAGTCAATATTCACTGGACCTGCCCTTTGTCAAGCCCATATAACAAGGGTGCAAGACTGTATCAAGGCCTTTTGCCCTTCTACTTCTGTCTGCTTCCTGTTGCCATTTTACCGTTTGACTTTGGTGACATAACATTGTGCTTGGTGACATAACATTGCACTTGGGACCCTGTTGCTGTTTGTTGCTAACATTTTATTGCTTTATTTTTCTCTGATTCACATTGCTGTTGCTGGGTATACCGTCTGCTGCATTATTACAAGGTGTGCCTACAAGTGCGTGCTAATAGATTACTGCTGTAAACTTCTGATTCAAATTGTCTTTTGCAAGGTATGTCTTCTGTTACTGCTTTATTTTTCTCTGTAGCAAAGTGCTTCTTATAGGGTATATCTTCTGAGAAATTGTTGCAGGTGGTGCTTACATTTTTGTGACTTTTTGTCATTAGGCTAAGCAAAATTACTGTTTGCCCCTATTTTATGTATTTATTTTTTGCTGAAAAGGTTGTTTTTTTTGTCTCAGAGGTGTTGCAGTCTCCTTCTCACATTTAAGACAGGGAGAGTGAGAAAGCAGCCACAGCTTCCTTGAATCAAGGTTATTTTGTAGACTACACTGAACTGAATTATTACTTTTTGGACCTGAGTAAGTAACTAGTATTGATTCTGTTTTTGTGGTGGACTTTTCTTAGCTTTAACTTTAATTTGCCAGGGAGGAACTGCAGCTGGGAGATATTTGCAGTCAGTTGTGACTAAACCTGTTACTTAGCCTTTGTGAAATAGGTGTCTGAAAGGAAGGAAGGCCCTCCCCGGGGTAGAGGGTAAGAGTTGTAGGTGATTGTTTTGGACAGCATAGGTTTACTCCCACCCACCCTTCCCTCCACCCCACCTGCCCCAAGCGCATAACTCCTTTATAGCAGGATCTGACATCACTCCTCAAAACTGCTAACAACATACACCAACATACACCTGTTCATATCCTTAAAGGTATAGCACACTGAATAGGGGGTAGAGACACTCACAAGCATGCACACACTAAAACAAGAACAAAAAACCAAAAAGAATCTGTAACTGGAAGGGACACAGACATGTGGGGAGTGGTGAAATGCACTGGCTGTGGAGCAGCAGTCTTCCGGGAGACATTCTGGAAACTGCATTACTGCCCTATTTTCAGGCACCTCTCTGGTCTGAGGGAGGAGGTTGTTCATCTCCATGCTGACCTGGCAAGGATTCGGGAAATCTGCTCCCCCACCCAGGGACCACCCAGGCCACTGCCACTACCTCAGAGGTTGCTAAGAAAGAGGAGTAGTTGTACCACGGTGGGCTCAGGGAGGGTGAGGGTGGTGGAACAGAGGCACATCCCTCCAGTTGTGCTTCTCCACAATCCATTCATCAGTCTGGCAAAGCATGGTTCCTCTATGGAGGCATCTGCAGTGGAGACCAAGGAGGATGCTGGGAAAGTTCACAATGGAGACCCACAGGAGGGTGGCCCAGGACCCCACAGGGGAAGGAAACAACTCCTGGGGGGGGACTCAATTGTTAGAGGGGTAGAACTGGGGGGGAAGGGAAAGGGATGTAAGGTTCCTGCCCAGCACCAAGGCTTGGAGGGATAGGAAACAAATCTTCAGGATCATGGGAGTAGCAGCAAGGGGGAGGGAGCTGGATGTCATTATCCACCTAGGAACAAATGACCTGGCTGAGAATGGGATCAAAGCAGTGCAACAGGAGTTTGTGGAGTTGTGGAGGGGCCTTAGACAAGTAGCACACACGGTAACTTTCTCAGAAGTGCTACCTGTCTATGGCATGGATGAGGCTAGGGCACTCTGTACCATGGGATTCAATGACTGGTTGAAAAGCTGGTGCAGAGCTCAGGGATTTGGCTTCATTGGGGACTGGGGCTCCACCTGGAGTTATGCAAGCCTATACAGGCATGATGGTCTGCATCTATCCTGGAAGAGAACCAGGATCCTAGGTGATAGGTTTAAATGCTTCAGTGGCAAGCATTTAAACTGGCTAAGGGGGGAGGCACTGAAGAAGAGAAGGGAAATCCTACCCCCCACAAAAAATCAGGGTAATTAGTGAGGTAAACACCAATATAGAGCAGTTGATAGGGAGAAGGGCAGGGGTAAATGGAGAAAAAGACAAAGGCAGAAGGGACAGGGATGGGGCAAAAAGAAATAAAGCAATAAAAAATGGAGGGTAATGAGTACCAATGCCCTAGTCTAGGTAAAAGCTTCCTGAAATGGTGGCCTTGATGGAAGAGGATGCCTGGATATTGTGGCAGTCACAGAAACATGTTACACAGAGAACCATGACTGGGATGTCAACAAACCAGGGTACACAATCTACAGGAGGGACAGGGAGGGAAGAAGTGGAGGAGGAGTAGCTCTCTATGTAAGGGAAGGGATAAAAGCAACAGAACTAAAGGGTAAACAGGGAGGAGAGGAGGCACTGCGGGTCACCCTGGAGACTGGAAATGGCTCCACAATCTAAACAGGGGTTGTATACAGACCCCTGTCTCAGGGGGAGGAAATGGACAAGGAAATGATAGAAGGCATCTGTGGGATGGAAGAGAAAGGGGAGATATTGCTGATGGAGGACCTGAATATGCTAGATGTTGATTGGAGCACCTTTGCTGCAGCCACATCCAAAAGCAGGGCCATTGTTGATGCCTTGAAGAGGGCATGCCTCAGACAGCTTTTTGGAACCCACTCAGGAGAGAGCAATCTTAGACCTGGTACTCTCAAATTTTTTTTTTTAACCAATTATTTTACCAGGTGAGACACACTAAGCTGAAAGCTTGTTTGCAGGTGCAACCTGGGAGCACAGGAAGTTAAGTGACTTGCTCAGGGTCACACAGTATGCACCTAGAGGGCTGTGGGATTCAAACCCAGGTCTCCAGAGTTGCAGCTCAGAGCCTTAACCCACTGTGCCATACTGCCTCCACAAATGGGGATGAAGAAAGGATCTCTGATCTTGAAGTGGGTAGCCATCTGGGAACAAGCAACCACCAAACAGTGTGGTTCACGATAAACTTAGCTGTAGAGTCAAGCCACACAAAAGTGAAGGTACTGGACTTCAGGAGGGCTGATTTTGTCAAAATGGGAGAGCACCTCAGAAAAGCACTAGCACACAGGCAAGAAGGCGAGTGGAGCAACAATGGGGAAAGATCAAAACCGTCATCACAGAGGCAACAAGTCTTTGTGTGAAGCAAAAAAAAACAAATCAAAATGAAAGAAAAAAACACTATGGTTCTCAAAAGAAGTGGTGGGGAAGGTAAGGGAAAAAGATAGCATTCAAGAAGTATAAGGAAACACAGAAGGAGCAGGACAGAGAACTGTACCAGTTAAAGCAGAAGGAAGCAGGTAAGGCAGCCAGAATAGCAAAGGCCCAAACCAAGGAAAAGATAGACAACTCAGTTAAGAAGGGGGATAAAACCTTTTATAGGTACATTAGCGAACAAAGAAAGACTAAGACAGGGATATTGAGGCTGAACAAAGAGGAAGGTGGTTGGGCAGAGAGTGACAGTGAAAAAGCAGGGATACTGAATGAAAACTTCTGTTCAGTATTCACAATGGAAAGGCAGGGGGAAATACCTAATCCAGTAAATAGAAGCACTCTGGATAGGGGAGTTGATATTAGTCCTTTCACAGAAAAAAAGGGTTCTGAAAGAACTCTTACAACTGAAGGTGGATAAAGCAATGGGGCATGATGGGATTCACCCCAGAATTTTAAAAGAACTAAGGGAAAAACTAGTAACACCACTGACTACCCTTTTTAATAAATCATGGGAGGATGGGAAGGTACCTGAGGACTGGAGAAGTGTGGATGTGATTTCCCTTCACAAAAGTGGGAGCAAGACAGAGGCAGGAAACTACAGACCAGTCAGTTTGACCTCAGTGGTAGGGAAAATGATGGAATCACTTCTGAAGTAAAGAATTGTTGAGTACCTAGAGGCCAGTGGGGCACAGGACCCAAGGCAGCATGGATTCACAGCAGGAAGGTCATGTCAGACAAATCTAATTGATTTCTTTGACTGGGTGACCAAAGCAGTAGACCAGGGAGGGGCTGTGGACATGGCCTACCTAGACTTTAGCAAGGCATTTGACACAGTCCCACACAAAAGATTAATAAACAAATTAGCCAGCCTGGGAGTGTGTCCTATGGTGGTAGCCTGGGTGAAACACTGGTTGGACAATAGGACACAGCAGATAATAGTAAATTGAGTCCACAGTGAAGAAAGGAGGGTTACTAGTGGGGTACCGCAGGGTTCAGTACTGGGGCCAGTCCTTTTTAATGTCTTTATAAGTGGCATTGCAAAGGGACTGGAAGGGAAAGTATGTCTCTTTGCAGATGACACAAAGATCTGCAACAGGGTTGATACACAAGGTGGGGTGGAAAGGATGAAAAGAGACTTGGCAAGGTTTGAGGAATGGTCAAATGTATGGCAGCTTAGATTCAATGCAAAGAAGTGCAAAGTAATGCACCTGGGAAACAAAAACCCAGGGGAAGCGTACACAATGGGGGTGAGATACTGACAACAAAAATGAAAAGGGACCTGGGGGTAGTCATATCAGGCAAACTAAAGGTGGACCAGCAATGTGAGAAGGCAGTAAGGAGGGCTCTGGGATATTGGGATGCATAGGGAAAGGCATCACCAGTGGAAAACAGGAAGTTGTTGGCCCTCTGTACAGACAGTTGGCAAGACCACATCTGGAGTACTGTATACAGTTCTTGAGACCCCATCTCCGCAAAGACATAGACAGGGTGGAGGCTGTCCAGAGGAGGGCAACCAAAATGATGCAGGGTCTGCATCAGAAGACATATGAAGATAGACCAAAGGAACTAATGATTTATAGTCTCAATTAAAGGAGGGAGAGGGGGGACATGATAGAAACTTTCAAATATCTCAAAGGAATCAACAAAGTCCAAGAGGGTAGCATTTTTCAGAAAAAGAGATGTGCAAAAACAAGGGTGCACAATTTGAAGATAGAGGGGGGATGGCTCAGAGGTAATGTGAGGAAGTATTTCTTCACAGAGAGGGTTGTGGATACATGGAACAGCCTTCCTGAGGAGGTTGAAGAGTCAAAAACAGTGGGGGGACTTCAAGAATGCATGGGACAGACATAAAGCAATTCTAGTGGGGGTTAGGAGGAAGTAGGCTGTTGGTTAACTAGGATCTGCAGCTTATCTGTTAGGTAGGGAAATGGGCAGACTAGGTGGGCAAAGCAGTCCTTATCTGCCTTCAAATTCTATGTTTCTATGTTTCTATCTTGTTGAAACAGCAGAAGCATTTTGTTTTCAAGAATTCTCCTGGACCAAGAGCCAAGATTTGCAACTCTTTTTCTAAGGACACTTTGCACTTTAAATTCAGCAACCAAGGACTTGAGGTAGAACTTTAAAACCAGAACTTCACAGTTTAGGTTTTACTGTATATATCCATTTTCTTTTCCATATCCTGTAACCAATGTCTAAAATCATTTGTCCTTAATTTAGTTGTTTAGCCAGAAGTAGCACACTAAGCTGAAAGCTTTTTTACAGGAGTGATCTGGGAGCACAGGGAAGTTAAGTGACTTGCTCAGGGTCACACAGTATGCAAGTGGAAGCTGTGGGATTCAAACCCAGTTCTGGTCTGCTGGATGTCACCAGATTTGCAGCTTAGAGCCTTAAACCTCTGTGCTATACTGCCTCCTTAAGTTATGTACTGTTCTTTTAGTAATTAATTAGTAAAGTATTTGACTTACTTTAAGGTAATTCTGCCAGTGTCATTTGTGTGTGTTGCTTGGAAAGGATTGTTCAAACTATACTGTGCCTGTTTGACTTCTAAGGGCCAGACACTACCAAAGTAAAGTACCACAAGGGACTCTGTGGATGAAAGGAGGGGGAAGAGTATGAAAGGTCTCAGGAGGGGTCTGTGAGGGTTTAAACCAGTCTCTGAACTTCTGGGGAAAGATACATATAGAGTGTTATAGGACATCCCCTGAATGCCTATACACACATGTGGCTTTCTGGTTCATTGTGCAGTGTCCAAGAAGGATCTCTCCCAGGAACACAGACTTGAGACTGTATTCTGCACCCCCTCACCCAGAAAAAGGTTGCCCAGGATCCTCTGGAGTATGTTCAGTTGTGAGACAGTGAGCGTACTAAACAAACAGAGGAGCGGTATCCCTGACTTTGATCCCAAAGATATTCACTGTAACTCAGGGAATTCCAGCCCCACAGGAGTGGGATTATGGCAGTGGATATGAGAGGGTAAGTTGGAAGCAAAGTGGGAGAAGGCATTGCAGAGGGTGTCCAGTTTGGCAAGAGAGGTTGATGGGGTGGTGCCATAAACCACAATCTGCATAGTCAGAAGAGGGAAGAACCATTTTGGTCACCAGCACCTGGTGGACCTGGGGAGAAAGGAAGTCCTTGCTGTGGTACAGGATGCCAAGTTTGGGATGGAGTTGGGCATGGATGCCATCAATGTGGGTAGAGAAGTCAAGCCTGCTATTTAACCACATACCAAGGTACTTGAAAGTTGAGACTACTTCAAGCAGTGTATCATCCAGTGTGGAAAAGACAAGGATGGGGCAAACCAGGCCAGCTTGTAGCTGGCACCAAAGGTTATAGACACACTTTTGTTTTATGTGTTGACCCAAAGATGCTTTTGCTGGAACCAGTTCAGAACATTGTGAATGTCTTGCTGGTGCGAGACTTCCAGAGACACAGTTGAAGTACTGGAGGTGTAGTGGACTGTGTCATCTGCATGCATGTGAATATAGCAGTTGGCACAAGCAGAAAGGAGGCTGTTTAGGAAGATGGAGAATGAGGCTAGAGCCAGAATAGAGCTCTGTGAGACCCCAGCATGGATTGGGAGGGGTGGGGAGATGGTCCCACCTATCTGTGCTAACTGTTGACATTGTTGTGGTACAACGTAGTGTTAACGTAGATTGTTAATAATGTAATAAATGTTCCTGCAACTAATCTAAGGTATCTCAATCCTCTACCAATTTATGATTGACGCAGCACTTGTCTCACCACATGCCCTCCTGGCTGCACTTGGTCATGGCAAGGCCTCCACAGCCTACCCTTAACACCAACCTATTGCTATACAATTTCCCCTGACCATCCACCTCCCTCCTACCTGATGACAAGGCTCCTAGGGGCTGCACTACTCTCTGCCTTTACAACTGTGCTCATGTAACTCACCGTTCTAACCTGTAATCCACAATGTCTTTGTATACATGTCTAAACAGGGTGTTGTTTTTTATGTTTTTTTCTATAATTACTACTTTTTACCTTGTCTAATTCAGTTCTATGTGACAAGGGTGACTGAATGTCAGTGACTGGTCATAAGGGCACACAACCACAAGGGCGACTGAAAAATAGTATGTTAATTAATGCGGGGGGCTTTGCCCCTCGCACCCACCCTCGTGGGGTAGGATTCCTACTCCAGGGGGGGTGCAACTCGAGGAAAGTGGTGAAATCCAAGGTCACCCACATCGTCGGAGCCATTGTGCAGTCACCCTTATGGCCAGTCGCCGACATTCTGTCACCCACATCACAGGCTACCTCTAATTCACTGACGTGGAACCTTTGTAAAAGAGCTTGTGCTCAAAGGTATCTTCCGAATCAATAAAATTGAATTGAATTGAATTAATATTCATAATGTAATCTTCACAATTAATTACAGTCTTCTCAAAAATGACATATCAAGCTCCTGGTAAGGAGTATGTTTTAGTGACTGTAACAATAAATGTACACGTTTAGTATTATTTACTGTTGCCTAAAACCCTTTATTTTATTTATTTATTTTTTTGTTTTCAATTTAAATCCAGAACTGGGTGTTAGAGAGAGGTTTATGTTTTGTCCCCCTCCATCTCTGAGTGGAAGTAATGAATAAATGATTGGATGGCCTCAAACTGGCTATGTCTCAGTCTGGGTAAGATGGAGCTCATGATTGTCGAGCCAGACAAGCAAGGCCCAGTGATGATGAGCAGATTGACTTTACTTCCTTCATTGGTTGGTCAACCACTCAGAACTGCAGATGTGTTTAAGAATCTTTGGATCATTCTGGACTGCAAGCTAACACTCAACTGGTGTCATCCATGGACTGGATTGACTGTTAGCATCCTCACAACATCACAGGGATTAAACTACATGTAGCCCATGCTGACCTGGTGATGTAAGTTCATGCCTTTGTTGCGCCACTTTTCAATGCTTTATACCAAGGGCTATCTTGAGGTTTGTTGCAACACTTGCAGCTAATCCAGAATACTGCACCCCGGCTGAGTGTGGGCTCCTGTCATAGGGATGATGTTATGCCAGTTCTGTGTGTGCTACACTGGCTGCTTATGCATTGGTGTATAACTTTCAAGATATGCTTGTCAACATTCAACTCCTAAATGGTTTGGGACCAGACTACTTAAAAGACTTCCTGATTCTTTGCCACCCAAGACACTCCCTTCCCTCTTCCGATGCAGGCATGCTGCCTGTCCCTTTATCCAGGTTGTGACAATCTGGGGACAGAGCTTTCTGTGTTATGGTACCTACTTTCTGGAACTCTTTGCCTTAACACATTAGGTCAGCCCACATGGTAGAGACCATTAAGACCTCTTTGAAATTATATCTCTTTCATGAAGCATTTCCCTGATTGTTTTTATTATTGCTCTGAATTTATGTTTAATTTTTGCGCTGCTGTTCACTGTTGTTAGCTGTTAGATAAAGGTTTGGTGTTTTTCTTGATGTTGTTGTTGTGAGGTGCCCAGAGCCTTAGGGAAAAGGAACTCTATAAATAAAATTGTCTTGCCTTGTCATATTATATTTTTATCACTAGTCCACTTTGGGAGTGGGATAGCAGGTATGCTGACCATACAGCAAAACCCTGACTGTGAAATCCCTCACAGCGACAAATCTTGACAGGATTTGAGAGTGTAGGTCTGAGGGACCTGGGGGCAAAAATTTCACCCTTTCGCAGACTTTTGCTCCTCCTTCTAGACAACTCCAACTCAGAGTTAGCTATTTTAGGAAGGAGGGGTATGGGGGGAACAGCCCCCGATAGAAGAAACACTGATATCTGACAGGCGAAATTTCACCTGTCGACATTGGAGCTCTCGCTATGCTGAACATCAACAACACTGTTGTCGAGTCGGCATAGGTAAACTGGGATAGTGGCCTGGCTCACAACAATGGATCTAGGGTGGAAGGATGAAGTGGGGAGGAGGGAAATGTCCATTAAAGAATCTCAAAAATGGTATGTGAGGGAATTACTGGTAATGGCTGCTGTGATGGAGGATTGTGTGTGTGTGTGTGTTGGGGGGGGGTGGAGGGATTATCAATTGGCATCTGGTAGGGAACAAAGGAAGATGACCTGTAGGTCTGCCATGGCAGGACTATCCCCCATGATATGCAAACACTGTGGGCCATTTGATTCCTATTTAGAAAGGGGGAACTGAAAGGAGGACTAAGGAATAGTAAGAAAGGTGTTGCTGATCGATAGGGTGTGTGGCTACTTGCTTTTGGGTCTGGAACTACTCCCTTATTGGCTCACATCTGAAGCCGTCACGTTCCACTATCCCCCTCCCCAGGTCAGGTCAGTGCACAGAGCAAGTTAGGGAAAGTTTTTAAAGGGTGGTGAGTTACTGTTTTCTGTTTTAATTGTATTAAGAGGAATGTTCTAACTAGTGCACTGGCTACGTATCTACTGAAATCTGTCTTTGACAGATATCCAAAGACTATAGCCAGTGTGATGCAAGTCTTATTTTTATTTAATTTTATTGATTTATTTATGTATATATGTATGTATGTATGTATGTATATATGTACTATATATGTATGTATGTATTTAAAAAATATATACCAGGAATGACATACTGACATGATAGCCCATTTCCAGATGCATTTGGAGAGGGGAAGAAGAAGAAAATGGAAAATATGAGTTGAATAAGGCACTACAGAACAAAAATACAAAGAATACAAGGTAATAGGCAACAAAAATAACAATAATGTTCATAGGCAAAACATACTGTGTCGGTAGGTACACCGTGGTGTGAAAGTGCTGTGCCTTTAGGACAAACAATGAACAGTGTTCAAAAGCAATAACGGTTTATGGTGCAAAGATTGCAATGAGGAAGTGAGGTAGGGAGGCAGCTGCACTAATGGGGGTGCGGGGTGAAGAGTGAGCAGAGAAGCAGGATGGTAGGCACAACCGAGGGTTAAGTATCAGGGACAGCTGTAGGAATGAGTGTAGAAATCATGAAGGATTGTTTTAAGAGCATGAGGGGAGGAGGCAGATCAAATAGTAAGGAGACGAGAACCTCATAGTTCTGATAAACAGAAGGAGAAGGTGACTTGACTAGCAACTTATTTTATAGACAGCAAGAGTGTGGGAGCCAGAGCTGTGAAGAGAGCACACAGTGGCAGGGGGAAGTGAGGAGAGAAGCAAGGTTGAAGCGGAGGAAGCCAAACCAGAATTTAGAAATGAAACAGATGCAATGGGTGAAACATTTGGCTTCTAGAGAGGGAAAGGAAAGGGAGAAACATAGTGAGCAGGGGTGGGTGCAGGGGGACTGTCCTCCGAAATGTGGCAGAAGGAAGGAAAGAGTGGGTCCACCCTAGCCAGGGAGCAGCACTGAAAACAATGTAAACATAGTTGAAGATGGAGAATACCATCTTTGAGACAATCTCTCTTCAGGCAGGATACTCTTTTTGCTCCTGTAAAGTGCAAGATTGAGGTGGAGTTTCTGGTGGATGGTGTCTGCATATATTGAAAAACTGAGGAGACTGTCCAGCCGGACCCCACAGGACATAAATGAGGTGACATCCTCAAGTGCTGCACCATCAAAAGTGTGGAAAGAGGGGAAAGGAGTGAGCCTTGCAAACTTCTGCCTACTGCTAAATGTCAGAGATCATTTTATTGGCATTGAGAGAAAGCTGATTTTCCATGAAACAGCGCTGGACATTAGAAAAGTCCAATTGAAGCCAGACTGTGAGGTTAGAGGCAGAGAAACTGGAGGCATAGAGTACCACATCATCAGCATACATATGTATGGACACAGAGGACCAGGCAGTGGGAAGGTCATTCAAGAAAATAGAGAAGAGTATTGTAGCAAGGATAGACTATTGGGGCACACCTGAGCATATAAGGAGTGAGAGGGAACGGATTTAGCAATCCAGACTGCTGGAAAACTGCCGCTCAAGATAGGAACGGAGCCACTTGACTGAGAAGACAGGAAGATCCACTGTATTAAGCTTGTCCAGGAGAAGGGGTGGACAACAGTGTCAAAAACTTTGGTCAAGCTGACAAAGATGGCGGAGGTGACCAGCCTCTGATCCATGCCAGATATATAGAAACATTTATTATTATTATTTATTAATTATTATTATTTATTAAATTTTGTTAACCAGGTAAGCCCACTGGGCCCCGGAGGTCACTTTTCAGGGGCATAACATAACATTTGTTGGTAGAAAAGGACCAATTGGCTCACCCATTCTGGCCATATGGTCCCTGCCTAATCTGTCTCTACAGACTCTAACTGGTCTCTGGTGACCCTTCCTCCTCTCTGCCTATTTATTAAGATTCCCCTATGTCTATCCTGCACATGCTTGAATCTCCCTGTTGTTTTCATCTCCATCACATCCGTTGGCAGTCTGTTCCAGGTGTCTGCAACTCTTTCAGTAATGTAGTAGTTCCTCACATACCTCTTAAGCTCCCCCCCTTCAGTTTCATTGCATGTCCTCTGGTCTTGGAGCTCTTTCACATTTGATAGAGACTCCCTTTCTGTACCCTGTTTACCTCTATGAGTTACTCGTAGGTCTCTAGCATGTTACCTCTTACTCACCTCTGTTCCAGGGTGTACACGTTGAGATCTATCAGTTTCTCCTCATAGTGCTTTTTATACAATGCCTGCATCATTTTAGTTGCCATCTTTTGGACTGCCTCCACCATGTCTATGTCCTTTCTGAGTTGCAGCCTCCAGAACTGGACATAATACTCCATGTGGGTCTCACCAGTGAGTGATATACAGTAGTGGCAACACCATCTCCCTTCTTGTTATGAAGATACCTCTCCCTATGCATCCCAGTATGCCATAAGCCCTGCCCACTGCTTTGGTGTACTGCCCTGCCACTTTGAGGTCATCAGATATGATAACCTTATGTTCCCTTTCCTGCTTAGTGATTGTCAGTACCTCCTCCATCCTATAGTCAGCTCCTGGGTTCCTATGCCTTAGGTGCATGAATTTGCACTTTTTGGAATTGAACCCCAATTGTCAGTGCTCTTGACTGTTGATAGAATGGAGTCTACCTGTTTAAACTCTGAATTTTATGATGTAAACTAGTTAAAATTTAGATTACGTCTATCAAAGCTTACCTTTGAGGGACATTGCATCTTTTATACACACAAAATCAATATCACTGATAGTTGGTGTAATAATGCTAACTAATGGGATACTAATCTTGAATGGTATAGAGTATTCAGAAGGAAATAGAATGTGAGAAGGGGATGTAAGCAATTAGACAGGACAAGCCTTTGGTTGTTAGGATAACCATACACCCTAGGTGTGCAATGAAGCCACAGGATAAGTGCCTTCTGAACATAGGCATGCAGTTATCCATGACAACCCTGTCTTGAAGTGTCTTACTGTGCCTAATCAATGGGTGCCAAATGTAATAATAAAAAATAAAAATGTTCAAAAGTAGGGGATCAAAGAAAGTCTAACATTTGCATGTAGAATGCCTGTCCTGAAATATGAACTGATAGTGAAACCATGCCAAATAGTATTTTTTGGGGGGCAGTTTTACTGCATAGAGCTAGAAACTGGAAAGAACTGAAAGGGGAGTGGAACAGGCTTATCTTGTGTGGCACCTGAGTGATGAAAAAAGCATATGTGGGTGAGTCAGTCTGCTTGTTTAGTTGACCAGACATTTTTTTTTCTTGTATAAAGGCTTTTCCTTGCTAGGGCTTACTGGTAGCTGTTCAGCCCTATCTCTGGGTCTCATCAGCTGTCCTTCTTTTTAATAAATCATGTTACCCAGTCTGCTCCTTTCTCCACCAGTTTTCTGCCACTTTGCCCGGTGGAGTGGCATGGCACAGAGGTGCATGCATGTAAAGGCGCATATCTGCTCTGGAAATATGGCCTCCTTCCACTCAGCCAGACATTTGTGTGGCCCCATGAGCATCAACACCGCCAAGAGATCTCTACCTGGTGGCAGCCAAGACCCAGAATGGTGAACCACCCCTGCCTGGAAGAGGAAAGCTGCCTGACGGCTGCTCACTTCATCTCCCAGCCTTCTCCCATCAGTTCATGGCAAACCGAGCTCATTCCCAGACTCCAGTCACTGGCATGGTGTGAGGTAAGATGCTGTGTAGAGTCTCAGCACTCTGCAGCATGGGGCCAGCTTAACTGGACAGGTTTTTAGAATAGCAAGTAATGAAACACTTGTCTCAGGATTTCTTTTTAATATATATTATAGGGGTGCAGTCGTGCCCCTATAGATAGGGTTGAGTAGGCACTTTAATGTTAAACCTCAAATTTTGCACTTCAATAACTTTGCATCTGTTCAATGGATTTGCATGAAATGTTGCATGCACAGTCCTGTATGGCAGATCTCTTAATGTGCCAAATTTTGATTGGGTTGGATTGACAGATTTCAAGATGTGCATAGAGTAAAAACATTAAAATTTGCCCTTTTTATGTTGTTTTTTTTTTTTTGTCGTTGCACTTTGCCAAGACAATTTGGATTTTGGTCTGAAATTTTCAAGTTACCAAGGTCTTGACTCGTAGAACTACGTTGCACTGGTTTGATAAAAAAAAATATTGATCTGTTACAAAGTTATTTAAATTTAAAGTTTTGGGTTGTGAGCATGCTCAATACGGTCTTTTGGATAGCTTCCTGGAATGGCAATGGAATTTGGTCTCATGAAAAAGGATTCCTTTTCTTGAAGGTTCAATCATTTTTCATGAGAACATAATCCTCTTTCATGAACCACCATCTTATTTGTATTTTTCCGCACAACAAACTGTCATAACTCTGCAGAGTGATGTCTTCTACAGACATACAAACACGTATCTTGTTCATCAGGAGTTGATGAGTTTCATTGTGTAGTCTTTAATAGCTTCCATGGCCCAGAACTTTTTTTTGAGTATTTAAATCCATTTACATGAATCCATAAGGTTCTTTTTGGTGAATCCTTTTTCAGTCTAGCAAAAAAAGAAATTGACTTGCAAAAAAGGATTTAAAAAAAAAACGAAGTCCGAAATCCTTCTTCACAAATTCCTTTTTTGCAAGAATGAAAATGGATTCTTGAAAAAGGAATCATCTTGCAAAACAAGATTTGTCAAAAAAAGTAAGTTTGAAATTCTTTTTCGCGAGATGGAATCTTTTTTTGAGACCATGAAAAAGGATTAGCAGAAAAAGAATCATCTGGTGAAAAAAGATAAAAATAAACAACTAAGTCTGAAATCCTTTTTTTGGAGACAGAATCCTTTTTGGTGACCATGGCAAAGGATTCATGGAAAAGGATTATTTTTCAGTGAACACGGCAAAGCACTCATGGAATAGCATTCCCTTTCACGAAAAAGGATTTATATGCATTTTTCCTGTGGCACATTAGTGTATAGTGGCACCCCCACCCTCCCATCTTCATATTGTATATCCCTGGTGTTTAGTGGCACCCCCACTCTCCACACCCCATATTTATTATATTTTAATGCCCATTGGTGTTCAGTAGCACCCCTCTCCCTCCCTTGTCCCTATTGTATATCCCTGGTGTCTAGTGGCACACTCCACACACCAATCCCTATATTTATTATACTTTAAATCCCCATTGGTGTTCAGTGGCACCCCCACCCTCCCATGTCCATATTGTATATTCTTGGTGTTTGATGGCACCCCAACCCTTAGATCCCCTTATTTTATTATTATGTATAACCCCATTGGTGGCTAATGGCACCCCCAATCCTTCCATGTCCCTGTCAACCTGCAAATAAGAAAACCCTATCTTGATGTTGTGTTTTTTTTACAACCTGTAAAACAAAGTCCAGTGCCAATCACACCCACACCACCCACCTCACCTCCCACTACACATCCACCTTCCCTCCCCCCTTGACCCCCCACATGCTCTCACTTAACTGAACTACCAACACACTGAAGATCCACTCTCCAATTGAAGACACATCTTGCTGCTGCAACTGGTGATTGTGTTGTGCTCATATCCATGGCACTCCAGACAGTACATCATGGGTTACAACCCACCTGATAGGTTAGTGATGCACATATGACCCAGATCAAATTTCACAGTAACCTTGGTTCCAGGAGTCCCCCTTCCTCAGTTCAATTCTTGCATCTGAGAAGGCTACAAGCACACCAGGAGTCCCCTTTGTGACTACCATCTAATTATCTGAAGGTAGGCCTAACTCTTTGAAACCACAGTAAAATACTGTATGTTTAGCTTGTTTGATACTAAGTTCCTCCCTGATGATAGAATTTGAGCTATTAAACAGCTTGCTCATCCTATTTTTTCTCCATCTGTATTAATTGTTTAAAGGTGTAACTGTTTGTGAGTTGATTGGCCTCTGTCTCTGTTAGGCCCTAATTACTTTGTTTGTTTGCTTGTTTGCTCAATGAGTATAGAGCTGTTGCCTGTTTAAGGCAGTATGGCCTTGCATTATATGTCCTTTCTTCTAGACTTCTTGAGGTTTCCAGCAGACAGAAAGTTTAATTTATAAATGAATTCTTGTTGGTAAACTTAGACATCCTGAATTGTTTCCAGAGTGGGTTAGACAGAGTGACTAGCTCAAGGACAGAAAGTGATGTTTTAATATGAATAGGATTTGTATAAGTGAACAAAATGTTTAGACAGTCTGGGCATATGCTCTTGCAGCATTTGAATCACATGCGTCTCTCACTCGTGGCATCTCACTGAACGCAGCTCCCCCCTCCCAAGCGGGGACTGCATGGCGAGTGAAACGCTCACATCTGTATGAGTGACATTTGTTGTGTGAGAGAAGGCCTCAGGAATTTTGCAACTTCTCTTCCTCAAACTTAGGATGCCTGTTGGTTGTGGATCTCCCCTTTCAAGCAGAGACCACATGATGCTGCATTCCATGCTGGTCGAGCTACTCCCTATTTAGCGGGTGGTGCAGACACATTTGAAACCATACTCAGTTCTGGTTTAGGCCCCCAGTGCAACGGCCACTCCGGGCATGCAGTGAGACTGGGCTCACCTTCTTTTCCTATGACTGGCCAGTTCAGGTCCCTTCCAGCAGCGGCCTACTGGTAGACTGGTAGTCCACACTACCACCATGCTCCCTTCTTCAAGCGAGGGCTGGTACTGTTTAATAGGCCATGTGATGCCTCCGGACTGTACCCACCTCTCACAATGTTTTTGCTTGCATGGCTGACCACCAGCAATGGCAGCCACCATTTTAGATTGTAGCACATTCCAGATATATTGGACCAAAATGCCATCCATCCACCATTTTGTGTTGCGCATTGCTGTACGCACATGTGCGACCATTTTATCTCAGCCACTTTATTGACTAATCTCAAGTGGCTTCAGCCCTACTACCCCATTCCTGGCTCACCACGTGATTTTCACTCTGGGTTTTTAGCTTTGCCTACAATAAGATTTCCTTCCAAAACTTAATTGTTAAGGAGTGGCTGCCTTTTTGGGCAGAAATGTGAACCTTTCAAGCTTTCCCAGGGGTTATATTACATTTGCCTACTCAAGAAAGCGTTCTGTACCTGATCATATTGTGATAAGCTTTTCTGCTCAGTGGCCATCTTAATGTTACCAACTACTGAGCAGGCTTTGTCCCGCCAGGGACCCATGATTAACTCAATCCTTCTCTCATCTTTTCAGTTGTGAACAAGAAATGCTAACTATTGCAATCTTTCCCTGCTATTACTTAGTGGGCTGTTTTGCAGATTTGCTGATCTGGTTTTTGCTGTAACTGGATTATTGCTAGATGGCTTCTTTAATTAATTGAGCTTCTTTAACCTCATTGGTTTCTGGCTCGGCCTGCTAGGCCCTCATGAGGCTCTAGCCCTCTTCTCTCGGTGGGGTTCTTCACCTTTGAGTGTTTGTGAATCATGTATTGTTTATTGAGCTCTTTACTTTACTACGCCTGCTAATTAGTAGTACTGTGGTAGAGAGTTTGTCTCTTAACCAGAAGATGAAGGGTTCATATCCTGATCAGGCATATTTCCTGAGCTCTGCTTAGCTGAAAGAGAAAGTTGCTTTACCATTTATAGCTACCAAATCAGTCAGAGGACTGCTGTTTGTTAAAGTGTTAATTTTGTGCTGATGGCAGATGCTGCTGTTTTTTATTATGCTCTCCTCCATGAGGGTTGCTGTTTCGCATATGCTGGCTATAGATCTATAATTACGCACTCCCCTCACATCCACCTGTTCACTGTACGTGACTCCTTCCTCCCAATTGAGGAGCTGCACGGTGCTACTAGCTGAAAGATACTCTTTCAGGGGATCAGGAAGAGCTGCACGGCTGTGGAATGCTTGTTTTTGCAGCCCCCCCCCCCGCAGTTCACATGCATTTTGTTTGAGGTGGCCCTTCCCTCACAAGCAGAGACTGCATGACACAGTGTCTCTTCACTTCATCTCACACTACCCTCTACTCGGCAGGTACCACAGGTCATACCTCTCACTAGGCATTCACCTTACAGAGTTGTTCCCCTACTCTAGTGGCCACTCCCACTTGACACTGAAGGTGTTTTCTTACCTTTTTTCCAGTCCCATTCTCTCAGGCCCCTTGGAGTTTGTATTTATGTTGGATAGATTGCAGATAGATTAGAGTTTATATTTATGCATGTTTGTGAGCTCAGAATGCTTTTGCTCCAAAAATAATATTGTTCCAAAGTCTGTGCTGTGCCTTTGTGAGTGCTTTTAATGCTGTTTACACTGAATATGTGTGAGAAAAGCACTTCTCTTATTAGGATCTCACTTGTAGTGGCAGGGGAACAGCCCCAGGCCTAGACCAAACTCTAGCCAGGTGGCGATGACCATCTCTCTTGGTGTTTTTTATACGCAGTTGCAGTATTTGTTGCTTAATGTCATGACATTCTTTCTCACTGTTAAACTACATGGCTGCTTTGTTTCTAAGCATTCTTTGAGCATGGGGAGATCCCAGGAGCACACAGAGTCACTGTGTAGCATTCCGATTCTCCCCCCTCTGCCCCTCAACCATCAAGGCAAAAGAACCCCAGTATTCCTCCAATTGCCTGGCTGTTTGTAAGTTCCACCCTGTAGTAGGGCACGAGTGAGTCCCATCACAGCAGAGGGTTTCCAGCATGCACTGCAGTGCAATTTGGATTCCATGTTGTTTCATCCAGGATGAGACAAAGCATCCTTCTGTAGTACTCCGATGCCACTGCAGGCCCTCCCATCCTGGTGACCACCTCTAAGCGCTGATCACACCAGTGTTGCTCTCACCACCAGCTTTCTACCACAGAGGATAATACTCTCTCACTTTTTTTTCTGGAGGTAGCAAAGAATGTATATTGTACAGAGCACAACTACAGCACAAGAGGGCACTTACAGTGCAGCCTTAATACATGGGTCTCCCCTTCCAAGTGGAGACAGCTTGGCACTGCATCTGTAGGGGACACTCTATCTCCTACCAATGGATAGCACTACCTGGACATGCTCCCTTGCTCATTTGGGAAGACCAGTTAGTACCAGACCCCTCTCACAGTGGCCAGTCCGATCAGTCTATAAGGGTCACCTGTTCCCTCTATTACCTCCAGTTTCAGGCACCTCTCCATAGCATCCTGCTGGTAGGTATCTCCATGCTATAGCAAACACCCCTTCCCCCACGCCCTGCTCCTTAGCATTATGCTTCAGGTGAGGAGGCAGAGGTATGCCTATATTCTTTTTGCACAGCTTCAAAGGGAAGAATTTATCAAAGGCTGGTCATTGGCACGTTATCTTCTTGCCTACTGATCAAGGCCTAAGCACTCTAATGGGGTTATGGCACCATTTTGAGAGCACCAGCTTCAGCCGCCATTTTGTCCACAGAGTTCCAGGCATTTGCGCCACCACTACTTCGTGCTTGGGGCTGGGACAGTTGGGTGGGGGGGGACTGTAAGTTTACCATACAGCACATTCACTGTGACTAAGGGGGTATCAGAGGTCTGGATTTTTCCTATCTTTTTTTTCTACAGATCTCTCTGTTTCATGCTTAGAGTGCAAGTTCACAGGTTCTGAGCCTGCTTATTAACAGGGTATCCAGTTTCTCTGGATAGCCCCAAGAAGTTCCCTTTAACCATCACAGTGCATAGAGCACCTCAGAGCAGAGATCAACACAGCTGAAGAAAGGGCAAGACTGTACCAAAAATGGATAGAATCAGTCATTACTCTGGTCTGGACCCATCAGGCCACCCCACCATCTGATGATGGGGCAAATAGCACAACTCCTCAAATGTATGGCATCATGCATTCACTTGGTGCCCTGAGCCACATGGAACATGCTCCCACTACAAACTGCTTTTTGCAGCAGGGCTTACCATCGAAGGACAATCTGAACAAGATTGTCCACCTGGTGGAGGCAGTCAGGAAGTCATTGAGGTGGTGAATACTGCGTCGGTACCTCTCGAGGGGTTACCCACTAGAGCTAACATAAAAGGTGACAGTGGAGCAGGATGCCAGTCTAATCAGTTGGGGTGCATGCACGAATTGTCCTGGGGCAGTGGACAAGTTCCATCAATGTCTTAGAGATGAGGGGGGTGTATTACACCCTCCTGGCAGTCCGGGATAACATAGTTGGTTGGTCTGTTGTGGTGAGATCCAACAACAAGACCACAGTGGCCTACATAGCCAAATAAGGTGGCACACGAAGCAAGGCCATAATCAGGAAAGCAATAAGAGTGCTGTTCTGTGACCAGTCCAACCTCACCCATATCAATACTGCCCACCTAGCAGGTAAGTTGAATGTCAAGACATACTGGCTGAGCAGGCAACAAGGGCACCCAGTGGGGTGGCAGCTGTAGCCGGACATTTTCAGGATGATACCGGGAATATGGGGCCCAATCCAGACAGATATGATGGCAGCCAAGTCGAATGCCCAGGTCAATGCTTACTTCTCCAGCTACAAGGAGAAGCAGGCCTGGAACCAGGACCACATTTATGTCTTTTCCACTAATTCCCTTGATACCACAAGCTCTAGTAAAGATCAGACTTTGTCAGAGACTGACCATCCTCACAGCACTGTACTGGCCTCAGAGGACCTGGTTTGCCTCAGCAGTAGCAATGACCCTGGACAGTTGGACCCTCCCATATTAGAAGGACATGCTCTTCCAGGATCTGATGATCCACCTGGCCCCCAACACATTCAAACTATAAGTCTGGCTCCTGAGAGGCAGAGATTGTTGACTGCAGGTTACCATGACTCTGTCATCTAGACCATCCTGCAATCCAGGGAGCCTTCCACCACGTCAACCTAAGGTAGACAGTGGGACAATTTTGCATCTTGCTGTGAAAAGACACAGATTGATCTAATGAAGGCTGACATGTCCATGATACTACTATATTTGCAACTGAGCTTGGACAAAGTTCCCATTCTCACTCTAAGGCAGCTCTCTGCCATAGGAGCAGCCATGGGACAAATTGTTCAGACCCTTCCCGGAGCCCATCCAGATGCCATTTGAGTCCATAAGGCAGCAGAAGCCATTTGTCCTCACAAACAGACACCAGTGGCCCCCTGGGATTGGACACCAGTGCCAGACTCCCTAAGGGCCTCATCTTTTGCACTCATGCATGAAGCCCAGCTATACTGGTAAGTGTCAAAGACCTGTTTCCTTGTGGCCATCTGATCTACTTGCAGAAGTAGTGAATTGAGAGCCCTCTCCTGTAGAGAACCCTACACCATTCTCACCCAAGAAGGAGTGTGCCTGAAAATAGTACCAGCCTTTCAACCTAAAGTCATGTTCAGGTCTCACAGTGAGCAAACTATCGAACTGCCGACTCTTTGAGGACAGGTCAAAAGCAGGGAATGGTAGCCTCCAAAACCACCATTGCCAGCTGGCTGAAAAAAGACAATCCAGGAGGCATACAAATCAAAAGACCTGACTTCACCAGAGGGAATAAAGGCCCATTCAACAAGGGCAGTGGCCACCTCTTGGGCTGAAAGAGCTTCTGTATCCACAGAGGATATTTTCAGAGCAGCAGCTTGTGCTTCCATTCATATCTTTGCAAGACATTACAGACTTGAGAAATTGTACAGACAAAGAACTGATTTTGCCAGTAAAAAAAAATAAATAAAATTTGGCCACAGCGTGTCACAACAGTTTACATCCTGATCACCCTGTCCAGTCCTGAAGGAAAGGTGGTACTGCTACTTATAGTAACCCATGATGTAATGTCTGGAGTGCCATGGATACAAACACAACACAATGGGTGTTTACTCACCTGGTAAAGGTGATTGTGTTAGTTTGTATCCATGGCACTCTATGGCCCTCCCTTCAGGGCGGTCATGGCAGAAAATAAGGCATGCTGCATGATTAGAACTGCAAGGTCTCTGAAACATTTGATCATGTAATAACAATACTGCATTAAGACTGTTGTTTTTGATTATATAAGGATGCTGAGTGCCGTTGGTTATGTTAGGTGACCGAGAGTTAGAATTATATTAATAGATTAATAAACAGGGTGATGATGTCTTCTACTACATTGTCTATCCTTTTCCCTATATGTGGTTCAAAGTGAGGGTTGTTTGGCCTAAGATGCATTTCAGCTATGGAAGGAGTCGAACTGAGGAAGGGGGGACTCCTGGGACCAAGGTTACTGCGAAATTTGATCTGGGTCACATGTGCAGCAGTAGCCTATCAGGTGGGTTGTAACCCATGATGTAATGTTTGGAGTGCCATGGATACAAACTAACACAATCACCTTTACCAGGTGAGTAAACACCAATTTCTGTCTAACGTGTAAAGTAACTGTGGTTAAATGTATTTTCTGACCGCAGTTAGCTAACTTGTCAGACTGCAGTTGCCGGTTGCAGCAGCAAGACATGTCTTCGATCAGAGAGTGGATACCTGGTACATGAGATGGGGGTAATAAGATGGCTATGTTGACAATTTCTTCACTGTTGTCCTATAACTAGAAGTGCAGGGCCCTTCCACAGCTCCTTACATATATGCATGTGTGGAGAGATGAGAGCGCAGGGCTGGAAGAGCCCTACACTCCCAAAGGCAAATAAGGATATAATTACTCTAGTTCAAAAAGTAAGGAAATTCTTTGCAAAAAGTTAGGGTTGAGGATAAAGTGACAAACGTAGGGAAATAACCCCACCCCCATCAACAGGTGTCAGAGGTGTGCCTTGGGGTCATCAGTCTTAACGGTCACCCCATTCTCCTGTACTGTACCCATCTCAGCTTATTTAGTTATGGAATCAGGTTAACATTACGGTTGGTGACCCTAAGGCACACCACCAATGAAACATAGAAACACAGAATTTGACGGCAGATAAGGACTGCTAGGTTGCCCTCCTCTGGACAGCCTCCACTCTGTCTAGGTTTTTTCGGAGATGGGGTCTCCAGAACTGCACACAATACTCCAGATGGGGTCTCACCAACTGTCTGTACAGAGGGAAAACAAATTCCTGTTTTCTACTATTGATGCCTCTCCCTATGCATCCTAGTATCCCTCAGCCATCCTTACTGCCTTCTCACATTGCTTGCCCACCTTTAGGTCATCTGATATAATTACCCCAGGTCCTTTTCCATTTTTACTGTTGTTAGTGTCTTACCCCCCATTGTATACTCTTCCCCTGGGTTTTTGTTTCCCATGTGCATTACCTTGCACTTCTTTGCATTGAATCTGAGCTGCCATACATTTGACCATTCCTCCAACCTTGCCAAGTTCCTTCTCATCCTTTCCACTCCATCATGTGTATCTACCCTGTTGCAGATCTTAGTGTCATCTGCAAAGAGACATACTTTTCCTTCCAGTTCCTCTGCAATGTCACTTATAAAGACATTAAAAAGGACCGGTCCCAGTACTGAACCCTGAGGTACCCCACTAGTAACCCTCCTTTCTTCACTGTGGACTCCGTTTACTACTACCCTTTGTGTCCTGTTGTCCAGCCAATTTTTTTTCCCAGGCTACCACCTTGGGACCCACTCCAAGGCTGGCTAACTTGTGTATTAATCTTTTGTGTGGGACTGTATCAAATGCCTTGCTAAAATCTAGGTAGGCCATGTCCACAGCCCCTTCCTGGTCTACTACTTTGGTCACCCAGTCAAAGAAATCTATTAGATTCATCTGACATGAACTTCCCATCATGAATCCATGCTGTCTTGGGTCCTGTGCCTCACTGTTAAAAACAATGGAAATGCAACCGCAAATGAAAACACAAAGGGTAACGCACATGGTGGCATAAACGTGTATGGAATGGTAAGTGAAACGGGTATGGAACCACAAGTAGAAATGGTAATGGTAAGAGTAATGTAAGTGCACAGGCTGGTTTTCCCCAAAAGCTGTATAGAGAAAGACAGTGAGTAGAAAGAATGTATGCAAAATAATGACTCTCGGAACACAAAAATCAGTAGTTGTAATAGTAAATTGCTTATATCTCAGTAACCGTACAACATAGAAAAAAAATGTAAAAGTCACATGTATTATCACTTTCCTGGCTAGTTTTATATGTAGCCCCCTGCTATAATTTTTAGACAAAAACTCTGTATCTCGCACCGTTTTTGAGATACGGGCCCTCAAAGGCGCGGTGAATGCCGTAATGTTATCCTATTGGAAAAAAACAGAAGTTCAGACTGCCATAACTTTTGAACAGTTTAATATTTTCACAAAATCTTAAAAGGCACATTGGGACCCAGCCACATGTTCCTTGAAGATTTGGGGCGATCAGCATAAACCGTGCACGACCTGTAGGAGCGACCGTAGAATTCCAGAAAAAGTGTAAATGCATGCACAGATCATGCTTAATAACTCTGCAGCCATGTATCTGACTGGTACAAAACTTGGCAGATCCCAAGGCATATGTATCTTGATTGAGTATTCCAAATTTCAGGCAAATCTATCAAACGGTTGCAAAGTTATTAAGGTGCAAAATTTTGGGTTTAACACGTAAATGGCTCCTCAGCCCTAACTATGGTAGCACTACTGTGCTACCATAATACACTATATATATATATATATATATATATATATATATATATATTGAGAGAGAGAGGGGAGTACCCATTACACTGGTTAGTAAGTCAAAAATTGGGGTGAAGGTGCAGAACCTGAAAAAAGTCCTGTGTCTTTGTTTCTGATATTGTATTCAAATTTTCTTATAATCGTGTCATGCTTTCAAAACATAATTTTATTACAGTGCAAAATAATGCACTTAGGCCATAGAATCCCATAGGCAGAACACATAATGATTGGAGTGATACTGACAACAACCAAGCAGGAAAGAGACCTGGTGTAATCATATTGGATAACCTAAAGGTGGCCAAGCAGTGTTACAAGGCAGTCAGGAGGACTGGTGGGTTGCTGGGTTGCATGGAAAAATGGGTATCACAAGCAGAAAGAGGGAAGTGGTGTTGCCCCTATATAGATCACTTGTAAGACCCTACCTTGAGTACTATGTTCAATTCTGGATCCCACATCTCAGGAAGGACATAGACAGAGTGGAGATGGTCCAAAAGAGGGCTAGTAGGATAGTGCAGGGTCTGCATCAAAAGCTCTACAAGAAGAGACTAAAAGATCTCAGTATGTACACCCTGGAAGAGAGGAGGGAGAGAAGGGATATGATCAGGATGTTTAAATAACTCACTTGGGTTAATAAGGTAAAGGAGGGAGTATTTTTTCAGAAAAAAAGGTGCTCTAGAATAAGGGGACATGCTATGAAGCTGGAGGGGGTAGATTCAGGAGAGAACTGAGGAAGTATTTCTTCACAGAAAGAGTGGTGGATTCCTGGAACAGCCTTCCAGCTGAGATAGTGGGGGTAAAAACAGTGGTGAGGTTCAAAAATGCCTGAGATAGGAACAAGGAAATTGAAAGGGTAAGGAAGGGAGGGGAGAGACAGTGCAGTAGATCAAGTAGGTCTGCAGCAAAAATGAAGGAAGAATAAACTGTGCAAACTGAGTGGGCCAAGTGACCCTTATCTGTCATTAGATTCTATGTTTCTGTATTTCTACAGTTCTTGCTTCCTGCATCATTTTGCATTTGAATAATATGTTAACATATTAGGACTAATGTGTCTCTTCATCTTAACAAATGAAGGCTGTAATAAAATGCAAAATGGACAGAAAATTATAGTTTTCAAGTTTTCAAAATATAAATATCATTTTAAGTGAATATCATAGTGGTGCGGTAGTACCAATATAGTTAGGGTTGGCAGAGCACTTCAATGTTAAATTCAAAACTTTGCACCTTAATAACAGTGTCAGTGGCTCAGTAGGTAGCACGCTCGCCTCTGAGGCCGGGAGATCAGAGGGCTGTGGGTTCAGTTCCCACATCTGGCACTTGGGTTAATATCCCAGTACTGACATTGTAGTGCAGCATGAGAGGGGTGCTGCACTTCTGAGTTGCCGTCTTTCGGATGAGACGTTAAACCGAGGTCCCATCTGCCTAGATTGGTGGTAGTTCAGGTGGATGTTAAAGATCCCATGGCACTTATCGAAAAGAGTAGGGGAATTTTATTGAGAAGTGGACTTCATTACAAGAAACAAACAATAGTCAAATATACAAAAGAAACAAATCAACAAGAACAATCATTGAACAGTAAATCACAGTTGCGCCACATCAAGTCAATTTGGTGTTTGTCATAAACATGAAGATCTTGCTTTTTAATTGAACATAAAGCCTTATATATATTGCCAATAACTTCCTGTTTATGTATAACTTTTTGATGTAGAACAAGCATACATCTTGCTTGCCATAAGGAATACTTAATTAAAGCAAAGATTATATATAACGTATCTAAATGATACTTAGCATTCAAGTGAGCATTGGTGCAAAAACATAATATGTTCATAAGACAATTGGAGGAAGGAAGGTTCCACCACATCATAGCTAAACTAAACCAAATATCTGAAGAGAATGGGCACTTAAGAAATAAGTGTTGTTGGTTTCGGGAACATCAAGACAGTCAGTTCTAGGACAATAACGTAAATTCAAAGCTTTGTGTTTATGATTATTCCTGACCCCAATCTCTCGTAATTACTTAGCCATACCATGTCCCATACATATGGAGGTAGGCGAGGTTACGAGTTGTAAAGAACCCAAGAGTGATGACTGATAGGACAGGAGGAAATAGTACCTCTTGGGCTTCCATTCTCCAAATCTTATCATATAAAGACCGTCTAGATAAAATACAAAGATCTGGTGGAAAAAGATTCCAAGATAAGGCCAATTTGAAACTTTCTTTACCATATGAAGGTATTTCTAAAGAGCGAGAAAGAATGTTTCTCCCATTAAGATCCCATTTACCAATACACAGAGAGAACCAGTCCATAAAATACGGTCTCCAAATTATATTCCCAGGTTTCAAAGCATTACCAAAATTATAATGGAAAAACAAGCTATAAAAGAAAGCAACGGGATGTACCATATTAATACCTCCTTCATGTATAGGTCTATATGTAATGTTGCGTTTTATAGGGTTTAGTCTAGATCCCCAAAAACCTTTAAAAAAACACCCAAACAATTTAGTGAAAAGAGCAACAGGGGGTGGAAATATATAACTAAGATATAAAAAAAGGGGAATAACTAAAGATTTTAACAAAATAACTCTCTTTTTTTTACCAATGAGGGTAGATTTCCAACTTGCAACTAATCTGTCAGCTTTATCCAAAGCTTTAGTCCAATTATAGGAAGCCATATTCGGTTGTCCAAAATAAATCCCTAGATATTTAAAAGCCTCCAGTTTAAAGGAACTCTAAAACCCCATTTTCCGAAGAGAGTCATGGCCAATCGAATCCTCTATACTTTTACTAAAATTAACTGATGAGCCAGATACAGCTGAGAAAGAGTTTAATAGCTGGATAAGATCCTCCTGTTTCGTTTTCAGGTCTAATGTTAAAACCAAGTCATCAGCATAAGCTAACAATTTGATAGACGGAGAAGAAAGAGAGCCTGTCAGACCAATAATCTGAGGAGAAAGCAAATGGCTCTTATTAAGGTATCAATATAAAATTATAAAGCAACGGACTCAATGGGCAACCTTGCCGCATACACCTCGGGAGAGGGAATGGGCTTACCTATCCAGCCATTAACATTGGGGAGTATAACAGCGTGTTTATATAGAAAGAATCCAAGATAAAACGTTTCTGGGAAACCAAAGGCTTTTAGAACTTGAAACAAAAATTCATGAGAGACTTTATCAAAAGCTTTCTCTTGATCTAGTCCTAATATCCAACCCGAAATCCGTTTTTTCTCTCCTAAAACAAACAACTCTCGTAAGAGAATGAGATTATCCTGCTGACGCCTTCCTGGTATGCCACACGTTTGAACAGGGCTAATATATTTGGCAACTTTGAGGGTTCTAACTAATAAAATCTTAGCTAGGATTTTATAGTCGACATTTAGCAGACTAATAGGTCTCCAGTTGGAGATATCAGTGAAATCACCTTTTTTTTTATATAGAAAAATTAAAATAGCTTCATTCATAGATTTAGATAGGGTTTCTGAAGACAACATTTCCCTAAATAGTGGGGTCAAAACAGGGGTTAATTCCACAGAAAATGTTTTGTAAAATTTTGCAGTAAGGCCATCAGATCCTGGAGCTGAATTTGAGCACAGGGAGTCAATGGCCTGTTTTACTTCACTTTCAGAAATATCTGCTGACAACAATTCCTTTTCAAAGTTAGAGAGTTTGGGCAAATTCAATGAGTTTATAAAAAGGTCAGCATCCTTGTAAATAGGCAACAACCAAATAAAGAAGAAACATGTTGTTCAACTATATCAACTAAAGCTTCAGGTGAAGTCATAAGTTCACCCGTCGGTGATATTAGGGATGGAATTAATTTGGAGTCCACCCTACCTTTACACGTTTTGAAAGGGTCAAGGTTATTTTTGCTTGACTGGGAACCAAAACGAGCTTCTTGGTCTAAAGAACTGGCTCGGTCGTATTGAAATTGTCTCATTTGGGAGCAAATAGTTTCAATCTGTTTGCTGTAATCGAGATGATTAGAATCAGCTAAGGAAATCAGATGCTGCAACTGCTGTCGAAGAGACAAATAATTTAGGTATTTATTATTTTGGGCAACTGCAGCTTTTTTAAAGGCCAGTTTCCAGCTCGACTTAGAGTCTTCCCACCAATCAATAACAGAGTCAGTATAATTCAAGGACTGATATGAGCCTTAAATTCCTTATGCCAAGAATTTAAAAAGAGGGGTTCTCTAATAAAGAGTCATTTAGTCGCCAAATATTTTTTACAACGGGGCTGAACCCTCAAGTAAATGAGGCTTGAAGAGCCACATGGTCAGAAAATTCACACCCCACTGTCTGACATGAAAGAATTGACAATACTTTAGACAAAAAATAAAATCAATTCTGGTTCGTAAGGGACCTTTAAAAAGGTGAAACCACCAGTTTTATGACAGTACCTATAGGCATCTACTAAAAGAGCTGTGGATGTAATTTCCCTAAAGCAACTGAATCACAAAAGCTTAGGGTTTGTAAACCTCTATCTGATTGATGCAAACTACAATTAAAGTCACCGACCCATAAAAGTAATCTAGAGGTATGTAAAAGGGCCTCACAGTATGAAAAGAGCAACTCTTTGGGCTTTAGTTTGTGGAGCATAAGTACCTATAATATGAAACCTCTTGTTTATAAGAAAATCCAATAGCAGGGCTCTACCAGGTACAATATCCACCAGTCTAGAGACATGAAATTCCGTGCTGGAGAACAGAATGCCGATGCCATCACAGGTATCCGGGCCAGTTGACCAAAAAGAAGGGCCACTAGACCAGGCATGGGAAACTTGTCTAAGTTCAGCATGGGTTTTTAATCTTGTGTCAACCAAACAATAAATATCATTTTTAAGGTCTTTAAGAGTCAAAAGCACACCTCCTAACTTTCTCTTGCCTTTAATGCTGTTAACATTTAAAGAGCAGATTGAAAGGGAAGCCATTTATGAGCTATTTGGAGATTTACCCCTCTGAGATTGCCGTGTACGTTTAGCAATTGGATCAGTGTCAGTGCCTCCTTCTAGATCTGGAAAGGAACGGACAGAAGAAGTATCCGTATCATCCCCACCAGAATCTTTGTCAGAAAAATCCATAGAAAGAATAGCGAATTTATTATTGGATTGCCAATTAAGGCCTATATTATCTTTAGGTCGGCAAACCACAGCCAGACCTTTCCTAGTCCTTTTATGAGTAACAGGAACAAAATCAGAGTCAGGAATAGAAGGTGGGGGAGGAGGGGGAAGGGGCATTATAACATCAGATGTTTTAGCATTACTTTCTTTAGAGAGGTCATTAGACTCAGGAGAGATAATAGCTTCCTCCTGAATATGAGGATCTGAAATAGAGTTTGAGGTAGAGTCTTTAGCTTTAGAAGTTATCAGAGGAGGAGGGTCATCATGGAAGGTGGTCTTTTGTGCTTGCAGCTGTTGGGCAATTGTAATTAACCCGTCATGTGAGGGTCAGTCTTCCCTGTTATGGGATGCCCAAGGACAGCGACCATAAGAATGGCCAACTTCTTCGCATAAGTTACATTTAAAGAATTAGAGCAGGTAGAGGAATTATGTCCATATTCAAAGCAGTGACTACATCTTAGAACATCACAAGCAGAACTAAGATGTGTTCTAGAGCCACATTTGAAACAGGATTTAGGTTGGCCAGCATAGAAAACAAAACCTTTATCTTTACCCAAAAGAAAAAATTAGGCAAATGTCTCGGCCCAGTATTAGTGGGGAATAATTTAACCCGAACCTTCCAACTGCCGTCCCAAATCTGTTCACTGTCTAATGTAGGCGTAGGTCGATTTAAAACTTCACATCTCTTATTAAGCCAAAAAAGAATATCTTCAACATGGACCCCCTCATTTTTGAAAACTATGGTAACGTTTCTAATTGCAGGTTTAGTTAGAGGGATAGCTTGAAAGGAGGACCAAATGGGAGAAGTCTGTAATTTATCATATTGAGCCCAGAATCTATCCAGTCCTGAGATTTGTTTGAAACTTACATCAAAATTAGAGTTCCCCAGATGAATTAAAGCAAATATTTCAGAAGCAAAGAATTTCATAGACCCCTTTAATAACGTCTTGGCGATATAGACCCTATCCGGGGGTACTTCCAGTCCCCTCTGTATAATGGGCGATATGCGTTCCATCGTGGAGCAGGTTCACCTTTAGAGTGAAATAGGTCAGTCAGTTTAAAACTGGCTGGCGACCCAAATTAAATTTTTTCAGTTGCCAACAGGGAGTAGAAGCATTAATAGAGGGTTTAGCATGCTGGAAAGAAAAACAGTATCAGGGCATTATTGCCTTTAACAGGAGAAACACCATCGTCAACAGTGATACCATAATTAACAACCATATTTTAACTTGTAGTCCAGTGTGAGCAGGTGAATCGATCTTCACCCCGGGTTCGTTGGACTGAGAAACAGTTTGCAACATGTTGAGATATACAGGATCTTGAGAGTCTGGAGACCAAATCCTCCTTCCCTTTTTCCCAGCCAGCGTTTTAAGGGCCACATCAGGGGACCACGCTTCGTGGGGATCAATATTAGAAGGAGAAAGAGGCTTTCCTGGGACCTTGAATAAAGTACTTCACATTTAGACCAGCCAGGGTTTTATCCACGAAAAAGGAACACTTCAGATTTAGAGGTAGTCTGTGGACTAAACTGTAAGGTGGGAGAAGAGAGGACAGGACTTACAGAGTCAGCGAGATGATTGCGTTTTGTCAGGCAGTCAGTCCCGGAGTTTGAAGGTCTGATTCAGGCTCGGCACGACGAGGGAATCCTCGAAAACTGCCAGCCTTCTTCCGGTAGGCGCTGGTGCTGGAGATACACAGAAATCTGTCGCAGCTATGGACGCTGACAGGGGCTTAATCAACGTGCTATAAGGCTCTTTGGCTGTTCCGGAGGTGCCGGACCAAATGCAGTAATTTCCGAATCGATAGACTGTAACTGAGAGCAAGAACAGAGCGCTTTTCGAGGAGCTCTGAACAAACTGGGGTGAGCAGACATTTCTCTTTCTTTCTCCGATCGACAATAGTGTCAGCATATCCGCAGGCCACAACCAGACGTTCCTCAGTGGCCTCTAAGGTAGATAGCACTGGGGAGGAGGCCCACCCCAGAGCTGCCGACGCCCAACTCCTCCGAGGGATTGTGCGGACTGGCCATCGCGCGACCAGCAGCAAGGCTCCACCTTCACAGAGTAGGGGAATTTCCCCGGTGTCCTGGCAAATTTCCCTCGTTCACTAAAAATACCACCAACAGCTTAATCTGGTTCAAGATCAATTGGCATTCATCTGTATCCCCCTCCCCCCTGGGTCGTGCCTGAAAATAGGCAGGATTTGTCTAGTGCACTTACCCGGTCAACAAAAGATAAAATAAAACTTTGCTGTACTTCCACTAAATAGCACAAAACTTGCCTTGCTTGATCATTCTGCCAGAATCTCAAAATGAGGAAAGTTTTGTGAAAGCATCTTGTATGGTTTTTGAGATATAAAATGGAAAAAACAGAAAAAAAAATACTTTTTTTTCCCTTTGGTTAAGAAGGGATTATTTGCCATCATCTACAGACTAGACAAAATTAAATGTTGCTCCGAAATGTTCAGGGATAATGTGGTCTGTACCAAGGGTGTGTCTTTGGATAGTCTGGTTAAAAAATATTTTACCATTTTTTACTTATAACTATGTTTGTGATAGCCACAAGACAGGCAGGTAAATGACAACAGTTTGAATTGTAAATTTACAATTCATTCTCAGACAAATACTATTTGTGATGTCAGCCATCTTGTTTTTTTTCCCCTGTGTTAACAAACTTTTTCTACCCAAGTACTGCCTGGCAACTAATGAACAAGGCCAGTAATTAGATCTCGTTCACATACTTTGTGAGATTCTTTTCAGTTAGTGTGGCGATAATAATTTCACTTGTCACTCGCTTAGTTAAAGACCGTTTGATCAGAAAATAAACATTCACAGCTCTTTTCTGTTCATATTTTACTGTTCAAACTGAAAAGGCTGCGAACAGCAAAGGTCCATGACAGTTCGAACTGCCATAGCTCCCAAGTGTCTACTCTGTAACCCACTTCATATTTCTACTTGCCTGAATACTGTGCTCTTTCAGTGTGCTCAGTTTATAGGAAGCACATCACACTGACCTACTGCTGAAATCAAAGCTGACTGTCACATACTGATGGGAATCTGTAATCAATAATCAGCTGACAGTCTTCCCTCTTTCCAGCATGAACACATGCCAAACCCCCAAACCCCACAACTCACCTTCGTCACTTACTGCGATGGGTCGTAAGCTTCATCCTCCATGCACTGCTCTTCTCTCACTCCCTTGCTCTCTTGCTGTATGTCTTTGTCTCTCTTTGTTTCTTTTTTTCTTTTTTGGTTTTCACGTAATGAAAAGTAAGTGAAATCACTAGGCCAGATTTTCAAAGGGCCTTTAGATTGATGCAGGGTGCATCAAACAAACCACCTTGCATCATATCCAGGTGCACACAATACTATGTGCCATATCTTGCAAAAAAAGCATTCTCTGAGGCAAAGTCCCCCAAACTGACTCAAGTGGTCAAGTGCATCAAACAAATGATGCAAGGGATGAGAATGACACAAGCTGTGTCAAAAACAAATGGTGCAAGTTTAGTCAAAAAAAGACTCAAGAACCGAGAATGAGACAGGTTGAGTCACAAAAATGGTGCAAGCTGAGTCAAAAAATGACTCAAGGAATGAGAATGGCAAGTTGAGTTAAACAAAATGGTGCAAGTTGAGTAAAGAAAATTGATGCAAAGGACAAGAATGACGCAAGCTGGGTCAAAAAATACAGCAGATGAAATGGCTAAGACTAAGCCCCCCAAAGATTCTAAACTAGTCCTGCAGGGGACTATTGTCCCTTAATAGTACCATAGTCTGGTCTTCCCCCTGTTATGGGCCTCTTTATGTACTCAAGTGTATGTTAGACCAGCTCTGTCTGGTTTAACAGTGACATGCATGTTAAGCACAAGGACAGGACTCACCTTGTTTGAAAATCCCAAATAAGGGGATGGTGCCTCATTTCAGTGGTGCAAGCATCCCTTCCAACATGGCGCAGGAATTGTCTTGGGGCAAGCCAGTCTGATGTATGCAGACCTGTTTTTGATGCAAGCACCATTTGAAAATCAGATTTCATGCACATTTTAACATAGCCTGCTCCTTGCCTCAGTTGCTTTTGATGCAAGCACCCTACGTCATTCTCTGGCTTTTGAAAATCCATCCCATTGTTCCTATCCCTCTGTTTATCTTTTTCACTTTGCATCACTTTCTGCAGAAAAAGGGATAAAAAACAATGGGACAAAAAATTGACAATGTTTCACAGAAACACAGTAGATCTATTGGGCTCGTAGTCACACATTATGTAAGTGGAATTTGTGGAAATCAAACCCAGGTTGGCTGTGTGTTCGACACTCATTTGCAGCTCCTTACTCTAACCTCTAAGCTATAATGCCAGCTGGTTTGACTGTAGAAGGTAGGATATTGTAAAAGTGTGACTATGATATCTATCTTCTTTTTCATAGTGTTAGCAATGCAAGTTGAGAGAAACAGAGAGAGAGAGCTACATGTATCATTGTTAGTTTATTGTTAATAGCAATGCAATCAGAGATATATGGTGAGACAGAGCAAGACAGCAAGAGAGATTCTTGCTGCCTATATAGATCTAGCACTTGTGCCATCAAGAATCTTGTTTCTGAGCATAAGATGTCTCTCATTCACTATCTCTCCCTTCTTGCATGACTATAGGCATAGAAAGTAAAGGTGACCAATAGAGCTCTCCATATCCATCTTTCTCTCAGCTTGAATTGCTAACATTGTGGAAAAAAAAGATTGCTGTCATGGGCACACTTTTAGAATATCCTCACTTCTGTCATCAAAATAGACTGGCAGTATAGCCTAGAGTCTATAGTCCATAGTCACAATTTCATAATCTCCTAACTACAGCTGTCAATAAAAAAAATTAAAATAAAACTAAAGCCTTGTCAGACTGAATGTGCATGTGTGTGTGCTTGTTAGAACTTGGTGTGTGTGGGGGGGGGGGATGGAGCACGATGGAAATGGGGATTGAAAATATGTCAATGATTGTTACAGAATTAAAGGGCTTCTTTTCACAACTATGTGAGATAGCCCTTTAAAATAAAAAAAGGTAAAGAATGGATAAAACATAAAAAAACAACAATGTGAAATAAGTGTGATTTGGCAACTATGCACAGGACAGACTGTATCCTAGAAATACAGAATGTAATTAAAATGTCATAAAAGTTTACTGTGTGTAAAAATAGAATCTGAAAGCAGGGAAATAATTATAGTGTTAATATGTGGGTTTACGTTTATCTGTTGTACCCACTAGTGTCTGTCCAGTACTATACCCCATTCCCTGATTGCCATCCGCCATGTAAAAATAACTATTCTCTGATAGTCCAGTGATCCCTCCCCCATTCTCCAATCACTGTCCCTGTATTAAATAAAATTCACTGGTAGTCCCTGATGTGTTGCATTATATTCTCTGGTAGACCAGTGATTCCTCCCCTCTCCCCCGTTCTCCGATTTCCATCCCCGATGTTTTCATTGTTATTCCCTGGTAGTCCAGTGGTCCCTCCCCCTCTCCCATTCTCCTATTGCTGCCTCCATGATGGCTTATGTCTCTAGTGTCTAATGCCCCTCCATCAGTGTCTGCACCTGAATTAAAGAAAACCATCCCTTGAAGTTTTTCTCCCCCACAAAAAAAATGATCCCTACCTCCCACTCAGCACCCACCTCCCCACACCCCCAGTACAGCCCAACACTTCTTCACTCACCTGTACAGGTCCCAGGTTCGAGCTCCACTCTCTAATTGAAGACACATCTTGCTGCTGGAACCAGTAACTGCAATAAGAGAAGCTAAGGTAAATGCAGTTCAATGTATGTCAATGGGTTTTCAACTTTGATGCATAACTTAACCATTTCTTGACATTTTGACACCAAATTTTCAACATGACTTCTTGGTGACCCCACCTCATAAACAATATAACTGTCATTATGCAAATCCTGCCCAAAATGTGATTTCACAGTAGCTTGGTGAATTCAACTTTCTGGCAGGACTTGAACATTTTTCCTGCCCTTGTGCATGAAGTGGGGTCATAAGAAGACTATGTTGACAATTTGGGGTCAGAATATGTAAAAATGCCAAAGTTATACCCATTCATTGCAATTTTGCTACACACACTCTGGACTTTGGAAATTTTACATACTTTGACCCAAAATGTTTAATATAGCCTTCTTGTTACCTCACCTCATGTATGTCACAACTGTCATTTTTCAAATCCTGGCCACAATTTGTTTTCATATCTGAGGCATGGAATGGCATTGTGGTTGTGCAGAATTATGTTTTAGCAGGGATTCAAACATTTTCTGTACTAGGAACATGAGATGGGGGGTAATAAAATGGCCATGCTGACAATTTGGTCACTGTTTTCCTATAAATGGAAGTGCAGGGCCATCCCACAGCTGCATACATATACTCATCTATAGAGGGATGGAAGCACTGGGACTGAAGGGCCCTACACTCACACAGGCAAATAAGGATATGATTACTCTCTCTCCAAAACTATAGATATGTGAGAGCACAGACCCAGAGGGCCTCACACTCCCACAGGCAAATAACGCTACAATTACACTATCTCAAAAAGTAAGGAAATTCATTGCAAAAATATGTTAATGCATCAGTTTGGGTTTAGGATAATGAGACAAATGTTGAGAAATATGACATTAAGGTTTACAGCCGTAAAACATCTGCCCCACAACTGAAACGAATGAGGGTTGGAATCTTTCTTGAGGTTGTCAACTTCTAACGCTTACCTATTGTATGCACTCGTGAAACATACATACCTGTCTTCATCACATCTTAGCTTTTCTGTTCCTGCAATGGGTTGAGCATTAGAGTTAGTGTTACCCAAGCTGTTAGGCCTGAGATGCCCAAGACATACCCCAGACATGCACTCCTGCCTGGTTTCATTCCAGTTGGATGTGTTGGTGTGGAGATACTGATTGTCAAAAAACATGTAAATTGCCACTTTTTGTCAAATTCTTTGTCATGCTGATGAATAAAAACAAGCTGGAATTTTGGTATAAATTTTTAGGATACATATAGTAGGTCTTGAGTCACAATTGTGTCTTTTAAATGTTGGCGAAAAAGTATAAATCCATTCCAAAGTTATTACATTTCAAAGCTCCCCATTATTTCCTATGGGAAAAGTTAAATGTTCACCTCGAGAAAGGATTCCTTTTTCTCAAATTCAGGATCTTTTGCTGCAAATTCAGAATCTTTTTTCATGCTGCAGCCATCTAGTTTTCAGTTAGCAGTAGCAACAAAATTAAATTACTGAAAAAAGTGGGCTTTAAGAGACACTAACAGGTGTGTTTACCTAATTGAGGCATGTAGAATTGGAACTTGGGTTTCATTTTTTGATTTGTTAGTCAGAAATGTGCTTTTTTTAGCCATGGAAATACTTTTTTTGCAAATTATGGAAAACATTTGCCATGAAACAGGATCTTTTTCCACAATTTGTGAAAAGGATTTTCTTTTACCACAAATTGCAAAGAAAGCAACTGCGAAAAAGGATTCTTTTTCATAATTTGCTAAAAAGGATTTTTAAGGTAGCTGTTTCTTTGTCACTGCATATTTCAAAAACAGTCTGTTATTTTCAGGGTACAAAGGTCTTGACACAGAAATGTGCTTTTTGCTGGTTTGGTAAAAATATAATACTTGGCTTTGGAGTCCTGCAGGGTAAGATTCAGCTTTGTTTCCCATAGGATAACATTATAATGTGACATCTACCAAGTTGTTTATTTTCCACTCCGCTGATTAGAAATGGTTTGCAATTTTGTTCTAAAATATTCAGTGTACAAAGGTATTGCCCCATCGATGTGCCTTTTGCTGGTTTTATGAAAATATATTAATTTGGTGTTGAGTTACACAAGTTTCAAATTTTCCTGTGTTTTCCATAGGATCGCATTACAATGTCAGGTTTTTTGTTGGGCCTGCAAACTACAGGTGGCAACACAAGTCCTAGAGGGCCCTGCACTCCCACAGTCAAAGAAGGGTAGTACTAAACTATCTCAAAAATTATGCATGGATGGGAGGGAGGGTACTGCACTCCCACAGAGAAATAAGGATATGTTTATTATATCTCAAAAAATTATGGATGGATAGCACTGTGTGCTCCCACATGCAACTATGAATACCATTCTTGAATGATGAGAGTGCAGGTCTTATGCATTCGTGGCAACGCAGGGCCCAGAGATACACAAATACTGAAAGGATTATAGATTGATGGGAGTGCAGGGCCCAAAGGGACCTGGGCTCCCACAGGGAAATAAGGGTACAATTAGAATCTCTCAAAAGTTATGGATGGTAGTGAGTGCAGGACCTGGAGGGCCCTGTGCTCCCACAAACAAATAAGCCTATGATTATACTTTCTCAAAAAGTGAAGAATTCTCTGCAGAAAACTTTGTCAATGCATCATGAAAGTTAATGTGACAAAAGTGGGGAAGTGTGATCTTAGGGTCCCTAACCCTAAGACCACATCCCCACCCTCAGCTTCCAACCCTAGGACCCCAACACTACTTTGCTTGCAGGAACAGGCATGGGGGTGTGCCTTGGGGTTGTGAACCCTAATGCTCACCCCATTCTCTTATACTGTACTCTTATCAGCTTACTTACTTACTCATGGAATGGGGTGAGCATTAGAGTTCACAACCTCAAGGCACTGCTCCATGCCTGTTCCAGCATGCAGAATGGGGTGGGGTGTTAGGGTTGGAAACCAATGGTGGGGGTGGGATCTTTGGGTTGGAAAACCTAAGACCAAATTTCCCTACTTTTGTCACATTAACCCTAATGGTGTATTAACAACATTTTATGCAGAGAATATGGGGCGTGGTAGTGCCCTTACATTAGGGTTCTGTCTTCAGTTCTATGTTAAACCCCAAATCTTGCACTTTAATAACTATGATACTGTTTGACCAATTCACATGAAATTTTGCAGGCAGCATTGGGGACCAAAGATCTCTTGATCTACTAGGTTTTGTTCTGGTCAGATGTGCAGTTGTGGAGATGTGGAATGTCAAAAAATTTGAAAATTACCACTTTTATGCAAATCCTTTGTCACATCTTTGCTCCAAAATCACTTCAGGGTTTGGTCTGAAACTTTCTAGGTATATGGGGTTTGAGTCACAGATGACCCTTTTAAAGGTTTGGTGAAAAATTATTCATCCATTCAAAAGTTATTAAACTTTAAAGTTTCCCATTATATCCTATGGGGAAAAAGTAGATGTGTCTGTGAAAGCACTTTTTGCTTTCCTGGAAGCAGTACTTGCTTTCACAAATGGGAAAAGAAGTGTTCATGCTTCTGCCATCTTGTTTTCAATTGGTGTCCTGGAAAAAAAATGATATAATTCCGGAAAATACTGCCCCTTGCTAAACACCAACAGTTGTGTTTACCTAAGCAGGGCCCGTGGAACACGATTCTGACATTAGTTTAGAAAAATAGTGTCCAAACATCAGTTTATTTTAATTGGCTGCTGATAGTGTCACAAATTTGTGACACTGTTACTGCAACTTCTGGCACTACCTTTACGAAAATGCCACAGATTGTGGTACCACTTTTGCGAAAATGCCTAAAAATGCGACACTAACTCATGAAACACCCGCTGTTGCATGAAATTATGGGGGGGGGTTGCGGCACTACTTTTAAAAACATTTTCTGTACATGGTAGGAGCAAACAGACCCCAGAATCTGATTTCTCGGCCCCTGTTTAGGTAGACATCTGTTGGTGTTTACCTAATTCCAGTACGTTCACCTATTTTCACAGCCTGTAAAGTGGAAGGGTGCCGAGACATGCTCATATACATTTTGCTGACATCAGGGTGCCAAATCCCAGTGTCGAGAGTAGAGGCCCTCCAGCCAGTATGGGACACTGGAGAACCCAATGCCAGTGTCGCAAGATATGTATCCCCCCCATGAGCAGTGTGGGACACTGGGGAGCCCACTCCCAATGTCCTGCTATACTATATATGACATGTATTCTATTTTATACCTGTAAATATGAAAACAGTCCCCCAGTATACTATTTAGTTGCCAACATCGGGGGGCCCAATCCCCATGTCTGCACTGGAAGCCCCCTCACCAGTGAGGGACACTGGGGAGCCCACTCCCAGTGTCCCCAGATATGAACTTCCCAAGCAGTCTGGGACACTGGGAGCCCATTCCCAGTGTCCTGAAATCTTTCTTTGACAAGCTGTAAAAAAGAAAACAGTTCCCCAATGTCTTTTTTGGTCCTGAAAAAAAGGAAAATGGTCCCTCATAATGTGCCCCTCCCCATTCCAACCCTCTCACTTAGAACCCACTAACCCACAACCCCCCTTGCCCTATACTTACCAACAGAGAGCATTGGCTGTCATCTTCTGTGGACTAGGACACATCTGCACTCTTCGAAGCTGAACCGCAAACTGAAGAATCAAGGTAAATGCTGTATAATCTGTTTCAATGGCATTTTGAATTTATGGCACTATATTTGGCATTTTTTTGTATTTTTTCACCATATTTTTAATATGGGCTTTTTAGGACCCCAACTCATGAACACTGTCACTGTTGGTTCATTAGTCAGGCCAGGAAGGTGATTTCATGGTCGCTGCATGAAATCACCTTTGAAGACTGAGAAACAAAATGACAATGCCAGAGTTCATGAGGTGGGGTCCCAAAAAGTCCATGTTGAAATTCTGGTGAAAACAATCCTTAAAATAGCTGAGTTAAGTGTGGTTATTGACATTTTTCTATGAATGCACTTAACTTTAGTAGTTTTAAATATTTTCACTCCAAATTTTCAACATAGCCATTTTCTCACACAACCTCATGAACAGTACAGCTGTAATTGATCACATCCTGCCTGAAATGTTTTTTCCCACCTGTGGCAGGGAATAGCATTTTGCCACAGTTTTAAACATTTTCACCAATGGGGTTTATAAGGTGGGGTCAGAAGAAGACTATGTTCAAAATTTGGGGTCAAAATATGAAAAACTGCCAAAGTTATGACAATTTCTTGCAATTTCAGCACACCTGTTTGTAACTACGGGCATTATAAATATTCTGACACAAGATTTTCAACATAGCCTTCTTATTACCCAACATCATGTACTGTATGTCACAGCAGTAATTTTTTAAATCCTGTCCAAAATGTGTTTTTGCACGTGTGGCAAGGAATGGCGTTGCAGTTGCACAGAATTATGTTTTGGTGGGGATTTGAAAATTTTCTGTACTGGCTACATATTCTGAGGTAATCAGATGGCTATAGTGATAATTTGATCATGCATATACGGAAGGGTGGGTGCACAGTGTCCGAATGACTCTGTGCTCCCACAGTAAAATACACAAAATCACAGAGCATGGGAGTGCAGGGCCCAAAGTTCCCTGTGCTTCCACAGGGATGTGAAGGTTAATTACAGTGTCTCCACATTTAAGAATAAATGGGAGTGCAGGGCCCAGAGGGCCCTTCTCTCACATAAACAACTACAGCTATGGTGATACTTTCACAAAAAGAAAGGAAATTCATGACAAAAGGCTGTGTTACTGACCTATTAGGGTTGTAGCAACAAAAGTAAGGAAATTCAAACTTAGGGTTTCCAACCCTAAGCCACCACCCCCATTCTCTGCTTCCAACTCTATGACCTCACTCCTGCCCTTCATGCAGAAACAGGTGTAAGGGATGTGCATTAGCATTTCAAACCCTAATGCTCGCCCCCTTCTCTTATTCTGTTCCCATCTTACCTTACTTAGGCTTGGAATGGGGTGAGCAATAGGGTTCAAAATGCCATGCTACACTCCTCATACTTGTTCTTGTATGCAGGGTGGGAGGGGGTCTTAGGGTTGGAAATCCTAAGCTTGAATTTCCCTACTTTTGTAGCTAGAACCCTAATAGAGCATTAATGCAGTTTTTTTTTTTTGCCATGAATATATACAGATAGATAGATAGATAGATAGATAGATAGATAGTAACTGGGTGTGTAGGCAGTATAGCGCAGTGGTTTAAGGCTCTGACCTGCAAATCTGGTGACATCCAGCAGACCAGACCTGAGTTTGAATCCCACAGCTTTCACTTGCATTCTGTGTGACCCTGAGCAAGTCACTTAACTTCCCTGTGCTCCCAGGTCACTCCTGGAAAAAAGCTTTCAGCTTAGTGTGCTACTCCTGGTTAAATAAATAAATAATATCTGGGCAGCATTTTCTCTCATAGGGGAAACCTGGTTATAGTTTGTTGTTATAACCTGTAGGTAATAACAGTGAACACACTCCAGGTTTCCAGTACTCTTGTCATGTGACTGCCTCCACTTTCCACTTACACCGTGCAGGACACTTTGCCTGTGTCGACACCACTAGTATCACTCAGTGGTAAGTAAATAAAAAAAAACAAACTTGCCTCTTAGATGTTGAGTTTTCAACTACTCCAGTAAACATGCAATCCTCTCTGACTACATCTTAAAAAAATGAAAAGAAAAAATGTTTCAGGAGCCACTAGGCTGCAGCCCAGACTGCGGACTGCACTTCATCCCTACCAGACTGCTGCTGTTTTATTTTATATAATTGCTATGATGAGAAAATGCTCTCCAGCAATTATATAAAATAAAAAATGTGGTGATGTGTTTAACTCGAGATTTTACACCCCCCCCCCCCGGTGTTGAATGCTTAAATAAATCCTTTGAGCTTTACTGTAAAATCTTGTTAAACACACCACCTCATGTATTATTCTCTATATAGGGGCCTGGTCATGCCCCCACAGTTAGGGTTCAACTCCGCTGGTATGTTAATCTTGAAATTTTTCATTTTAATAATTTTGCAACTATTCAAATAATTGCACCATCTGAGACCAAAGATCTCTTGATGTGGCAAGTTTTGTTACAGTTATATGTGTGGGTGCAGAGATACAGAGTGTCAAAAAATTTGAAAATTCCAACTTTTTGTAAAATTCTATGTCACGCCGCTACTCAAGAACAGCTTGGGATTTTCATCTGAAATTTTTAGGGTAGAAAGGTCTTGGGTTACAGATGTGTCTTTTGAAGATTTGGTGAAAAAAATTCCCATTATTTTTAATGGGAACAGTTAGATGTCCTGCTTGAAAAATGATCTTTTGTCACAAATGGGTAATCCTTTTTCATGAATGGGTGATCCTATGTCACAAAAGGAACATGTTTTCTCATGTGGCCACCATTTTGTTTTACAGTTAGTGAGAGAAACACAAATAACTCAGAATGTCTTTAGCAGAAACCAACAAATGTAACTTGCTTAAGAGGATACCCTCAGCTGGACTCTACACTCATCTGTTGCAGAAATGCTCTTGAATTTGTTTTTAACTTTATCAATCTTTTTGTGTGACTTGTAATATGAAAAAAAAATATTTTTAGTATTATGTGTCACAAAAAAAGGAACCTATTTTTGTGATGGAAAATCCTTTCCCTGGTGTCTAGTGGCACCCACACCCTCTGATTGCCATTCCCATAGTTCTCTTGGTGTCTAGTGACACCCTCCACCCTCTGATTGCCAGCTTCCGATTGTCACCCTCTTGAACCACACAGGTACATACACACAGGCACTAGAAACCCAACACAAGGTGAAATGTAAATAATGTGGTCATTTTTAAATGTCATCTGTAGGGATCATTATATCTGATGGTTTTAAATACAAATGTATATCTCTAATTGTAAGTTTTTAAGTATTTTTAATGGTGTTTAACCATATTTATTTTTCCTCTACTGTTGATCCCATAACATTTCTTTACCTCAGAAAAGTATAGTGCAGGGGAGTGATGATGTTGTAACCCCTGTCAACACCCCAGCATGAAATGTGCTAATGCAGCTGCTTGGCATTGTCCTTGCCACTTTACTAAGAGTGGGGTGTCTTTTCTGCCTTTATTAATCTACTTAATGAACAAATACTTTATGCTACAGTACATGCATTTGACATTGGGGACTCTTATTTTATTTTATTTTTTTTGTTCTGTTTGCAGTTCTGACCTCATGGCCAAGACCCAATTGCTGGTTTTACACCACAAGTACACAGAAGTACACACTGTGCAAGTCTTTACAGTATATATTAACACAAATAAAATGGCTTCAGTTAGCTGTTCAGATATCATTATCAGTTATTGTACTTCATAATGGGTTTGTTTAGCCTGCCACAAAGTAATGTTTGAGTTGCAATAACTAAATAAATAAATTAATTAAATAAATAAAAGTTGCCATTTCCATGGACCCTATTGTTCTATCTTTTGACATATTCATGCCTTACTCAAAAATCAATTTTAGTATACAATATATTATTTTTATTATGTTCATTTACATACTGACTGATTTATTGCATAAAGAAAGCAGTTTGCATCTGCAGTCAGATTTGTTGATTATTGATGGCTGTCATGTCTGTTTTTATATATCAGGGCATAGAAACTGACAAATGCATACTTCGAGGTATGCAGCACTCTATAAGCAGATTATAAATGAAAATTAGCTTGGAAGCAGTACTAAACATCTGCTTTATATGCTACAATCTCAGAATAAAACTTTTTCTTTAGACCATTAAATCTTCAGTCACATAAATAAATGAAGACTCACATAACTCAACAATCAATAGAGTACAGTTGAAATTTTGTTTGCAAAGTGTGAGGCAAAAATGACACAATTGCAGTGCACATCCAACTGTCATATAGAGATGTTGCAAAATTAAATTTAACTAGTGAAATTGCCATAAAATTGTCAGTTTCGCCGTGTGAAATGTTTCATGAAATTAAGATGAAATTTTCCTATTTTACCACAATTTTGCACCCTGCATATCCCATTCCCATTATGATGTAAAAATTTCCCTGGTGTCTAGTGGTTCCCCCCACCCCTCTGGTCACTCACCAGCCCAAATTATTTTCTGCAGTGTCTAGAGCCCCCCCCAGTCAATCACCGTCTCTAATTGAATAAACACCCCCAAGTTGCTTGTGCAAGCATGCGCTCATTCATTGAAGCACTCAGTTGGGCTGCTGGCCATGGAGGTGAGTGGAAGGCTGTACCAGTGGTCCAATTGGGGTACTGGGGGTGTGTGGGGTGGGCACTAGCTCATGATGACAGGGTGAGGGGGTTGGGGGCCACTAGACACCAGGGAGCGTGGATTTGATTTATTTTTTTTAATAAAAGGAAATAAAGGGACCAGGGTAACTGGGGGAGCTTTATTCAGTTTTGGCCTGTGACCAGCTAGGAGGACCACTAGATACCAGGGAGAATAATTTTGGCCAGTGAGCCACTCTGGGGAGGGCACTAGATGATAGGGAATGTGGGTTTCATTTTTTTTTTAAAAAGGACATGAGCAGGCCAGGGTAACTCGGGAGGGGGACTTTATTCAAGTACGGCTGGTGATTGGCTGGGGGAATCACTAGACACCAGGGAGAATAATTTCAGCCAGTTAGAGTCTGAGGGGGGCAGGAGGTCCGCTAGACATCAGGCAGAACTTTGGCCATGTTAAATTTCACCCATGGGTGGAGAAATGTCACCTGCGGGCAGCAATTTTTGCCAGTTTGTGGGTGAAATTTGGCTCTCTCTGGCAGTGAAATTTTGCATTTCTCCCTGCAAAATATTTCATGAAATGTGCAAATTACATGAAATATTTCACGGAGCAAAATTTTTCAATTTTACACAACACTACTGTAATACATAATTAACGTTTGATTCACATACCAGGTGTTGAAACTGTGATAATTACAATATAATTCCTGGGACAAAACCATCAATTGATCTGCCATTCAGGCTGGGTATGTCTGTGATATTACATACTCTGAAGCAACTAACAGTGAACAGATTACTATTAAACCAGCCTCTCGATTAATAACGCTAAACAAATAAGAAAAGTGTGAATCAACAGTAATTCTGACAGGAAAACCTCTGTACAAGACTGCCTTTGTCAGTATCAGATCAGCTAATAAATAATAACAAAATGTGATGCCTAATAGTTTATGATGAACATGTCAATGAAAAATTCATTACCAAAATAAAATGGATTCATTCAATAAGATGTGGAAATTCTAACTTTGCTGAAATAAACACAGACCTGAGAGCCAGAAAGAGCTGTCAAAATTCACACCGTGCTGCTTTTGAGAGACATGAGCCGTCTTGCGCTAACAGGTGCTGTGACATCTAAAATAACATGACAGTCACTGGTAGGACAACCCTCTCTGTGGACTGCAGTTCCTCAGTTCAGCCATCAAGATTGAATACAACAATTAAAAAAAATAATAAATAACCAACTACATGACAGTATCTGATAATGTAGCATAACAGGTAATCTACAAACATGAAATGGAAAACTGGCGATAAATGAATCAAATGAAAATACAAATATACAGGTTGCAACAGTCCAGCTGTTAATATCAGCAACATTGGAGCTGCCTCACACAGAAATCTTTTCTCTTTCTTCAACTTTCTATTTCTGCATTATGTTATAGACATCATATCTCTGTCTATGTCTGCTGCCGCACGTACCATTAGTTAGATGCCTTGTTATTTGTTGTTTATTTTTGGATATTTATTGGGATCCCAACCCCAAATGGAAACAGACCTTTCTGGTGACCCCTATTAAGTATAGACTCACCACCTATCCCTCCCCCGGGAAGCTCAACAAGGTAAACAAGCATTGGGATGTGGGCAGGAGCAGGACTGAGTGGGAAATAATTCTGCACTCCTTGCTTATCTAATCACTTAGATGAGGAGAGATGAACCCCTATTTCATCCATATCCTTCTCAGACTCTGTTAATTAACTATGTAATATTAACATGCTAATCACCTTTATTCCCCATCTACTCATCCCCCTTCCCCAAGTTTAGTTTCTGTCCTTAATACTGAGGTGTTTGCCATTGGGGTGGGAAAAGAGAGAGAGAGAGAGAGAGACAGACAAAGAGAGAGAGAGAGACACACACACACACACACACAAGGGAAGAGAAAGAAAAAATCAAGAATGACATTATGTGTACCTTTTTTTCACTGACAGGGGGCAGCTGTCTCTCAAAATTCTCTGGTATCAGACATCCATGAAACAGTTAAGCTGTACTGTATGTCACTTTGATGCTCAGTGTTATGTGAGAAATCCAGGGTGTTACTCCAGCTTGTCCACTGCACATTATTCCATCAGGATACCATTGTGAAAGTCAACTCCATTTTTGGGGTCAAAATATGTAAAAATGGCAAAGTTATTGGCACCCCTTGAAATTTTGCAACAATCTCTCGTAACTTTGTTCATTTTAAATATTTTGACCCCAAATTTTCAACATAGCCATTTTTTTACACCACCTCATGAATGTGACTATCACTTTATCACATCCTGCCCAAACTGTCTTTTCACACCTGTGGCGTACAATGACATTGCAGTGGCATTGAATCAGGTTCTGCTGGGGATTTTGAAAATGTCAGTACTGTGTACATGAGGTGGGGTAATAAGAAGGCTATGCTGACAGTTTGGTTGCTGTTGTCCTACAAATGGAAGTGCAGGAGCTGGAGGGCCCTGCACTGTGCTTCCACAGCCACATACATATATGATTCTATGGAGGGATGGGAGCACAGGGCCCAGTGGGTGGTGTGCTCCCACAGGCAAATAAGTATAAAATTATATACAACCCCCATGCCACTTTTGGTAAGTTGAACACCCCCATAAAACAGAACTAGTACCCACATATGGCATACCATTTACTTTTAACAGAAATTCTAAGATTGGTACCGCTCCTAGCTTTAGGATGTATACCAGGCTCATTATCTAGAGGAAGGGGGTGGGGGTATAAGAACCAAAAATGAACCTTTGTAACTACAACCAGGTCCAGGGCAAAGGATGCTAGGTGTATGCTAGACCTATCTGCTGAGGGGGCCCCATTAATTACACACAGATGCTAGGATCAGAATGTCCAAAACAACAACTGGTATTTTGCAGTATGGCTTTATTGAACAGATGTTACTAAAGCATCAATGGACCCCCAATGGGTTGGTCATGGCAAACAGCTACATTTTCAGAACTCCCCTTGCTAGGCAGTGCAGTTCTCCACAGAAACAACAATTCCTTTCTCTTCCCCATGGTGTATGATTGTGGACTGTGTCACAAGCCAAAACAAATTTCCTTTTCCCCAGAGTGTATACTTGTGGAACTAGGCCTCAGACTCAGAACTTCTTCTTTCTCAAATAGGTGCATGCTTGTGGAACTATGACACACACCTGAACCCTCAGTAATGGCCTTTGCTCAGTTAAAACTGGTGGCCTTCCATGAATCAGTTAGACCTGCCTTTTAAGCTTCCAGATGGTGTTCCTCCCACCCTTTGTCCCAAGCGACAGTTTTTGCCATTCCTTTAGGGTTACACCACAGAAGCCTTCATTCCATACTGAAATGCTACAGACTCTGAACTTTACTTTACTTCACTCACTTGAGTGAACGAGGGACACTGACTGGTGTGATCTAGCCTTATCTATGGGCACACACACCCCAGAACAAGCCCCAAAATAGTAATCACAGAATAGTTGCTCCTTCCTCTAGGCATGGAAACAACCCCAAAAAACATTTTCATTCTATACTCACAAATCTGTTGCCCCTTCCTTTAGGTATGGGAACAACCAGAAAGCACATTTTCCCTTTGTAGCTTGTCCGAACAGTCTCTCACAAAGTTCTTTTCAAAGGCAGATGTACACACACAAGGACCTTCAGGTTATTGCCCCTTGAATCCACTGAACTAGCAGTCACTTCACTTCTCCTGGAGTGAAAATCAGAAATCCTGCTAAAGAAAGGTCTCCACCACTTCACTGATAGCTGGTAATTGTAATCAAAACTAGGGGAGAAATCCAGGGCCCTAAACTCAAAGCTCACTGGCAGAGTTCCTGCAACTCTTACTCCCACACTAAGACCAACTGAACATTCTAAGACATCCCCTAAGCATCTGTACACAGAAAGGGTTATACTGCTGTGAGAGTTCCAAATGACATAATCATTCTTCCCTCAGGCTAGCTGAGTACACAATGATATCATTATGTAAGAAGCCCCTAATGAGCTCCTTACCAGCTGCCTGTTCTACCTGCCTAACACTAATACTGATAGGATTCTAGTAACCCAAGGGGACTGGGTGGTTATATATGCTAGCTCACAAAGTAAGGAAATTCATTGTAAACATTTTGTTAATGCACTAGTTAGAGTTAAAGTGAAAAAGGTAGGGAAATGTGGCATTAGGGTTTCCAACCCTTACATCTCATGGCCACCCTGCAGGCTGCAACAGGCTATGGGGTGTGCCTTGGAGTTGTCAACCCGAATGCTCACCCCATTTACTATGGTTGAGTCCATGAGCAGCAAAGCCCAGGATGTTGTACAAGATGGAAACGGCAAACACGTATTAATAAAAACAAACTGCAAGTCTCCAAACCTTGGCATTTCCCAAAAGTATGAATGAAAATTAATGAAGGAAGCACTAGAGGTTAAGCATGTGTGGACTGAGGCAAGTGAGCCAAGAAAAATAAATATTTGAAAAATGGAGCTGAGAGACTAGAACACCAACACCCATAAGAACTGTATGTGTGTCGTGAAGTAAAACTCACTTAGTTATAAGAACTGTAATTGTATTTTGTTCTCACATAAAGTAACAATCTCTATCCAGAGCCAATAGTGCTGTGAAAAGCTACCAAATGATCAAAGTTATTTTCTTGTTGATGCCATACAGTGCTGTTTAATCACAATCATCTCAGAGCTCCCAGATCCAAATAACCATTTCCTTTAACAAGCCCTCATTTTTCCTGTAGAGGCAGCACCACATTCCTGTATAAATCCCTGTAGATTTTTCCATAAGCCACTAATTCCTTATTTGTGACTTTGTTGTTTATTTAAATGTAATATGTTGGAGGCCTTTTATCAGGAAAAGGGCTCTGATTTACTTTAGGTATTAAAATTATATGTCAAGATGGCCTTGGAATGATTTAGAGTTATATGGAATCCATAAGTCATAATGGGGAAATGTATTTATTTGTTGAATTTTGTTGACTGGGTAGACCCACAAAGAATAGAAGTCCCTTTTTCAGGGGTGACGAGGGGGGGGTATAGATGGTAACCAACTGAAGTTGTAACTTGGCATAAATCCTTACTTGAACCAGATTAAGCTGTTGGTGGTATTTTTAGTGAATGGGGGAAATTTGGACAGGACATCATGTAAATTCCCCTACTGTTTTTGAGAAGTGCCATAGGATCTTTAACATCCACCTGAACAGGCAAACACAAAAGACAGGAGCACCCCGCTCCCATGCTGCAGTCTAGTGTCACTATTTGGATCTAAAGAGCTAGTGAAACCAAACCAGGCAGACAGGAAAATAATATAAATTTTAAGAAGTAGTCAGTTATAAAATGTTAATTCTGAAGTAACTTTCTTTTTTCTTTTGCCCATCAGAGAGTCTTCTATGTCATAATGTTGTGTTGGATGTGTGGAAAAGCTCTTAGCATAGCAGCTGACATACAGTATCTAGCTCTACTGCCCCCCACTATATAATCAGCATTGTGATTTTTCTGACAGTGAAATCAAAGGTGAATGACCTGACAGTCACTGAATTGTTGTTCCTAAGTAGCAGTGATGTCAGTCATTGAGGTCACAATGCTGGTGATGTAGTGGGGGCAGTATAGTTTGCTATATCAGCTGCTACACAGAGTGCTGTTCCACACATCACATATATTAACATCAGATAAACAATTTCCTAATTAAACAAAATGAAAAGAAAAAGTACCTCAAATATAAAAGGCAATGGTTGACTGCTATTAAAATCTAATATTAGTTTTAGGCAGTACACTAGCTCTTTAACCCACATGCTTAGTGTGGGGATAGAACCCACTGCCTTCTGATCTTCCAGTCTCAGAAGCCAGTGTGCATGCTATTTTTTGCATCTTTCGTTTGTTAGTTTTTACACAAATTCTCTCAGACTTTTTTCTGACCACCTGATGGAATCTTGAATGAGTTACATAAATGTTATTATTGTCTTTAAGGCCCTGACCCTGCAAGTAAATACACACTCAGTACATCATATTGTAAAATGAGAAAAAAACAGTCTTCTATTTTCAGTGCTTGCCTCCAACCTGTCCTGCCAAAAGGAATGACAGCTAACAAACTGCAATTCCACTGTTTGTAATCTGACATTGAGTCTGACTTTCATTTTCACAAAACCTAACAGAAAATGAGTTAAGCCCTAGTTTGCGGAAAGAAATAGAATTAATCTGCTAGACTGAGCTGGACAGATGATAGAAACAGCAGTTTAAAAAGTTGTTTTTGCTAATATCCTGAGAAGTTCTGAGGTACAATACAGTAGCATCCCCTCCCCTTCAGATGCCCTCAACATAGAGCAGACAGTGGAAAAAATCAGAGGGGGGTTGCACTACTTTGCAGCTGTGGGGGAATACATAAAAATGTCTAAAAAGGAAGTTCCATGCAAGCTATTTTTAGAGCTACAGTCTGATTGATGACAGATGGGCTATAGGCTCCACCCACAGCCCTAAAAAGGAACTACATGAAGACAAATGTTGTCTAGTGTTTCCTTAGATGAGAGTGCTGTTCAAAAGTGTTACCACTCAGGTGGCTTACATTACCTTTGGCTTGAAAACCTTATAGAATGGCACCTAGTTAACTCTGAGGGGGTTACAATTAAAATTAAAGAGTGATTTAATTCCCTGTTTAGAGCACAAACTAAACTTTTTTTCAAACACAAACTTGTAGGGATAAAACCTGATATGGACAATAGGTTCAGGTAGATAGGGAACTCCAGGATGACTAGATGGATGTTTGGTCTTTTTCTGCCACCACTGTCACTGTTTCTATATCCCAGGGTGTCAGGCCAGTGTCTCACATTATTTACAAAGGTCAAATCACATGGTATCAGTGTCCCATGCCCATGTCCAAGGGTCTTAGTGTCTCACATTATGAGGTTTTCAAAAAGCAATGGTTGGTGGGTCCCTTTCAATGTTAGTAATTTAAATGTAGTTTGGGGCCAGTTAAGTGAAATTCCAAGATTAAAGGCAAAGAAATACCTGCCACATAAACAATTCTGTATGTAATCCACATTTTTGTGCTGCTTTAGTTACATCAAGCAAGATCCCTCAGTCCTAGGCCAACATTTTTTGCACACAATCTTTTGATAGAATACAACAAAAAGTACCAACAGACCATTCATCCAAGTGCAATACACAGATCAAATTACTGAACATTGCTAAAGATTATGCATAGAGATGACTATTCAACTGAACATATGTTCAAATCAGCTAAGTATTCAAGGAAAGTACAAAGACAGTTACATAGTTCTGTGTAACAGAAAGGTTGTTTAAATAACAATTTGCAGTAGGGATCACCAAGGTAAATACAATGTGGAATTAGATTAGTTATTCTGGGTATGATTATCACCCACAGGTGCCCAGGTTCTTATTGTCCATATTATTCATAGCTGAAGTCCTATGAGTGGTGTCTAGCAGGAGTAGAAGCTATGTTGAGCATATTATCTCTTGGTGGAGGGTGTTATTCTTGATGAGAGCTGTGGATGAATGGAGTCAACCCAAACAAATAACTATCTACAAGAAAACAAATATGCCAGTAACATACACAACAGAGAAAAACAAGAAAGAAAAACAACAAACCTTGATAAGATGATTAGTCATGGCATCTTTGGAAAGATTGGATGGCATAGCCCACCTCTGAACTTTATTAGGATCCTTTACCTGCAAAGGAAAAAGTCCCTGTGTTACTTGCACTATGGGAGGTTTGGATTTTAGCCAATGACTGCCATGGGACAATGTGGACCATTGGTGCGTGCAGTGACTTTTATTCATAAGTAGGAAAGGAAAGGACCCCAAACACAATAATACTGGGCAAGTGAATTGCTTGCAATCTGTGATAGTAGCTTAAATTTGGCTACTTGTGCTAATTTTGAAATAAATGTATGCATCTCTGGAAGCTCTATAGTGCACCAATGCATCAACAGGTGGTGCTTTTCTTCAACAGCAGCCATAAGGATCCAGCAAATCTCCATCTGATGAAGGTGGGGAACTGCATATGGCAAGCTCAGAATGAACAGGTCTGGTGAAATGGGGATGCTTTTAAGCAAAATTTGCTCCATCAATATTTGTATTTGTCTCCATAGGCCTTAAACTCTGGACAGTGCCAGAGTACATGGAGGAGGTCATCTTTAAGCTTCCTACATCTCCAGCAGCTGGGACTTGGAATAAGCCTGGCTGAATAAAGGATTACTGGAGTGAGGTGCCATAAGTGTTTTACCTTATTTTGCAGTAGACAAGATTTGGGGTCATGAAGAGCTGTATGAGCTAACTGCAAGCAGGTTGTCCATTTGTCACCATCGACTGCATGCCATAATAGGGTAGACTATTTATGCTGAGCACTAGAGGTTGGGTCAGGGAGTTCATCCCTTATGGCATGGTAAATCTAACCTTCTCTTTCTCTGTTGTGTCTGAGCCAGTGGTATAGCAGGTGAGTTTGTGGGAGAGTTTCCCAGTTTTTGGCTTGGTGAAGAGGTACAGAGAAAGCACTCGGGAGTTGAATGAAATGCCAAAACCCATGTTTGTTCAGTTGGTATTTATTTTGTAGGGCTTGAAATGAGTCCAGGTCAGAGGAGCCTGGCTTCAGAATATCTTGAAAGTGGTGAATACCTTTATCAGTCCAGCTGTCCCATTTATCAAAGCGTCCACCTACAGTGACTGCTGGGTTGTTCCAGAGGGGTGTGAAAATGGGATGAGTGAGGTGTGTATGTAGGTGGTTTTGCACTTCTTTTCATGCCATGGTTTGTCTGACAGTTAGTGGTAGTTGGGTCACCTTCGGTACTGTTGAGAAAAGCACACCTGCTAGGGAGATGCCTCTAATCATGGATGTCTCCAAAGTGGCCCAGATTGGAGGCTGGTGATTAGGGTTGTTAAAACCTCTGACCGTTTTGTCCATAAGAAAAGCCCAGTGATATGCTTTAAACCATGGCAGGCCCCATCCTCCCTTTCACCAATGGGATCAAAGCTTAGAACAGTTGTATAGCGGTGGCCTGCCATACCATAGGAAACCACCTATCAACCGATCAAGTCATTGAAACCATGAGTTTGCGATACGCAGTGGTAGATGGGAAAGGGCATGAAATGATTTGGGATTAGTAACCATTTTTATAGCCTCTACTTTATCTGCCATGGTGAAGTGGAGCAGTTTCCACCAGTCAAATTCAGTAGCACTATCTGCTAGGAGGGGGTTAGATTAAGGTCAATGATCTTTGTAAGATTGGGAAATATTTTAACTCTGAGATAGGTGAATATTTCTTTGGGGCCCATTGCAGACCTAATGGGAGAATTAGTTGAGGGGTGTAGACATCATTGAGTGGAAGAACTTCTGTTTTTGGATGGTTAACTTTTACCCTGGAAATAAGGCTAAACAAGAACAGAAGCCTAATTAGATGTGAGATAGAGTCTGGCACTTTAACTGTGAGCACAAGAAGATCACCCACATAAAGCAATGTTTTATATGGCTCTGACCATACAGTAATCCCCCCTATTAATGGCTCTTGGTAAATGGCTATGTGAAGTGGTTCTATGGCAAGGACAAAAAGGAGGGCAGATAAGAGGCATCCTTGCTGGGTCCCTTTCCATTGGAAAGAGATCCAAAGGGTGGAGTTAGTAAGCACTTTGGCTTTGAGGCTGGAGTATAGTGTCTGGAGAAATTGCAAGCAGCACAGGCCAAAGCCTAGATGTTCTGATAACCTGTAGAGGTAACCCACTTCACCAAGGCAAATGCTTTTTCAAATCTACCACAGCTGTGGGGGTTGGGGTCTTTTGTGCTACATGCATGAGGTCAAGGACGGTTCGTATGTGATCATCACTGTGACGAGACTAGACAAAACCAACTTATGAGGTAAGCATTAGCCATGGGATAAGATCTTCCAGTCTCATAGCCAGGGCTTTGGCAAAGATCTTACTATCTACTGAGATGAGTAATAGTGGATGATAATGGACAGGATTTTCTGTTTTTTTGCTCTTTTTGGGTAGCATTGTATTGGTAACTGTTCTTAGGGATTGGGGAAATTATCCCATTGCCACCGATTCTTGATAGAGTTGAGCTAGGATTGGACAAAGTGTAGATGCAAGGAGTTGAAAAAATTCAGTGGGATAGGTATCCCTCCCAGGCCTTCTGGAGTTTTTAGGGCCTTGAGGGCTTCTTCCACCTCCTAAGTGGTTAGCAGGGGGCCCCCAAAGCTTGCATTTGTTCATCCATGCGTTTGGCAGTTGTACGGTACCCAAAAAGGCATCCTTGGCCATGTACATCTGGGAAAGTAGGTGAACTGTACAGTTGTGTATAGACGCCCTTCATGATGCAACTAATCTGCACTTCCTTCATGTGTGGCCATCCACTGGCATTCCATAGGCTGTGGATATGCCTCTCAGCTTGTTACTTTCCAAGTCTGTTGGATAAGAGCTTGCTACATCTCTCCCCATTTTCCCAATGCTTATGGTGGAGATGCAGAATGGCTAGTTCAGCCTTTCTGGAAAGCAGTATGTCAATTTCATATCACAGATGAACAATTTCCTTGTGTAGAGGCAAGTAGGTGTCTATTTTGGATTGGGAAAAAAGCTGCTTCTCCTTCGTTTGAATCTGATTTTTTATGGAGTTTAATTCCTCTTCCCTCTCCCTGTGCTGATGGATTGTGTATCCTGTTATAAGCTCTCTGGTGGTGGCCTTAAACGTCTCTGACAGAGTACTAACTGAGGTTTATATTGCTGTCATTAATTTGGAAAAAGGTGTTAACCTCCTTCTGTATCCATGAGAAAAACTGTAGATCATGTTCTAATAAGGGATCCATGCAACAGGAAGGAGATCTTTTGGGGGTTGATCTCCAGATTATGTCCAGTTGCAGCAGAGCATGACTGGACGTGTGGATAGCCAGCATGTGTTGGGAGGCAAGCCACTGATGTAGCCTGCTGTAAGTCTTGTGTGTTGCAGAGTAGCAGGCATAATCATGAGTGCGGGGGTGATGTAAACACCAGACATCAGTCAAAGTCTGGTCATGAAGACATAGCTTAACTGCCTGAAGCACTTTGGTGCAGGGTTCTGAACCACCATGACTGCATTCTAAGGTATAGTCCAGAGTAAAGTTGAAATCCCCAACAATAAGAACTGGGGCTTGCACAATATTAAAGTTGGAGACTTTCTCTGCTACCATGTGGAAGAAAGATGGGGAATCCTCACTGGGAGTAAATAAATTTACTATAAAAAAAGGAGCCAGAGGAGGTGTGAAAGACCCCCATGACCCATCTCATATCAGGGTCTGCGCTTGCATAGATGCATTCTAGTGTAATGCTTTGTGAATCAGTATAGATACTCCCCATTTTTTGGTTGTGGTTGAGGCATAAATTTTGAGTCCCACCCAATCTCTTTGGAGCTTGGTAGCATCGGACTATGCAAGCTTGGTTTCTTCTAAGAGCGACACCTGGGTATGGAGTTTCTTCAAATGAGTTAACACTTGCTTCCCCTTCACAGGGGAGTTCATCCACTGCACATTCCAACTATGTAGGCTTAGATCAGCCATAATCCAAGGGCTTTAGCGAGTTAAGAGTCATATGTTTGTCCTGTGGAAAGGAAGAAGAGTCAACATTGAGAGATGGCATAAGCATCATGTGGTTCCAGCATGCCCATAGTGATCTATTGATAGGATGACCAGAGTGCAGCAGTGGTGGGGTGCCATGTCCCTAATTTGTAAGCAACATGAGTATGGAAAAGGTCATTCTTAAGACTGTCATGTATAGCAAAGCAAGGTGTAAAAGTAGTAGACTAATAAGAACTATATACAATGACATACCAGTTGGGTGCACTGTAGTGTGAGCCGGTGCCTACTGGTAACCCTAGGCCATCTACTAGTGTTCCTGGGGGTGGTCATTCACAATAAAAACCCAGAAAGATGTGATAAGACCAAAGGTCCAACTCAGAAACTTGTAACCATTTTGAAAGAAAACAGAAAGAAAGGGATTTGATCATAGGAGCAGTACCAGCTACCCATTAGGGTGGGAGTAGCGTAGGAGACTTACTATCTCAGTATCGAGGGGTCTAGGAATAACACAATGCAGATGGAGGAGATATTGGGGCAGGGGACCCTGATCAAAAACATAGAAAAGAGTGCGGGTGGTGCAGTGGCATTTATTGATGGAGTGAAGTGCCTGTTTGCATCATGATAATAAGGCATTCACCTGTCCATTCTTGATAAGGGAAAAGGTGCAGAGCTATGGGTACCAGAAGTGGCTCCTATTCCCTATAATTCCTTAGCAGACACAGGGAAGCATTGTTCAGAGCCAATGGGCCATAGCTTATAGTTAAGCTACTGTGCAATGATAGGCAGGAGTATGGTACCTCTAGAAGCCATTTCATTCCTAGACAGTAGCTGGTGGATGCCATTCCCCCTTCATTAGTATACCACCATGCAGGGGAAATGACTGCATAATTTAGGTGTGGTATGGGGAGCACCATCAATTGCAGTCTTGATCTGATGTCCTGGTAGTGACTAACATTAAAAATTAGCACATCATGGAAGAAAATTTGGTGGGGGGACCATGCCCTGTAGAAGAACTGTCGGCCTGTAGCACCAAATCAGGAAAGAGACAGACACAGGGAAGGTAGGAGTCTAGGTACTGGGCTGTGACTGATACAGAAGGGATGCCAGGCATTCAGAGGGGCTGAGAAGTGTCAATATCCTAATCAATATGGTGCATATAATATACAGGTGGGTAAGTCACTAGCATAGCAGGGAGCAAGGTGCGGTGCTGGTCAATGGTGCAAGGGAGCACATCCAGTTATGTAAGTGGCCATACAGAGGAGTTTAGATTGAAAGCTTGTGGCATGCTTGGTGGCTAATGCTGGAGCTCACAGGGTATATTGAAATGGGGAGTTGGTGAATGGTTGAGAGCAACCATCACAGTGGGGATCATTTAAGGTAAAGGGAGCTCTTGACCAATATTAGCTGTAGGAGTAACAAGGCCTGTTAGTGCAGCCCTCTACTCGCAGTATAGCCTGAAGGTGTGTCTAGGTGAGATACTATTAAGGTGACACTAAAATCCACATTGATGGTGTGTGTCTGACATGCTTGCTGGGAATATATGCTGGCCTCCATAGCTCCATAAGTACCCTGGGGTGTATGCCATCAGGTCCCATTGCCTTGTCTACCCTGAGCTTAGCGAGCTCTTGTAGGACCCTTTCTTTTGTGAAGGGAGTAGTGCTTACCTCCCTCCCCCCGTGTCCATGGTGCTGAGCTGTGGACCCTGCCCTACCTTCTCTTCAGTAAATACTGAGCAAAAGTATCTATTTAGGATAGATGCTTTTACAGGGTCCTCCTCCTCACATGCCCCCTTTTCTCCTTTGAGCTTAGCAATACCCCCTCTGGACTTTCTCCTTTCACTAATGTATCTATAGAAAGTCTTGTCACCTTCTTTTACTGTTCATGCTAGTGTTTCTTCAGTTTGGGACTTTGCCTGCCTTACTGCCTTCCTTGCTTCCCTTAGGGCAGTTTGGTATGCCTCCCTATCTTCATCCGCTGTGTTCCCTTATATTTCCTGAAGGCCAGCCTTTTGGCTCTGATCTTTTCAGCTATTATATTTGAGAACCAAAGTGGTTTCCTTCTTCTTTTGCACTTTCTTTTCTGTCAAACACAATGGGATGTTGCTTCAAGCATTGCATCCTAAATGCTTGCCCATTTTGCCTGTACCCCCTTCCCTGTGTTTCTTTTTGCCAGGGCTATCTTAACTCTGTTGGCCATCTTATCAAAGTCAGCTTCTCTGAAGTCCCATATTTTTGCCTAGGAATGGGATGATTTAGATGTAGTGGCCAAATTGAACCATACCATGTGATGGTCACTGGCCCCCAGGTAACCTTCTACCTGGAGATCTGTGATCCCTTCCCTGTTAGTCAGTACTAGATCTAGGATAGCCCTGTCTCTTGTAGGTTGTTGTACTAGTTGTTTTAGGCCCTCCCCCTGCAGGGAATCCTGGTGGTGAAAGAAGTTATTTCCAAAGGTATGACAATATAAACCTTGAATGGTTAAGTGTGTTAGGATATTATAATATTGAATTCTTTTATCTCCTTTATTTTCCTTTCATCTCAGATTTATGGACACCTACTTCTATCTGTTCTTTCATAATTTATGTTCTTTCTCTCTGTGTGGTTGTAATCACGTGATGAAATCCAGGAGCACTATTAGAACCTATGCTGATCCCCCAACAAATGATGTAATATTATATATAAATGATTGATGACCACAGGAGCATTTTACTAGTAATGACCTTTGCGCTCTTACTTCTACCTATCTCTGGCCTATTTGTTTGGTCCTACCATCTGCAGCAACATATGTAAAAGCTTTGTTGCATCTTCTAAAAATAAATAAATTGGGAGATGTAATTTATGGTATCTTGTAGTGAAAATTTTAAACTTTCGTACTGATTTTTATAAAAGTCACTTAAATTAATGCTTGCCCCTATTAGCACATGTGCTACATATTCTTGCTGGCTCCATCAATACCCTTCATGTAGGTAATATACCTTTAAATTCTGAGGATATTTAAGCCAGGATGATCCCCCAAGGACTCTGCCCCTTGATAAAGACTTTGGTGAGAGCTGAAGCCCCGAGGCAACTGAGAGAGAGGAAGCCCCCTCTAAAAAGCATGGGTAATTTTCCTTGAAAGTTTTAATAAAGGATTGTGCGTTACTGATGGTGCAACTAATGTCATGGGGTGAGCAGTATTCTGTGTAACAATAAACACAGACACTTAAGCATCTGAACTTTACTGCTTAGTCCATCTTTCAAAAACCATTCTCCTGTGTGCACAACTTTTTGTAGCAGCATTGGACTTGGATAAAGCTATCCTACTGTAGATCTCAAATTCCAACACAAAGTCATGCTTAAGGAGAATGTTACATGACAGCTGAACAGTAAAATGTGCAGGTATCCCAGTTATTGAAAGAACAAATAGAAGGTCAACTGCGCTATTCACCACAGAAGTATTATGAACAGGGTAATGGGGCAGGTTGCTTATTTGCCTGGCAAATACATAAACAGAATGTGAGCTGAGTGGTACCCTGAATTCATGACCCAATGGATAACCAGCCCACCATTCCCCCAGAGGGCATTCAGCAATGCTTCAGTCGCTTTAATAAGAACTTACTGTATGCCGGGGGGGGGGGTCAGACCACATTTCTAAGATACAAGAATATGTCAATAGGCTACCCATCCCACAGCTTTACCAGGACCATAGGGAGACCATAAATACCTCAATATCAGAGCAGGTAATTGTAGACAAAATACAACATTTTAAAAATTATGAATCTCCAGGCACAGATGGGCAACACTCTGAAAACTACAGTTCTGTCAGTTGGTAACTCACTCATTAAAAGACACCGTTAATTACATCTTGACAGAATATGGTCAGTTCCTTCTTCCTGGCATCAAGCTCTGGCATCAGTCTTATTGAAACCTGGTAAGGATCCAGAAGCCTGTGAAACATGTAGACCAATTTCCTTGCTTTCTGTATATTTAAATATTTTAATGGAAATGTTATCAAATAGAGTACAGCTGAGCACAATGATGGTACATCCCAACAAAAAAGTTTCATATTAGGCTGGCTAATTCAAGGCATTAGAATGTTTTTGAATAACATCTCATGTCAGAAAAGTTAGAGGGTCTTCCAGCTGGTTCACCCACTATGTTGTGTCAGAAAAAAGGCCAACCACAATTAGAGCACCACAAAAATACCAACAGTGCAGGCACCACTGCAGCAATAAACCAACAGTGACAGGAAAGAAATGTGGCATTATGACAGCCATACAGGTGATTCCTAGTAAGAAAATGTTTTGTGGGGGTCTCTGCCCCCTGCACCCCAAAGCAATTGCTATAACAAACTCCAAGTCATACATGAAATTGGAAGCAGTGCAATAAAGGGCCATCAGGCAGTTTCCGCCACGACAGTTCAACCCACAGCACACACTAAATGTGGCTACAACACAAGTGCCTTCAAAAGGAAATATCAACACAGCTTAAAGCCCATAACCATCCTGGGTGACAATGAAAACCACCTGCCCATCCTGCATACACTCTGTAAACACCTGCACAAAGACCACTACACAGAACTGCCTGCACCTGTGGAACAACCACTGCTGCACACTCCACTACCATCTCCTACCAGCTCAGCACATGTGGAAGAACTGTTGCTGTACACTCCACTCCAGTTTCCTACCTGCTCTATATAGTGGAACAGGTGCTCTAACACACTGTGCTCCAGCCTGCCTACCCACTCTACAACCATGAAATAAGCACTCTGGCACACTATGCTCCAGCTTCCAAGTCGGCAAGATCACAGCTCTAATGCCTGTGCTCATATGCTGCTGACATCAATGTGCCACCCCTATAACGGTATACCCTTCCAGTTAGCCATCAGTATGGATGATGATAATGCTTTCAATAGGGTCAGTTAGAATTCATGAGTGCCACCCTACAAAAGTTAGATATGGGGCATCATTCTGTCTCTACCATCTCTTCTTTTTATTGGTCACCAACAGCAATAGTGCAGGTGAATGATCCCTTGTCAGAAAGTTTTACATTGGCTTGGGGCAATTCCCAGGGGTATCTATTGCTCCACTTCTATTTACCCTTAGTCTGAAGCTCCTGGTGATTGCCGTCTAATCAACACCTCCATGGAAGAAATTATGGTAGGGGGAGTTTGAAAAAAAAACTTGCACTCTATGCTGATGATCTTGTTCTTTGTGGATGACCCAATCAGATCAATGTCCCACATGCAGGATGCTCTTAACTCATTCACACCACAAGAGCTCTTTGAGGCTTCCACCGCTTGTGCCATGTATTCTCTTAACACTGTATCCTGGGCCTTTCTAAGCAAAATCAAGACATGATCAGCATGCCACAAACAAATGTGAATACCTCTTAAACTGTAAATGCTACACACAAAGTACGAGTGGCAAAGTTGTCCAACACAACATTACCTTTCCAATGGTGCTATGCAATCAATTGTAATCAATTCAGTTTTTATTTTATACTAGCTGAATTACCAAACAGCTGTTTTTTTTTTCTAGATTTTTTCAAGGTGCTTAGGTAAGGCTTGAGAGACAAATGTCAGCCATGCACACCATACCTTAAACAAATGTGAATAACTCCTAAAGTATATGTGATAGGCACAAAGTATCAGCAGCAAAATTGTTCAGCACAAAAATATGTTTCTAATAGTGCTATGCAATCAATTGTAATCAATTTGGTTTTTATTTTATGCTAGCTGAAATACCAAACAACTGTGTTTCTTTTTTCAGATTTATTCAGGGTGCTTAGGTGAGGCTTGAGAGACAAATGTCAGCCATGCACACCATACCTTGAACAAATGCGAATAACTCCTAAAGTATACGTGATAGACAAAAAGTATCAGCAGCAAAATTGTTCAGCACAAAATCACCTTTCTAACTGTGCTATGCAATCAATTCTCAGCAATTCAGTTTGTTTAATATTTAGGTAAAAGCTGCTGACTTCCTCAGATGTTTCCAGACCTCAGTGAAAGTCAGCTGAGTATGTCTACAGTCATTATTGGCCTGAGTGGTTCTGCTTTCAGATACAAGTTACAGGCATATCTAGGCCTGAATGAGTTAAAGAATTTGATGCCTCAGCTGGTGAAAAGATAACTATGAGTATGTTAGAGTCTATGATACTGATTGGGACATCTTCAGTGGGATTTAAAGATACTTTGCTTTTCTGCTGGGCCAAACATATCTTTTGATACTTAGGGGTGCAAGTGTCAGCATGAATTTCATTTTTCTTTAAAAATAATTATCTAAGGGGCGTGGTCTGACTGCTAGAGCAATGGCTACTTGATTTCCTCAGCTCTCTCCTTATGGGAAAACTTCAGCACTCTGGAACCGTGATCAGCGGACATCAGGACCCCCTGCCCCTTCTAAATGTTTGGGTAGTCTACCCTCTACCAACCGGTGGCATTTGATAGCGGATTCTGACACAATTTGCATCAGTCACAGTGCCGGGTATCCGCGAGCTGCTCTGGTGCCGTAGGCAGCACAGGCACATACCTGCTTGCTTTGTCAGGATTATTCATTGCGGGTGGTTCTCGGAGCTTCTTCACTGGGCACTTACTCGCTCGTTTGCTCCGTCCACTCCCTGATACTGTATGTCTGCATTGAAAATATGTCCAACCCCAACTTGCCGTCGGTAGAGTCTCAGGGCACCCAGCCACCTGCGCAGCCTCCAGCTACACCAGCCTCTGTGGGGGACGCCTTACAATATATTACTAGTATGCTAGAGACCCTGCTGTTGAGAGTTGATGACATTAGCCTCTCCCTTTCTACTACTGCAGCAGATGTAAGACAGCTCCAAGACAAAATGAATATATCAGAACAAAGGTTGGATGCTCATGAGCAGCAATAGGCCAAACTGCTATAAAGACTCAAAATGCAGGAGGAACAACTGGCCACTCTGTGGAATTGGGTGGAAGACCAAGAAAATAGACCCTGGCACAATAATTTGTGCATCATCGGTCGACCTGAGGGATGGAAGGCCAGTTCATGGAGCACTTCCTAAATGAAAACCTCCCAGTGCTTGTTAGGGACAGATGGAGAGGCCCCATGGATGTTGAGAGGGCCCATTGCATGGTTGGTAAAAGGGACAAGCACACTCAGACTCCAAGGCCCATCATCACCTACTTCCTCCATTACACCATGAAGGAGGGCATACTGAGGGCAGCCAGACAGTTAGGGGAGGTTTGATGGCAGGGTTCTTTGGTGTCATAGATACATAGATACATAGACAGTGTCGGCAGATAAGGGCCTATGGCCCACCCAGTCTGCCCATTTGAGCTTGTAAGTTCAGTTTGTTTTCCTAGAAGTCTGTTGCCCCTTACCCCTGACCTCCAGAATTCCTTTATGTCTATCCCATGCATTCTTAAATCCCGTGATTGTTTCGGCCACCACCACTTCCTCTGGCAGGGTGTTCCACTTGTCCACCACCCGTACTCTAAAGAAATTCTTTCTCATGTTTCCTCTGAATCATCCTCCCTCCAACTTCATCCCATGTCCTCTAGTCTTGGAATATCTTTCTCACTTAAAAATAGTGTTTTCCTGCACCCTGTTCCTCCCTGTAAGATACTGGTATGTCTCTATCATATCCCCTCTCTCCCTCCACTCCTCCAGGAGTATATGTTCAGTTCCTTCAACCTGTCTTCATAGGACTTGTGATGCAATCCATGCACCATCTTTGTTGCCCTCTCTGAACCTTCTCTACCCTGTCTATGTCCTTACGTAGAGTATGGTCTCCAGAACTGTTCACTGTACTCCCAGGTGGGGCCTCACTAGTGTCTTGTATGGCCGAATTATGACCTCCCTTTTCCTGCTGGTGATGCCCTGCCTATACATCCCAGCATCTTATTTGCTTTACCTGCTGCCTTGTCACACTGTTTCCCTACCTTGAGGTCATCAGAGATGATAACCCCAAGATCCTTTCCTGCTTGGTGCATGCTATATCCTCACCCCCAACTGATATATTGTGCCAGGGTTTTTGTGCCCCATATGCATTATCTTGCACTTCTTTGCATTGAATTTCAACTGCCAAACCCGACCATTCTTCAAGTTTCTGCGGTCGCTTCTCATTCTGTCTACACCCTGGTGTGTCTACTCTGTTACAGAGCTTTGTGTCATCAGCGAACAGTGAAATTCTGCCTTCTAGGTCCTGCGCCATGTCACTGATGAAGATGTTGAATAGAACCGGTCCCAGCACTGATCCCTGTGGTACCCACTGGTCACTCTTCCCTCTGTGGAGTGACAGCCATTTACCACCACCTCTGTGTCCTGCCACCCAGCCAGTTGCCTACCCACCATACTACTGTCCTGCCCACACCCATATTCCCCAGTTTGTGTAATAGTCTTGTGTGTGGCACAGTGTCAAAGGCCTTGCTGAAGTCCAGATAGGCCATGTCCACTGCCCTCCCTGATCCACCTTCCTAGTCAACCAGTCAAAAATTCAACGAGGTTGGTCTGCATGACCTCCCCTGGTGAAACCATGCTGCCTTGGGTCCTGTAGTCCATTGACAACCAGATGTTCCACCAATCTCTCCTTCAGTAGTGCTTCCATGATCTTCCCACTACTGAGGTGAGGCTGACTGGTCTGTAGTTCCCTGCTTCCTCTTTGTTCCCACTTTTGTATAAGGGGACTACATCTGCTGTCCTCAGTCTTGGGTACCTCCTGTTTCCAGTGATCGGATAAACAGGTTAGCCAGAGGTTCAGCCACCACCTCTCTTAGTTCTTTAAGCACCCTGGGGTGCACCCCATCTGGCCCCATTGCTTTATCAACTCTTATTACTTCCAGTTCCTTCAGGACCCTTTCTCATGTAAAGGGACTTGTGTCCATTTCTGCACCATTCTCGCCCCTTGTACTCCCTTCAGACCCATTACCCTCCTCTTCCTCAGTAAAGACTGAGCAGAAATGCCTGCTCAATATGTCAGCTTCTGTTGTCATCCTCCATGACCCCCATCCTCCCCTTCAGTCTCACTATCCCTCCTTTGTCTTTCTTTTTCACTTATGTACCTGTAAAGGTTTGTCCCTCTACCCACTGATTTTGAATGTGTTCTTCTGTCTGAGCTTTGGCTTCCTTGCTGACCTCCCTGCCTCCCTTTGCTTCTTCTGGTACTTCTCCTATCCCCTTCTGCCTGTGTCTTTTTGTATTGCCTGAATGCAATCTTTTTGGCTTTCACTTTCTTTGCTACCTCTTTGGAAACCATAATGGTCTCCTCTTCCTTTTCCTCTTACTAACCTGCTTAATACATAATTCTGTTGTTCTTGTAATTCCATTTTAAATACTGCCCACTGTTCCTCAACCCCTGATTCCTGTCCCATTCCTTAATGCCTCTTTCAAGTATCTCCCCATTTTCCCAAAGTCTGCCCCCCTAAAATCCAGGATACATGTTTTTGTGTGGTTTGGTTCTGCTCTTTCTGTGATTTCAAACAACAATGACTGGTGGTCACTGTTTCCCAGGTGCTCCCCCACTGTTACCCCATCACACTGTCACTGTTTGTGAGCACAAGGTCCAGTATTGCCTTCTGCCGAGTTGGTTCCATGACCAGTTGCTTGAGGAAGGCACCCTGAAGGGAGTCCAGGATAAATCTGCTCCTAGTTGATGCTGCTGCTGGGATGCTCCAGTCCACGTCTGGAATATTGAAGTCTCCAACCAGTACTACCTCACCCTTGTCTGCCATCCTTTGGATGGCTAGCATCAGCTCCCTATCTGTGTCTTCCTCCTGGGCTGGTGGTCTATAGACCACACCTGTGCAGATGGTTGTCCCCATTTTCCTTTCCAGCTTAACCCACAGTATCTCTCCCCCATTTTGTTCCTCCTGGATCTCTGTGCCCTTATGTCATTTTTCACATAGAGTGCCACTCCTCCTCCCTTCCTGCCTGCTCTGTCTCTTCTGAATATGTTGTAGCCAGGTATGGCCATCTCCCAGTCATGGTTATCATTACACCAGGTTTCAGTGATGGCCACAATGTCCAGGTCTGACTGCACCATGACAGCCTCCAGATCTTCCATCTTGTTGCTAAGGCTCCTGGCATTTGCACACATGGCTTTCATGATTTGACCTCCCTAGACTGTTTCACTGTTCTACAGCCCTTCCTTGGTTGTCATTTATCCTGGTTCTCCTTGCTGTCTGCCCTTCTGCTGAATGTTGCCCCGGTTCTGCTTATCCACCTCTTGGGCATTAATGTCCATCTTTTGCACACTGTTTGCAGAGATAGCCACTCCTCTGGTTCACTGGTTCCACTGCTAGCTGTGGGGGGTGAGCAAGTAGGTACACTCCTTGCTGGCCTGCCACCCCCCTTTGCTAGTTTAAATGCTTGTCAATGTAGCATTTAAACTTATCATTGAGTGCTTGGATTCTCCTCCAGGATGGATGCAGGCCGTCAGGCTTGAACAAACCTCCATTCCTCCAGGTGGGTCCCCAGTCACCAATGAATCCAAACCCTTCCTCACAGCACCAGTTCTTCAACCATGAGTTAAAGTTCCTGGTGCATGCACTCCTATGCTCTCCCTTGCCTCTCACAGGTAGTACTTCTCAGAAAGTGACAGAAGTAACTACTTGCTTGAGACCCCTCCCCAGTTTCCTAAACTCTTCCTGAACTTCCTTTGGCTCCCCATTTGCCAGGTCATTAGTCCTTTTATCGGGACTTTGTGCATGAAACAGCAGCTAGGAGGAGAGTATTTGGACCAATCAAGAAATTTCTATACCAGCACAATTTCCAATTTAGATTTTGGGGACTTACCAACCTGCTGGTTTCCAAGGATGGGCATGAACTGGTAGCTGATCACCCTGCGCTAATTGAAAAATGCCTTTGGAGTTGTAGTAGGGAGCGGGAGGTTAGTCTAAAACCTTGACAGGCATTGGACATACAAGCAACTTTTAACTTTAAGATGGGAACATCAATACAGATTCTTCTATGTGAGACACTTTATCCAACACAATGGTGCCTAACCATGCAGACAGAATGGAAGAAGTTCTTTTGCTGGGTGCTGGTACTCCAGATAAAAATGTTACATGTTTCTCAGCTCTATAAGGTACTATGTGTTGAATCCCCTCCTCCTATTGAAAAGATTCAGCAGTGCAGGAGAAATCCCAGTAAAACAGTGGGAGAAAAGACTGGAAAGGAGATGGAAGGTGATAGACTTCCCCACCTGGTGAGAGTTTTATAGGAAGTTCCTTATTAGGCTCTTCCCTACATCAACTACCACTAAATTTCAAGATCTTATTCATCCCTACTGCCCCTCCTGGTTGCTTTGTTCCACTGATGAGGGATTGCTAGAGATTCCCAGGGTTCATTTAAAGTCATCTGGGGCCTGTGTATTTGAATTCGTGGCCCCATCCCTGTCGAATTCTCTACCTCGTATTCAACAATGCCTGACAGTGGAGAGCTTTAAGTCTGCATTAAAAACTTATTTATTTACTTTGGCATTTTCTGATTTTACCTGATCTACTACAGATGTTCTTATATGTTTTGATATGTGTAGTTGTCTTTATGTATTTTATGGTTATGTACTAGTGCTATGGTTTAGGAATAGCGCTTCTTTATAAATAAAGAATGATTGATTGATTGATTGAAACCTTTCAACACCAGTTTCTCAGATGCTTGTTGGAGTAATGTGGTGGTAGAATCATAACATTTTCATATTTTCTGGGCTTGTCCCAAATTGAACTCTTACTGGATCCAGTACACTAGGCATCAAGCTAGTGCTTGCCCATGACATTCACTGACCTAGTGTTGGAGTTTCCAGCCCTTTTGAAGCACCACAAAAAATTCAAAAGCTAAGTCACATGCTCAGAGTGGCTGTCTTCAAAAGACACTGGCATATATTCAATCTACCTAATCAGGGAGGTGGAGAACTGGACAACCACCTGAATAAGAGGCAGGTTAATATCAGTATTACAGGAAACTGTCTTGTGCTGCAAGATTTTTTTTTGCAGGACCTCTATCTCACCTACTGATTTATGTCTGTGTCAGTGACTCCTGAGATAGAAAAACAAACACGCACTTGACAATGCAAAGCTGCTGTTCATCAAATTGCAGTGGCACGGTGAAAAATCTCTCTCTATTTTGCTGGACTATTACTTTACAGTTCTTCTGAGAACACACAAAATCTGGACAAAATTGGCTTTTCCAAGAGACTGTATTCAGACAGACTTTTTGTTATAGAGGCTTATGAAATATGGTGATTAGTTTTGTTCACAGTTAATGGTTTATTGATTTGTTTATGATTAACATACTTGGTTTGGACAGGTCAAGGGGTTTTGAGATGTCTCTGTTATGCTGATACTGTGTGCTTTATGACATTGGATTAAAAAAGCATTGAAGCTAAAAAAAAATACAAAAAATTTTTATTAAGCAAACCAAGAAATCCAATATAAGAGTTATTGTGTAGTACCTGTTAACAAAAAAATGAAATAAATGAATCCTGCACATCATTGCAAACCTCAAAATTTGAAATTGAAAATATTACAAATATTACACAATTTCTGTAAAATAAAGAAAATGCAAAACTAAATAAACAAAACAAAATGTCAGCAACATTATTCATACTATTGGGAATGAAGGCATGCAATAAATCCATTTGGTCTAACATAGTAGTACATTGAGTTTATTACTACCTCTGCTAATGCCGTAATCAATTCAATGGTCATTAATAGGAATGCTCTAGAGTAAAATCTGTTGAAATTCATGTTATGTGCCACTAGTGTACTAGTGGAATTCTTATTGATGATTGACCTCATATGTTTTATAATGTGAATTTTAAACTTGTGTGTAATATGACTTACATAAATAAGGCTAAAAGGGCACTATGAAACATATACCACATATGCACTAGCATACAAAACCAAGTTCCTTATTTGTACATTTTGCTTTTATTTGAATTAACAAAGGTTTGCCCTTTTGTAGTGTATTGGCAGATGTCACATGAGCCTTGATGGAAGAAGTCATCTAGTTTAGGTGGTATCTGGTTTTTGGTTTAAGTGGTATCCAATTACCAGCAGTGTTGTTTTCTGAAACAATATGGCTATGTACAAAACGGTCACAACATTTTTGCTGTGAAAAAAGAAATGCATGGTTTAGGGGCTAAGAAAATATTGAAAGCTGAATCACTAAGTGAAATATTCCAGTTAGAAGATCAAAACATTGTTACTGCATTTTCATACAAGATGGTTATGTTCTATGACAGAAGTCATTGTGCCATCAGTTGGTGGCTTCCACCGACTTGACTGCAATAAAAAGTCTGTCAATTTATTTTCCCCAGTCTCAAGCCTCTTTTAAATTCTGATTAGAATTTTCTCTCAGATTCAATCTGGGCATCAGCTCAGAACTTTCTTGATTAAAAGCCTCAGTGTCTGAACAATTCCTTTTATTCCTGGCAGCTGTCCAAACTGCATGAGTTTTATTAAAAATACAGAGTGTGCACTTTCATCTTGTTGAATTATATTTGTGGCTATCTCCTTTCTGTAACCCAGAAAGAGAGTAGACTGAGGTGCAGTCTGCCCTATAGTTCAAATATACTTCAGGGCATGCACGTTCTGATCCCCGGCATAATCACCAGGTAGCCATGGCCTGCATGTGAAACAAAGTCGCTTCTGCTGCCTAATGGATATCCAAAGCTTTGTTCAGTATGACATTGTGTTTGGAACCATTCTTTGTTTTATAAATAAGTTTCATTTTCCAAAGACTATGTTGCCCCTAATACACTCAGTTGTAATTACTTCATATTCCCAGTTTCTTGCTTGTTATTGTATCCCTTTAAGGTACTTCTTAGATATTTCTGTTGTACACTTTTGACTTAAAAAAACTCTCAAAGTCTGTGTTTATTCAGCTGCTGCAGTACTCAACATACTTTCCAGTATTTTCCCCAGCTTTCTGGCTATGTTCCTCTTCCCCAATACTAATATTGAACTACAATGGAACGTGTTTATTGTTAGAGAGTACAACCACTTATATCTTCTGACCATTTCCAAAAATAATCTTACATATTTTCATGATGCAATACTTGAAACTCATTTTGAAAGCTGTAATATCTGAACAGCTAGTACAGTTCTCTTGTGATGCTACCTGCATATACTGTACATGTTGATAAAATGTAGTAAAAATTACAGAATTCCAAAGTTATCACATTTTAAAGAAAATATATTTTGAAAGGTCTAACTCCGGAACTATTGGGGCTAGAAATGTAATTTTTTTTAGTGAAAGCTTGGAGTTCAGCCATTAAGAAATGGTGTTGATATTATATTGTTGTTATGTTACAGTAGTAATTATTTTACCTATATTAAAAATGGGCAGTTTTTTCTAGCTGTATTGATATACATGTTTAGATCATGACAGAACTTTTTTTTTGTAAAATAAATATTATCAATATACTTTTTCCATAATGATAAAGTATATCAATATACTTGTTTTAATATTGACATGAAAAATAATTTGTTTACACTTTTTCTGATATTTGGTGTCAGTTGCCATAATTTAATTGGTATCTATATAAGTGTAAAACCCATAAACATTCATCTTATACCTTAAATCACATGGCTAGCATTTCCCTCTCCTCATCGGTAGTACTTATTCTTCCTCACTTTTCAGCCTTTGGCTGCAAAATGTCAGAATATAACAATTCTACAGCCTAAAGCCCTGTGTAGTATAAAAGAATTGCTTAAGCTATTTAACCTGATGTGTCCTTGGCTCCAGATGCCATCAAGTATACTAGGAAAAACTGCTTCCATCTGCATTTGTTTTCTTCTAGATTTCCTCTCTGGCTGAAGTGTTAGTGTTAGTGTCAGTGGCTCAGTAGGTAGCACACTCGCCTCAGAGGGATCAGAGATCAGAGGGCTGTGGGTTCAGTTCCCACATCTGGTACTTGGGTTAATATCCCAGTACTAAAACTGTAGTGCAGCATGAGAGGGGTGCTGCACTTCTGAGGTGCTGTCTTTTGGATGAGATGTTAAACTGAGGTCCCATCTGCCTGGATTGGTGGTAGTTCAGGTGGATGTTAAAGATCCCATGGCACTTCTCAAAAAGAGTAGGGGAATTTTATTAGAAAGAATATACAGTACATCAAAAGAAAAGAAGATTACAGAATCATTTCAAAAATAACAATTCATAACCAAAATACTTTTTGACAACTGTTAATTAATCAGTGTAACAACCAGACTTATCGGTTCATAAACACCTTAACAAAAAAAAGAGGAATAGATCATTCTATCCATGTAATATGTTTCCAATAGTTGAGAAAAACTTGCCTATCAAGGTTGTCATAATCCCTAAATGTTTGCCTTACTATAGCTTGTTCTATCTGTTTGATTAAAACAATGTTTGGAACAATAGAATGTTGTAGAGAAAATTGACACCTAGTTTGCCACAGGTAATATTTTATACACGCAAATATCAAAGTTAATGTTCTAGGGTGATATCTCCCCAAGAACCCAGAATAATCCCTTAAAATCAAACTTTGGTAGGAAATGTGGTGAGCAATATTCCAGTTCCAATGAAAAGCTAAATCCACCCAAAATCTAACAGCTAATGAACACTGTAAAAAAAATATTCTTGTGTTTCTACCAAACCAGCACATTCTGGACTAATGCACTGAAGTTCAGCAGTGGGTTTATGTTTCAGGTTGCCTTTAACCCCAAGCTTGCCATGACAGCTAAGCCATTGTATATCCCACATGTGTAATAGAAGTCTGCTATCAGTAACAGTTTGTAATGCTTGCGAAATTTTAGAAGGAACACACATGGGAAAAACAAGTTGGACAAAAAAATGTTTCCCATAGTCTCAGAATAAAGATATTTTATAGAAATGCCCTGTAATTGAGCTTTTCCTAACTTCCAATCTCACAGTTTTTTAATGGCTGAGAGTGCAAAACCTGGATTGTCCATTGTAGACATCAACCTTGGTATACCACCCCCTTCCCATTTACTCATGAAAGTATGAAATAAAGTATGAGTCCAAATAGTCCAGGGATGAAGCTCGTTGGAATCTGAAATTTGAAAAGAAGACAACATAAAAAAGGAATGGTAAAATACCAAAGGATTAATCATCCCTATTCCCCCCTGTAAAATGGGTAAATAAGTGAAAGCTCACTTAATGGGATTTAGCCAGGTAAAACTCATTTGTAATGCCATCCTCTCCGAGTGATATGCCATTTTTAAAGCATTAATGGCGGAAAGGACTTAAATCCTAGAAATAGGGATGTCCAACATTTGTAGGACTGAAGCGGGTATTGTGGGAATCGAAAAATGAAAAATGTTATCCCATGCAGAAGTTGAACAAAAAGGGGTACTAAAAAGTGCCGTCAAATGTTGATCAATAAGAGCCAACATTTCTGCATCTGAAGTTCTGACTTGGCCATTTGAATTTTGTAAACCTGTCATAAGCGTTTTTTTCAAATTTCTGTTTGCAAGCTACATAAGGATCTCTGAAAGGCTTTTGCTGTGTACCAAAACACACCTCAGCAAATACAGAGACTGCCCTATTATATTGATATTGCCTCATTTTCTTCTTTGTATCTTCCAATTGTTTTTGAATGTTGGGGTCAGCCACCTGAGGATTCGATAATAATTTATAAAACTGATTCAAAAACTGCAGATGTTGTATATAATCAGAGTTACTTTTACGCATGCCATACATTTTGTGTCAAACCACCAGGAAGACCAGTCGTCATACATATCTGCAACCGACTTCCTGGAATGCAACAGATATTTCAATTGAGTTAAAACAGTCTCATTGTCCAATAGCTGAGAATTAAATTTCCACCATCTCTGAAGAGATGGAAATCTAGGCGGAATACACCTAAGTGCCAGCCGACAAATCAATACCTTATGATCAGAAAATTCACAAGGATGAAGAGAAAATTCCTGAACAACTAAGTGTTTAGAAAGGAAAAAATAATCTATTCTAGTGGAAAATGAAGCTCTCTGATAAGTGCTGCCACCATTCTTATGTAAGGACCTAAAACCATCTACAAAACCTGCAACCATGACAGTGTTCTGTAACGCATTGGTGTCACAATAAATTTTTTGTTGCACATTATCTTTAATGCCCAAGTCTAATCTGCAATTCATATCACCTCCCCAAATGACATGTTTGGAGGTAAAAAGATAGGGTTTAATCAGATACAAAAAGGTTGACACTAGCAGTTTTAAGCTGTGGAGCATATGTATTAATCAATCTAAGGGAATAACCTTTATAAACGCAGTCGAGAATCAAGGCCCTGCCAGGCAATAAATCAATGAGCCTAGTGATCTGTACAGCTGTGTGATTAAAGAGGATCCCCACCCCATCAGCAGTATCTGGACTGAAGGACCCAAAAAAGAGGGACTCTCCCACCAAGCTTTTGTGGCTTGAGTGACATCAGACAAGTTGGAAAATCTGGTTTCTTGTAAAAAAAAATCTGCCTGCAGATTCTTGCAGTACATCAAACAAACCAGTTTTCTTTTGTAGTTCTTGATGCTACAGCAATTTAAAGATACCATTTTTAGACAGGCCATAAAAAATTATGGTGGCAGCAAGGGCTTGTCTTGTTTTCTTTTTTTACCTTTATTTTTCTTAGTTTCAGAGAGGTCTTTTTCTCCCTCCTCTTCTAGCTCCATTTCTGATAAAACTTCTGACATAGATGAGGCCTCAGAGCCAGAATCCCAGTCCAAGTCTGCAAGGACTTGGAAAGCATTTTGAGTAGCGCTAATGGGTTCCCCCCCTTTCAGCCTGCTAGCAGCCCTAGTCACTCACCTGAGGTGGGGTGTCTAAAAGTCAGGAATGGGTGGAGGCATAGGAGAAGTGTGGGAAACTAACTGGGAGGGGCCTAGTGTTGAATGTGCATCCTGTTGTATATCAGTAGGTAGGTCTGGCTGTACCTGGGCCACAGGACTAGGCCTTGGTACCTCCTCCCCCCATCCTGAGGTTGTGAAGTGGAGTCATGAGAAGCATGCTCGGTATCCCTAGCATCCTGATCCCCATGGTCTGGTTCCCTAGCTGAGGTATCTTGTGCCTGAGGCCTATATCTCTCCCCTGGGCTTTGTTTATCAAATGCTCCTTATCAGGGCCCCCCAGTCTATTCTGTCCCTCCCAAGGGCACTGGTGATAGGCATGGCCTGTCTTGTCACATAAGTTACACTTAAAGACATTCCTGCAGACTTCACTGCCATGGTTCATTTCCCTCACGTAAGGTGCATTTAACCTTATTGCAGGCGCTGCTTAAATGATGCCTACTCCCACATTTATAGCAGGCCTTAGTTTGTCCAGGGTAAAAACAGACACCTCTGTCCTTCCCTAGGAAAATACTATTGGAGATGTGAAGAACATCATTCTCAACAACATGCAGCTTAACCTTAAAGCGCTAAGCTCCTGTCCAGATTCCCTCTGTGTCAATAATGGGCTCAGGAGGCCCCAAAACAGTACACTTCTTTTCCAGCCAATACTGTATATCACCCACATTGACCTCCTCATTACAAAACATCACATTAACTGTTTTAAATAAAGGTTTTGTAATGGGGATTGCCCAGAAGGGGAGCCATAAAGGTAAAGCTTTACAGGATTCATATTTGTGCCAAAATCTATCAAGATCCCGGAAAATGTTTAAAACTTATATCAAAAGTGTCTTCTCCCCATATATTGATCAATGCATAAATGTCCGAAGCCAAAAAAATTCATTGAGTCTTTCAAAAGGTTTTTCACTACGTAGGCTCTATCTGGGCACTCAGACAAGCCACCTCGGTATCTTAGTCTGACAGCATTCTGATGAGAAGCCTGTTCCAATTTGTTGTTGTGAAAAAAGGTTTGAGAATCTAGGGCCTTGTGTAGTATTGTCCTGCTGTGGGGAATGAGGTGGAGATGTTCGTGGAGGGGCCTCCGTAAAGGGAAAGCCAATACAGTCTGGTGCCCCAGATTGAAAAGTAGGAGCAAAAGCCACATCATTAATATTAGGAGGAACGAAAGGCTGACCTGACGTGGACAATCCTTGTTGTCCTTCCATGGGAATATGGTTGTCCGAAGATAAGGGGGAAGAAAATGATATGCAGTTTGGGTCCTGGACCCTGCAACCATCAGTTTGCTGTATCTACCCTGCTTGTGTGAGCACAGATTCCTTTGACCAGGGTTGTTATACATCAGGAATAGGTGGCTGTGGTTGAACACTGTCATGGTTCTCGGGCAGTATGCAAACCTCCACATTCCTACAGTCAGCTGCGAGTAGGACACTCTCTGCGTCAGAGGTCTGGGGCTCACTTGTCAAGCGTACCTGTGGAGAATCCAAGGAAGTAGTAGCCCAGTCCAGTGGTTCATCAGGAGAAAATAAAGCACTGGTCAGGATCTTGCCATCACTTAATTCCTTTTGCAAAGCTCCCACTGCATGCTGACGGGCATGCAAATCCACATGTAGCTTCTCTGACTCACTCTGTGGTAAACAATCTGACGAAAGCTCCATCTCGCTCACTTCAGCAAATTGTAAAGCTGCAGTCTGCACAACCTTCTCCTTTGTTTGCCCAACATCGTCTGCCATTACTGCAAGCAGCACAGCATCTCCCCCTACAGTACAGTATGGGAATTTCCCCAGTGTCCTGGCCAAATTTCACTCATTCACTAAAAATTCCACCAACAGCTTAATCTGGTTCAGCTTCAGTTGCTTACGATCTGTATCCCCCGGTCGCCCCTGAAAAAAGGACTTCTAGGACTAGTGGGCTTACCAGGTCAACAAAAACAAACAAACAAACACTTAGTGGTCAGAAATGATCCATCTGTAAGATCGGAATTGCAACACCCTGAACTGCTACACAAACATAAATGATTGGGAAACTTCAGTCTTCAGAACAATGCATGATCCTTGTATTACAGAATCAACAGTAGCTGCTTTGTTAACTTCTGAACAGAGTTGCTTGAAATGTTCTAATTCTGCTTCAACAGAATTCTGCAGAACTTAAAAATTCTGCCTTATTTAGCCGAAATCCACTGAAAATGGAGTTCTGAAATTCCGGAAATTGATTTTACCTTATTATTTCAACAGTAGATAAGTATTTTGGGGTTATATAAATCTCAGATCAGTGTTCTGTGGTTTATGAAAAGCACAGTTTTTGGTTTCTGCAAACTGTGGGAAAGTAATCTGATGTTTATGTAAACTGTGTAAAACAAATCTGTAGTTTATGTAAAAAGACTTTTGGAATTCCACAGAATTGATAGAAAAATTCTTAAAAGGATTTTAGAAGAGGAATTGCCATTTCTGTTAAATTCTGCTAGTGGAATTGCACATTCCACACAGCTTTAACATCAAACACCATGTACTGTAACACTGAGTAGACTGTTTAATGAAACAATAAGATAAAACCAGGGGTATGTTATGGGGGGATAATAGCCCACCAAAGTTTCAGTTTCAAAGGTTATGGGCTAGATTCAGAGAGGTCCACCACAAGCTGTGGCAATGGCAGCTTATGGCAACCTGCCCTGCTCCCTGGCTCTTTATTATTTAGTTGTTTAACCAGGTATAGCACACTAAGCTGAAAGCTTTTTTACAGGAGCGACCTGGGAGCACAAGGAGGTTAAGTGACTTGCTCAGGGTCACACAGTATGCAATTGGAAGCTGTGGGATTCAAACCCCAGTCTGGTCTGCTGGATGTCACCAGATTTGCAGCTCAGAGCCTTAGACCACTGCGCTATACCGCGCTATGCTGCGGCTCATGCACCTGATTCAGGATCTGAGTGGGTGCAGCAGTCTGTGTCCTGCAACTTGTGGTAGCTGCGCAAGGTAGGGCACAGCACCGGGAATGCCGCAGGTCGCAGGACAGTAGTTGCGATGGGCGAGGGCCACCATGACACCCCCATGCCCACCTCTGAGGCCCCGTATGGTGAGGGTGCCAGCCCCAAGCCCCCTTACCAGGCACCCCCCCAGAACATGGACCCATACCTGCCCTGGTGGCCCAGTGGTCCCCCACCCCCCCAACATACACACCCGGTGGGTGCGTTGGTGATTGGCTCTGGTGGTGAGGTAGGGCTGTGCCGGTCACAGGCAGGGTATTGGGGAGTGTGGGGGGCTCACACTGTGGGGTGAAGGGCCACTAGACTACCAGGGGGTTATGGGGATGGTGGAGGGATTATGCCCCAGGGCATGGGGGCTCACAATGTGTGTGTGTGGGGGTCTGGGTAATGGGGGTGTGCCACACACCCTGCCTGGCACTGTGCATGCCATGCCTTGGAGCTGGAGCCCATTGAGGGTCCATAACCCACAGGGATTGTGGGACTGGGGCACAGTGGCAACCTCCAGTGAACAGCAAAGACCAGTTAGACCATCTTTTTGTTGGCCTAACTGGTCTCTGACAGATGTTCACCGGTGGTTGTCTCTGAATCCCATCAGTAGATGTAGTGGCCACCCTACCTGAATAGTGTGCAAATGCTGCCAGAAACCCCCTTCTGCCATGTTGCAAGGGGGTTTCAAGTGCATAGGTGCCATTGGCTGCAGGCAGCCTGCGCATGTCGCAGGCTGCCTATGTGAATCCCTCGGGGATGTAATGCAGGACGCAAGTGCGACTTGCACCATATATTACCTTGCATCCTGTGTTGGCTTCTGTGAATCCAGTCCTATTTGTTCAAGAAAATATGTGTTTGCCAAGATTAAAAATGTACATACTGTAGTTAAAAAGATAATAGTAAAACAGTTAATATCTGCTTATACAGGCATACAGTAGAGCATAAACATTTTGCTCAATCACCATTTAAATTTCCCAGGAGAGCCTTGTAAATAAATAATCCTTGTGACTCTAAGGGAAGCCAGTATAGCCTGTAAAGACTTGGGGTGGGGGAGCATGACACCAAGTAGGATCATGTAGACTGGGAATTCATGGAACCACCAAGGCTGTTCAGGCTAAACACACTATAAAAAGAAAGCAATAGGCTTCTGAGCCATGAGAAGTGACATGAAGAGCGCAGCTGTAAAGTGCTTGAGTTCATTATGATCTCTCTCTCTAAAGGCAATATGTTACATTAGCAGATTGTTTCCTAGTTCTCTTGCATTCAGCATAAATAACTTTAAATTCTGTTCACTCTGATTTTTAAAAGATTTTCTGTATCTCATCATATCCCTAATAAATTTTGCCAAAGTAATAGCCTGTTTGTTTTTCATAAGGTGTAGCAATATGTATCATCTATCATCTAGATTGTTAGTGTATGGTTATAAGCAGTCCTCTATATATTTTACTCCATTTACTATACAAAAGGACAAATAATCATACAGTATGGGAAAGAGTTTTGTTATGTCCCTTGTTTCAGGGGCACATGCTATCCAATGGATCCTTTTTTCTTTCTATTATATCGATATTCTGTATAACTTGGGGTAGGAGTTTAAAGCTAACCATTCTTATCAGTCTTTTATATTCTGGGGCAATAAGCAGAGTTAGATATATTTCTAAACCATGTCATTTTTGAGTTCATGCATGCACGGCAAATTGCTTAGGACAGTAGGCTTTGAGGAGTGTGACACTGTCTGTGCAATGCAGAGTGCTCTGCAAGGAGCATGACAGTATCGCACCAATCCTCAACCAGGCTGGTCCCGATGCTGTTTTGCCTGCAGTGGTCTTCACTTGAAAAGAAAAAGCCACACCAATCAGGAGGCAGCTTTTTCCTTTTATATGCAGATTACTGTAGAGCAAACAGCTGTTTGTATCTTGACATCTCAGCATTGCTGCACACCGGTCTCTACCAGAAAGATGAGAGAAGGTGCTTTCCTCACCTGCTTCCTTCATGTCCTGCTATCTCCAGCTGTAAAGTTTCTCCCACCCAAGCAGAGCAGGCCACAGCCTAAGCTCCATACGGGATGGGAGTATTCAGTGCCTGAAGGCACTTGTATTGTAAGCCCAATTGATCACACTGGCTGGGAGGAGGCACTTTCCTCACTTGCCTCCTCTATGTCCTGCTGTCTCTGGCTGTACAGTTTCTCCCACCCATGTGGAGCAGGCCACAGGCTTATCTCCGTACGGGCTGTGAGCATTCAGTTCCCAAATGCACTGTTACTCTAAACACGATCGAGTGCGCTGGTGAACCCCCCTCCCGCTGACATCAGGGTGCTCAATCCCCATGTCAGCCTGTATCCCCCCTCATCCTTTAATGTGGCACACTGGAAGCCCACCCCAGTGTGCCAAAACCTATTGTGGTGCTTCCGACACTGGGATGCCCACTTCCGGTGTTGGATGCGCCACCCCCACATATGCTCTGACCTCAGGGTGCCCAATCCTGGGTCAGCATTAATCTCCCCTTGATCCACCCAGTACCCTGGCATAGTGGGAGCCCACCCCAGTTTGCTGAAATCCATAATTTCCCTGTAAAAAAGAAAACAGACCCACAACTTTTTTTTTAAACCTGAAAAGAAAGATAACAGTCCCTCATTGCCTCTAGCCCCCCTCCCACAACCCGCATCCTCCCTCTGCGCACCCCACCTCCCCACACCCTGTCACCCATTCTTGCCTCTGGAGGTTGGGAGCAGTGATCTTCAATGGACTGGGAACACTTCTGCACCTTTCAAAAGCCAACCGCAAAATGAAGAAATTATGGTAAGTCCTATAATGGCAATGGATGAGGAGTTTTCAATTTAGGTTCATATCTCAACCATTTTTGGGAGTTTTGGTCCCAAGTTTTCAACATGGGGTTCTTGGGACCCCGCCTCGTGATCACAACCACTGTCATTTTATTTCTTGGTCCTGAAAGGTGATTTCGTGGTTGCTTCATGGAATCACCTTTTGGGACCAATTAATGAAATGACAGTGCCACTGTTCATGAGGTGGGGTCTCAAAAAGCCTTTGTTGCAGATTTGGTGAAAAAACTCCATAAAATGACTGTGTTATGAGTGTCTGTTGTGCAGTTTCTACGCATGCTCATAACATCATCAATTTTTAAGATTTTCACTCCAAATTTCCAACATTGCCGTTTATTCACACCCCCTTATGAACAGTACAGCTGTCATGTTTTGTATCCTACCCAAAATGTGTTTGTGCACCTGCGGCGCAGAATGGTGCTGTTGCTGTGCAAAATCAACTTTTGAGACAGATTAATGAAATTCCAGTGCCACTGTTCTTGAGAGGAGGTCCCAAAAAGGGCATGCTGAAAATTTGGTGAAAATATTCCAAAAAATTACTGCATTATGAGTGTGCGTTGCACAGTTTCTATGAACACTCGTAACTTCGCCACTTTTTCATATTTTCACTCTAGATTTTCAACATTGCCATTTCTTTATACCTCCCCATGAACAGTACAGGTGTCATTTTTCATATCCTGCGTACAATGTGTTTTTGTACCTGTGGCGCCAAATGGCACACTCCATGTGTGAAATCACCTTTTGGAATTGAGTAACAAAATCATACTACCACTGTTCATGAGGTGGGGTCCCAAAAAGCCCATGTTGAAAATTTGGAGCAAAAATACCAACAAATTCCTGGGGCATTAAGGTTTCCAACCATAATTTTCACCCTTAAAATGCAAGGCAGAGGAATTTCTCTAGGCTGTGTAAACGCTGAACTGGATCATCATTTGCAATTTGCTGTTTTCAATTTCAGCACCTTCTCAGGGTAGCGCTATTGACTCCACGCCTGTGTAGAGCTCCCTGATTGGCTGGTCTCACTCATGCACTCACTCACTCACTCAGTCACTCACTCACTCACCTGATACAGGAGCACCCGAGATGTGTGGCTTAATGTAAGCCTGCATCCCTGTACTCAGCTATAATATATATATTTTAATTTAGCCTGTTCTGCTTGGCCTGTGTAAATTAACTTACCATCCCCTCCGCTGCAGTTTCTCTCCAACTGTATGTGCACTGATTCAGTGCTAGCTCTGCAAACTTCCCCTTGATTTTTCGTCCCACCCACCCCCAGGCCTCCTTTAAATGCACACAGTCTCCGCCCACTCCTATCTGATGTTTCAATTTATTGGTTACTTATTGCCAACAACTGCAATTCCTCCCATCCCCTTTTTGCAACTAAGCCTTCTAGCAGCTTTATCTCATTCTGTCTTGCTGAGGCATACCATTTTGGTACTTTAGGTTTGCTTATTGCTGACTAGCATATCCTGTCTTGCTAAGGCACTGTTTTACTTGAAAATTGTACTACAAATTACTGAACTGTGACTGATTTGCCAAAAAACTGTGTTTACTGTCTAAAAATTTTCCCAGTAACCAAGTGTTACAGCCCCTTCGTGACTTTGTAGCTCTCTCCAGACTGCAAGGCGCCAAGGAAATGGCAGGATTTTCAATTGCTAATTGAGCTGTTTTCGCTCAGACTGCTAGCCTTTGTGTTGGCCCACTATTAATTCAAGCTCCTCTCTCCTTTCTCTAGCTGAGAACCCGCTAGGGATCCCAGCTCAGATGCCCTCCGCATGGACTGTGGACACCGGGTGGTCAGCACTTCCGAAGCAGCCACCTGAGACCTCCTCATCAGACTTCACCACTTGAGAGGTACAGCAAAGCCACAATTTTTCACCCACCCGCTCATCACCCTCCTGTGTGCTATTATATAGACCTGTTAGCACCACCCACTCCCATCCCTGACGAATCTCCTGTCTTCTCTTTCTTACTAAAACAATTTGTTACTGCCAGGGTTCTGCCAGGAGAATCCTGCAACCAGCAGCCAGCGAGCTACCCTTGTTATCAAAATTCCCTCATTTACCCAACAACTGCAATTATGGCAGCCTCGTAGGAATTCCTCCTCCTGACTGCACTGTGTATCATACCCCTTACTGGCTTATTATCTGAAAAATTTGAGACTGGGGATACACCACATCCTCATCCTGAAGGCTGCTCGCCCAATCTGACCCTACACATCACATGTTATGCCAAGACTCCTTGCCAACTGATCCAGGTGGACTACCTTCCTCAAACAGCAACTATTGCAGCTTTGTCTACGCCTCCTTCCTTATCTCTAATTAATTCAAGTTACTCCCACTGACATTACACAGCCAGAGTATTACTCTCAGTGTCCTTAGGCTTGCATAAATTAAAAAAAAACAAAGCTTGGCACCCCAGTTCCTCCTCCATGCCAAGCCGGAAAAAGCCTTGAGCTCAATGCCTTTCACTTGAATCCCTGAAAAAGTTGCTACTCTTCCTCTTACTCTGCTCTGGCAATGTCAAGCTTAATCCAGGGCCCATAAATAAACTTAACTCCCCTTCTGAGTCGCTATCTCTTAAAGGTATTAGTTTTATGCACATTAACATGTGCAGCCTGCTGAAAAAATTCACCCTTATCTAGGCTTGGACCGCCCATACAATGCCAGATGTGCTTGTTATCTCAGAATCCTGGCTTTGGCCCTCTACACCAAATAGCATGATTACTATACCTAACTACCAGATCTTTAGATGCAATAGGCAATCCAGATGAGGTGGGGTCACCATCTACATCAAAGATAGATTTGTGGCATCAGCACTTAATTCTAACTCACTGGTAGAGGGATTTGAGTTCCTGGACATAAAAATCAACCAATCCCCATCGTTAGCACTCCGAGTCATAGGATGCTATAGCCCACCATCTGCCGGTACTCAGCTCTTGTCCTATCTTACAACTGTCTTGGACCCTAGCTCCCTGGAAACAATTATCCTCAGGGATCTAAACTATGATTGGCTGTCAGAAGCCGGTCACCCTCTTAAATCTTTCTGCTGCTCCATTGGTTTCATCCTACTCAATGAAGAGCCCACCCATATCAACAGAAAGAATACAGCCAGAAGTACCCTTCTGGATGTTCTGCTTGTGAATAAATCCCATTCTTTCTCCCACGTTGGAACCTTTGATGCGGATATTAGTGACCATTGCCTAATAGCTGGAGTTTGGGCAGCCAACAAAGTGCCAACTACAGTCAAATTCTCCACCAAAAGGTCAACCAGGTCATTTGACCCAAAGGCATACCTACTTGACCTAAAAAAATCCCTCTTGTGGCAGAGTTTTTACCTTGCAAAAACAGTAGAAACTGTATATTCTATACTACATGAACTCATTACCTACACCATGAATCTACATGCACCTCTGTCAAAAATACGCATAAAGGCTAGGAAATGCAGTTGGTTCTCTCAAGATCTCAAGGTTGCACTACTGTCCAGGGATAAACTCTGGTAAACTGTCCGCAAATCCCAAAAAGAGGAAGACTGTCACCTCTTTAGAACAGCCAGAAATCACTGCACCAAACTGATTAGGGAAGCTAAAGCCTGCTATTACCAAGCAGAACTAGATACTGCAGCCAATTGTCCCTTCAAATTCTGGGCCACAATCAAAGAACTGATGGGAGCCACGTCACAAAATAGGCTCCCTACAAAAATTACCTCTGACAATACAGTAATCAATGACAAAAAAGAGATACTGCAGGCATTCAACACGCACTTACTTTGCCACAGCAGGTTTAGCCTTCGATAACTCGCCTGCATATAGCCTGCACACCCAACTTGGCATGACCCCACCAAATGTTGGCTCCGTTAGTCAACATTTCTCATTCTCATTGGATTCCCTCAAGGAAGTGGAAGACTTGATTCTCCACCTGGATACTAAGAAAAGTGTCGGCGCAGATGCACTTGAGCCATACTTCCTAAAGATAGCATGCCATGTATTGGCAGTGCCTATTACTCATTTATTCAACCTGTCCCTAACACAAGGTACCCTCCCTCAAATATGGAAGATCGTACACGTTATCCTGCTATTTAAATCTGGAGACCCTTGTGACCTTAATAACTATAGGCCAATTTATCTCCTACCCACACTCTAGAAGCTACTGGAAAAAATAGTAAATGGCCAACTAAGATCCTTCATTGACAGAGAAAAAATACTAAACCTCCTTCAATCCTAATTCAGAGCCAACCATAGTACAGTCTCAGTATTAGCTAAAGTAACCAATGACTGGCAACTGGAGTTGAAGCATTAAAAGTCAGTATGTGCTGTGTTTCTTGACCTCAGCAAAGCATTCAACACAGTCGACCATGACCTGCTCCTCGACTTGCTAAAAACACTAGGATTGGATGCTATTTCTAAACTGGTTTTCTGAATATATGACAGACAGATAACAGCAGGTGAAAGTGGATGGCAAACTATCTGCCCTAACACTCTTACAAAGAGGTGTCCCTCAAGGATCCATATTATGTCCACTCCTTTTCACAGTGTATATCAACAACATTGATGAGAGAATCAAGGATGCAAGTATTCACTTATTCGTGGATGACACAGTGCTGTACCTGAGTCGTCCCACACCAAAAGAAGCTTGTACTGACCTACAAAAAGATTTCAACCTCCTGCAACTCCAACTAATCAACAAAAAAATGCTATTAAATGCTAAGAAAACTAAAGCCATGTTATTTTCCCCCACAAACTACACAAGAGCTACTGACTCCCTCCCCCCAATAACTGCGATGCTAGGAGAGTGCTTATAGTATGTTCCAAAATTCAGATATCTTGGGGTGTGGATCGACTGTAAACTCTCCTTCACTGACCACCTGGAAGACTTGCTGAAAAAATTAAGGCAAAGACTTGGACTTTTTTGCAGGATAAGAAGACTTCTTACAGCAGACACAAAGAAACAACTAGTCCAAGCCACGTTCCTGTCCTTAATTGACTATGCAGACTGCATATACAGTAGCTGTGCAGCTTCCTATCTTGGAAAATGGGATACACTCTACCACAGAGCTATACACTTCATCACTGACCTCCCCTTCTGTACCCATCATTGTGCACTTTATGCCGCCACGGGCTGGACCTCACTTCACTGTAGGCGCAACTTTAATGCAGCATTCTGGAAACTTACAGCCCTCAGTTGCAAACTCCCTCAACACATTGTCAACTGTCTGTCTCCGATTGTGCCCAGGAATTATTCCCTTAGAGGCTGCTCACAACTCCTGCTAAATATACCCAGGGCACTCACACGAGCCTTGAGAGCCGCCTTTGGATTCGCACTCCCATCAATATGGAATAAAACCCAAAAAATACTTAAGCTGAAAACCTCAGTAAGTACCCTTTTGTTCAAAAGGCTTTACCGTGATGGCATTATGGAAATTTGCAACTGCTTTACCAGACACTAACTAACCTCCCTCCCTCAAACAGCGGCCCACAAATGGTACCCCCCCAGCTGAAATGTGTGCCTCTGCCTCTAGCATGTCCACCATAAGATCCACAGAATTTATTGCCGAACTCCCATATCTTATTCTTTGATGCTCTGAACAGCTGTAGCCTGATTCTAGCACATGCTACCACACTTGGGAATAATTATCATCTTTCACCCCAAAAAATATTCGGTCCCTCGTCCATTCAACACTTCCCTCTGCCCCAACCTCCAGGACCCTCCCAGTTATGCCCCTGCTACTATATTCCTCCTCTTGCACTTTGTACAATGGCAGCTTTTCTCCTCCATATGTCGCCACGTTTTGTGGCAAAAATTGCTTCATCGCTTTTTGTATGGCCTCTGCCCTCCCAATCCCTCACTCTGCTCTAACAATTGGATCCTTTTCACTTGCATCCCTATTCCCCACCTCTCCCTATATTATGTGCTTGATATCTTCTGTCTGGTATGCCTACCCTCTCCCTAACATTTCCCACTACAAAATGCACAGTTTTTGGGCTTGGATCCAGCACAAGTTCATTATCCATGACTCCTTGTAGTTCTATGTTCAATGCATATTACCTGTAAATGTGCATTTTTTACTATAATAGCAGCTATTTTTACTGTTTGTACTATTGTAACTTGTCTTTCTGTATTATTTCTGTAGGACTGCAGGTCCACCTTGTAAATGAGCTTGCTCAATGGTGCCTGCCTGGATAAATAAAGATATTGATTGATTGATTGATTGATTGATTGATTGATTGATATACACAGAAAAATATGGGAGGCATGTCCAACAACAATACCAACAGCAAACTCTCAGCATTGACAAATGCCTGTTTATTTAGTGACAGCCACGGAGCTACTCTGAATTTTTCTATTGATACCAGATCATCTTGTATGGATTTGTAAAAGAGTTTTTCTTTGATTCTTTTTTGGCAAGACTGTAAACTTAAACCTTTACTAAAATATAAATGCCAAAGGGGACTCATAATGAATCTGGGATAGTGTATTTATAAGATATTGTAACCAATGGAAGGTCAGTCCCTGCTTACTCCAAAGCCCATAAGGCTGCAGGAGCAACTTTTTCATTGATTATTCTAAGCCAATATGTTACCAGTCTTAAAGTAGCCATAGTTTTGACAGCCATCCCACCTAATTCTGTACACACAGCACAACAAGAGTCATAAAAAATACTATAAGGTTTATTTGTAATATCAGTTACTTGGAATCCCCAAACTTCAGCACCATATACTGTAAGCTGATTGGATGAAGCTTCATTTTGGCTGCTCTTAAGGCTGGAATTATTGACCAGCCTCCATATTTAAAAATAAATTTCACTAGCCCCCTGACTTTAATTCTTACTTTAGCTGCTGGAACATTAATATGGTGAGCCCAGTGTCTCGTGTAATATAAGAGGTTTCCTAAATGTAGATATTGCTTAACCTGCTCAATTCTCTTTTTATAGAGGAAATAAGCATAGCTTTTATGGGAGCCAAAAAACATTAGATTAGTTTTCAATATGTTAATCTTAAGTCTCAGAGTTGCAAATATTTCTTCAAATCTATCCAGTGTATGTTGAATTCCAATTTTAGGTAGCGACAAGAGAACCAGATCATGAGTGTAACCAGCAAAGAACAAACTCTTTTCATTATCTGTGGGGAATGAAAATATGGATCTGAGCATTTGGTGAGAAGATCATTTTATACAAGTTAAAGAGACATGGAGCCAGGAGACAATCTTGTTTCACACTGATGTTAGATCTCAGTTGTTTAGATAGGTTTCCAGGATTGTCATTTGCAATAGTTGTTACATTATTTGTGTATAATTGAATTACAGGAATAAGTAATGCATTATCTATACCATAATGTATCAATATCTACCATAGCAAATATATATCTACAGAATCAAATGCATTAGAGAAATCTACAAAAATGACAAATAGCTTATTCTTTCATACAGGGATGTATTTCTCAAACAGATGTTTCATTACATAGATATGATCAACTGTAGAGCAAGTTTGCCTAAAACCTGCCTGGAAAGGTTATACTATGTTATTATTTTCAATCCACGTCAGTATTTTATTCAAAATTATTCTACAGTAAATCTTACATAATGAGTCCAAGAGGCTGATAGGTCTGTAGTTTTGAGGGTCTGCTACATTCCCTTTTTTATGTATGGGTACAATAATACGTTTAACCCACGAGTGTGGGGTATACTTGTGTTACGGACATTTATTAAATAGATTAGTTAATACAAGTACCCAGATATTTAAATGGGATTTATATATCTCACTAGGAATCCCATCAGGGCTGGGAGCTGTTCTCATTGCTCAAGCCATAATGGCATCCTCAACTTCCCCAAAAGAAACTACTCGAGGGGGGGCTGATATATCTATATTCTTTATCTTGGCCAATTTGCACATATGGAATGTTCCCCCCAAAAAAGTTTTTGAAAATGGCTTACCCTGATATCTTCTGGAATATGTGTTGGAATAGAATCAGGAAACATATATATGCCTTTAGCTTCTATCATCCAGAAGTGGACTCTATCTCCATTCTCCGAGGTATACATCATTTTTCCCCAACATTTTTATTGCAAAAACCTTTTTTCAAGTTGGAGAGAATTATTATATAGTTTCCTTTCTCTGTCCAAGATTTCAAAGTTATTCTTAGATGGGTTCTTTTTAGTCCATCAGACTAATCTAGCTATTTTTCTTTTTTGGTCTATTGACAGGTTTCATTAAACTATATCTGGTCTTGTGTAGTGGTGATTTTAGAGTCTTCATATATGTACTCTTTGGTTTTGATGAATGTGTTGTTTAATTCCATATATGGTCTCTGTGGAAGATGTTTCAAAATTAGTGCAACGCTATTTAAAATTTCCTGTCTGAACATTAATTCCTCAGTATCATGTATTGTATGAAACTGAATCTGATTTTTATTATTGTTGAGTTGTAGTTTGATAGGGTGAGGTGCCGGTGCTACTCCTGAGTAGGGGTGGGCAAAAGTGCAGATTTCCGACATGGTGGAATTTCCACAAAATATAGAAAATTTCACGGAATTTTCCGCTTTTCCGCATGTGGCGGAATTCCAAACGTTCACCTACAAAATGCGGATTTCCACCTAGTTCTGCAAAAAAAGTCACTTATACATGTGTTTTTTTTTTGTTAAAACTGCGGAAATAATGTTTCTGGTTAATAATTTCATAAAGGCATGTTTTCTCTGCTATTTTAATCTAAAATGCAGAATGTTTTTCACCGCCATCAATGTGTGTCTATATTTAATTTTCTGAAGGTGGTATCTTAATTGCAATGGTCACATACTGATGACACAGCAGCATTGGTTTGGGAAAACCAGAGGGTTTAGCCAGGAGCTAATTACAAATACATTATTTTTGCTGCACCTGTACATAGTATTTAAACCTGAGATTGCATGTCAGTGCTAGGATGTGCTGGGGCTTTTTTTAAAGAAAGTCATAATAAACATTTTTCTTTTTTGATTTGGTGCATTTCTTCACCCCTTCAAACATCTTGGACCCATTTTATAATCACAGTAAGATATTCCAGGGTTGTTCATTGTGGTGGATTAACAGCACTTCTTGGATGGCTGAAGTGAAGGCACTTGGCAATGCTTCATGCCACACCAAAGTTGTGCCACTCTCCAACTACAACGCATACCCTGTCATGCCTTTTTGCTTAACTATAACATGGGTTAATGTAAGGCTGTTGGAATCCTAACAGCCAGTCAGACTGCTGCAGCATTTGTGCGACCCTTTACTGAACCTTGAGACACGTCAGTAACTCAATAATCCCATGATCCCATCCCATCCCATCCCATCCCAAAACAATGAAGAATACACAACTGTGAATGGATTATTTGTATATTTCAAAACACAACCGGAAAAAGTTAAAAGTGATAATGAAGAAACAAGTCAACAATACAATGAAACAGTAACTATTTACAATAAAACAGGGTTAGTTATAAACAAGTATCAAACAACAACCTCCTGTCTATCATATTGCATTTGTGTTCCTGTCTATATGTTGAATCCACTGGAACTGACGTGGAGCCTTTGGAAACGACTCCATGACTAAAAGGGTTGTAATTCCGATATGTATAATAAATAAATAAATACATTTTAAAAAAGCAGGTGTTATTAAAGTATGTTCAAGTACCTTAACTGTCAACTGGCAGTTATTTTTTGGCCTGCACAGCAGCATGGGAAACTCTACGTTTCTGAATCCGGTGATGCTGGGGGAGCGCTGACCGGTGGCAGCGCTTAATCTTTGCAGTATGTCATCTTTCAGTCAGCTTCCTGAACATAGACAACATTTTGTCCTGGTTCTCCATTAATTTGGCTGTGTTGACCTCCAGTGCTTTTATCTTTTTTAAAATGTTGCTGTCCCAGTCCCTCCTCTGGTTGGTGCTTGTTTCACTGTGCTGTACTTCCTGGGGTGCTTGCTGGTCTTTGGCTGCTGTACCAGCTCTTCCTATGCTTGATGGCTGCTGTTCAGTGTTTCTTGATGCAAGCATGGCCAGTTTACACTGGATCTTCAAGATCCTGTTTTTCCTCCTAGTACACTGTTCCTTGGCTGCCATCTGGTCTCCCGTTGCTGTTGTTAAGGCAGTCACCACAGCTGCCATAAAGAAAGATAGGCTGGTGAGGGTAAGAAGAGATACTCATTGTGTTTCTGGCTACACTCCAGGCATGTATGTGTATGCATCTTCTTTGTTCGCAAGCCAGTTGAGCTGAGAGCTCTGAAGCCAGCAGAATACATGTATTCCATGTTATCATTCTGTGTGTGTGTGTGGGGGAGGGCATTGTACTACTACTAGAACAATGAGGAGCTTTGCATTGTCCTATTCCATGTTAAACAATAAAACACAATGTATTGGGTGTGCACTTGAAGGAAAACATATGACAGACTGACAAGTGAGAAACATCTAAGGAGGAAGAGGAGTCAAGGATTATACATTATTTAGCTAGGTTTCATATTAAGGGTGGGCTTATAACATTTTTAGAATAACTTTTTGTTCTGCAACATTTTCTGTGGGATCATTTAATATAAGCATTAAACACTGCCACTAAGATACGTCTGTGTGTCGTCAGTGCTGAGATAACTGCACAGCCAGAAAATGACAGGGAGGCTCTCCACCTGCTGTGTCATGCATAACCATGCCTCAGGGTGTGCAGGTATCTCGGTACTGCCAACACATATCTGTCATGTGTTATTGCTTACAATAATGTATGATCGTACTCGATCATACGCATCTTGTGCTCAATTCCATTGGTTTGGTTACCTTGACAATGAAGCAGGGCATTTTTTTGGTAATCACAAGATAGATGATTCAGATAGGGTGGGCAGAATGAGAAGAGATCTGGATAAACTAGCAAAATGGTCAGAAGAGTGGCAGCTGGGGTTTAATGCAAAGTAGTACAAGATCATGTACATAGGGAAGAGAAACCCTGAAGCCACCTATAGTCTAGGAGGGGATTTGCTGGCAGTCACAAGGGAAAAAAAGAGACTTGGGCATCATCATCACAGATGACCTGAAATCATCCAAGCAGACCACTAAATCAGTAGTTAAGGCTACAGGGATGTTGGGGTGTATTAGTAGAGGGTATCACAAGTCGGAAGAGGGAGGCAATAATCCATCTTTACAAGACACACTGGTTAGGCCCCATCTAGAGTGCTGTGTGCAGTACTGAAGGCCACACCTTCACAAGGACATTAACCAAATTAAGGCAGTCCAGAGAAGGGCAACCAAAATGCTGCAGGGACTGCATCAGAAAACATATGAGGACAGATTAAATGAGCTCAATATGTATACCGTACAGCAAAGGAGGGAGAGAAATTATATGATTGAAACATTCAAACACCTTAAGGGCATTAACAAGGTGAAAGAGTCTAACATGTTTCAGTATAAGAAAAACAGCAGAACAAGAGGACACAGCATGAGATTAGAGGGAGGCCGATTAAGGGGTAATGTGAGGAAGTTCTTTTTCACAGAAAGGGTGGTGGATGCATGGAATAGCCTACCTCAGGAAGTGGTGGATATGAATACAGTGCAGGGCTTCAAACAGGCATGGGACAGGCATAAGGGAGGAATACAGATGAGTATGAATAGATAGGCCATTGACAGAGCAAATGCCAATGGCACATTCATAAGGTAGAAAAAGAAATGAGCAGACTGGATGGGCCTTGCGGTCCTTATCTGCTGTCAACTTCTATGTTTCTATGCGTGTATGTAACCTATAGAAGCAATTTCAGCGAGGTTCATTAACACAACAGTAAAATGCCTTTTATAGTATCAGATGCTACTAATGAATAATCTAATCAACCTCATCACAGTGTGGGTGAGAAAATTTTAGCCATACGTTTTGAAGGTTCACTAGCACCAGTCCAGTATGCAGACTGGTTAGGGTGGAAAAATGGTTGCAGTAGATGAGGCTACCTCAGGGGATCAAAAGAGGAGAGAAATACTTCTTCCACTACTTAAGATAGAAAAGGAAAAGCAGGTAACAGCTAGTTGGGAGTACAATGGATGGGGTGCTGGGAGGAAAAGGGACTGGAGCAAGCCGATGCACTGCATGACTGCTTTTGCTCTGTGTTTACGCAGGAGAAGTGGGGGCAAATACCTCAGGCAACTGGGGGGGGCAAGGGTGGTAGATGACAACAGATGTGGGGATTACAGAGGGATTACAGAGGGTGCTGAATGGCTGTAAGGGGGTGACAGGGTGAGGTGAATGGGGCAATGTGGTGGAAAGTGAGGGAGGGGCAGTAGCACTATATGGTGCTAGCTAGCTGCACACTGTAGCAGACTCACTAGGCAATGAGGCCTACTTCTGCTGACATTTTAGTATGTTCATAATAAAGGATGGGGCGGTGTGTGTTATGACTTTTTATACACACTGCAGGTGTGACGTGCTTCATAATAAACCCCGAATGCAAGCCTGAGGGTTTATGAGAACTTGAAGCATCCCACACAGAGGGTAAGTGTAAATTAAAATTGAGTTTTACAGACTACACCAACTTTTTTTATATAATTGCTGTTGGTGGCAGGTGCTTTTTTGCTACAGCAGTTATGTGACATGAAATAAAGCAATTGTTGGTATTAGTTACCACACAGTGGTGGTTGTAGGACTGGCACATGTCCATCACGAATAAAGGGACAGAGCAACTAGCACATGCAGGCAGTCATGGAACAACATGCATGTTTCATATAGTATGAAACCAGCTATTATTATGGCACATAACAACCCTGTTAATATTTTTCTTAGAGATAGTGACCAACAGTAATTATATATAAATAACAATTTGTGCACAGTCTACTGACCGTACTTAATCCTTATCTGCATGGGAAAATTATTGTCTTACCATCAGAAGGGCTGGGGGTCTCCACAATGCTGCTGCTTGCTCCTTCCTCCACTCAAACTGCTGGAACTGTGGTATTGGACTCCATGACACTGGAAGCAGTGGTAGAGCTGCTCTTGGCAGCACCTGTTAACAATAAAGAGAAGAATACTGAAATGAAACACAGTTGTGGCAATATTTGTAGTCTACTCATAAAAGGTTGATTGTCACAGCAGCAAAAGGCCATCACTGTCTTTGTTGCTCCAGCATGCAGTTATCTCCCTATACAGTGGCCAGCTGCCACACCCAGCTACCTCACAGTACCTCCCTTTCTCCTACTCTTTGTCCTGTCCCATCCCTTCTTAAAGCATTCTACTGTGTTACATGCCACCATCACCTCAGCTGGTAGTGTGTTCAACTTTTCCACCACCATCTCCATAATAGGAAATGCCTCCTCATATCCCCCCTGGATCTGCCACCCTCCAATATTATGTCATGCAACTGACAACTGAAGGTAGTAAAAGTTAGAATAATAAAAGTAATATACTCCCTTGTTCTGTCATCTTCCACTGTGATTCTGGTGTTGGGCTCTGCTGCTGGCTTCTTCCGCTGTGTCCTCTTCCTACTACCACCATTCCCTTTCAGGGTCACAGCTCCCCATAGTGCCTCCAATAACTGCCTATCACACCTCTGGATATCACCCCACTTACGTTTAAGTTGCTTCACAGAGTGGGGTTGGACACCATCTCCATCTTTGGCAATACTTGCCTGTATAGCCTTCCACAGTCCCCCCTCTGTTTTACAAGGAGTCTCTCAGGCCCATACGGCTCTTTTGCATGTGCTGTCAGCTCCCTTACTAGCACTGCCACCTCCTTATGTGTGAGGGCTGGTGCAAGTTGTTTAGCAGTGCCAGCATCAGCACTGGTTGAGGGCTGAGCATGAGGCTGATCCTGCTGGCCTTGTTCCTGATGCTGAACATTGTTGGTGTTTTCAGCAACTTCAGCTTCCCCTTCCCCCACCTTCTGCTGCTGCTGCTGGTCACCTTCCTCCTCCTCCACATGCCTGCTGCCACCCCAATCCTGATTCTGCAGTTGCAGACATATTTCTCAATCTCAGTCTCACTCTCAACTGAACTAAAGTAGCTATATCCTGCCTATCTCTCAGTCTGAGTCTGACTCTGTGACTTTTCCTGCGTTTCTCGCAATCGCTGATTCACAACACAGGAAATGGTGAAATGTTCCATTTCCAGGTCCGCCTTTATTATCACAACCTTTTTTTCACATTTAAAGGGTAATCACACACTTATAATTGGAACACAGTGATACTGCGGAACTTTGTCTCTGCGGTTAATACATACATGCGAAAAGGGTCACCAATATTGCGGTATTTCAGTTTATTTATGCGGAAATGCTTTTCACTTACAGTAACATCGCAGAATCCAGAAACTATTCATGATTACAACTAATTATGCAAAATTGTTTTCAGCAAATAGTGTGTGGAGGTTAAGACATTATGGTTCTTATAAAACGAGTCTGAGAAATTGAGGTTTCTGATTGGTTGCAAACAGTCTATCAGTCCTATGTTAATGTTTCATTATCAACATACATGTACAGCCTAATCACTTGCTGAACAAGGTTGAACAGTATAAAAAACTATTTTATTATAATAGCAATATGATGCTACCAGGGGTTATGGTAATGGTCAGAACAGTTAATCACCCTCTAGGAGCATGTAGCACAAAGCTATGCCTTGTGCCACATTTCAGCCCTAGAGGATGATTACCAGACCATTGTGAGCAGTGTCAGTGGCTCAGTAGGTAGCACACTCACCTCTGAGGCTGGGACATCGGAGGGCTGTGGGTTCAGTTCCCACATCTGGCACTTGGGTTAATATCCCAGTACTGACACTGTAGTGCAGCATGAGAGGAGTGCTGCACTTCTGAGGTGCCGTCTTTCGGATGAAACGTTAAACCAAGGTCCCATCTGCCTGGATTGGTGGTAGTTCAGGTGGATGTTAAAGATCCCATGGCACTTATCGAAAAGAGTAGGGGAATCTCCCCGGTGTCCTGGCCAAATTTCCCTCATTCACTAAAAATACCACCAACAGCTTAATCTGGTTCAAAGTCAGTTGGCATTCATCTGTATCCCCCTTCCCTGGGTCGTGCCTGAAAATAGGCAGAATTTGTCTAGTGCACTTACTCGGTCAACAAAAAATAAAATAAAAAAAGAAATAAAAACATAACTCCTGATCAGGTGTTATTGCTTAAATGAGGTATAGTGTTGTTATTTAAAATTTTTGAGTAACATACTTTTTAAAATCACACAACTTGTTCAGAAGGGGACCATGATATGTTACTGATAATGTTCATGTGGGTTGGAAGAGATGTTTTTTTATCATTTTAAACATTAGATGGTTCAGGGGAGACCTGGAGTGGGATATATGGGTGAACAGGCTGGTTACGAAAAGTTCTGAACATGTTGCTTGCACATTAGGTAGTGACAGTTGGGGCGAATAGGTGCTGCTGGGTAGTGAATTGATATGATGGATGTTCAGAATCTTTGATGTAGCCATATGGCAGTAATACATAAGCAATAAGACATGAGATGACAGGGTGTGCATGGAACATATTTTACCACATGACCAGGAGTGTAATAAGGCACAAGGTCTTGGGTGAGTGCCTTTAGTCCCGGTCATGCGGTAAACTATGTTCCATGCATACACTTGGAGTGTCTTATTGCACTTATAAAATGGACTACATTTTTGGTGTGTATTACAGTAAGAAAAACATGCTTTTTGTACCAAAAAATGATTTGAATATGGAAATTTATGAAAAAAATAGTCCTTCTGCCTAATTGATAATGACATAATGGACAGGACAGGAGTCACTGTGAGAATGCATACCAAAGAGCTGAAATCATCCAATACTGGCAGTAACTCTTCAAGTTCAGTGGTGACTGACAAAGACTGCATGCAGCAGGATGATGACTGGTTAAAAAAATCTGAACAACAATGACACCACACAACTCTGCAGTCGATTCCTTACACCTGAGTTACCTTAAGTGTCCCACCCATGTAACACTCGAGTCTTCGTTTACCTGATTGTGGTGAGAGAGGAACTGCACACTCTGTTGTCTTCACTCCACGACCAGCCTTGTTAGTCAACCGGTGCCCAAGCCATGTTTCATTCCAAGCAGCCATTATATTGTTTAAAAAACATGTAAAAGAGCTGATGCCCATTGATTATAATGGGCACAGCATGTGTGCTTGCAAACAAGTGGGAAGTCCTTGGGATCCTGTAAATACAAATTTATGTGGGATGAAACTTTTTTATGCATTCAAGATTACAGATTATTGGAAAGCCCAACATTATTTGGATCCCAACAGTATGTAGGTAAGGCACCAGTATATAGAGTGCAGGACATAATCTTGGTGACTCTCTTTAAGAAATGCAGCAATTTACATGACTGCTATTTCAGATGTGGAATTATTTTTCCACGGAGCACAATAACATGGAATACATGAAATGAAGAAGAAGTGCTCAAATTGCAGATTACTGGAGAAAAATTAAGCATGACTACTGATTATTCCGCATCTAAAAAAAATCAAATACACTGGGCTTTACAACTATTTTTCCTCAAAAAAATTAAAAAAGTAGCATCAGTACACACAAAAGAAAAAATGCATGTAAGGTGGAAATTCCGTGGAAATTGGGAAAATGTCTTCTGAACTTCCGCAGAAGTGAAAATCTGCATTCCGAAGAAATTCCGACAGCGGAATGTTATTGTTCACACACCCCTAATCCCGAGGGTGTCTGACAGAATATTTAATGTTAATCTTAGGGTAGCATGATCACTTTCTGTTCTCATTTGTATCATGAGACTAGCAAAGTTGTCAAAATTATCAGGAGATGAAAATATATAATCTATCATACTCTTACCATGTGGCCCAAAATAAATTGGATTCCCCTCCAAATCTTCAGACAGTCTACCATTAATAACCCACAGATTGTAGAGCATGAGATTTGTATGAGTTTTTTCCATTTTCATTTAATGTTAAATCTGCAGTGCCTCTTGACTTCTAATCAGCAGCTGTCACAAAAGCTTTCTAGGTTATCATGGCGAGCTATCCTCTCATTGAAATCACATAATAAAATAAAAGTTGCATTCGGATACAAAAATTGATTATCACTGATAGTTTTGCATAAGAGATCTCAAAGTCCTCTAAAATAATGGGTACTTTGTGAGGGTATATATACACTAAACTCAACAGTAGGAGGATTGAGCTAAGATTTACCAAAGTGAAAATCATATTCTCATTTATACAGAGTGTTTTTACCAACTTAATGCGGGGCACAATTTTAACATAAATTGCTAAGCCCCCATATGGTTTTCCATATTTGTTCTGTTTTACTGCTGAAACATTTATTGAATAATAGCCATTAATAACCATTTAAGCTTATATATTCACATGTGCAATTGAACACCCACTTCACCACAGCTGGTATGGCATTCGACTCTTCACCTGCTGCAGGGCTGTTCAAGAACCCCACTACTCCAGATTGCTATCAGCCCATGATGTCACATGACATCTTCCAACTCTTCCTGGTTACATTCAAGGAAGTTGAGCAACTATTAATCAGGCTAGATACTAGGAAAGGGGCAGGTGCCAACAGGATTGAAGTGTTTTTCCTAAAAAGTGGGAGTCAGCTATTAGCTGCACCAATCATGCACATTTTTAATTTATCCATCTCTGTGGCTACTGTTCCCCCCAGCTGGAAAATTGCACGTATCCTCCCTTAATTTAAGTCTGGTGATCATAGCGATCTTAAGAACTATTGACCAATCTCCATCCTGCCAGTCCTGTCTAAACTTCTGGACAAAACAATTCATTCACAAATAAATAATTTCTTAGAGAATGCCAACCTCCTTAATCCACTCCAATCTGGGTTCAGGCAGAACCATAGTACTATCTCAGCTTTGGCAAAAGTGACTAACGACTGTTTCTCTGTCATTGATAATGAACAATCCACTTTTCCATGTTCCTCGACCTAAGCAAGGCATTTGACACAGTGGATCATACCCTCTTCCAGTACTTCCTCTCATCCCTGGGAATGCATGACCCTATGGTAAGATGGTTTGCAGCTACCTGTCAGGTAGGCTACAAAGAATAAAGGCAGACAGTGCTATCTTAGATCCAGTGCCCATCACCAGAGGAGTTCAACAGGGATCCATCTGGGGCCCCTCCTCTTCTCCATTTATATTAACTCACTGGACAGGAATATTCAAAACTCAAAACTGTGCTCCTTTGCAGATGACATGGTTCTGTACACATCTAAGCCATCAATGCATGATGCCTGCTCTGAAATACAAGCTGATTCCAACCAGCTGCAGCTCAATCTGTCCATCTCAAAACTTATTTTAAATGCCAAGAAGACAAAGGTGATGTTGTTCACCTCAACACACATGGCCTTTTCTCTTATTAACAAGAAATCAATACTACCCATCACAACTATCTTTGGGGACACCCTCGAGGTCATGGATCAATTTAAATATCTGGGTGACTGGTTGGATACCAAACTATCCTTTAATGCTCATACAGAATGCCTATCTAAAAAATTAATTGCTAGACTGGGCTTCCAATTCAAGAACAGATCCCTCTTTTTTTTGGACTCTAGGCATAGACTGGTACCGGCCATATTTATGCCACTATTATGGTAACATTATCTACAACTGTAGCACCACAATTCACACCCAGAAATTAGACACCCTATACAATTGGGTGCTATGCTTCATGCTTAATGCACTACCCAGGACACACCACTGTTCCCTCTACTCTGCTTTAGGCTGGACCTCTCTAGCAACCTGGCATATGTTGCACATTGGACAATGGACACTGAAGTTACTGACTGGAATGCTTCCTCAATAAATCTGCTCTATGGTTCATAGGACACACAACACCGATTCCTTGTGCAGCTCAGATCTTCTCCTACTAGACATCCCCAGGACATTTATCAAGCAGTGTAGAGGTGCTATTAGTTACGTACTTCCACCAATGTGGAACTAGCTGCAAAACACATTGAGGCTAACCAAGCTAGTTTCACTAAATTGCTTCAAGACTATGCTAAAATGGTGTTCAAGATAGTTCGCCATTGTCCTAATAATTAATCAGAATTCACTTGTTAGCTTGCCCACCATCCAGCTGCTTGCCCACCATCCTTCACCAGTCCCTGTTCTCCATCCCATCTTCTTGTTTTTTCTTTCCCTCTTTCCCTTCTTTGCACATCCATCACTAACATCACCACCCTGACCCCACCCCCCAAGCATCTGCCAACTATCTTCAATAACACCTCTTGCACTTAATTACAAGCACTTAATCATTCTATGCTGCCTTTGACTTGTCTAGTAGAACCGTAAATGAAAAATTGACAACCAGACTGTACATTTCCCTTTCAGTTAGATATTTCCTATGTATTAGCTTGTATACTGGTCTATTATTCTTGCTCCCTGTATCCATTCATATTATACTACTGCATTCTATGTGCTAACTTATATATCTGTCAGATGCATATATGTATTGTTACTGTTTTGTCACACCAGAACCTCCTTGTGAATGAGTCTGCTCAATGGAGCTAATCCTGTAATAAAATTGAATTCAATTGAATTGAACATGTCCATGTTTCTTGAAAACAAACTAACTCATGTTGTTTTATGTAGTTAACCTATTGTGGATCCTTAACTTTGCAGACAGACCTGAAATAATAGATGTAGCAAAGTAAAATTTACCAGTGAAAGTTCCTGCGAAGTCAGCAAATTTGCCTCCACAGAGCAACCGGCTAATTGTTGCTGATAGGCTCAAAATTTTTCTCTGTGGCTTTACAGTTTTTTGGTGGAATTTTGCTGTGAAGTGCAACATTTCATCTGTGAATGGCAGAATTTTGCCATTCATGATGAAATTTCACTGCTTGTGGTGAAATATTACCAATCGCAGGCAAAATTCTGCACTTTGCCGGTGAAATTCCATATTTCACGAGTGGAACTTCGCACTTTGCATCCACCAATTAATCAGCAAATTGTGCTAATCTCATGGATTAATTAGCAGAGCAAAGTTTCCCGACTTCTCCCATCTCTATCAGAGACATTCCATGACACAATAGAGAGGAACCCATCATTGGTAATGTCATACAGGTGTTCTGTTTCCTCATCCTCCAGTCAGTTATTCAAGGGGTGGGGTGCTTGTGTGGTTATGTCACCTCTGCCTCTTCAGAAATCTAAATGTAAGTTATCCCAGTCAATAAAATGTATTCCGTTGGTATCCATATAAGAGGCTTTTTCCATTACTTCATCTATCAGTTATTTCCCTTTCAAATATACATCAGTCTGGGTTTGCCCATTTTCCCTCTTCACTCTATGTACTAGGTCAATTATTCAACATTCTGCTGGAATTTTCATCATGTTCTGGATCAAGAATCACATGGCTGCTTTTAATTTTCTAATACTTTCATATTTAACAGGCTCAATACCAAAGACAGAGACTATTTTTTTTTCCTCGGGTTTGATCTTAACTGATTGAAATTCCATTTTAAGTCTATAGTGGTGTTCTTAATCTCATCCCATTTCTTAGTCTTATGACTGCCAAGTGCAAAAAGCAATACAGCAATTCATTTGACTGGAGCAGGAATCTTAAGGTCTAGGCCATGAAGGTAATACATATTGGACCATACTTTACTGGCATAGCTAATTTATTTCATTAGTACATAAACTGGTTTGTTCACATCAGCATAATCTCTAAATCCTCCAAGGACTGGATTGCAACCCCTTTATCCATTAGGCCTAGTTCTGCTTTAGCTAGTTATTTGATTAATTCTAACTGAAATTCTTCATCTTCATTCTGTTTTTCATAAACACCCATGATTCTCAGTAAGGCTTCATTCTCATTTAGCTCTGTACTGTTCTTTTGGGCCTTTAAACTGGTTGTTTCCATGTTTTCCTACTTCACTTCTTTCAAAAATGTGGGTACTCCTTGATCTTTCACTATTTTCCCTTCAAGTGCTTTAACTTTACTACCTTCTTAACCCACATTAGATTTATCCCTTTTCTTCCTCTTTCTCTTCCTTCTTACTTCCTAAAAAAAGTCCAGAATTAGGTATACAGCTATCCAGATCACCATCACTTCCCTTAGCTTCTGTTCCCACAGTCTTCATAACCTATTGTTCCTGTAACTTTAGATCAGGCTCCCCAGAGCCTCCAGAAACTGCCATATTTTTACGCTGCATACTTCCTATATGATCAGCCTTATCTTTACCTTTGTTCCTACCTTGTTCTATTTTTCCATTCTTCCCTCTCTTCTTTCTGCCTTTATTCATAATCTTCACTTGATTACTAATAGGCCCTTCCTTCCTTTTTCCCTTATTTCCTTCTAGGTTGTTTCTTTTAGTTAGCTCTTTTTCTTCCTGTATTATAATGCTAAAAAAATGGGAGTCACGTGATGCAAGCTCTGTGAGTGCAGCCTGATCCTTCAACTCCAGCCTCCTGCCGACTTAAAACCTACATTTATTTAATTTTGGAGGAGTTTGGGAATTCAGTCGACTCTAGCAGGTTTTATAAGGCTGTCCGTCTTGTTTTGGTGGTGATTTGGAAGTACATGGAGGTGGAAATGAGGAGGAATGCCCCCCGACACACGCCGCCAGTCTCTCCGACGAAGGCCCAACTGAAAAAAGCGAGAGTGATCGCAGATGCTGAAGGCCTTGAAAGCGAAAGTCCCGCTCAAGAGAATGAACCTCTGAGGCTGGCACAATTCTTGGTCGAATTTAAACCCTTCCATGCAGAGTTATGCACGGTTACTGAAGAATTGAAAGCGGTTACCGTGGCTCTGGAGGATCTATCTCGTCGCACAGGGGACACAGAGGCGAAAGTCTCCTCGTTAGAGAAAAGAATCACGAGGCAGGAGCCAGAGATCGTTAGCCTGAGACAGAAGATTACAAGGATGGAAGCGAAGATTGAAGATTTGGAGGGACGGAGTCGGAGGAATAATCTGATAATAATCGGTCTCCCGGAGCGTGAAGAGGGATCCGACCCGATTCTGTTTGCTCAGACCTTCTTTAAAGATATAGTAGGCCCAACGCCTTTCGGCGACAAATTCATCATTGAGCGGGCTCATCGGGCACTGCATGCGGCTCCACCACCGGGTGCCCCCCCGCGTATCTTCATAGTTCCCTTTTAAACTATCAAGAGCGTCAATTTGTGATGGTAAAGGCAAGGGAGGTTAAAGATCTGAAGTGGAAGGGGTTCCCTATTAGAATTACGCAGGACCTACCGGTGGCAGTACGACAAAGAAGAGCTGAGTATCACCCGACTGTATCTAAGCTAATTCCAGCAGGCATTAAATTTAAGGTGCTCTACCCAGCTAAGCTGCAAGTGTTGATTGCTGGTCAGTGGTCTACATTCGAGGATGCGTCTACTGCGAGAAAGAGTTTGGCCACAGCCCTCCCGGATCTTTTTAAATAGCCCCTGGGACATCAAAGGGGTGAGTGGTTGTCTGCTGCCGGCTATCAGTTTCATTATCCTGATCATTGATTCAAATTAAGGGATTGAGATTTCCCGGTAAGCATGGAGCACCGATCAAGTTCTGGTTTCTGTCTACTGATGCTTGGAGATAAAGTTAAGTAGTTGCTGGTTGCTGTAAAGGTTTCAAATGTAAGCAAAAGTGTTTTTCTTTACGGTCTGGGGCCATGGATCTCGAGCCCAGGGACTGCAGATTAGCCGGGCATACAGAAGGTCTCTGGAGAAAAGTGAGAGGCTACACCTAAGTGAGGATGGTAGACCCCGCATATTAGACTGTAGCGATCTGGGTCTGGACTTGTTCATGCCGTGGGATGTGCTATAATCTTCTCACAGACTGTAGCTAATTCGCAGTGGTACCCACTTCAAGAGGAATGATGGCATTTTTTCCCTCTCTTTCCTTTTTTTTGAATCAGGTGGCGATCGAGCTTCCTCGGTCTCGTCTGGGCAGCAGTTATGTAGAGAAAGCATCTCGCTGGAAGGGATGAGCTGGAATCCATCGTCTGGTGCCTCAGTGACTTTAATCCTTCAGCTGCTGATTTCTGGGCTGGAGTAAAAGTGTACAAGCCGGGGTCTGGTCCATTGGGTGATTTATGGGATTTGGCGTTACTTCAGTGGAGCTTGTTAACAGAATGTACATGCCTTCAGTGCAATATGTTGGGACTGCATGTTCTGTGGCACTATGGACTTCATGCGTTGGAACCCTTACAGATAAGATTTACTTTTTACTTTTTATTTCCCCCCCCCCCTTTTTTTTTTGCATTATTGGACAGTGTGAAGTTATTATAAGATTTGCGGATGTTATCTAATTCATAGTTATTTGGGCTTATGTATGTGGGGGAAATAACCTTTGTTGGGGTTGGGGTATGAGGGGTACAAGCATGAAATGGGTTTTGTAACATAAGTTTAGGGTTTACACCTTTTTTGGATGGCGGAGTGGTAATATAGGGTTTATAGGAGGCCTTGGTTAGAATGGGCTAGGTACCTAATGATTTGGTCGGGGGGAGGCTGGAGGGAAGGGTTAGAGTTAACGGAGCTATGGATATCATGGACCAATGTGTTTTGGAGGGGGAGGGGTGGGGTGCTGGGAGGAGAGACCGTCAGGGGGATTATAGTTGTTTTAGATGTAGATGTATGTAATAGAATTACTATGGGGATTACTGGCAAGGTTAGGCGGGGAGGGAGGAGTACTAGCAGGGGTTAGAGGAGATAGGTCGGGAAGATCCGCTCACCCAAAAGTATGGGACGAGAGGGTGATTGATGTGGCTGAGATGTAAGTCGATGGTTTTCGAGGATTATTGGGAGAATGGGTAGTCTTTTGAGTTTTTACGTGGAACGTTAAGGGGTCAGGCAGAAAATAAAGAGATATAAAATATTAAAGCATTTGCAATTATTAAAGGGCAGATAATATGCTTACAAGAAACGCATTTGATTGACAGGGAGCTGATTACGCTTCGATGTCAGTTTGTTGGTCAGGTATTTGGGGCTGGATTTAGTACATCTGGTAGAGGGGTTGCACTCTTATTTCATAGGAGTGTGGCTTTTGTGTGTGAGAATGAAATAATAGACCCGGCAGGCCGTTATATAATTGTGGTAGGGCTCTTAAACCAAACAAGATTAGTACTGGGAAGTATATATGGACCTAACGCAGATACCCCTGGGTTTTTTATGGACTTACTAAAAATATTAAGTCCGTTCCATCATCTTCCAATACTGCTGGGGGGAGATTGGAACTTACCATTTACTTCAGACCTGGACAAGGATGGTAAGCAAAATAAGGGTCTATCTCCGGCTCAGAGAGTTATTAGGGACCTGGTCGATAACTTGGGATTATGCGACCCGTGGAGGGCTTTGCACCCTTCATGTAGGGATTATACATTTTTATCGGAGGTCCATAAAGTCTAGATCCAGGATAGATTATTTCTTGGTGAGTAGAGGGTTGTTGTCAGGACTGGTGGATAGTAGTATCATTCCTGGGATTTTTTCAGATCACTCCATGGTTCGTTGCTCCCTCAATTTGGCCCCTAATATTCCCAGACAGACTACTTGGAAGTTAAATAATCAAATACTTCGCTCCATGGAAATAAGGGAGTATATCGGACGTCGGATTGAGCAATATGAGATGGAGAATAGTCATTTAACTACTAGGGGTGATTTATGGTGGTGTACCCTAAAGTGTGTGTTAAGAGGAGAGTTTATTCAGCTGGCGGTTGCAAGGAAGAGGAAGGGGGAGGAAAGGGTTAAATCTTTGCTGGCACGAATCAGGGATATAGAGAAGGATCTGTCACAGAATATGCCAGAGGAGACCAGGGAACTATTGATCAAATTGCATCATGAATATGAAGGGATTCTGGGAGAGAGGGCAGAATATGCGATTAAGAAAACCAAGGCCCTATATTTGAACCAAGGAGAGAAATCAGGCAGGTTTTTGGCTATGTGGTTAAGGGCAGCGGAGGCATCCAGAATAGTGCAGAGTATCACGTCCCGTGTTGATGGGTCAGTTAAAACATTACCCATGGAAATTGTTAAGGAGTTTGAGGATTACTATAAGGCATTATACAGCCCAATGACCCCCAGGCCTAGTACAATAGAAGTGGAAGATTACTTATCTACTTGTAATCTTCCCCAGGTTTCAGAAGTTCAGAGGAGAGAGCTTTCACTTCCCATCTCTGAAGCGGAGATTTTGGAGGCAATACAAACGCTTTCCAATGATAAGGCTCCCGGTCCAGATGGGTTCTCACCTAATTTTTATAAATGTTTTGTGACCCTGTTATGTCCCGGCTTAAAAAGATTATTTCAGAGTATTTTGACCTTGGACACAGTAGATGGCTATTTATTTGAGGCCTTGATAGTGCTTATTCCGAAAGAAGGGAAGGAGTTAGATAAAGTCACAAGTTACAGGCCTATCTCCCTGATCAATTATGACATTAAGATTCTGTAAAAGATCTTAGCTTCTCGGCTGTCCAAGGTCATGCCAGGTTGAGTTCATCATGATCAGGTTGGGTTTATGAAGGGCAGGTTGGCATCGGACCACCTGCGTAAACTGTCTCATGTCTTCTCTGTCTCCAGGGATTGTAAATTTCCATGTGTTTTGATGTCGGTGGACGCAGAGAAGGCATTTGACAGAGTGGATTGGAAGTTTTTATCTATTGCTATGGAGAAATTTGGTTTTCTGGCCCAGTTTATTAACTATGTGTTTGCTTTGTACAGGGAGCCCAAAGCTAAAGTATATTGTAATGGAGTATTTTCTGAAAGTTTTCTTCTTAATTCGGGCACCAGGCAGGGTTGTCCCCTATCGCCTCTTTTATTTAATTTATACTTGGAGCCTCTCCTCACCAAAATGAGATTAGACCCTAGGGTGGTGGGTATTAGAGTTGGGTCACAAGAGCTTAAAGTCTCAGCATATGCGGATGACATCTTGCTGCATGTTTCTCAGCCAGGTGGCTCAATCCGGGCAGTGATGGCTATTATTGGAGAATATAGTAGATTGTCCAATTATAGGATTAACGTGGAGAAAACCCAAATTTTCCCGTTGAATATGAGAGTGCATAAGTCTGAGTTTTTGGAATTGGGCATGCAATGGACTTCGCATGTTTTGAAGTATTTGGGTATCTATTTGGCCAGAACCGATCAGAAATTAGTCAAACTTAATCTGGACGCCATTAGGAGTATTATTAAGCAGGATCTGCAAAGGTGGAGTGGATTGCTGCTCTCTCTCTGGGGTAGGATTAATATAGTTAAAATGAACATTCTGCCTAGGATTTTTTACCCACTCAACATGCTTAATGTATTGTTACCCCTAAAATGGTTTAGAAATTGCATTTATTAATCTCGGATTTTATCTGAAGGAAGAGGCCCGTAGGGCTTATAGTAAGTTGGCAGCCCCTAGGGAGAGAGCGGGACTGAGACTTCCACACTTCGGTTTATATTATTGGGCAAGTAACCTCTGAAAATATCTAAGATGGATGGCTCCCGCCAGTAAACTTGAATCTTTGCCTTATGTTCCCTCTTGGGTTGGATTGGAAATAGAAGTGATTAGGGAGGCAGGGATAAATCCGATTGCACTGCTTTATTCCACTCCCAAGAAGGTGCCCTCTAAATTGGTTCATTATCCAATAATAAATTCTCTGTGTCTTCACAGACAAATTTGTAGTAGGTTGGGTTATGTTCCGGATAGGGACAAGCATCAACCGGTCTGCCAAAATTCTAATTTGAGGATTGGGGGGAAAATGATATTGGGTAGATGGTTTCCCCAACTGGAAGGATTACGAATTGAGGATTTAATGGGGGATGGTTGTATTCTCCCAATAAGGGATATCCTGGCAAAGTATAATATAGATTCTAAGCATGTCTTCAAATTATACCAAGTTACTCATTTATTAGCGTGGGTAGTGATCAATCTTCGGGTAGGGCGTGTGGATGGGAGTTGGTTTGAGTCATTAGCACAAATTGTATGGGAGCCACATGCGGTTTCTAGAGTATATAAGATACTTCTTGATCAGGTTCTTGTCGACATGGATTCAAAGCCCAGGTATTGGACTAGTTGCTTGGAGGAACAAGAGTGGGATTGGGAGGTTGTTTGGAGTCATATGTATAAGTATGTTAGGCAGGATAGGTTGAGGGTGATGCAGTTTCATTTCTTGAATAATTTATTTTGGACCCCTTCCAAGCTACATAAAGTGGGCAGCAAACCTGACCAAAATTGTTTCCGGTGCCGTCAGGCAGTTGGAGACTTGTTTCACATTTTTTGGGAGTGTCCACAGATAAAGCGGCTGTGGGCCTAGGATTAAACAGAGGCAGATCCATTGTTGGGTATTGATCAGTACTTTACTCCTGATATATGTTTGATAGGAGATTATTCTGGCATCATATTCAAGGAGCGTAGATTTTACATGGCTCTGATCTCAGGCTCGCTTAAAAAGGTAGTCTTGCGATATTGGATGACAGATTCCCCAATCACGTACGCAGAATGGTTACAGGAGATGTTGTTTAATTTAAACATGGAAAAATTAGGAGCAGTAAGGGATAATCGGCTTCACATATATGAAAGGATTTGGAGTCGTTTTCAGGTGCTATACCTTCCCCAGGTGTAGTCAGAATTAGTAAGGTGGTGTTAGGGATGATGGTGGGGGAGCGGATCTTCCTTGAGGGGATGTAGTATAGTGGGGGTTGGTTGGGTTGGGGGGAGGGAGATCCTTTCTGTTTGTGTTGAGGGGGGGAGGAATTTGGGTATTTGATTCAATTTAGGTCAATTGTTATGAAGGGACAAAACGTTCTCTTTCTTATGTACTGTGTATCTGATATGTGTTTTGTTACAATAAAAAATTTGAATTTAAAAAAAAAATAATGCTAGAAAAATCAAGTCATAGTTTATTAAGTGCGCTCTCCACTAATGCTTGTTCAAGCACTGTAGAGCTCTCAGGAGGGTCTTGTTTCTTGAAGATAGTGAGTACATCCTCTAATCTAGCACAATTAATCACTACATCTTCTCTAAGGGCCTCTATATAATTTCTAATAATGACCAGTTGTCTCATTAATAGTAAAGATGCAGGATATTGGTTTTTCATCACTCTTATAATATCTAAGCTTAAAAGTAAGTATGCACATTTTTAAACAGATTGACCCATTCACCATTACTTTTATTACCAAAAATATATTGGCTGCCAATGAAATCAGGTACATCAACTTTGAAGAATTCTTTTTTAGAATTTAAACTTCTCATTTACTTATTTCATTTTGTTAACCTGGTAGGCCCACTGGGCCCAAACGGTTCTGTTTTCAGGGGCAACCCAGGATTAGTTACATAGAAACCTCTTGGATACAGAATATTTCAGTGATACAAGACACATTTTGGGTACAATCATGGTGAATCCAGAGGTCTAAACACTTATGACAACAATCCCTGACATTTCAGCACACATTCATATAGGCTGGAGGTTAAGCTTATTTTGATGTTTATCTAGTTCTTTCAGACCTTGAATTGTATTATAGAGATCTGCAATTACATCAACAAGATGAGACGGCTGTTGTCTTAGTATTACAGTTGATCTAATTTACACAGAAGTCAGAGTATGTGCTATCCTAATAGACACCGAAGGAGGGGGAAAGAAAAAACTCTGAGTTGAGTCTTTTAGGGATTCTTTTGGGGATTCATCAGTCCCTTTGGGACTCTGCTAAAAGGACAATAATGACCACATTGGTTTCTTGTGAGGCGGGATTGTAACCAAGATTTATAATATTTTTTCCTCCTTAGAATCTCTCACAGCAGTTTTTTCCGCCTGCAAAAAACAACTGTTTTGACATTTGGGGGTGGAGGTTTTGGCTTGCATTACATTTCTCTTTTTCTCCAGCTTAGTTTTATATAATAAACTAGTAATTTTAGGTTGATTCTTATCAATGTCATTTTCTTTCTTCTTCATTTTAGCACTGTTCCCCAAGATGTTGTCCCTGGAACATCCATGTTCTCCAATTCTTGTTTTGCTAACTGACTCCCAGTGTTAACCATATTTGATATAGTAGACAATCAGTACGTTTACATGCAGGGCTGATTTCTGAAAATGTAAATAACCCAATTACCTGGATTTCTTTTCAGATATCTGAATTCTCAGTTTACATGACACTTTTTCTGGTATGATAAGGGATATGGCAGTTTACATGAGAGTAATTCAGTTATCTACAATCCTGATGGAGTTTTCCTTTTTATCGGTCTTCACGCATGTGCTTTTCAAATCCTTTATGCACATGTGTGAGTGTTGTCATGGAGAGCTTGTGCTGTGATGCCTTTTGATGCAGGAAGAGTTTCTACCAGCTGGTAGATGCCATGTTGGTGATATAGCAGATACATGTGGGTACCAGATCAGCTAGAAATATTAAAAATGCAGCATTTTATTTAGCAGTGGAATGATTATGCTGCATATAGTGCTTTTATTGGAGGATCATGTCCGTTCATTATTCGCTATGCAACTTAATGTTTGCTGACTGGGGGGCAGTAATATTTCTTATTCACGAAGGAAGGTCATGACAGAAAAAATATTTAATTATTAATGCAGGGCTGGTGTTCTCAAAACAGCATGTTTCAGTTATTTGTAATGAATGGGACTCAATCACACTAGGTCTTGATGTAGACTCATTCGGTCAACTGCTGCTTTAAATGAAAAACACAGCAGATGATAATGTGTGTGTTATGTGTCATTCAATCTTGTGTCATCTAGGGTACAGAGGCCAGAGCTAAGGTTGCTCACTAGTTTTAATGTGTGCAGCTGGTGTTTGTTACCTGTAAAGTCTTAAAAGTTTAAGAGTTGTGAAGCTTAATTACTGGCAATTCTTCACTAATTATTTATAACGCCTTGGTCAGGCCGCATCTCAAGTACTATGCGCAGTTCTGGAGAGCTCACCTCAAGAAGGACATAGCACTGCTGGAGAGGGTCCAGAGGAGGGCAACCAGGATGATTCAGGGCATGGGAGGGAGGACCTATGAGGAAAGGCTGGAAGAGCTTGGGCAGTACTTGCTGGAGGAGAGGATAGACAGGGGGACATGATAGGGCTCTTCAAATATATAAAAGGGATAAACGGGGCAGAGCCAGAAGGATGCTCAGATTAAAGAAAGGGGGCACAATCAGGGGGCATGGGTGGAAGCTGAAAGGGGAAATTACAGAGGAGGGAAAACAGGAGACACTACTTCACTGAGAGGGTGGTGGGGCCATGGAATACACTGCCCAAGAGTCTGGTGGAGGAGGGCACAGTAGAGGGCTTCAAGAGGGGGTGGGACAGGTACAAAGGTAAACGGAAGCCGAAGATGACCCTCTCTGGGGCTGGAAGGGTGAGAAAGTGAGCACCAATTATGGGCTGGCTACCGAGCAGACACAACAGACCATCAGGCCTATTCTGCTGGCTTTTAGCATGTTAGTATGTTAGAATTTGTGTAACCATTACTTATATCTGTCATTCTCCCTTTCCTTTAAGTCATTAATCCCCAGCTGCCGTCCTCTATATCTTACCCCACTCATCTAATGCATGAATAACCACATAAGGACCCTCGTTTGTTATGACAGGAGTTACATTGCATTGGAGCACAGGAGTACTGGCTGGTATCTTCAGCTTGGTTGAAATTTTTCTGTGTTGTAAGCCAGTGCCATGTGTTATGTCCACTTCCACTTTTGTCTCTTGCAGCTCATACTTGTTTGCACACCTTTGATTCAAAGGTCTTTTTTTTTTTTTCAAAAACTGTGTCGTAACAAATGGAAATCCCAAAGACAAAATACCCAGTTAAGCCAAGAATGTATTTTATTTTGCTACCAGGCTGTCATATATTTTTTTTTGCATCACTGTTTACTCCCTCCCTTTTGGTAGGACAGGTTTATCAGCCCTGTTCCTGACTATGACATTCATCTCTGACCACCTTAGATGTTGGGGGCTGTTTCTCCCACTGGTCACCCAACCCTGGTAACTAATACTAGAGTGCTGCAGAACAGACATACAGGGCTTCATGAAGCCCATCTTCCATTTTATTCTTGTTCTGTCTTGGCCAAACACGAGTGTGTAATGAGCATGTTTTGCATGCTCAGCATCCATGGAGATGCACCCAGTGCACTAAAGGTGGTGCTTTCACCCTAGACGTGACCCACCCACATATCCCTCTGGATTCATCCATGTGGTGGTCAAGCTGGGGGCCATAGAATCCCCCTTCCTGATGGAGGATATCTGTCCTTTGGTCATTCCATCATCTCTCACCTAAGTCCATTCTCGAACCTGGGTCACCAGCATGTCAGGAGGCATTGTGCTGTACAGCATCTCAGCCATCCACATCACTGGGCCTAAAACTAATAATACAATCATACAAACATATGAAGAAGCCAGCAGAAGAAGGCCATTTGGTATATAAAGTCTGCTTGTATTGTCCGGCCTGGTAGCACTGATAGTTGTGACGCAGGACGCCATACCTCGTGCCACACTGGCACCTAGGTTTAGGGAATAGAGTCAGTTCAGCAGGGTAGGAAACGATTGAATAGATTCAGAAAAAATCTCTCCACCTGACTGGTGGTGCAGAGACAAAAATGAACAGTCAATTGCAGAAAAAGAGTCACACTCACCACCTCGTAGTAAAATTGCCCACACAGTCTATACGGTGTAAAATATGCTTTATTGGAGTGCAATAAAAAACACCACCCCTAATGCTTTGATGCATTTTGGAACAAAGCCCTTTTTCCAAAAGCATAAGGATCTCAGTGCATGATGCATCTTAAATACATCCACATGACATCATCAGTGAAGGACAAAGATTTACAAAAAAGACACATATACAAAGGCACATCTAACTACTAAAAACAATCTTATACATTATTAACAACCATTATTGCACCATTACATTCACTTTAAAATGCTGAGCACTCTCATTAATGTAATAAGAAGCAATGATTATACATCTATTATCTGGTCTTCTATAAATACAAAGGTCACATAGACCCTGGCTCAGTTCACAGATTTCTGTTCTTATTTTCATTGTATCTTTGTTTATTATTTCATATTTCCTTTTTTTTCCCTCTTAAATATTAGAGGCAGAGAACTGTAAGAAACATAAATCATTAAAAAAAAAACCAAAAAAATTGAAACATTTTTATTTACTGTGAAAGAAGGTACCTTTTAACCACAACATAATTAACATAACATATCCCTATCTAAGATATCTCTGGATATTCTCTATCTGTATTAAATGATTGAGCATCTGGAGGACTGCTCTCCTTTCTTGATGGGGGGGGGCACAATTCCACCATCTGGTGATCCCCAGTGGATAATTGGGGTCAAATCAGCAGTCAGGATCCTGACACAGGGTACTGACCATGGCGACTGTCTTGCAGGGGTGCACGGGAGCATGTATGCGCCATGCTGGAGTGCACTGCACTGCCAGACTGGCAGGAGAAAGAACAAGCTTAAAAAAATCCCAATCAGTGGATGGGTGAAGGCGTCACCTATGTCCTGATCAAACTTCTTCCATCAGACTCACCATCCAGATGCTTCCTCTGACTCCAGTACTGGTGCATTGGATTATAGAGTGATAGGGCGGGTGGCCCTACCTCGGGGGACTCAGAGCCGGTGATTTGCTGGGCTGGAGTGGCCTTGCTCTGGTGAGCTTCAGACAGGGAGGTAGAGTCAGGCATAGGTTGGCACCTGGAGAGAGACTTCCATTTGGAGTCAAATGAATTAAGGGAGTTTAAAAAAAAAGTCTATTCCTATTGCAGAGTCTACAGCTTGAGGTAATGTCCCTTTTCTCACTCTCCATTCCTCCCAATCTCCTTACCCATTGTCATTGTCTTCCCATTGTGCCTATCTCAGCCTATCTGAAATGTGCTAACTGTCTTCAATGAGAGGATCTATTCCGGTGGTGCATTCCAAGTGTCCACCACCATCTATGTGAAGAAATGCTTCCTAACCTCCCTCCTAAACATCTCACCCATCAGCGTAAGACTGTGTCACCTACTGTTATGGCTTCCACTCAGGTTTAATTGTCTATCCTTATCAACCTTATTTATCCCTTTTCAAGTACGTTAAGTTCCCAATCATGTTCCCTCTCTATATCGTGTTCCATGGTGTACATGTTCTGTGCCTTCAACCTCGACCCACATGCCTTGCTTTTATGACTGAAATATCAGGTTTATGGTCATCCTATGTGACTTCTCCATAAAGTTAATTAAGTAATAAGGCATGACAGAGTGTATGTCATTGCTGAATAACATCACATCTAGGGTGGGTCGAAGCACGACGTTATTCATGGACAACGCACACCCTGGAATGCCCTATTGCGATTGTAATATGGCTATAAAAAAATCAAGCAATAATTTAATGACAAATGACATAAAAAAGTGCTGTCCACACCATCAGTAAGGTGCATTAATATAAGCTGTTTACCCAGGAAACAAAAATTTGAGCTCCTTAGCCTGAAGATGCCCAACCAAACTGACACCTCACAAAGCCCTATGGACTGAATTTATGCTGACATCTGTGACTTTTTCAATCTGCTTTTTATTTAATTTGTTCATTAACAGTAGCCATCCAGGGATGCAACATCTTGTTTTCACTAGGATCCTGCTTTTCTTTGCCTCCAGTGTGGCAACAGCACATCACCCTTCAGTCCTTCCAGTGTCACTCTCCCTATCTGGACATGCTGCAGTCCTGTAGAGCTTCACATTATTGATGTTTTCTGACCTGAAATCGGGCCTTTTTCTTTCCTTTTTACTTGCACGCTACACAAATCTATGACTTAGGTGTTGACTGAACAGTATGATGGATTTGTCCTACATAATTATTAAGGGTAGAACTGTCCTGTTTAGACAAAACAAAAAACTGACTAGCTAAGAATGATTTAATGATTCCCATTTCTGCATATGGATCAGATTGTTCCTTTTTTCTTCCCGTCTGGTATTTACAATCTGCTTTATACTTAGCCCCTTCATTCTTTCACCCTCCAGTACATTGGACTCTGATTTATGCCATCTCAGAGAGACCCCTATTTCAACCAAAAGGAAGCTGCCTATTAGTCTTGATTGAGGCTGGTAGGAGGTCCAGGCTGTCAGTTCTTCTGTGATATGAGAGATATCATTTGAGCTAACAGAGTGCCATGTACCCTTTTTTTCTACCCTGTAAAGTAGTTCCTTCCTTTCTTGTGTTGAGGGCTGTCTCCAATGGCAGTCATCTAGGATGGGCCTAGCCAACAGCATATGTTCACCTATGACCCCAATACTGTACGCCCATCAGCTGTAGAAGATCTTGTTTCAGTGAGTGTCTCCACTCCCTTATTTGGAGTCTCAGTCTGGTGGCCTTAAGTAAAGGATTGGGCTCACAACACAAAAAAAATTCCCCCGGGTCCTGCCTTTCCTGCGTTCTTCTATTTGGTAAGGCAATGGAATAGGATATATTTTTTTACTGATTTTTAATATACACATTAATGTAAACTTGCAGCATTGCCTATACACGAGCAGATTAAGAATGAAGAGATTCTGAAGTAACAGGTCTGCAGTAAACAAACCTCAGCATCTTCAAGTAAAATGTGCTGCAATAGTGCTATTTACATGACACCCCATAGCTAAAAATATTTACTATTTATTAAGTTAAAGCTTCAATCCATTCCATGGATTATATATTGGGGGGGGCAAAGAATAGGGAACTCTGGAAAAGGCACCACCAGGTGTGCATTCACTTAACACTACAACCTGCAAAATGACTGCAGTTTGATAGAAGTGTCAGAACTTGGTGAAATACACATGTAAACTTACTGACTGACACTTCAACCTACTGCTACTCTATCCCCCCACAACCCCTCCCCACACAAAATCACACACTCTCCTTCTAGAATCAACCATCGAGAAAATGTAAAAAAGAATGTGCTAACAGGAATTGCTTGTGGGGGTCATCTGCATTATTTATGATAGCATTACAAGACTGTGGCACAAAACACATAAATAATATGACATTTTATTACATTAATTACAACCATTTCTTTCATGTAAATAGCATCCCAGGAGGGAATAAAGACAAATCACCCTACGTTCTTCTCATGATTTTACTATTTTCTTTCGGTCAACTACCTATATGTCTGATCCATAAAACACAAAACAAAGTCTACTTTTAAAATATATATTTGACAGATATGTCTAAAATCAATGAGGGAAGAAAAACACTTCAGACCACGCTTGACAACCAGTAATTGACGAGCAAGAATGCAGAAGCAATTGATATTCATCTCGAGCCACTGTTTACAAGAGTGACATTCCATTATGTGACTGTACTACGCATGAGTATGTCTGTTTCATGAAGAAATGAGAGGAACGCCCATTTACATGGTACAGATATCTGATTTAAAATGACGATTTATGCAAAATACGATCTGAAAACAACACATATTGAGTAATGTATAAAATCAGATATTTACTCGTTTACATGACTAACAGATTTCTTACTCGGTTATCGGGTAATTCAAAACTCCTGTTTGATTCGGAAATCTGACCGCATGTAAACATACGGAATGATCAATTCAGATACTAGCAACACATTCAAAATACAACTAGATTAGAACATATGCTAACAAGAAAAAATAGCCACAAAACATAAAAAACATATACTTGGGGTTATATACTTCTTAGTTAAATAAACTATGAAATGTAAAAGTATGTAAATTGCCCAAAAAATTACCACCATGGGCAAAGCACCCAGGGGAGTCAGTGTTGTTCAAATATTTGGTATTTTCTTTGTAGAGTTCAGCCATTAATTTCAGCCATTAAATATCATGTCTTGTATTTGTCCTGTATTATACCAACTCTTGAAACCTCAGAAACACAAGCAGTTTTTAAAAGAGAGGAGGCTTTCTCTTAATTCTTCCAGTTTTTTTGATAGACAAAGTAACCAGTGAGACTGTCCGTCTTGAACCACAGCTGTCTCTCCAAAGTACTGCAGCTGCAGCAAACAGACATAGACAAACTTCAGCAAGCAGTCATCAAACAATATCTGCACAATTAAGTTATCTCACAGTATTTAAACAAAACTGAGGGGAATATTGAAGGTGTCCAAGACTGAAGTGAGGCCTCCTTGTTAAGTTAAAAATACTAATATAATGAGTGCTAATACAATGAATTATGATATAATGGAGAACAAGCTTATAATATATATTTAAAAGCAGGCTAGATTAATGACACTGCTCCCCAAGCTCACCAATATAGAATGTGATTAATTAATCTAACACTGTCAAATATATTTCAGTGCTACTTCAGGCAGACTAGTGAAAAATATCTAAAAAAAAATATCAGAGGATTTAACTAACAGAAACTAGCAGAAATGTCTAGGTCTCTGGTTATTAAAACAACATAAATATGCATGAATTAGCATAAATTACTATATGATTACTATAGTGCACTACTAAAGACACAAGCCCATGAGTACAGAAATTACACTACCTCCATTGGAGTAATAATTTCAAGCCTATGAGCACTATAAATTAGAAGCAAACTTCTCCTCAGAAAATGGGACTTAGTGCTCCAGCGATGCACTTAAATGATCCGTGACCTTGAAAACAAAAGTCATAAACCATCTAACACCTTTGTGTTTGCGTTTGCATTTGCCAAAAAGCAAAAAAGCAGAAAAAGGCAGGAGGAGCACACTGACTAAAAGAATACAAACTGTCCAGCATACCTGTTAGAAATTTTTTTTAAGTGTTCTGAGCTTCAAGCTCCATATAGTACTGAGCCTTTCTCCCTGAAGGGAATGTCAACTTGCTCAAAGACACCAGTGCATGTCTATTTAAGGGCAGGTGTCACGTGACCTCAGTTACGCTAAAGTCAAATTAATTAGTCTCATCAGTCCTACAGATTAATAGCAAAAAATAGAAATCTGCTATTAATTAAATATATCATAGTATGGTATGAATGAGAAAAAGATAGCCAGTATCCCAAACACTGTGAAGGCAAAAACGCAAAAACAATACTAGAAGCCAACATTGTCTAATCCATGGCTGACACAATGACACACTGATGTGTTAAAAGTTAGGGTACCAAAATACCACTCCTAGAATTAACAATGTGTAAAAAAAAACCCACAAAAAAAATGGGCTTAGCTTGTTAGAAAAAAGCTGGGCTTGTTAGAAAGAAAGTGCATGAGAGGTGAATAAACAAGAGGTAAATGCAAGGGCAGTGGGGGGTAACGGAGAGCTAACGGGAGCAAAAAAAAAAAAAGAAAGAAAAGAATAAAAAGTGGTGCAGCAGTTGTGGTGGATTTATAGTGACCAGCCCTCTGCAAGGCTCCTTGCATGCCCAACACTTTCAGTGGGCTCCCCCTCTGTTGGGACTCTAAGCCACACAGTGTGGAGCTGCAGAGCAATGAAGCCAAATAATAAAAAAAAACACAGTAAACCAGTAGCACAAGAAAGTCTGGAAAGGGTTTTGCAGACAACTTCCCTTGGCACAAGTCAAGCACAATTCAGGCAATGGTGGCTTACCTGTTATAGAGGAAAAAATAGCCTTGAAGAACCCCTGGTACTATTACTCCTCCACAGCGGTATAATGTGCTGCTGTTTCTCTAACACACTTCTTCCAACAGCACCTCCTCTGACTCAAGACAAAACCTATTGAAACAACAAACAGGTTTCATCTCTTGCCTCAGGTGGGTTGAAGAACAAAGTGCAAAGCTAAGTGTTTCCACCACCCCAGAAGGGCTGTTAGCCCACCATAACACATCCCCTGGATTGCCTTATTGCAAGTATGAAATGGGTTCTTTTAATAAATTGAATGCATTTTTGTAAATATTTTTCTTGAGCTACTTTTAGCTGTGCAGTTGTCCTTGAATAACACCCAACTAAAACAGCTCTCAGCCAATCATGAGTCAGCATGTTTTCCACCTAGTTCATAATAAGTAACACACACCTGCACATACAGTATGCACACACACACACACACACACACACACACACACACTTGAACCTAAAACTATCATTCAACTGAAAAGTGAAGCTCAAAACTAGACATCGGTTCCTGATCAGAATTTTGCTTTAGTAGCCCCAACTGGCCAGATTAGTTAAGAACACTTCTATATGTCACAAGAAGCTTTTTGAAGCCTTGCCTTAATGAAAACAGGATCATGTTCCAATAAATCCACATACAGTATTTTCCAAGCATTTCTGCAGATGTTTGTGTATCCTTTCCTTGCACATTTTATTAACTGAAACCTTTGGCATTCCCAAAATATTGTAGACATTTTATTCAACATTTCACTGTAACTATTAGGGAATCTTGATTAATTGATTAACATGAGTCATCCTCCATGCTCTCTATGATTCAACTAAGTGTGTACTAGACTCAATCTTCTTCTTATAACTTCTGGCATCCATTTCTTGACATAATCCTTTCCTTGTGATTTCAAAATAACACTGGTTATGTTCAAACAAACTCCTGTAGAGAATAAACCATCTGTTAAAGAGGGACTACTGCCAAAATTGCTACATTGCAGAATCAGAATAACCATACCTGCAATAAATCTCATATAAAAAATTGTGTTTCTCTGTTACTTTGTTTTAAAGTTATGAGGTATTTTGTAACACTGATTTCACTACCTACTCAAAAAAGCCAGTTTCAGTGAAGAGCCACAGATGATTTCATCTCCTGAACTCACTCTAGTCCTCCCTGTCAGCAACCTTATAGGACCTGTTTCTCCAAAGTTTAAGAAACTGTAGCTATAGTAATCATAAAAGAAAACTGCCATAGGTTTGGCTGCAGTGCTTGCATTTCTAGAATGTTCAGATGCATGGCACTGTACTTTAGAACATGTCAGGAGGTGGTTTTGGAAAGCAGCACTGAAACAAAACATAGAATGTCAAGGTGGTGCACAATTTTAAAATGTTGGGGAGACATGAAATCTCACAATTTGGCAGGGATGTGCCATCTCAAAATGTGGTAGAGCAATCAGTCTCGGAAAGTAACAGGAATACACATTGAAGAATTTGATGGGGACAGGCAATTTCAGAATATAGTGGGGATGCAAGTTATAGGAACCTGCCAGGACACACCATATTATTCTGAAGTAGCTTGTCCCTGCCACAGTCCAGAACTGTACGCACCCAACATGTTTCAAAATTGTGCATCACATCCCCACCATATTCCAACTTTAATCATCCCAGCCACATTCTAAATTATGAATTCTTGCTACATTCCAAAATTGCAAATCCCTTCCACATTTCCAAATTACACATCCCTTCCACATTCTGAAATGGCACATCCCTGGCAGATTCCAAATTTGCACATCCCTGCAAAGTTGTGTTTTAATGCCCATTCCAAAATTGTCACTGCCATTTTCCCAAATTGTGTGTCAGTGTCACATTCCGAACTTGTGCATCACAACCACATTCCGAAATTGTGCATCACTGCCACAGTCTGAACCTGTGCATCACCACCATATTCCAAAACTGTGCAAAACTGCTGCATTTCAAAATTGTGTGTCACCACTGCATTCTGAAATTGTGTGTCACTGTCACATTCTTTTTTTTAATTCGATATACTTCATTCATTTTTAAGTTATACATAGTTGTTATCAAGCATGTAATACAGATTACATAAAACTGCACATGATCTGTAAGCCTTGCGGTTACATCAGCTCAAATAAAATATTTACTAAAACTTCTATAACTATTTTTATCTACTTTCCCCACCCTCCCCCTTTGCACCTCTTTACTTAGGTAATTAACAAGTTTAACAGTTTTACATAAACCCAGGATCAATGTCATTTATTATATTAAGGGGCTTGTTATATCCCAGAGGTATCAATGAATAGTTCTATGATTAAACTAAATGCTTGGATTCCTTCATCTAATGCATGGGTGTTGGAACCCATGTTTTTTTGCCATTCTTGATTCAAGCCTTAGTGTTGTGTTATTGAGACCAACATGTGTAATTTCCCCCAATTTTTGTCAAATAATAGTAGGGAGTGTCTGAGGCTTGCTATCATTTTTTTTTCTGTTCTTAAGTTAAATAGGAGCTTGTTCAACCATTCAGAATAAGAAATAAAATGAGAATGTTTCCAGTGCTTTAATACCAGTCTTTTGACTGAGAGAGAAATTAGTGACATAGCATATCTTCTTTCTTGGATAATAATTGAGGAATAATCACCCAAAAATACTAATTTTTGCACTAAAAAGGTTTTCCAAACCTAGTAGAGGGTCAATTTTATTTTTGATTGTTTGCCACAGAAGTGTTATTGAAGGGCATTCCCATAGGACATGAAGAATAGTACCCTTGTTGATGCCGCACCTAGTACATTTTGAATCAGTAACCTTGCCCATAGCTACCAGCTTTGTTTGGGTATAGTAAATGTTGTTCAAAATATAAAATTGCATCAGACAAAGTTTATCATTAGAAGTATAGAAATAGACTGCTTGCCATATTCTGTCTCAATTTAGTTTCAAATTTGGAAACTGAGCCTCCCAGTATAAAGAAGCACCCAATGAATCCTGATAAATTGCAGGATATAACAATGCTGTTATTTTTGACACTGCATGTGGGCTCCATGCTAAGGTGTTAACTAGATTAAGTAGTTCAGATTGATCAATGTCCCACATTTCTGTCCCAAACCTACTAATCAGCAAGTGTCTAATTTGATAGCCTTTAAATACTTCACTGGAAGGGAGGTGTAAGGAAAGTAATATTGCCGAGGTAGATTTGATTTTATCATGTTCTAATAGGTACAATACCTTAATTTCTTTATCAGGGGAGTCTTTCTTAGGTTCTAAATATTTGCCATCTAATGTAAAATTTGGATTCAAGTATAAAGGTTGGGAAATATCTTTTACATTATTATATTTAAGAGCTTTACACAGTTGGGCGTGCACTTTCAAAGACATGAGTTAATTCAGTTTTCAGGATGGTCTGGCCCTTTTTAGGGGTAATATATAATAAGCTAAAAGGGGAAATACCAGTTTGCTTAATAACCTGGAGTTCAATTTGTAACCAGATTGGTATATATATTGCTGGTCTGCCATATTATGGTTCTGGGAAAACCATTGCAGATATTTTACCATATGACTTGTCAAAGAGTAATGGAAAAAATTCAAAATTTTAAGTCCTCCTTTCTGCTTGGTTGCACCAAACTTGATGTATGATCTCCTTGGTAGTTTAGACTTCCATCAGAATTTAGTAATAATTTGTTGTATCTTTTGGAACCATAATTGTGAGAGATAGAAGTTAAGTATATTCATGGGATAGAATATTCTTGGTAGCACATTCATTTTGAGTATGCTCATTCATCCTTATAGAGAAAAATATAGGGGAGCCCATCTGTCTAAATCTTGCTGTATAGTTTCTAAAAGAGTGTCAAGGTTCAGTTTTTTTAACTTGTGACAAATTTGGTGTAATAGTTAAGCCTAAATATTTAAGGGTAGTAGCCCAATTTAATTGCCGGTTGACCATCTGCGACTTGTGGGCATGGGAATTTAATGGCATTATAGTAGACTTTTCTATATTCAGTTTATAATTAGACAAAGTTCCATATGATTCTATTATAGAGATTGCTGCTTGAAGGGAAATTAAGGGATCAGTAACATGTAACATTATGTCATCAGCATACACTGATATGCGTAAGTCCCATTCACCTATCTGAATCCCTTTGATTAAGGGAGAACATTTTAGGTGATATAACAATGGTTCCAGGTACAAATTAAACAATAATGGTGAAAGAGGACATCCCTGATGTGTTCTGGAATATAGGGGAAATAGTTCTGAGAATACTCCATTGCAATAAACCTTGACTTTGGGGGGAGGTATAAAGTGTTTGTATCCACCTGATACATTTTTGGGGAAATCTGAACTTCTTTTAAACTTCTAACAAAAAGGTTCCGCTAAATATATTGAATGCTTTTTTGACATTCAGGGACATCATAACCATGGGATAGGGTACCAACCTGGACACAGTAAAGATGTGAAATAATTTTGTAATGTGGTCAGCAGAGGACCTTCCTGCAACAAAACCCACTTGTTCTGGACTAAGTAATGGTGTCCAAACTCTTGATAATGTAGTCACCAAAATTTTGGTAAAAAGTTTAATGTCATAATTCATGAGGGAGATTGGAAAGTAGTTAGAGACTAGTTGTGGGGCTTTGTTCGGTTTAGGGAGCACTATGATTACAGCTTCCAAAAGTGATGAGTCAGATAGTCCAAATTCACATAAGTAGTTGAATGTTTGTAATAACAAGGGTGAAAGCAGATTTTTAAATATTTTATAGAACCAGGGTGGAAAGCCATCAGGGCCCAAGGCCTTATCTTCTGGTAATAAATTAATGGCTTCCATTCATTCTTGCTGGGTAATAGGATTAACAAGAACATTTGCCTGCAGTTGTGAAAGAGAAGGTAGTCGGAGATTATTTAGATATGCCTGTATATCTGCCTCCTGAGGAGATGGCACTTGGGGAGAGTATAGGGACCTATAGTAAGTTTAAAATTATTTTGCAGTTTCTTTTGGAGTGGTAAGGAGAGAATTGTCTTCATGGGAGTTAAGTGCTATCACTATTCTGGATTCTTCTTGTTTTCTTAGTCTAAGGGCAAGTAAATGACTAGCTTTTTCTCCCTGTTCTATATATCTAGCATGAGTTTTAAATATAGCATAATGAGCCTGTTCTCTCGGGTTCTCCATGTATCGATGTGTTAACTTGGCCAAACGTTCAGATTTTTCTTCACTATGAGAAGAAAGTAATTGATCTTCTAGGGTTTTAATTTGGGAAAGAAGTGAAGCCGAAGCTGCTTCTCTCTTTTTTTTTCTGATTTGAAAAAAGTCGAATACACTCCCCTTGCACCACACACTTCAAGGCACACCACAATTTATCAATTTGAGTTATAGTATCTTGACTGCGTAAAAGGAACTGCTCAATTGTGGTCTTGAGGACTTCTACAGCTTGCTTATCCTGAAGAAGCTGGACATTCAGTTTCCATATAGTGCTTTTGGTGTAATTGATTTGAAACCGTGCCCTCCATCCATATTGGCACATGGTCAGAAATAGTTCATAGGGCCATGCCACTACTTATCAGACATTCCAAAACTATATTATTTACTAGAAAATAATCAATATGGGATAACGTTTTGTGTGCTGAAGAATGGAAGGTGTATCCCCTAACATTTGGATTTAGTAATTGCCATGGATCACTAAGACTATAGGTTATCATAAATTCTCTCAGAGCTCTCTGGGCTGACAAACGGTTAGGATCCTTAAAGGTGGTTTTGTCTAGTTCTGGTGAAAACACTAAGTTCCAGTCATCCACTATAATAATAGGTAAGCGGGGAAAGGAACACAGTGTTGTCGTAAGTGACATGAAAAACTCAGGCAATTCTATATTGGGGCCATATATTGTTCCCAATATCACTTCAACATGGTTCAATAAACCTTGTAAAAATATAAATCTATCCTGGCCATCGATTTGGCTTCATTGGTGCTTAAATTGAGTTGCTCTGGCAACCAGGATCGCCACCCTCCTCTGTGCTGTTGCATTACCACAGCATATACCTGTCCCATTTGTCGTTGTCTATAAAGATTGCCCTCATTGTCTAGTAGGTGTGTTTCTTGAAGAAATGCTATGTTACAATGTAGTGTTTCTAGATGTTTTAAAATGTGATATCTCTTGATTCTATTGCGAGCTCTCTTTACATTCCAAGATACAAATCTTATTGCCATATTAAATTAGTTTTACCTATCTTGGTGAAGGTAATCAGTACTTTGAATTTGTACTTGTATCTATTTTTGGGGTGCCTTGAGTCATTCCCCTATAACATTTATTGATACTGCTTTGACTGGAGTTCCAACTTGCTCCCCTCTCTTTGGTTCCTGTGCTTAGGGATTTCCTTTGGAAACCAACATTAATGAGGTGCACTATATCTAAGTCAAAAAACAACAGTGTTATCCCCATCCTAACTCAAAAACTAATACCCCAGTCCTAGTGACTGTACTCCTTTTGTTTATTCAGCTGCGATCACTCTCGACCTCCAGACAGTCTGGCCCCTCTCTCTCTCTCCCTCCCCCTTCCTCTCTTTCTGGATAGTCCTACAACTATAGTATTGACCCATAATTCTGTTACATAGTTACATATCTTTAAATTCCTGCATGCTATATAAGTAGATTTATAAAGTATAACAGTTAACTGGTCTGCCCTAAAGTACAGTAATTGTCATGTGAACAGCCTGGTGATAAAGTTAACAGAAACAAAAAGACCATAGTGAAAGTCTTACTTAGTGCGCAAAATGCTCTATTTCCCACAGGGTTTTAGTGTCACTCTATTAATTCACTAGATGTTCGTCTCCCTGTAATAAACTAGCATTCTTAAAAATGAGCATAGAGGAGAAGAACAACAACAGCAAAGTACTTAAATGAAATATAGAGCTCCACAGTCTTCTGCTAGGCTTTTCTTTCATTCTTTCAATTCTTTAGACGATTATATGATAGTACTCATGATGTATCTATGAGTTGACTGTTATATTGCCCTATCCTTCATTGAGTTTAAAAGTTCTCAGGTGATGATTGCTTGTTTGGTTCCCCCGATAATCCATCTTCATTTAAAGAGATCAGGAAATAATTTTTTGAACTCCGTAGTAGCTGAACTGAGTGATTCAAATTAAATCCAATGCTCTTCTTTATTAATTTGGAGAGTGGCTGGGTATCTCATCTGAAATTTAATTCCAGCAGCTATCAACGTTGTAACTAACAGGTGCAGTTCCATGCGTTTCTGTCGCACTGATAAAGGAAGATCTTGCGCCACCCTTATTTTTTTATTCTCCCACTGGACTTTCTTGGTTTCCCTTAATTTATCCAGGATTACCTGCTTGTCCAGGTAATTTAATAGACAAAATATGAGAGGTTGTGGGGGCAAACCAGTTGGAGGTGTGGGTCTCAAGGCCCTGTGTGCCCACTCTATGATGTAGGCTGGGCCATTAAGAGATGGCCCAGCTATTTTATTGCAGAATTTCTGTATAAATAAAATAGGGTTAGCCCGTTCTTCTCCTTCTGGAAGTCCCAGTATTACCAAATTATTGTGCCATGACCTGCCTTCCAATTCCTTGAATTTGTCTTCGGTCTTGCGGAGCCTTTGTCACGATGAAGTTACCTCGGGATCTATTGGGCCCACCAGTTATCTACTGGTGAATGGGAGGAACATTAGTGGAAAGTTGGGCTGCCGCAGCAAGGCTCTCCTGCCCAAGAGACCAGATTCACTCTGATCATAGCAATGATATTAACATTGTTTTCCTTTTGTGGGCAGCAGTTTTTTGTCAGTTCAGTTATTGCAGGAATGTACAGAAAAAAGAAGAAGGTACCAACTGGCAAGGCAGCAGCAGTCCCAGCACTGGAAGGCCAGTTGAGGGCTACATACATGGTGGACGGCTGGGCATGGTAAGATATTTGTTTGGATTGGCCCCCAGTCCCTAAAGACAATCAGGCACTGGGAAAAATGGAAGTGGTCAGCTAGGAACTGGCAGCACCCCTGAGCAAAATAGATATGAAACTTCAAGAGAAAGGTAATGCAATCACAGGGGTTAATGTGTTGTCTGATGAAGAATTCAGACAAATAGTGATGAGAGTGTTTGAAGGAGCCACACTGAGACTCCCACCCACTGGTTCAGAGTCAGACAACACAAGGCAAAAGAGGGATTTAGGTCAGAAGGAAGCTGAGCCAGATGTGGTGGTAGCAGGGGATTCCCAACCTACCATGAGCAAACCAGCAAAGGCGGTTCCTGAACAGACACCCCCCCCTCTAAAGTTGTTAGAACCAGTGGGCAAACCTTCCTCTCTTGACCAAAAGCTGGACAAGCAACTGGAAGCAATATCGGGTTTTGTGGTTGCAGTTTTTGCCCAGCAGCAATGGCTACAATGCTGTAAGCCAGGACCAGCAGCAGTGCCTCCTAACTCAGGGCACTCCTTGAGCATGGCTTAGCCAGTTTGTTTACATTTGTCCAACAAAGTCCATCAGTAGATTCACAGGTGTGAATATGTGAACATGTTTAAGAACCCAGAGAAACGTGAGAAAAAAGAGGACCCTGACAAGAAGATGGATAAGACTGAGAGTAAATTTTAAAACTGGTTAGTGAGATTCATAGTTTTTGCCAGCAGCATTTGTCAAACAGCTCTCCAAAAAGTGCCTACCTGTTCAATTATTTGAATAGGCTCATATATGTTCACAGGTGCAAAGGGGGGTGGACTGTCTGGAATATGATTAGTAGTTCAGGTGCTGCATGTAGTATGGCCATCCAAGAAGTGGGACATTCTGGATATGCCTATGATGGTAGGGTTCATGCATTGGGGGTGGGGTCCTCCATACAGACAGCAAGCTATCAATAAAAGTAACCTTGTTGCACAGAGCTGAGCCAAATGGAACTTAAAACCAGATGTGTTTTGGGTTCAACCAAGGGATTTACAACAGTAATCCTTGCCACTCAGTTGGAGGAGGGTTTCACAATGGTCTTTAGGATTCTGCACAAGGGCCCTCGGTAGGGCTACCAAGCTAAGAACCTGAAGTCAGCCAGGGATAGGCCACAGTTGGTTTGAGACATACACTGCAAAGGACTGTGCTTGGGCAGGATTAATTGTACATAACCCTGCCTGTCTGCCTGTCCCTGGTCTGCAGATTTCCCTATTGGCATGGTGCCCCTAAAGGTCCAGGGTGAGTATCACATAATCAACTACCTGTCATACCCTGAGGGCAACTGGGTTATTGACCACATTGACCTTCACCACACAGTGGTTCAGTATGAGTCTTTTCACAGGGTAGTTGAGACAGTGTGTACAGTGGGTCCAGGGGGCCACTGTGGCCAAAGAATATGTTGAGTTGGCATTTCAGTTGCTACCTGTTCACCTGATCGGAATATATTGTAGATGAAGTATGAAAGGCAGTATTCTATCAGTAATTACATGACTTTGGGTGGGGTTCAGTCATCTGCACAGTGTTTCTGTGCTTTAGCACCTTTTTAAATGGGAGAAGTGCCACAGAAGTGTGCGTGTGTGTGTGTGTGTGGGGGGGGTGACGGGAGCATTCATTACTTGGATGACATTTTATTTGTGCACCCATCTTACTCCCCAGTTTGAAGGCAGAAACAGGAAAGATTCCTACATCTGTGCCACAGCTTCAAAGTCCCACTGGCCAAAACTAATACTGAGTTGGCATTCTGACTCCTGCCCACCCACATAGCTAGTCTAGACCTGTTGGGGATGAAACTTTAATGGAAGTATTATATTGATAAGTTCATGCCAATGGGGTGTTTAGTGTCTTTTCACAGGGCAGTTGAGACAGTGTATTCAAATGTATTAGCACATTCTTACACTGGGCAGCTGCAAAGAAAAGTCTGGGGATAGAGGATCGTTCATTATCTAGATGATTTCTTTGCTGTAGGCCCCACCCACTCCCCAGTTTGAAGGGCAGAAACTAGAAATATTCTTACATCTGTGCAACAACTTGAGGGGCCCATTGGACTCTGGTAAAGTAGGCATTCAAAACGTTTTGAGTATTGACATAAAGTAGATGCAGAGGTGTAGGGATGTCACCTGCCCTGTGACAAGATTTAGGGGTCTTTCTTCTGGATCATGCAATGGCAGCAAAGATCACTTCAACAGCTGGTGGAGCATTTGCATTGTGCGTACTGGGTCATCCTGATGGGGTGGACATTCTTGCAGTGGATAGCGAAGTTGGGGTCTGGCATCCAGAAGTCTCACCACTAGATACAGGTGAAGGCTTCAGGGAAAACCTTCAGGTTTTGGTACCTTTCATCACCCACTTTACTTTTTTACAGATGTGTCTGGGGGACTGGGCATTGGGGCATACTTCAGAGGCATATGGTGTGCTGCTAAGTGGCCCCCAAATTGGGCAGCAGTAGAACTCACAAAGCAGGTCACCCTGCTGGAGTTTTTCTTGATAGGAGTCACACTGATCATATGGGATCACCAACTAAGGGATAAAAGGGTTGTTTTTTTGACCAACAACATGGGTGTGGCTCACACCATTATTGGGCAGGTGGGGTCCAAAGGCACATGAAGAGGCCTTATAAGGATCTTCATCATCCGGTATATGCTGCTGAGCATTTATTTTAAAGCTGTATATGTTTCTGGTGTTGCAAACAGTATTAGTGATACTTTATCTCATTCACAGTGTCAGTTCAGAGAATTGGCTCCAGCCGAAGACCAGGATCTATATCTGGTCCCACATTCTCTGTGAAAGGTGATGACCCTAAGACCTGGGAGTGTAAAGGTTATTCTATTGTTCCCAAGACAACAGCAGCATATCACTAATGTGTGGAGCACTTTCACACCATTCAAGTGGAGTCCAGATGACCTAACAGTTGGTCAATTCCTGCAGAGCAGTTATGTAACTACTGGAGGCAAAGTGGCGGGGCCTGTAGTCTGGGGTGATAGGATATCACATAGCTGGGTTGCCATGGTTCATCTGGGTGTTAGGCTTCATGGACACTACTTGAGCTTTCATGGTTTGGAATATCCTCTAGGACTAGTGCTAGACAATTCCATCAAAGCAGGTTGAGCAGTGGCGCCCCCTTAGCCCAGAGATGCCAGAGAGACTGTGGGAGGACTTAGCAGTAGTCTGCTGGTCTCTATTTGAGGTTTGTTTATTCAAAACAGTGTCTTGCATGACTTCTGTGGGTTCTTTGTGGTCTCACAATTTATGCAGCTGTCCAAAAGTGGATTCCCTACAGGACTGCAAGACAAGGACATAGTAATAACACTGGAGGGTGTGTTTGTCAGGCTCTGGAAGGGAAAAACTGACCAAGCAGACATGGGATGCTTCTGCATCATGTAAATGCCTGGGGGTTGGCATGACATGTAAGGGCCATGGCGTTAGAATACATGGCCCTCCACCTGAAAGCTGGGTTGGGTTTTCTGTGACACATACATGACACCCTGCTCATGGCTCAGCAGCTCAGGCATATTTTAAGCTTGGTTGAGCAACAGATGGGGTTGAAACCCAAAGAGTTTAATATCCACTTTTTCTGGATCCGGGCAGCTACAACTGCCAGGGCCCAAGGGTTTACTGATGGGAAGATTCAGAACCTAAACAGGTTGAGGTCCCAAGTGTTTCTACAATATGTAAGGCCACATTTGCTATAAAATTGTCTTGTTGTTTTCCAGGTGCCCTTGATCATTCCAAGTAGGTCTGGATCAGCAGACACTTCTTCATTCACTGGGCAGCAGAGAGATCAGGATACTGGCCATGGGGGGACATGGCATTTCCACTGCAGAAGGCACAGATCCATAGTTTGCGTCAGAGAGGCATGCACTCAGGGAAGACCTACTACTCCACAAAGCTGTTGGTTTGCTTCTCAGTAAAAAGGAAGACCTAATATACATTCACAAACTGTGGCCTGGGACCAAAATCCTTTGATTCCATAGCATTCAAATGTATCACTAGTGTGATGCAGAGGACCTCCAGTCTAAGAACAAAGCATGTATATGCATTAAAAGGCAGCTGTAACTTTTCACAGAGTCCATTGTGAGATCTGTGGTGTGGCACAGTGACATTAACACATTCTGCCAGAAACTATTCTATGGATGGTTTTCATCTGTTGGACAATGATTGGGACTTGTTGCCAGATTCATTCCATCAGGTCTCAGAGGAATATTTGGAGTGAGCATTTTTGGGATTCAGACATTGTTCATCCTGTGGTGGCTTAGGTGTTTCACACGGTGATGATACAAAGAGAAAGGGGAAGAAATCAAATTTTTCTGAAGGACTCTTCTTCCTCAGTCAGCATGAGGTGGGACCTGGTAACAGGACGAGGCTGCAAGACCACGACCCAATTGGGGGTTGCAAACCAACATCATTGGGCTTGCCTGCTTGTACAGTGTGCAGTGCCACCAGATGGGGTGGTCACTTGCCACCCGGTCCAATGACGCCCCACCCCATTCACTGAGGTTTGGGTTTCAGCTCAGAGGTACATCATTGCCTCAGCATGCACATGAGTAAAGCCCTTCATGGGAAGGGGTGCCGAGGTTTCAGAGGCTGACTGTCAACATTTCCTGCACTATGCATATCACTGCAATAGTATAATATATGACGCATATGGCTGTGGCCATTTTTTCCAAGAGTGGTAATACTGTATGTGTGTGTTTATCCAAGGAACAGGATTATAGGGCCAACCAAGACAACAAACAGTCTTCTAAGACTGGCAGTAGATGACCCTTTCTCTTTGGGGCCTCCCTTGAAACCTGGTCTCTATGCAGACAGACAGGGTTCCACCCATGGGTGTAGAGAGGTGCTATGGCACCATAACTAGGGAAGGAACCACTGGTGCCACCCACGGGGTGTGGGATTCTGGTTGGGGGAGGACAGTGAGGGGTTGAAAAGAGTTGTTACCTGTAGCTACCCCTCACTGTTTCCTCCCAGCTGAAGATTTCCCACCTGTCTGCCCTTTTAAAAGGAGGGTTCAGGTTGGCCAGGCTAGATCAGTTACCTTTTGCCCCTTATGGATGACCACACTAGGGTTCAGGGAGGTGTTTCCTGTTTTTCCCTCCTCAAAAGAGGCAAACCAAGATTTGGGTTAGCAATATTTGTCACAGTCATTGTACCATGGTTTCTTGGGAGTCTCTCATGGTGATGATACAAAAGGGGATAAGGTAAAGGAGTTGAATTCTTCCAAAGGACTCTTCTTCCTCAGTCAGCATGAGGTGGGAGGGGGCGGCAGGACCTGTTCCCAGTTTGGGGGTTGTGGTCCAGCCTCATTAGGCTTTTCTGTAAGTACAGTGCCACCAGATTGAAATGGTTGTTTCCTTCTTGACCACATGCCCCCTACTCACTGAGGTTTGGGTTCCAACTCAGAAAGGTACATCATTCCCTCGGTCTGGACATCAGTAATACTGTTCACAGGAAGGGCTGCAGAGGGTTCCATTGTTCACTGTTGAGACTTCCTGAGCTTTACAAATTACTCCAATACAGTAATATGTGATTTAATAAACATATAGCTGTGGCAATGTTCCCCAAGATTGGGGTTGTGTGTATTATCTAAGGAAAGGGGCTATGGGGCCATGCAAGATAAAAGCCTTTATGTAAAACCTGAAAAGTACTTTCTTTTTACCTACCAGCTTTCAGATTCTATAGTAAAGTCAGTATAACCAGAGGTAAGCAGATGTGAACCTGCCTGTTTCTGAACAGCTTTGTACTGACTTTTCCAGTGGCAGAATGTAACAGATTTCAAGAATGGAATGACACTTGTTTTATTTTGTTAGCCAGTTTTTGTTGACTGGGAAGACATACTAGGCAGTTCTGCATATTTTAAGCTTCATTATGGAGCAGGAGAGATAAATATAGAGGCAGACTGATGTTTTGAATCGTTAAGTTGTTGGTATTTTAGTGAAAAAAAAGTTGTTATACAGTGCTGCAGCATAAAAGGGACTCAAATCTTGCCTAAAATCCATTTAAAGGTGTATACCATTTCCTGAGCAGTACTGATAAATGCTTGATGCTATAGGATGTGTTCCAGTGTGCTTGCCAATTAAATTGCAAAAATGTTTGAAACTCCCCAGAAGTGAACTATGTCATATTGTAAGAAACTACTTCCTCTGGAAGTCAATGCATAGCAAATTTGTTTTGTAAAATCTTTGTTTTTTTCTGTTGTTGAGTTCAGCCTTTGCCTTCTTGTTCTGTGGATACATTAATTCTAATACCACAGTGGAATCCCCAGGATGAAATGCAATTCTGCAGCATTTTGCAGCACTCTGCGAAAGCTGCAGAAGACCCACTGAATAAAGCAAATGTAATTTCAATGGTAATTAGTCCTCCTTGTCATTCAGGAAAATGTGACACTGCCAGGATGAAGTGAATGCCACAGTTTCCTGCATGACAAAGGGGAGTAATTGCCATTGAATTAACATTACTTTATTCAGTGAGTCTGCTGCAGCATAATGCAGAGTGCATTTCATTCTGGGAAATGCCACTGTATCTTTCTTTTAATGGAAAAGCTATACAGTATGTACACTATGATACAGTTTTAGCCAACCTCCTTAAGACATTCTGTAGGGAAAATGTAATGGTTATTCTAGCAGATTTTTACATTTAATAACCACAGCCTCTATCCTTGAGTATGTTTTCCAGGCCAAAACATAACTGCAAGCAACAGGGCTATAACAAAATGTTATTTCTATAGGCATACTTAGACAATGACAGTGCAAAATGGCTCATTAACCCATCCAGTCTGCTCACCAAACCTAATTACATGCATACTTTCTTGGACAAGTCTTAAACTGGTAAACAAAGAGGTAATTGACTGGTAATTCTACTACTACCACTACCACTGTCCCTGCTGTTGCTGCTACTACAGTAATACTGCATCTTCTTCTTGCTTTCCTATAGACTTCTCTTCTCTTGCTAATCACTTTTCCATTTAATAAAATGTACCATTCACTCTTGATCTTCTGGATGCCTTTCCCACACCTTTTGATTATAACTGGGTACAGGCTACAAAACAACAATATGAAGTCTGCTGCAGACTTGACTTGTTTCTACAGATATTCAATTATTTCATATTTAGTCATACATCAACTTTGCCATTCTTCAGTTTCTAAAATTATGGTGTTCTGACTGCTTCATTTGGTACAGGGTCTTTGCTTGTCGCAGTCATTCAGTTTGGCTGGAGATTGTTCATACAAGTTTGTATTTTATACTTTATATAATCTTTTGATACCAAGGGCAGTTAATTTTTTATAAAGGTGTTTGTCCTCCTGGGCTGACCAGGCAGTCATTCAGCCCTGTCACTGGGTGCAGACTGCCAGCCTGCTGCCTCTCTCCTTCGGGGGGGGTCATCAATGGATCCCCTCTGGCAGGACCAGGGAGAGAGAGAGAGAGAGAGAGAGAGAGACATCCTGCCCCCAGTGACTCTCATCAGGAAGTTACCCTCTTACTCATCAGAGTGACAGGCTGTCCATGGCACCTTATGCAGGGCTTCATGACGCCTGGTTCCCATCCATTTTTCCTCCTGTATTCTCTTCCACTGATCTGGACCCACGGCATGGCAGAGAAGTGCATGCATGTAGTGGTGCACATCTGATCTGGAGCCTTGCCTCCTTCCATCCACCCAGATGTCTGTCTGACCCACTGTAGTATCAGTGCCATGACCAGGTCTCCACCTGGTGAGAGCCAAGGGCCAGGAAGAAGAACCACCTGCCCAAGACTCCCAGCCTCCACTTCTGCCAACCCATGGCAATCCCAAGCATTCCCAAATTTGAGTCACCAGTGTGACTTGAGGTAAGGCAGTTCACAATGCCTCATTCCTCTGCTCCACTGGACCAGCTTAAGGGCAGAATTTTAAAATGATCCATCCAAGATGTGCCCAAAACTGTTTTCAAATGGAAAATGCATCCAAACCTACTAGACCATCTTTTAGATGGCCTTAACTAAGTTCAAAGTTCCCATTCAAAAACAGACACAAGTGCTTCCAAACTTGACACAACTCACAGTGGTGTCCATTATGTTTTGTAAATTGTAACTTTTTCTCAAAAAAGGTTGCAGCTTCTGAAAATAGCAATGGAGCTTCCTGGATACAAGTTGTTGGTTATAGGCATAGCATGCATTTGTGTTCATGTTCAACCCTTCTGAAAATCCCCCTAAGTGGTTATCACTTAACTCCCTATCTTGAGATTGTGCCATCTAATAAAACCCCAATAATGCCTTGCAATTTAAATTTGGAATTTTGAGTCATGTCCTTATGACTGAGGTAATCCCCAATTTAGGTCAAGTGACTCAAGCAGTATATAACCACAACTGTATTTATTTATTTATTTATTGAATTTTGTTAACTGGATTGGCTCGCTGTGACTAGCATCCCTTTTTCAGGGGTGACTTAGAATTAATTACAGTCAGTTCATAATCAAGTACAGTTATGCAGACAATTACATGTAGCAGCAGAGGCAGTATGTGACTTGATATCAGTTACATACACTGAGAGTATTACATGCATCTAAAATGACCTACTATGAAACTGCAACATACATCTACAACATGTTCAGGTATCCTGCCTGGGTACGCTAGGTGTGTTCTGATCCTCCAACAGATTGTAGCTTCAGTTTGCTAGCTCCCAGGAACTGGAAAGTAAGCATTTTTCTTTTTCTTTTTAACTAGGGAATAGAGTGGTTGGAGTTTTGTTAAACTATTATTTCTTATACTTTTTTAAATTTACTGCATTATATTTTAATCGTATTCACTTGTTATAATTTTTGTATTCTAGACTAAGCCTTTTTATGTTGCTTCATGCGCATTCGCAAGCAACATCTTGCAGTAGTAGCACTGTAATAACACTTTCAAAGGTGTGTCAGTGTTGTGGCGAATCCAGGGGATGCTTTAGTTGGTGTGTCCCTCAGACATCAACCAGTGAACATGCTGCCGATGTCAGCAGTTTCAGAGAATGCCACCAAGTTGAAACTAATCTGCCACTGCAATGAGAGACAAGCTCTTCATTGCACTGGCAGATCTGACACCTCCATTACATGTCATTCCTGGTGAAATATTTCAATAAACATGGTGGCGGCTCTTGACATCCTCCTCTAACAATCTCTAGAAAGCCAATTTTGGGGGTGCCCAATCCCCCTGTCAGCATGCCCTTCCCAGTTCAATTTGTTTGCCAATGGGGGTGCCCAATTCCCGTCGACATAATGTACCTCCCAGTTTAATTTGTTTGCCAAGGGGGGTGCCCAATCTCCCTCGGCATCATGATCCCCCAACACAGACATGCTTTCTTTACTGATGGGGTGCTCAATCCTTGTCAGCTTCAGCCCCCCCTAGAAAAACAGGTGGTACATTGGGAGCCCACCCCAGTGTGCCCGAATGTATTTATGAAACCTGTAAAATAAAAAAAACTCCCCAGACATTTTATTTTTGTTTTTTTTTTGTCCTGTAAACAAGAAAAAGGTCCTTCATCTTCATGACGCCTATTTCTCCCCCAACTCACACCCTCCCTCTGTGCACCCCACCTCCCTGCACACCCCTCACCACATACTTACCTCCAAAGGCCGGAACAGCGATCTTCGGTGGAGCAGGAGATGTCTGAACTCTTCAAAAGCCGACCATGAACTGAAGAAATTCACGGTAAGCTGTATAATGGCATTAATGGGGAGGTTGAACTTAGGTGGATATCTTGGCAATGTCTTTGACTTTTGGGTACAGATTTTCAACATGGGGTTCTTGGGACCCTTCTTCATGAAATCAGTCACTGTCATTTCCTTATTCGGTCCCGAAAGGTGATTTTGCTGTCACTGCATGGAGTCACCTTTAAAACTGATTAATGAAATGACAGTTTCACTATTCTGAGGAGGTTCCTAAAAACCTATGTTGCAAATTAGTGAAAAATTCCAAAGATACTGTGCTGCCTGGCGTGCAATGCACAGTTTACATGCACACTCATAGCTTCAAGAATTTTAATATTTTCATTCCAGATTTTAACCTTGCCATTTGCTCACACCTCCTTATGAACAGTGCAGCTGTTCATTTTTCACATCCTGCAAAAAATGCGCCGCACATCTGGCACAAAATGGCACAATTGCTGTTGGAAATCAACATTCAGGACAGATTAAGAAAACCACAGTGACAGAGTTCATGAGGAGACATCCCAAAAGCCCGTGTTGCAAATTTGGTGAAAGAATTCCCAAAAATGACTGCATTACCAGCGTGCATTGCACAGTTTCTATGCATTCTCATAACTTCACCAATTTTTATATTTTCATCCAGATTTTCAACATTGCCATTTTTGCACCTCCTTATGAACAGTACAGCAGTCATTTTTCAAATCCTGCCCAAAACATGTTTTTGCACCTGTGGCACACAATGGGTGCAGTTGCTGTGCAAAATCAACTTTCAGGACAGAGTGACAAAATCACAATGCCTCTGTTCATGAGGAGAGGTCCCAAAATGTCCATGTTGAAAACTTGATAAAACAGTTCCCAAAAATTACTGCATTACGGGCATGTGTTGAGCAGTATCTACGCATGCTCTTAAGTTTGCAAATATTTCATATTTTCTCTGCAGATTTTCAACAATGCCATTTTTTACACCTCCTCATGAACAGTACAGCTGTCATTTTGCCATCTTGCCTGAAATGTTTCCACACCTGTGCTCCCAATGGCACAGCTGCTGTGCAGAAATCACCTTTCAGGATTGCAGTAACAAAATGATAGTACCACTGTTCATGAGGTGAGGTTCCAAAAAGCCAATGTTTGAAATTTGGAGTGAAAATACCAACAAACACGAGGGGCATTAAAGTTTCCAACCATACACCCCATCCTGTAGACGCTGACAGGCATCAGGGACATAAATTGGGTTAGTCAGCCATAATGTTCACAGAATTCTGTACCCACCCCCCACCCTACAGCCACTGACAGACATTGAGATGTGCCTTGGATTCTGTCAACCTGACATTCATCCATTCTCCTATATTGCACCCATCTCAGCTTATTTCCTTATGGAATGGGGAAGCATAAGGGCCAAAGACCCCAATGCACACCCCGACATGTGTCACTCTCTGCAGGGTGGGGTGAGGTGGAATGGTGTAAGCATTATGACTGACCTAAAACCACACTTCCAATGCCTTTCAGTCTCTGGGGGGGAGTGTTGGCATTACTTCAATACTTCACTGCCATTCATATTTTGCATTTCTAACTCCAGCACTACCAATGCCAAACCCAGCAAGCCAACATTCAGCATTGACAAATGCTTGGTGTATAATGTTTTGGTCTAAAATCTATGGTCTGAAGCAAGCTCAAACTGCTACATAGAGTGATTTTCTGCCCATGTTGTTTTTTCAGCATTCTCTAACAATATTTCTGTGACCCCTTTTAGACAACATGTGGATATAAGTGAGAGTTTTATTAAATAATATAATACACACAGAAGATGGAAATTAACCCCTGGTGTAAAATAAATCCAAGGTTACCACTGAGAGTTACTTTCAGCATGTGCAGATCCACAGGCTCATTTATTGCTTCAACTCAAAATCAGTTGGTAAATCCAACATCAACTGCAACATTTTAGTCTGTTAGGAGGCCTAAACTTCTCTTTCAGGTTCTTGGCAATATTGGGAATGCAATTATTCACAGACATGTTGCATAATAATAACAAACAAGTTTATTACTACCAAAAGGATAAAATCACAGTTGCCTAAGCAGTTCTTACCAATACGACGGAGCCAGTGCTAAGTGTTCCCTATACCTCGAGGTTTCTCTGTGTCTCCTGGGATCTCCAAGGTACAAGACTAGTGTATTACATTATATACCTATGATAATTACTATGGTTACTGTAAGATAGAAGCATTTATAGTTACAGAGATGAGCCCCATTGGCTAAATTAGAAGTGGCTCCACAGTCCGAGAAAACATTATACAATTTTGTATAGTCATCAGTTTGTGAACAAGAGTTGTTATACAGAGTCTTACATAACTCAGTGTAGTAGTACAAATCACCAAAAGGTGGCAATGCCGACTTATATATATATATATATATATATCATAATTACTCCAAGGGCACAGGTACCTTGGCATCTTGCAAGTAAGAAATACACAGAAAATTCATAGAAGAATATATGTATTAGCAAGCAAAGTGTATTACAACAATATGCATTCATAACCTGACATCTACTCTTGTACGGTAGATGCTCTTAGCCCTATATGTTAGTATAACATATACTTAAGTGCTAGCTGTCTACAGTGTACCTCTGAGGGTACCAATTAGGGTGTAGGGACCTCGTGTAACATTCCCCCCCTTGTTACCTTCAAGGGCAACACAGGCAAAACTAGAAAAAGGCCAGAGAGCAGTGGTCATTTATAAACCTGACACGAAGCTTTATAAAGGAACCTAGCTGCTCATGGTGTTGGCACAGTGCGAAGTAGGCAGCAGAGCATAATTAATCAAATTAAAGATTAAAATTCTTGTATAATAACAAAACCTTTAAAAGTAATTCTAACCAGGTGTTAGTGAATGCGCTATTCATGTCACCATCATTAATCAATGAGAGGATAGCTTCATTGGCCTTGGTCATATTATTGCTGATGTGGATGAGATGTTTAGTTTATTGTTCTAGGAATTACTACCTTTGAGCCAGAGGCTCTTTTACAAAGGTTCCAAGTCAATTAGGTACAGTACAAAAGGTTACATAGATAACACAACAATTTGTGTTGTGTCAAGAGCAAGAAAACATATACAAATACATATCAAATCATTTGTGCAAAAGGACATGAAATATCAATAATCACATTATTATTACAAGAAAGAGGTCATGCCAGATTAGGAGAAACAAATAGGGAAAAAGTCCAGAACAGAGAGGGTAAGTGAAAGGTGTGGGAGCAGACAATAGCAGGAGAAAAGGTTTCCCAAACATGTCTTTGTCAAATAACGGGACAGGGTGGATAGTGCGAAAATAGGAGGTTTAATCAGGGCAGTCACAGGAGCTGGAGATGGCAAGGTGAGAGAAAAGCCTTGATTTGAAAATACCTAGAGAGGTGGAGGCAGTAATATGAGTGCTGAGGGCATTTAGCCAGCTGGGGGCATGATAGGCAAATGATATTTGTCCCTGAGAAGTCCGGCATTGGGGGACTTGGAGAGGCTGGTGTTCTGATCTTCTGGTAAAACGGGTGCTAGTGCTTGGGCATAACAGGTCTTGGATACAGGGTGGAGTGAGGCCCAGAGTGGATTTTTTCACCATCAGGCAGGTAAGGTACTTTATCTGGTTTGAGAGTTGCAACCAACCTGAGTCAGCATAGAGTTCACATGTGTGGGTACGTCGGTGTGCACCAGTGAGCAACTAACAGGCCTTATTTAGGGATGTTGTAATGCGACTAAGTGCTGTAGTAGTGGCAGATTTGTATATAACTAAGCCATAATCAACGACTGAGATGATAGAGGATTGGATGGAAATCCTCAGTGCAGAATGGGTAAGAAGCTGTCGGTTCCAATACAGAATCCCAATTCACTGATTAATAGTTTTTGCTGTACTATCAATGTGAGTTGCAAAGGTTAGGCCTTGATCAAAGTTGATTCCAAGATATTTGAAAATTGGCACTTGTTCAAGGGTATTTCCTAGGTGTGTATTAATGGTGAGCGGGACTTGCCATTTCTTGTTTTGCGGGTTAGAGAACAGCATGGATTTAGTTTTTTTGTGGTTTAGAACCAGCTTATGTTCAAGGAACCACATCTCAACTTTGGAAAAAGCATGCTGAAGGTTGAGGCGTAAGAGGTTCGGATCTTTATGAGTGGCAAGAATCACGGCATCGTTGGCATAGAGGATTATTTGTTCAGGGCAGGATTTGGGGAGGGAGTTTAGGAAAAGGCTGAAAAGGAGGGGGCCCAGGCTGGATCCCTGGGGAACTCCTGAGTGAACCGGTTTTGAGTCTGAGAGAACTCCAGCTACTTTTACAGATTGAGAGCGCTGATCAAGGTCATTTTACCCAGTCACCAGGACTTATGAGAGCCCTAGGGATAGTAGTTGTTTGATAAGTAGGCCATGGTGAACTGTATCAAATGCCTTGGTTAAGTCAATGTAGACTGCTCCAGTTAGGTTTCCTTTGTCCATGGCATTGTGGATTGCTCCTGAGAATTCAAGTAGGGCAGTCGATGTGCTGTGCCCTTTCCTAAATCCATGCTGCTGAGTGCATAGGATGTTGTGCTTTTCCAGGTAGTCTGAAAGTTGGTCCGCCACCAAGCATTCAAGGGCCTTAGAGAGAGGTGATAGTATTGATATCGGGCGATAGCTACCAGGCAGTGACTTATCACCACTTTTGTGCACCGGAGTGACAACTGCAGCTTTTCATTTCCTAGGGAATTGGCTGTAGCAGAGGGAAAGATTGAAAATTTTTGTGAGGGGGAGCAGAACTTCCTCAAGAGTGAGGGACAGAAGTTTAAGGTCAATAGTGTCGCTGCTTGCTCAGAGACTTAGAAATGGCCTTCTTTATATTTAAGACTTCATGTGCCTTTACTAGTTTGAAAATGGAAGGGTGGTTTGGTTGGAGAGGTAGTAGAAGTAGAAATTGAGGGTTAGCATCAGTGAAGAAATCAGATGAGAGGACACCACTAAGGTCCGTGAAGGTATCATTTAGGGTGTTTGCAATGATCTCTGGGTCTAATGTAGTGGTTCCATCCACATTCATTATTGTAGGAGAGGATTTGGGCTGCTGACCCATGATATTCTTTATGTTGTCTCAGAAGGATTTCCCTTCACCCCAGGAGTTGGAGAGGGCATTCTTGAAGTAGGAGCTCTTCATCAAGCGGATCTGTTTAGTACAGTGGTTACGAGCCTGTTTATACTTTGAATGTCCGAGAGCCAGTAGCTCTTGCAGTGGCCCAGAGGTGATCCCTACTTTTGAGTTGTGCCAATAGCTTCACCGTGAGCCAGGGATTTGTGAGTGCTTTGATTTTGCTCTTTTTTACTGGTGCATAGGTGTCACAGGCAGTGTTGAAAGTAGAAATAAAGTAATCAAGGGCTAGGTCAACATCTTGAGTTTTGTAAATCAAGGATCAGTCTATCTGCCTAAGACACGTCTTGAGATGAATAAGGTTGCCATAAGGTAGGACTCTGCTATAGATGGTTTTGGAGGCGGCTTACGAAACTTATTTGTCCAGGTACATATTATAGGAGAGTGATCACTGAGCGAGTCAGGGAGAACACTTACATTGGTTATATGGGTAGGGTGGCTGATAAGGATCCAGTCAATGAGGGTGCTGGTCCCTGATTTTTAGTTTTTTCTGGTAGGGGAGTTTACCACTTGTGTTAAATTTGCTGCTAGGATAGCATCTTTGTTTGACCCTGCATCAGGAGCAAGCCAATTTATATTAAAGTCCCCAAGGAGAAGGAGGTCGATGTCAGAAGGTTGTGTACTTACGAAGTCGAGGACAGCCTGTAGGCCAGAATCAGGATCTTTTGGTGGGACATAGACAGCAGCAATCGTGAGGACTTTGTTTTAAGTAGTATCTTGATAGGGAGGAGTTGCACTGAGGTTTCTGTGGTGGGGTAAGAACCAGGGAGACAGGTGAGGTAGTCCTTTATGTAGATTGCACACCCACCACCCCTTTTTGAGGACCTATCCAGCCTGAATATCTTGTAGCCTTGTATAGAGATGGCATGATCTGGAATATTAGGTGTCAGTCAAGTTTTGACGATGGCAAGGATATCCGGGTTGTGCTGGCTGGCAAAGATTTGAAGGAAGGCCAAAGTTTGGGAGGAGACTTCAGATGTTTAAGGTAGCAATTTTGAGCCTCCCCTCCATTTTGGCAGGCTTTGTTGTACTGTAGGAGACAGGGCCAGGATTTGAGTGGGCACTTCCTGATATCAAGAGGAGGAGGAGTTTAAGAGACAGTTGCTGTACTTCGTAGTCAACAGAATTACACTTCTGAGGCTTATGCGGCTTGGACCATTGCAGGCGTCTAGGGACCCAGAGCAAGGAGGTTGTTGGTAATAGAGAATGATATGCCCATTTATCCTTGTTGTAGCTTGTCAGTTGCACCCAGTCGCTTGCAGATAGGTACCTGGTGGATAAGTCAAAAGCCAAAAGAATGATCAACAGCTGAGGTCCAGAGTCACTGAAATGTTAAAATTCCTGAAGGTGATTAACTGTGCCTGCACATATGCAGGATGTGAAACCTTTGTCTGTATGCTTCTTTGTCATTCAAACAGGTTGCTGAAAAGCCCACCTACAGATCATGGAGCAGACGAAAGTGTGGATTCCAGCTACCAGAGTCACCAAGGTTGTCAGAGTAGTTGCTTCACTTATGTTTTGCTTGGGATAGCTTCCAAAAAGTTGATTTTAAAATGAAGATAAAGATACCTGATGATGATTTTTTTGCAGAAATCCAGTCCAGGAGACTTTCACGGATGTAGTGAGCAAGAATGGTATAGTTAACACAAGCAGAAAAACATGTAAATCCACAAAAACTAAGCTACAGACACAGACAAACACAAGCAGCCACCACACAGACCCAGGGGGCGTGGCAGTCCTGGCAGTCGTGGCAGATGTGTGTCTTTCCTGTCTAAAAGTGATTTCAATGTAAGTGTGAGTCGGTCTATGTGTACATTAAAATATGGTAAGTATTCAGACAGTGTGAGCAGATAATCTGGGTTACCATCAATGATGTCTGCATCTAGGAGGGGACGGGTTATGACGCATGTGTCCAATGACAGTCTTCTGGTGGGGGACAAACAGAAATTGGGAAACTTAACAACACATGTCACAGATCCATAAGTATAGCTTTTAAAGTTTGTTACCACATAGTACTTCCCATCAGAATTATACTGAGAGTGAACAGTAGGGAGTCTCCACTTTGCAACTGGACAGGGCAGGTATAGCCATCTTTGAAACTATGTTGACAGGAGATGAACCTCCTCAAGATATGATTGTAGTAGACTTATCCGAGCCAAAGTCGAATCCAGGGAATCCGGCCATTCTTGGTGATGTCATCAGCCATGGTGAAAGTCCAATCAATGCTATCTGAGAATAACCACAAACAGGTTGAATAACATCAAATATATCACATCAGCACAAGTAAATGTGTTGCTTTGCACAGCAGTCCATATGCGGAGCCACCCAGGCATCCAGGAAAGGATGGAAAACCAATAGAAGTAGTAGATCCAGGTGTTCTCTGTAGATGTCTTCATCTAACTGCCCAATTGAGGGACCAGTGCAGCTTGGCAAACAAAGCTGTAGTGGGATCAAATGTGGTAAAGAGACAGTAAAAGAAACAAACATAGTATCTGTTTTGGAACATTTCATAGCAGCAAACAAGGACCAGTATTAGGGTGTCTGGTCACAAACCCCAAATTCCTAGCTGTAGAAAGAGGAATTATTAAAGCTTTGTTGCATACACATAGCAATACAGCCAGTGGTTTTACGTCATGGACAATACCATTTGGAGATGCGCCTGTCATGTATGATATCAGGGATCTTCCAGATTCTAGATCACGGAAGAGATTGTTGATGATAGTGATGATGTATGAGCTGTAGACAGAGCAAAGTATTTCTCTAGCAATGTATTGTTTATCTGCTTCTTTATTGTTTTGTTGTATGAGTGCGTTAATCTTATTTCATGAATCAGTGAATGCCTTAGCAATGTCATGCATGTTGTATACAGTGTGTCTTTCTTCCTGACTAAAGCCATCCACACCATGCAATAACGGGGGTAATATATTGTTAACCAAGCCAGTGGAGAACTTGGCAGAATGAGCTTTGATAGCAGCAATGTCTGCTTTATTCTCATAGACATAGCTGTACCAAAGAGGCTCTGACAGTACCTGTTGCACTTGTGACATCAGAACTGTCAACTTCACATGTCTTACGCTTATGAGTTAGACCATCAGGAGTGGGTTTTCTCCTGAAGTTGCCTCTATGTTCAGCAGCGTGGACCCCGGCAATAGGGTCTTGAGTACGAATCTGAAATGCAGCTAAACTATCAAGCAATAATGAACTATAAAATGCTGATGTGTTAGTATTGTGACACATACCAAATTCTTTCATATTCCAGTAAGTAAGATTAAACAAAACAGGTATATGCATAAAATGTAGTTATTAATCAATGAACCTGGGAGGACAGTGGTTGTTAGGACCACTATGAGGATGAGGGTGTGCTTTGGACATTCCAAAGCTGTTTATCAGTGGGTGGTAACATAGACAGGTACATGGCTGCAGAAGCCATGTGGTGTACAGCACAAAATTTTCAAGCAGAACTTAGACAAAGAATTACAGTATGAAGGATCAATTAAGGCAGTGATGTTATAAACCAGAATGTCTTTAATGCAGTTTGCAACAAAGACAGAGAACCATTTGGATGTAATTTAGCATTGGGCCAACCCTGGAAAGTTCTTTGGAAATTTGTCCACAGGGGAATTTGTCCTTGCGATGTGGTTTGCCACTCAATTTGTAGGGTAGATTTATCAGGAGCAACAACTGAGGCAGTGAGATAAGCATCGGAACCTTCCTGGACAGTGATCAGACTATCTGGTATATTGATGGATACTCCCTCTGGAGGAGGTGCTGGAGGATCGAGGTGTCATAGGAGGTTTGGTACAGTGCCTTGGATGTAGGGGATAACTCCTGAGATGAGGAGATAATGGAACAAGATAGCCATCTTGTCAAAGTATCTGAAAAGGAAGATCAAAGATTAGTATGTTAGTACTATTCTGCCCAATGGGGTGAGGAAAAGTAGTTAAGCTCCTTTATACAGTTTCAGCTGGTTTGCATGTAACCATTTGTCAGTCAACTTATTGTTATGCAGTAGTCTAACTTGATAGACTGCTGGACTGAGCTTGTTGACAATGGAGTATGGGACTTCCCACTTGTTGGAGAAGGAATGGGTGGGATGTGCAAATCAGAGTACCATTACCTGATCTCCAACCTGCCAATCTACTTCTTGTGTGTGTTTGTCAAACTGTATTTTGGATTGTTGCTGGGCCTTGCCCATGCAGTTGGCAGCATACAAGTGTGTGTGTATGAGGTATTTTCTGAGTTTTTCCACATATTGGTCTACATACACACAGTCTGCAGTGGGGGTATGCAGGTCAAACAACAGGTGTTCAGATAATCTCATCTGTCTTCCAGTCATCACCTCAAAGGGTGTGAGCTGGGTAGTGGCAGAGGGCGTACCCCTAATTGCCATAAGGAGTAACAGCAGTAGGGAATCCCAGGTTTTGGGATTGTCCTCAATGAATTTGGAAAGCATTTGCTTAATCCGTCTGTTGGCTCTTTCTACTTGACCTGGGGATTGGGGCTGGAAAGGTATGTGGAACTTCTGTTGAACTCCAAGGAGTTCAAGTGATTCTTTCATCAACTCATCTTTAAAACTGGTTCCTTTATCAGAGTCTACCTTAAGAGGTAGGCCCTACCTGGAGAAAATCTGTTCCACTAGGATTTTGGCAGTGGTTTTAGCAATGCATGTCTTAGTGGGGAAAGCTTCAACCCACTTGTAGAAGAGATCAGTTACCACAAGAGCATACTTATTATTTCTGCTGATGTTGGTCAGAAGGCCAATAAAATCAATCAGTATGGCATGCCAAGGGCCAGAGTGTTGTTGTGGTAAGAGTTTGGCATGTAGTTTGGTAGGGATGGGGTTGTTTTACACACAAATGAGACAGTTGTCTATGTACTGTTTAACATCTTTGGTGGCACCAAGCCACCAGGCGGTGGTCTTAAGCCTTTGGAGGGTATTTTCCACTCTCTGGTGTCCACCAGTGGATGCATCATGCACTTGGTGCAAGAATTCAGATCTCAGGGGTCTGGGGACCACCCACAACTTGTGGTGGAATCATCTGGTTGGTAGCAAATGAGCTTGTCATCTGGTGACAAGTGTAACTTACCTTCATGCCTTGAGTGGGGTTTGTGTGTGAAGTCTTTCTTCAGTACTTTTGTCAAGGAATCTGAACACTTCTTTGAGTTCAGTATCAGCATGATGGGCTGCTGAGAGGTCCAAGGGGGAGGAGGGTTCAGGTTTCTTCCTGAGTGCTGCAATCTGTAAGGCCGCATTGGCCTCTGGATGGTCCACCATCCAGGTGTCCCCCCCTCGGGTCCCTTCCTTGGCAAGGGTGTCTGCTGTGTCATTGAATGCATGATAGGGGTCATGGAGAGAATGAGCGTTGACTTTATGTACATAGAGTTTGTGTGCATATTTCTGTGCCAGTGAATGTATGTATATTACCAATTCCATCTACTTCACTGGGCTGCCATCAGAGGAGAGGAAGGAGTTCTTCTGCCAGAAAGGAAGAAATTCTGTAAGAGAACAACAAATCCAGTTAGAGTCTATAAAATGATGGCATCCTTGGTCCCATGCTGGATGAACTTGAGGGCACAGGCCACCGATGCCATCTCTGCATATTGGTGATACTACACTACAGCTTTAGATATTTTGATAGTGTTCTATAAGGGTAAATCACTAGAATGTCCATCCCTGTGATTTGTTCTCCCTGATAGAAGGATGCTGAACCATCAGTAAAGACACAACAGAAAGAGGTGTTATCAAGTATTTGTGGCATGGCAAGGAGGAAAGGACCTGGATCTGGAAGATCAGGTGGCTGCAGTGTACAGTCATGTGGTTCTCCTTGGAAAGGAGTCTATGAGCCAGCATAGATGGAATTTTTGTCAGTTGTACCTGTATGTCTCTATCCTGGAGAAGAAGTGACCAGTGTGTCAGTATGGTGTTAGAGACTGACCCATCCTTTACTCTGTCTGAGAGCAGAAAGGTATTTGGAGCGTGGTTGGTGTTGATGATCAGTGGAGAGTACCCAACGATATACAGGAAGTGATTGACAGCCCATTAGGTGGCCAGAAGATTCCTTTCACAAAGGCCATACTTCTGTTCCACTGGGGTCAAGAGCTGTGATGCATATGCAATGGGTCTCAGGGTGCTATGAACCTTCTGGGCCAGCACTGCTGACATGGCAATGTCAGAGGTGGCACATTCCAGATGGAATGGTAGTGCTGGGTTGGGGTAGACCAGAGCTGAGGCGGAGGCCAAGGCCTGCTTCAGTGACATCACAGCCTGGGTGTGTATAGGGTCCCAAGTCTATGGGATGTCCTTTTTGAGTAACTCATACAGAGAAGCAGCTTTCTGAGCAAAATCACAAACAAAATCTCTTGAATAATTCACCATACCTAGAAACCTTTCAAGAGTTGCTACGCTTGGGCAATGGCAAGTCCTGCAATCCCGGTACCGCTCTTCAGGTAGGGCTTCGACCTTGGTCAGTTATTTTCAGACCTAGAAAGAGTACTTTTCTGACATAGTTGTGCTTTTGCTGGATTGCATTTCAAGCCTGCTTACTTGATGAGAGTCAGTAGTTCATCCAAGAGATCCAGATGTTGTTCTGTGTGGCTGCTACAGCAACAGGTCATCCACATATTACAAAGAGACATTGGGGAGAGAGAAAATCTGAAGGCATCCATCATGTGCAGATGGAACAGGGATGGGCTACTATGGAATCCTTGCAGCAAGCAAGTCCAACTGTACTATCTTCCTTCAAAGGTGAAGGCAAACTTATATTGACTCTTAAGGGCCAATGGTAATGACCAAAAACTATTGAAAATGTCCAGGGCACTGAACCATTTCAGGCCAGGGGTCAAGAGTCATAGCACATCAGGTGCTGAAGTCACAGTTGGGGACCAACTGGGGGTGATCTGATTCAGTTTCCTGTAGTCAATAGTAAGTCTCCAGGTGCCTGTGGGTTTTTTCATGGACCACACTGGGGAGTTGGCAGTGAAAAAACAAGTTCTGATTGCTCCTTGCTTGAGGAGTGACTTGATTGTTTCTCTAAGGGAAGGCAAGGCCTCAGTTGGGAAAGGATATTGCTTTTGCCTCTCATGTGCTGGGCCTGGCACTTTGATGACAGTGTGCATTCTACCATAGTCATGTTTATTAGTTGCAAATGCTTCCAAATGTCATTGCAAAATGGGGAAAAGCTTTGGGAAAAGTTCATGAGTTCTGAACAAATCTATGACGTCATACTCCTTGTCATTGGCAGATATCGTTGCCACAACGTGTGAATCAGGAATCAAAATGGTATGGTATTGGCCCTGAATCTGTGTCAGTAGCATGTTAGCTTGATCCACCACACAGCCGTGTGGCGCAAGGAAGTAACTTCCTATGATACTGGGATGATCATGCATTGCCATTAGTTGGAAAGTGTGTGAGGCCTTTAGATGGCCTAACTCTACTGGTAGGGGTAGAGAATGGCATGCAGGTAGCCTAGTACCATCAACTCCTGACATGTTGGTCCTCCTTCCAGTGGACCAAGGAGATGTGTCCGGGTGTTCATCATGTAGCACAGATACAGCTGCACCTGTATCTAACAAAACTACTAGTAGGCTGTCCCCCTGACCTCAGCCTGTGCAGGACTTCCATTTGTATCCAAGACTAGCTTGTTTACAATCTGGACTGGGGCCTGTAATTGTCAATCTGTACTGCTGGAAGCATGGAGAGGTTGGGCCTGACTCCTGTGAATCACTTCACCATGCTGCACTGATGCTATATAGGGAGAAGCTTCTGGGTTCAGGCCTGTATGAGCCTGTGGGCCTGCACCACCAGTGTCCCCATGACCTGTTGGGGTCTGGGTCACCGATTGTATTGCCGCAAGGGCCTGTGCAGGAACAGCATCCGCTATGGAGCGCACTTGTCCCAGGAGCTCCCGGAATTTCCGATTCTCTTTGGCTAACTCCTTATATGAAGCGCCTGTTCTTTGTTGTTGTGCTTTACCTTTACCCTTATGCTTCTTATACTTATGCCAGTTCCGGTTCCCACCCCATTGTTGTTGCTGTTGCAGTTGTTGTTGATGGGCCTGTTGGGGTTGTTGGTTATCAGCTGGAGGGGCCTGTTGGTGTTGGGCCTGTTGATGGTGGGCCTGCCCTTCCAAAATGTAGTGTGTTGTTGCCTCTGAAGCAGGCTCCACAGCAGCTACTTTCTTGGAACAGGAGCCCAGATCACGGATATAGAGTTGGCAAGCTCTCTCGGTTTTCCGAAGGATATCAGCAAACCTATCCGTATTGGGGTAGGTGGTTGGCTCTACCTTTTCTCGTACTGCAGGAATCATGTTCCTAAGGAACAGGGTCTTATATTCAATAAGATCTACATCCGCAGCTTCTTGTGCCAAGTGTTTTCCTACTCGGTAGGCATTCAAAGTCTCTGGTGGTAAGTCGCTGGACTTTCCTTTGCATTCTGTTTTACAGGGTATGCAAGCATCACTCCTACTACACCTGGGCTGTGAGCAGAAATGAGTTCAGCTGCAACCTCATCAAAGGTGGCGTTCCCATCCTGGCAGATGACATTGGGGAGTTGGGCCCACAAACTAGGATCGATGGTCTGGCGTAGTATCTGGACCTGGTATTCTGCAGCAAGGCTAAGCATCTCGCATTTAGAATGCACCTTTTCCAAGTGACAGCTGAGGTTGTCTGATGGATTCATCCGACCGATACTGTCAGCTATTTGCTGAACAGAGTAGGCCATTTGTAGGGGATTACTGGGTCGATCAGGCAGAGTTAGATTGTCTCAGGCACCGTCTAGGGTGGCCTGAGCTGCAGTCTCGGCCGCAGTGTGGACAATACCCTCCTGAGTGCCAGCCTCTTGCAGAAGCTGCCTAATCTGGGTTTTAATGGCACATTTACTTCTCTCAGGAAGAGGTACATTGCCTATTGCAGTTTCAATCATTGTTTCTATCTCTTGCCTATCTTCCACATTAATAATGGCTATCAGGGTGCCATCGGACCAGGCCTGGCCCTGCCCCCCATCATGGGGGCCACCATGTTGGCATCTCCCATGATGGCCACTAGCGTTGATGATGTATGACATGGTGAGGTGTGGTGGGGACACACCATGTTGTGGATGGCTGGGTGGGGTCTCTGGGCCATAGTAGGGGTGTGACTGGGCATTGCATTGAGAGATGTCATCATCTGATAACGCGCCATCAGATGACGTATGTAAGACAGGGGCTACGCCTCCCATCGCCTTAACATGACCAGCCAGAACCTCCCACTGATGGCGCCATTTCGCCATCTTAGCATTACATTCAGCATGACTTACAGTTGCAAAATCCATATCAACCTCATCTTGCTTTTGCTTTTGCAACACTCTATATGCTGCGCTCAGTTCGCGATTGTCTCTAGTAGCCACTTCTAAGTCATTACCTACCTGGTTTATCTCATCCTGGAGCTTTACCATCTCCTCACTCAACTGAGCATTTGCAGCACTTAACAAATCATTCATTTGCAATGCCTGTCTCAAACTTTCACACTCCTGCTTCAACATACACAGTTCCTGTTCTCCAGCTTGAGCTG